>CM057102.1:15798922-16998922 GCA_029959045.1 Taenioides sp. WSHXM2023
CTAAACCCGTGATACCTTCACTTAATAATCTTTTCAAATCCATTTCTATCTTTATATATACATAGTAACACATGCATGGTATAGTACAGTTTCAAGTGTCCAATTAACCTTGCATTTGAATAAAATGGCAAGTTTATCTTTACTGTAGGGTATTAAAAATCTTGACTTGTACAAAAACAAAAGACCAAAAAAGGCTACCAAGCAAGTTTGTGGCTAAAACGGACAATTTTCCTTTCAGCTGGAGAATTCAACAAAATCTTGGATAAAAATTGGGGACAGTGGCACAGATGAAAAATAGAAGAATTGGGACTGGGCTGTTTTGACCAATGGTAAACGTAAGGGACATAATGTGTTTTCTAATAAAGAGTTAAAGTTAAAAATAAAATAGTAGTAGGACCAGCACATCAATCAGGGTCACAGAATGGAAAGTGATTTGGATAAACTAATTAAATCTACAGCGTAGCTGTGGCTATAAACGCAACATAAAACCGCAGTGGGTTCATCTTGTTTTTGCTCATTTCCTCTGCAGGCTAGCCCGGCTTAGCCCCGTTTGGCTGGGCTCGGTTCAGTAGAGGGGAACGCCTCAGTGCTGTGGCCCAGCTGGATGCCAACAGCAGCTAAAGCAGCGCTATAGCTATAGTCACCCCCGCTGATCACGTTAGGCAATTAACATGCTAATTAAAAATCTCATTAAAATAAAGGGGAAGTATAAGAGAATGACCTGGGGCAGACCGCTGGGCTTCAATTAGGTCAAGAAAATTTCAGGGACTCCGTGACTTTGTGTCTCAGTGTGTGCTGGCATGTGGAAGGGTAGGAGCTCTGGTGTTAGTCTGTAGTTTTATAGTGGTCATTGGAACCAGACAAAAACATATAAAAGTGTTGTCACTACACTACAATTTCAAACTCAGTTTTGATACTGGGGAATAGGCTTGATACTGTATACCAAAATGATAATAAAAAATGCTTGTTTTTAGACAATAGACTGTAATTTTCAACACACAATAATAGTGTTTTCTTTATGTTACCATGTGGTCTAACACTAATAACTCAAGATTGTTATAAAATTCTTCATGTTTATGTCATTTTTTTGTGACAATACTAAATGAGTATGTAATTTTGATACTAGTTTTAGTATCAATTAGTATTAGCCTGATTTTAGAAAGGTCTTGTTCTATAGACCATTATTTTGCTTTAGAGATTACATTCTACTGGGTAAAAGACAGCAGAATTTTTCATATTGTGTAATTCCTAATAGGAAGAATACGATAATAACACATACACATACATTATACATATATAGTGAATAAAAACAGTAGCATATTCATTCAGATTTCTGCCTTATTTTCTAGCACATTCCTCATACACAAATGACCTCCACAGAAACCAACAAACAATACACACTGTAGTCGACCTTTTGCAGAGATACTTGTCATTTACCAACTACCATAATAATTGTCACATACTAAATTATATAGTATACAAATAATAAATATATAATTCCATACCGTAGGTTGAATTTGTTGCATTTGGTCAGTTTAACATTAAAAATATACTTTTAGGGAAGGAGCAATTTAGATAGCCACTCTCATTTCATATTCTATAAAAGTATGTAAGTCTGTAATACATGCCTTACATTGGCAGGCGGAATGAGTGGAGTAGCCAATAATAATAAAAAAAACCCCCAAAAAACAAGGACTGTAATGCTGTAGAAAAGTCACATTGACAGGACAGAAATGCACCTTTCCTGACTGAGGGATTACAAAGATATAACACCACATGGTAATATAATCGAAAGTAGTATTGTTAAATGTTGAAAATTACATTGTATTGTCTAAAGAAAGTGTGTTTTTTTATTATCAGTGTGGTATTCCTTAGAATCGCAATCGAGTTTGAAATTTCAATATTGTGAAAAAAGTAAGATGCTGTCCAGAGAATCAAAAACAGACATGATGCTTTAATGTCATCATCTTTAGTTGGGAAATCAAGAGGACAATTCTTAGGAAAAGTCTATCGTTTATTTACAGCACTGCTCGTACTCTGCGTATGACTCTCAGGTAAAAGGCGTGACCCAGGGATGTAGGGTGCTTGGTGTCGCGCCCATCCCGCCGTGGAATAGGACGCGGCCAGCCCGTGAAGAGGAAATGGAGCAGGAAATTGGGTTAGTCTCACTGCCCCCCACCCCCTGCCCCCTACCATCCCTTCTCTTGCTAACGTCTCTGAGCGATTCCAGCACACACGGGCAGCAGGCGTACACTCCCTTTTGCCCCGCTAATAGTGGAGGGACTTGGGACGTTTTATATGTGTTTGTATAAGGGCCAGGGATTATGGGTAGTGGCAGCAGAAAGCCCACAGTCCACAGTGGTCCATGGAGGAGACTGAGTGATGAGGGGACAGGGGACTCATTACACAGGCTGTTAGCTTCCAGGAGATGGACACATAAAAATATACACTAGCAAACACTCAGAAATAGAAATAGAATCAGGATGAGAAGTACAGGTACAGTTATTTACATTACATCAATGTAATAAACAAAAACAACTCTCAGCATTTCGACTTCAAGTGGGGACCCATGCCATAGTAAGTATCAATTTCAAATCAGTATGTAATACTTTTTAAATGAGCAAAATGTCCTTCATATACAGGAAGAGGTTATATCATTGAAAGCCATACCAAATGGATACAAATTCCAAACTACTTTTAAACAAGATAAAAATAAAATATAATATGCATCAACTAAGAACCTGAGACTGAACCTGAGAAGTATGGCTTTGTTCGCTTTTTCTTCTTCTTTGATTCATGACAGTCCAATGTTTTTGATGTTTTCCCAACAAACCTAAAAGCAGGTTTGTTACTATGACTAATGTATTCACATGACATTAATTATCACTTCACATAAAATTTCCCCTATAGAAACATATTCAATATATTTAAGCACAAATACCAATAAAATCTCTGTTCTAAAATGTGAAGAATTAGACGTAAGTCTGAGTAGTTGTTGGAGTAAGCGTGATTCATTATTCCACCTCTGAAAACATTTTGTGTGGAAGATCTAGGTGATGCTACAAAGGTTGGATGCATTTAGCAATCACAGACACACTTCTGGCTTGGTGATAAATCTCTTGCGTGCACGCGTGCACACACACACACACACACATGTGCGCGTGCACACACAGTTTCTATGACAACTGCCGTGTGGAGGGAGGGGGGCCAGGGAGGAAGAGCAAAATCAAAAAAAGAAGAGCAATCATTTCATCGCTGATCAAAATTAAAGCCTGGCTCTCCGAGGGGGTTGGCAGAGAAAGAGCAGGTAGGCAGTCGCATGAGCTGCACTGATGAGGGCTGGACTGTGGACCGCATACAGAGAGCATAATTAGGATAGACCAGCAATAGATCTTCATCTAGAACTAGACCATGTCATTTAAGAGCAAAGCACACACTTAAGTTTAGGGTTTCTTCAATCAGAGAAGACTTAAACAGAAAAGTGTAAAACATGCTGTATACTGTTGACAAGTGCTGAGCCCATCCACACTTTGGATGCCAAAGAACAAAGAATCAATGTTCATATTGTGCTGTTCCCAAATCGGGACAAACAAAGAGTTTAGCAGGAAGAGTATCCTGAATGAGCCATGTCACATAATGAACCTAAATATGCAACTCACATTCAGATATTTTATTTATGTCAAATACTGTGATTAGTTATAGTTTAAATTCACAAATTAACTTTTCACTCATAAAAATAATAACAAATGTTGATATTTTATGTTGTGTGACTGAGCAAACAGAGAGCCATATTTTTTTAGCCTAATTCCTCTTCCATTTCCATTTTCTGCAAACTGGGAATGACAAATGGGCACACAGAGACTAGGAGGAAAAAATATCAGTGCTAAAAACCATCTAAAACACATACCACAATTACACATTGAGTACTGAACCTGATATGTTGGTCATTACTGTGCAATAAAGAAAAAGTTAGCTGTGTAAGGTATAAAATATTAAATCTATAAATGTATGTATTATTATTTTTTTCTTTCAAGCTGTTGTTCAACATTGTGGTGTTGACCATTAAATGTAGAGATGAAAAAGTAGACAAGACAAAGTCACTTTTGAACAATCAAGCAAAATGATAAATCAAAGTTTATACAAATAGAGTCTGGACAAAATGCTCACATTACAGCTGGCCACATCACTCTCAGGACATTTGAGTGTTATTTTAGCCTTAAGTCTTACGGCCTCCAGAAGGTCGTGGATACATCATTATGAGCATTAGCGCGGGATGCTGGGTCCGTGTGCTGTGTGTTTCTGAAGGAGGCGCAGTGGGTTTAGAGAAAAGGTTACTGATGATCGATTTGACAGTGCTGAGGTTCAGAAGGTCACCCTCAAATCAACAGTGGCATATGGAATACCACCATTTCAAAATCAGCCAACACCTTTTGCATAATGGCTCCTATTTGAATGTGAAATATGATACTTCTAATAGGCAACACTTTTTGCATAATGGAGGTATATTTGAATGCGTGAATAATATATGATGGAAAGGGCTCCTGAATAATGGTTTACCTTGGCTACCCTATCATTATAGCACAGTGTGGCTGCCACATCACTGGGATGTATAGGAATAACAAACAGTCTTTGGTCAGGTACAAGGATGGTCGTCTGTGGGACCTGGGTCTAGTCTGGGACTGAAACAAGTTTTTTGATTAATCACAACCCATCAGTTATTGTGGAGGAAATCATCAATGAATTCAGTAATCGAAATATATATATATATATATATATATATATATATATATATATATATATATATATATATATATATATATATATATATATATCTTTGCCATCTAAAACAACTAATTGAATTGAAACAATAATCAATTAGTAAAATAGTCATTAGCTGCAGTACAGTGTTGGCATTGGACTATAACCAAGCTAACAGCACCACTATCAATCATGTGGCTTTCTGTTTTTCACCATGGTCTGTCCCTGTCTCTCTCACACACTCACACACACACACACACACGCACACACACACAAACACGCTCGAATGCACACACCAACCAACACACACACACACACACACACACGTATACACACAGCACTGGGAGGAGAGGAGAGTCCATGCTTCACTGCAGCAGGCTCCTCAGTATGCACCCTGCAGAGCATGGTATGGCCGCAGGCATGACAGCTATTACAACCCGGTGTATGTGTGCGTCTGTGTGTGTGTGTGTGTGTGTGTGCGTGCCCCTCGCTGTGGACAGAGGGTCCAGGAGGGAGCTGACAGACATGCAGAGTAAGACTATTCCCACTGACAACCATTCCACTCTGTCTCTATCTCTCTCATTCTCTGTCTCTCTCTTTCTCCTTCCATCTCCTCCCCTCCTCTCTCCCTCCATCCTTCCATATTCAGTCTACCTCTCTTCTCTGGTTCTCTCCCTCACACACACGTACACATATGCCCAGTGGCTAGTACTACATGCCTGTTAGCTAGACTAATATTATTCAAAGGCTTTGGGCTCCCGGTGTGCCAGCAATGACACACAGCTGGTTCCCCACAAACTAACACAATGCAGGTTTTCATCATTTCTCTACAAAGACATTTTGGACTTACTGACAGAATGGTTATTACCGCTCAGAGACACTTTCATAGGCAGACACTTGCACATGTGGTACAGTTTCCACTATAATGAACTGTATTGTCTGTTGGTGGGACTTTGATCATTGTGTCACAGCAGCAGGGGGCCTAAACAATTTAAATTTCAACACTTTTGACTTTCCATTTTCTCGTTGGTTATAATAACTGTTTTCTATAACCAGCTGTATTTCCCTTAAAAGCTGCGATTGTGGCGAGGTACACTAGTTCAAGGTTCTGAGTAAAACATGTGAAGTCCTTGTCACTAACCACACTAGTACAGGTGGTTGCGGAGTCATGAGGAGCTGGGAGCAGGCTCTATGATAGATGTAGGAGACATTTCTACAAATTTACCAAATCAGAATTTTGTATTCCACAATGATTCGTGCAGGTAGAGGGAAAATACTTTATGCATCTATCTTTTCTTGACATATTTTCTTGGAATAAAGTTTCATTTCACCCCACTCTAAAGAGACAAGGCAACTGAGGTCTGTCCGTATCGCCCACCAGTAGTACTCATCTGAACATGTAATGTGGGCAGTGTTAACGCTACATATAAAAACTATTGTCAGTCAATCATTTCCAAGAACAAATATATTTATTTTCTTGCCCTCAATTAAAAAAAATCCTATATGTGTCTATCCTTATGATTATTTTTGATGGCCATTAGTTTGCTCCTTGAGATGTCCATAAAACAGAAATTATAAGATTACAAGGGAAAGGATTAACTCTTCACTTAAACTGTATCATCTGAAATCAGGACTTCTACATCGTTGTTATTGAACACAAGCATAACATACCTAATTGTAGTCATATAGCCAAGTTCGCTGTCCTGCATTTGCACACACAAAAACACATATACACTAGTGTAAGTGTACATAGACACAAGAAGACAAGCAGGTGACGTCTATTGCCCCTGGACAGCCAGAGCAGGAGTCAAACCACTCCATTTTTATCATGAATACCATGTGAGCAATCTGAACTCTCCACATTAAAGTAGATTCATATGATTTTCTTAGCAGCAATTTCAAATATTTTATAAGAGCATGGCTTTTATAAATTATAGCTTCTTTAGAAACATTAATGTATGAGATCCCGCCTTAAAATCTGGTGCTCCTACTCCATCTGGGATTAGGATGTAAATAATGCAACAGCAAAGATACATTAAAAACAGAGATGTTGAAAAGTGTCGGACTGCCTCTAAAAGTGTGCTTTCTGTCCCCAATATCTGCGGCGACTTTTCTATAATTTACATAATGTTGCATATTACATTGGAATAAAGTAGAACAGGCTGCGTATAAGTTTCATAAGCAGTGTTATCTTTATGTTTTGAGAGAGCGTTGTTCGCTGGTGTCTGGAGACAGGGTGCAGCGTGCTCCTCTCTGGGGTCTTAGATAACTAGCTCTAGGCGACTGCTTCTGCCTGTCCCTATTCCAGAACAGGGGCTGCCACGGAGCTTGACAAACCTGAGGTACGTATTTTTGGCTCTTTCCTCAGTATGTGTGTATGTGCTTGTGTGTGTGTGTGTGTGTGCGCGTGCGTGCGTGCGTGCGTGTGCGGTTGAAGGTGTGTGTGTACCAGAGGTCGTCTGAGGAGGCAGTAGAGCGTACTGAGGGGCTGCCATGACACAGCTGCCACACCAACTGGACCAACAGAATGGAGAGGATGTACAGGCTCACAGCTAATACAGCACTGAGGCCCAGACAGGGAGCAAACAGGCTACAGGCTATCTATCACAAGGGAGAGAAGCAGGTTACAGCACTATACATAACAATTCAGATCTGTGAAGAGTCGCTTCTATTTAAAGAAGGAATTGTGTTTTGAGCAATAAAAAACACCCACAATGAATAAATGCTATGGATATGCTTAATGTCATACCATGGGACATTCCAGAGAAAACAATAACATTTTTATGGAGACAAGCACGTAACGGACCCACCACAAGAAAAGCTGCACAGTGCACCTTGAATAAGTTGAATAATTAGCCAGTAACACATCAAGGAAGGGGAACAGACAAAGATGCATGTCTATCTTAAACAAAGTAGGCCCAGTTCAAAGTTAAATAAGAGTAGAGAGAGTGAAAGGAAGGGCATCTGGCGTAAAAGGAAAATCACTTCAAGGTACACCTTGAAGTGATTTATCACTAATTTATCACTAATTAGGTTAATTGGTAAAAATTTAAGATGTGTGTACAAACAAAAAAAACCCAAAATGACTGTCCCAACTAGAGCTGTAATTGGGCTTTTAAAATCTGCTTCAACACACACACACACACACACACGCACACGCACACGCACACGCACACGCACACGCACACGCACACGCACACGCACACGCACACGCACACGCACACACACACACACACACCTTTTCTGAAATCTTGCACCAAAACCAAGAATTATTCCATTTACTGCTGCAACAACAAGAAACAACTGAGACTGCATCTACTCACCCCAAGGCTATGGGAGCGTAACATATATTCTACAACATTTGAAAGAAATCACTCATCTCCTATTTTCAGTCTGAGCCTAAACCTTATACAGTAATCACTGCCATGAGAGGGGTGCAGCAGAATGTCTGTCTGTCTATCTGGTAACCATGGCACCTCTCAGTGGGTGGGAGTGAGTAAATAATTGTAGTTTGGTTGATGTGTTAATAAAAAAAGGAATACTGGGCACAGAACACAACCCAAGGAACATGTGAGTGGTCAGTATTTACAAATACGGAGTTAAAATCTTAGTGCCAAGAAAAAAACAAAACAACACCAAAAAACCCCCAAAACATTTCTCATCAGGTTCGATGAGCAACTGCATGGAAAAAATAAATATACATCCAAATAAAAGTGAAATAAGCATGATTAATTCAAATGCATGTTTTTCACTTTTTATCTCATCCCATCACACGTCTGATTTTATATTGGACATCATAGGCTGAACTAGGATATGTTTATCTTCATTGACAAAAAAATATTACACTTACATAGCATACTTTTTATACCAAGTTTCACAAAAATGGCTTTCTAAGAACCATCAGACCTAGAACTTAACCAGGACTAAACAGGGACAAAACAAAAGTTTAACCAAAGCCTAACTATGTCCCAATAAAGACAAACCCTGATTGATGCAAAATTGGTGGATGCTATTATATCTAAATTAAACAAATTAAACCTGTAGAGGACTTTGTGAGAAAAATACTACAGTTTGACAAGCACTGATCTAAATCTATTTCCAGCTCTGACTGAAAATTAGACTGCCAGGGTTGAATTAACAAAAAGATGCTACTTTATTCGCACCAACATCGCCACATTTATTTTTAAGGAAGAAATGATAGCGCAGTGCTCCCTCTACTGGTCGCTAGCATCTCTTCAAATAATACTGGGGTGTTTTCCTACATAAAAGCAGAGGCTGTGTAGTGTTGCTAACAAGCCTTACGCCTGGCCCCCTCCTTCCTGTAAGCGCCCACGGCCAAATCAGCACTGTTGCATCTTACAAAAAACTGCACAGCGGGGGAAGAACGGCCAAAATGGGAGCTCGCAGGAACTCTTTAATTTGTTATGGCTCTGACAGGCAGTGGTATCAATGATTCAACTGTCTTATCTGAGGGCTTGTGTGATACACATCTTGTAAATATATTCTTTCGCTCCCTCTCTCTCCCCTCACCCCTCTCCATCTCTCCACCACTTTGCTGTTATCACAAGCAATCGATAGCTGGGTGATTATTATTCCTCTAGCAGAGCGTGCACACACACACACGCACGTACGTACTCTGACCTCACCGACCACATATACGTACAAAACACAAACAAAAACACAAGGAGAGGTGAGGAGGTGTGAGGGGGCTGAGGTGGGGTGAGGGTGCTAACCTGCACTCAGAAGGTTAATGTCTGCTTCTACATGTGCTTTGTGTCAAGAAGGAGCGATGGGCCGGGCACTTCATCATGAGCAGACAAACACTTGATTAGATTCATGGACGGACCTCAAGTGCCACTAAAATGTGTCATAACGGGACGAGAGCACAAGAGATTCCTCCTGCCACTCAGAGCCTTTGTTAGCTCTGCTCCTGTGGCTGCCCCACACAGACTGCTTTACCTCAGAGCAGCTAAACAAAGCAGCACACCAACAATGCCTACCATTTTGTGATTTTACTAAAACTGTTTGGAGGGTTGAGGTGACATAGTACAAACCCAAAATGGGCAAATTTGCTCCATGTCAATGTCGATGTTGCATATTATATATTTAATTACTTGTTTGTTTGTTTGTCAGACTGGACTAAGGGAGTGTGACATCAACCATAGCGTTTGTCTCCAGTCAAATGAAGCTCACAAGGCTACAAATTATAGGAGCTGTTCCATATTAGGAATAGGAATTTATTTACAAAATAGCAAAATAAAAACATCATCTAGAGTGGGTTAATATTTTAAAACCAAAATGAGGATCATTGCAGCAGTTACAGAAAGAAGGGCGACAATTTTTCAGTGTAAAGTCAAATGGAGCCAGAAGTGCTGCCATGTTTACTATACAGTCTATGGTCAGACTACAGCCATCCTCAAAGAAACCAGGAACCATCTTTCCTTATATGTGAGTAAATGTCAGAAGCGACCACACAGTACCCGAGACAAAAGTGGGCAATATGCCAAAAAAAATGAACAGAACAAATTTTATATTGTATTATATTGTATGGTAAAGAGTCATCTGCTTCTTTGGATGGTTCACACTTTATTGTAATTGGCTAAATCCAGTTGTTGCTCACCCCGAGCGTGACACTGACTGATCAATAAGATGAGTGGGTGTAGAAAAATGCCCACGTTTGAGCACAGACTTTCACTAAACAGAAAATCAGTGAATTATGATATTGCGAATTTACCGAAAACAGCAGATTGTCACAGGGATCAGGTCACAATTTAACTTTTTATCATCCAGTCCTAACCTGAGGACCAGTCACTCAAAACAGAAATTGAATACTCCAAGCAGTGAATAGATATATTCATGATTAATTCATAAACATAATCTAAAATGACTTGCTTTACTTGTTTGCTTTTAACTCTTCAAAGTCTTCAGTTCTTTTAATCAGTGCTTGTGCTGTTTTGTAACATGCAACCTTTGTGTCCATGTTGTTTTTACAAGCACTTGTAACACCACAAGAGAAGACCCTGATCAAATGTGGCTAGAATAGATATATAAATAAATCACTAAATATGAAAAAGCAACATAAAAAGCATTATTGAGCCTACCTAGACAGTTCCTTACATCTGTCTTGTGACATAACTCATTACATTACAGACATTTGTATTAGTGTCAAAATATGAGAACTGCTAGTGAGCTAAATCTACATGTAATTGCATATTATAAACACTCTCAAATTTCTAATCTTTCCCATTTGAACTGAGGTGACTGGGAGCATGAGTCAGAGCCATCAGCCTTCACAGGTGGTTTATGCCATTTCCAGGTAGGACATGAGCACTATTCAGACCTAATACTGAGAGGCAAAGTGTGGCGAAAAACAGGCCCCATGTTGCTCTTTTTAAATCCTCAGTCCCGATCCTCAACACCGTCTTTAAAATCTCTTTCCTGGTACTGTTCTGGATGGCAGCAGCGTATCAGAGAACATGTGTGGTTTCATTAACTGGAGAATGTGCACCCACTTGAATTTCACAAAAATAAAAATCGATGAAAGAGGAGAAGATATTTAGGAATGCAAACCGTCCGCCTTCTAAATAATAGCCATGTGAAATACAAGTAATAGTATCAAAGTTGCACAGAGAGGACCAGTAAAAGGATTGTATTTTGGGCTAATGCGTTTTTCAAAGCAGCTCCACAGGAACCATTCACAAAGTTGTTTATAGAGTTATGTAAAAGTCAAATACAGTACAGTAATGTATTTCTATTGGATCTTTATGTTAAGTTATGAAAATTGTGTCTCTTGTGTCATAGCCTCAAATATGGATAAGCCCAAGTAGCCCTAGACTATTGGGACATTGCAGTACTATGATTTGTTATTGGAAATGGTTTCTTTTTTATGGTTAAATTCTTATCACCAGCATTACTCAATCAAACTTCTTCTAAGTTTTCCCATCAAACTTATCTCATATAGCTGTAATCTTTTTCATCATAAAAAAACCTTGTTCAGTATTGCATATTCTCCAATTACCAGAAAATATCAAGCAAGGACTCTTCAACTCATGATCCACCATAGACTGTATAAAGAAGTGGACTAAGGGGGTGTGACGTCACCCACAGCGTTCGGCTCCAGTTAAATGAAGCTCACCAGGCTAGTGGTTATATATAACAAATTTGGAGCCGTGTTTCATATTAGCAATAGGAATTTATTAAAGGACAAAACAGTGAAATAAAAACACGAGGAGATGTGTTTTATGTAGAGCGAGATAATACCAACATTTTAAGACCATAATGGCGAGGCTCAATGCAGCACTTATAGAGAGAAGGGTGACAATTTTTTTTAATGTAAAATCAATTGAAGCCAGAATCAATGGAGCCAGAAGCGCCCCCATGCTAACTTCCTATATACAGTCCTTGTCCTATATACAGTCTATACAACCCCCCTACCCTCGCTTCAAAGACCATTCCCAAGCAAAGCAAACTGTCAAATAAAACTCCTTCCCTGTATAACTTTTAGAGGTGAAAAACTGACCTTAATGATTCAAACATGCGCAAAGTGTCTCTATCTGGGCTAAGGTGTTCCTCAGACCCCTCACCTCATACTGCGCAGGTCCCAGCCGCGGATGGCCGTGTCATTGGCGGTGGCGAGCTGGCTGCAGTTGTGATGCGGACTCCATTTTCCCGAGGTGAACTTGAGTTGACCTTTGCCCTCCAGTGTGGCACGGCTCGACACCTGCACACAGACGCACACCTCATTAACATCACTGAGTGGGAGCAGGAATTTTTACCCAAATATCTGTGACAGCTCCGGCCTTGTAGTGCATTCAATCAGCATAATCATGTATTAATAGAAGTCATTTTCTCCGCGGGCTGCACTCAAGACCCCGATTGTTCAATATGACTGCGCTAATATTTTGGGCATTAGTGGCACAATACTTCCCTGCGGAGGCATGTCACTTTGCAGCCAGTCAGATTAAAATCGAAAATTTCTAAAAATCGCTGTGTCCATCTCAAGATCTGCGGAGGCCTGATTAAAGTTTAATTATACGCTCAGCCATTTTGAAATCTGAGCTGTTTGTCTGTCCGCACACTGCTTTCAACAAGAGATAACAGAGATTACAATAAAACAGAGCTTCAAATCCAACCTTCTCAAAGTTTAGGGCCATTCTTTATTGACTCCAAAGTTGAACTGGTGGGATGGTTAATTTTGAACCAAAGCTGCCCTGGGACAGACTGGCAGAGAAGTGGCAGATATGATACCCAAAGAACATCTCCAACCGCCATCAAAAACAATTACACCAATACATTAATAATTACCATTTATACAACGATTCAATAAGAAGAAACAATCAAAAACCTTCTTAGACAAGATATGTAAAAATATAAAAAAGAATATATAAAATAACAACCACTTGAAGACGCTAGTGATGGTAACGTGCATTATGCTTGAAGGTCAGTTGGAGTTCAATACTTTAACCAATGTTGAGATAAAAGACTGTTTGAGACAGATGGATTTGCAGTTGGATGCAGAGTCATATTCCTGATGGTAATGATGTTGTATGTCCGAGAATAGAGCATATTGATAGTCTGACATGACGTTGTAATCTTATAATTTTCCCAAACCACCAACCTTGTACCCAATTTATAATTATGCCTTATTTGACACCAGTCTCTTGTCATTTTTATTGCTACTTATTTAGAAGTTTTATTACCATTTTTATATTTTTTACTCTTTGTTACTGCAACATAATGTGATGGGTATGCTGCTGTGTCCAAGTAATTTCCCTTGTGGATCAATAAAGTTTGTACAAGTCTATGTCTAATTTCCAAGTCTTCCTATGCAACTGCTGCTCCCCTAAAATGTTAACAGTTTGCATAGAATTTAGATTAACCTTACGTTGTAATCAATAACATAATCATAACATGACCATATGTGATCCCTGACCTCTTCATGATCTGTACAGGATATGTTATTATGGATCAGCATGGACAAATTAGCCTTAACACTATTTACTGTGAACTGCAGCTCTGGGCGGAATTTAACACTTAATGAATAACAGCTTGAAAAACAATTGACGTGTATTGTAATGTTTCAACAGAAAAACTGCCAAAATGTCACCGCGTCTTACATTGGAGCACTTTTAGCTGAAAGGCAGTTGGGATAAATTGCAAACATTTGAGACTTTTTAAACAAGAAGACGTGGGTTGTCATTGGATATTTATTAAACGGGTTAGCTACATTTCACGGGGCCACAATGTAAGTGAAATTAATCAAAGTCACAACACTTCAAGGACTCGGAATTATAAAAGCGGATCACTTTATCAGGCTACTTTAAAATGAGTTTCAATTAATTCTATGGGCAGACTTTGGGAATGATTATCTTTCCCTTAAACTATGATGCATCTAAAGGCGCACCAGCCCAGCACTATTTTTCTTAGCTGTGTGACTATCGGTGGGTTTTTTATCCTCATCTTTCTCCTCTCCCTCCTTTGCCTGCTGCCTGTGTCTGCCTCTGCCGTCTCTGCCTGTTGGAGCAGGGATCATCGATCGGCCCGTCACTGCACAGCTCCCTGCTACACTCTCATTATTTCAGCTAGAGAGGACAGAGGGAGAGAGAGACATGGGGAGAGAAGGAAAGAAAGGAAGGAAGGAAGGAAGGAAGGAAGGAAAGAGGGGGGTGCAGAGAGAGAGGGCGAGAGAGAGCGAGAGAGAGAGAAGGAGGGGGCAATGGAATGAGCAAAGAAAGAGCAGAGTGAGGAGAGAGGAAGAGGGAGAGAGTAGAGTGAGAAAAAGAGAGAGAAGGGAGAGGGAGGGAGATGAGATAGCAGAAAGAGATGGAGGGAAAGAGACATGGAGAGAGAAAGAAAGGAAGGAAAGAGGGGGGTGCAGAGAGAAAGAGAAAGGGGGGACAAAGGAGAGAGAGGACAGTGGAAAGTGCAAGAAGAGAGAGAGAGAGAGAGAGAGAGAGAGAGAGAGAGAGAGAGAGAGAGAGCGAGCACAAACGATGAAAGCACAAACAACAAAGGGAGCAGAAGAGAAGAAAGGGGCCAGAGAGGGACAGATAAACATCAGATGAGAAGACACCCGGGGTCTCCGCTGTGGACTTGAAGCACCATTCAGACTTTATTATTTAATGACATTCACAGCTACATCGAAGAGCACCCAAAACTACAAATACTCACCCTTGTTTATTGGCAACAGATCATCATTACAAGGAACCAGACTAAGAGCTGATATTCTTTTCTATGAGAAGAAATACAGGACTAAATAGCACAAGTACCAGTCAGCGTAGTCTGCTTTGAAGATAATAGTGGAAACATATCTTAGTTGGACTTATTTAAACTAGTTATGCCTGTTCAATATTCTAATTACATCTATGGTATTTGTAGCAATAGCACTGATGCATAGTTTAAGCATATCTAATTGTTCTGTGTAGCATATAGGTGAACTCACACAATTTACATCAGGTTTCTTCAAAAATTTACAAGCTATCTGCAATTATATAGCTTGCTAAGAGATCAAAATGCAGAAAACTAATTAATTGCTTCCATTCCGTAAAACGGCTTACATATGTTGATCCACTGGACTGTTGGATATTCTAATGTGATTTCTGACCTTCATTTTCAACTGTAATGTTAACTTATATTTAAGTTAACAAGATAAAAAACGTTAATCAATTTAATAGGTTTAATGGTAAGATTAGCAACTCACAGTAATTGGATGAATTGGTAACAAAAAGAAAAAGTTTCTGATGGTCCTTCATAAGTTTTGATTACATTCCAAAAACAAGCACTTATGTTTGAAACCCATTAATCTGACCAAAGGCTAATTAAATGTCAACGTGAATTAGCCCATTGCTCTTAAATGTAGCTATTGACAATGCAGAATGCAAGACAATAAAAACAATAAATGACATTTTGACACCAGAACTGGAATGTATTACAAAACCTTGCACAAATACATTATATCAGACCTATAGCCCTTGAGTGTATTGCACAAATTCATGTAACACTCAAACCAGTTTAAACTTTAGTTGGCATTGAGATTTCACAGTGAAAATCTTATATGCGGAGGAGGAATCTTTGGAAGGGGATTTGAATCTTTTTAAGATATCTGACTTGATGTCATTGGGGATATACAGTATATTGCATCTCAGAAAATTTCATATTGGAAATTTGGAGATTTTGAGCTTTAAAGCACTTTTTACCTCCACCCACACCATCTCCACTGGCTTCAGGAGGCTGTCAACAAGAGACACGAACAACCATGGTCCATAAGCACGCATTTGGAGATGTACAAAACTTTTACAATGTTTTTACCAGCAGAGTTTGATTTTTGTGAGGGAAAGCTTGAATGATTACTGTCAGTAGAGGATCTCCTAGACTCCTGGCTGAAAACAAACAACCATGCATTTGAAAAACACACAAAATAAACTAAATAACAGCAACACAACAGACTGTAAGTAGTCTTTTCCAAACATAAGAGTTGCTTTTCATGTCGGGTCTTAGCTCCTCCACTACTGGTACACCATCTCTGCCTGTGCTGCGTGCATCCCATGTTCCCAGCTTTATTAGTGCACTAACCAAATTAGGGCCCCTAACAAGGCAGTGCACACAACACAGGGGGACGCATTCATTTAGGACGCAGGCGGCACTAATGCGGCGCGATCTGTCAAATCGTCGTGGTTTCATGCTTTTTCTGTGGTCTCCGGCAGAAGCAGATGTGGTGGACAGGGTGTGTGGGTGTGCGGCGAGCCTGGCAGAGACGCGCTCGCTCAATCCCACCAGCGATTCTAATTGATGAGCCATGTGAAGACACCCCCCCCCAATGCTGTGTACGCCTATGCACATGATCCCTGTTCTATATGCGAACGCACACACACCCACATCGGACCACTCATGCCAATCTGGCCCGGTCCGTGCTGTAGCTGCTGGACACAGATGAACACATCACCCTTTGATAGATACAAGGAAAAAAGAAGAGAGGAGGGAAAAAAAAGGAGGAAGGAGGGATGGAGGAAGAGGAGGAGGTAGAGAGCGAGGCTTGGGAGATTAGCATTCTCATCAACGCTGGAGGAATTTGTCTAGGCTGCCAAGCTTTCTCTCCTCCTTTCTTCCCCCTCTTCCTCATCAAGCCCACTCCACTTCCATATCTGTATCGCTGCTAATCTCTGTGGTTCCAATCAGGGTAGCCCTCCACGCTGACTGTAGCCTCTCTCATTACGGCACCCCTCTGCTGGCCTGCTGGACTTTCACCCCAGTGGCTGTCCCTGGGTGTTGTATTAATAACTGCATTGGCCGGTGTCAGTGTCCTAGGATGGGTTCAGCTCTCCCACACCTCCTCGGATCTTCTTGACCTCTTGTCGGGGTCACGAACACACTCACTTGTAATGATGCAACGCAAGGAGCTGGGATACAGTAACAGACACCAATAACAAATCCACTGCATCCACGAAAAATATGTCACACATATCCAATTATGATGGGTCAAGTATAAGGTTGGTTTGGCGGCTATAGACTGTATCATATTGATTTACATTGTGATCAAACTGGCCACTAGAGCGTGCTAGCTTGATCAGTGTAAACAGCAAATTAAACCTCCAACGGTAATGCAGCTAGAATGCAACTAGGCCAAAAAATAAACAAGGTTAGAGGTCCAATTAGAACAACCACATAACATCTACAATATGGGAGACGTGCAGATACCAGTACGAGTACGGGGTATCAGGTCCAAGTCAGACACAAATGCCTGGATCTTGTTTGGGGTCAGAATTTTACTTAAGATTTTGGGCCATTAATTAATGTTTTAAAATACTTTTTGTGAGCACTGAACATAGTTTGCTGAGTGAGTTATTAATAACACAAATAATTAAGCATAATTAGATAATATGGTCACTTTGCTTTAAGGAAAATCACTGCATTGGGATAAGTAGATATCATTATTGGAAGACACTCAAAGCTCAGGTATCAATATTTGGATTGACAAAAATCTTTGAAATACTTGAAATATAAGGATTCTAGGGCATTAGCATTAGTATTAGCCTATCCTAACTATGGGCCTTACATAGGCTTAAAAGTAACCAAGTTCACCAGCTAGTAGCAGGGTTGACACACTGACGTCACTTCACTCTCAGGTTCATTCTTATATTGGCAAATTGAAGTCACCAATTCACCTACACTGGCATGTCATGGTGGGACAAAGCCAGAGAACCCGTAGAGAACCCACAGTAACACATGGGGACAAATGATTGATCCCACATTCATTAAAAAGCTTAATTCCTGTTATCAGAAGCAGACACGGCAATTAAGCCACAGACTGGGAGTGGGCAGACTACACAGGCATGCAAATCTTAGCCGCCTGAGCACATCAAATGGTCTGCCGCTGCTATAAATGAACACGCATGCATGGACTGGCAGCCGTGCTTGTATCTGTTAGGCCTGTGACCCGGCTGCCCTATGCGAATCTTTCACCGAGCACATGAATTACTAATGACTCATCTATATTCTTCATCTCCCATGCCGTCTAATGGAACAACACACAGCCGTGAAAGCCTGGGCACACAAACCACAAGTCTATTACCTCGCCCTCTCACGCATGCTCACCTGACACACACCATTATCCAGAGTCTTTAAATACATAATGTGCATTTTAATTGCAAAGTTAGAGGGTTGGTGATGTTGAATTTGCAGAAAAGAGCCTCTTCAGTTTGTATTATGGCCTGATTCCTAGACACACCATAAATGGAGCTCAAAGAATGTTTTGTAAATGATTTTGGTTATACAATTATAACATTGACGCTTTATTAAGTGTCCACCACCAGCTTGTTTCTATGGAAATGGTATTGCTTTGCCTGGAATGTTCTACCATATGGCATTAAACTTCTCCATCTCAGGAGATGGGAGTGATGCCACCTGGCCAAGTTATAGGAATGCTTTTCAAGGCAATTAATCTGTAAATTAATAAATGAAAGCTAGATAAATTTAATGCCATATTGTGGAATTTTTCAGGCAAAGCAACTTCATCTTTATACAAGCAGGAGATTGACGTTCCATTAAAAAAGTTACATAGTGCCCCTTTAAACACATTATCCTTCTCTCATAGATGTATCGTGTTATGATTATGGAGCATAAAGAATATTGTCTTCTTTCATTTATACAACAACAGTGGTGTGTTCACATACATAGCATTAATTAGAGGGCCCTAGCACACCTATATCATTGTTGGGATCACAAATTGTGCGTGTCTACGTTTCCCAAAGAGCCAGTTCAATAGGGACAGATACAGTGTTTCCTACTAGACTTGTTTGTGCATCAGGATGAATAGTGGACTGTGTTGTTGCGGATGGAGGATGTGTGCACCTGATACCACCAAGACGATATGGCGGTTATCAAATAATGAGTTAGCTTTTGTGAGATGGTGTGTGTGAGATGGTGTGTGCGTGTGTGTGTGCCAGCCTTACTGTAGCCTGTGTGGAGCTTTCCTGCAGGTCCCAGAGCAGTGCGTGGTTTTCAGCCAATGAAATCACACGCTTTCCGTCCCCCATGGGCTCCCAAAGCACACTGCAAACACACAGAGGCACAAGCATATGGTATAGAAAAATAACAGGGGATTGTATTAGGACACATGTGTCAATCAGGCATATACACCAACCTGTTTATTCATACAGATGGTCCAGGCTGAAAAATAGGTGTTTTTTTATGACTAAATATGCCATTGGTGCAGTAACAAAAAGTATCTAATTGGAAATTGCGTCAAAAGTACATAATGTACACATTTTCAACAAAAATTTTAATTACATGTAAACCATAAAATCTGATAGGAGTAATCTGAGGCACCCTGATAAAAAATAATTCAGATGATTTTGCTGTTTACATGTCATTTTAATAATCTTATATCCAAAAATATGATAATAATCAGATTTAGAGTGTGGATGTAACCACATTGTTTATATAAGTTATGATTATGATAATCCTGTGCAGGTTTAGGGCTGGGTATTTCTCCATTTTTGCAGGTAAAAGTACTTGAACAATACCTGGTTTTCGGCACGAGAACAATCCTTTTTTAAGTACCTGTTTCTGTATTCATTAGAAGACTACTATATACTATATCATTAAATACTATTCATTGATAATAAAAATTAAAAACACAGTAAGGAACCTTATCGTTTTAGAACTACGCTAGTGCTTTTTAATAGTACCCAGCCCTATAAATGCCATAGATATAAAGAGTGGTCGATTCTTTGAAGAAGAACGTTGTTGTTCTTCACTACTTGGACTGCTTGCAAAAACAATTTTTTCACATTGTGCAATGTAACATCAGCCAGATTTGATTGGAAATATGAGAGTAATCCTCTTCAGTGTTTTTCTGCTTTTTCAAATTTGCAGACTTTACTGTTCATTGCATCTACTCCTGAACTATAGAGGATCAGAGCATTTATATAAATATTGGTCACTGCAAGATCTACTTCAATCAACACATTTGCATTTTCAACAAACACACCAGACCTCAGTAGGACAATGGAAAATAACTTTCATAAAACCATAGTTAGTTAGGATTTTGTTGTCAAAAATAGATTTTAATGACCATTCATCTAAATCGCCCATATACCATAGCATCACACTTTTGGCAAATCCAGCACCCCAATTCTGTCAATCTATAGTTCAAACAGAGCTGTGGGACAGGGAGCTGCCTCGCTGGTGTTAGAGAAGTGCTAGTTTTCGCTGCATACTTTGCTTTGATTTCTCCCTTCATACCGGTCTCTGCAGAATATTGATTTCTCTACATGCTTCTTAGAGTTTCTGTGCTACCTTCTACTTAAAGTATGTGTTTTGTGGCCGAACATCGGGGAATGCACCAGAGCCGTGACGCTGGGGGCTAAATAGTTGCTTTTCCACTCCCTTGCGCTGATTGGACCACTTTTGTTTGTTCCTTCTCTGTAGCTGGGATTGGTTTAGCGGCTTAATGAACGGAGTCATGGGATAAAAACAAGGCAGCAATCCAAGTGAGAAGAAGTATTTTAATTCCTGTCAACTTTTAAAGCCTGCGTCACAGGCCTGGAAAAGCTGCTAAATGCTTGTTAAGGTTTTGACTTAAAATGACTTTATGGCTCATGGTATAATCTGGGTTCAAAATGTCATAGTGGTGATGTATTGGTCTAGCTGAAAAATGTTAAAGGACCCATATTACACTGTTTTCTGATCTATATTATAATGTTGTTTCCTCATCACAAACATGCCAGGAGTGGGTTTTGTTTCATTCACACATGTTTAACAAATCCTGCATATCTAGGCTGAGTTCTTCTCTCAAACAGAAAACACTCTATTCCACCTTGCGATGTCATGTGGTAATACAAGAAGCGCTCCACTGTGTTTTAAACTCCATACACCTTCACTAGAATCATCAGGATGATTTCAGCCCTGGAATTGACAATCTCTACTCAACAAAAGTTCAAAAAGGTAGCAGTTAACTTGAAAACTACTGACATCACAAGGTCACATCACAAGTATTTTGAGCAAACTAATAAAGGTTTACTCAAACATGTGTGCATGAAACAATATACAACTCCAGGTATGTTTCTGAAGAGGTAACAACATTATTACACCGTTTAAAGCTCACATGAGTCAATTTTGTGTAATATGGGACCTTTAAGCTCCAAAGACGCTGTCGTTAAGGGTTTCCCAAATTAACCTATTTATTTAAAGAGTTCATCAATTACACAGGTCCATTTTCTAAGAATCATTAGTCAACTGGAAGCAACAATGCTAGGGTGTGATTGAGCGTACATTATAGCGGTAGGAGTGTTAGTGTGAGATAAAAGAAATGACAATGAGAAAGAGAATTTGAAGTTTGCTTTTGGATCCAAGCCAAGTTTTTAAAATATGCATGCTCTTATTGGGAAAGGTGGAGCAGGGAGAGAGACAGGGGAAGTGTGATGGAATGTAGCAGGGAGGCAGACGATGAGAGGGCTTTATAAGGCTTGTAAATTCACTGCAGCCAAGGGACAGCTTTTACTGCCCTCCCGAGGAGCACCAAGTCATGGGCTTTGAATGTACAGCCACAGCAGCTCCAAACACCGTCATTCATCATTTAAGAGAGGACTGCACCAGCCTGTGTCCACTTGCACCTGGGCTCACCTTGTAAAAACCAGTCAACAGTGAATATGGACAAGGCCATGAAGACAGGTTAAGTAATTATATAAAGCAAGTTGAAGAAAACGCAAATGACAGAGGAGGTTTACTGGACCAATGACAAACTGATAAATGTACAACAATAACAAAAAATAAAAGGCGAAATCATGTTTTGAAGAATCCAGATTGTGTAAATCTCAGCAAATACGCCAGTTCCATTTTGCAATTACGAATAGTGATCTGAATCCAAAATCAGATACTCTTTCCATTAAACTACAACACATTTTATCAATGACAAACATAGACTGTATAAAGAAGTGGATTAAGGGAGTGTGACGTCACCCATAGCATTCGGCTCCAGTAAAATGAAGCTCACGTAGGAGTGAATTTGGAGCCAGTTCCATATTACAAAATAGGGAATTAAATACACCAGGATCATGCAGAGTGGGTTAATATGGGTAACATTTTAAGATCAAAATGACAAGGCTCATTGCAGCAGTTACAAGGAGGGGGGGTGACAGTTTTTCAGTGTAAAGTCAATTGGAGCCAGAGTCGATGGAGCCAGAAACGCCCTCATGGTCACTTCTATTTGGAACGCAGCAGCTAGCGGGTTAGCAATGTCCATACAGTATATGATGACAAATATCTAATATATTATTACTTTTTTTTTTACTTAAATCTTATGGCAACTGCACTACATACAATTCTTCCATGTAAAACTAAACGCACAAAATAATAATCCTGCTCCTAGCAAACATGGCTCTTATAGCTGGGACTGTAGAATGTCAGATAGCATCACTTTCTCTCCTCTGCTCACAGGCGTCTCCAAACAGATACATCAGCACTACACAAGGCCAATTATAATGTATGCCACACTTTGGGACTTACATGTCGTATGGTTCCCTATAGTATCAATTAAAGTTTGAAATCCTCTTAAAGGGAGCAGCTAGACAGTACTAAGTACACTCATCGCCTTTCCCTTTACAGAATACAAGTGGGGTGGTTTGTCCTTGAAAGTAGCACTGAGCTGGCACAAAGCTAGCTACAGAACGCAGTGTAAAATAGTGCCTTTACATCCCTATACAATATCTACAGCTTTGGATAGGACAGCCCCATGCATTTCTCTCTCTCATTGTCTCCGCCTTCATCAGATTGCTCGCCCGCTTTGCGCTGCTTTGCATCCATATGAGTCTAATCCCAGCTTTCTCATATACAAAACCAACAAGCAGTGCAAACAGAGAGTGTGCTGTGGTGCCTTCTGGATGAGATGTTCACACGGATAAAGAGACACAAGGGCAGAATGGGGATGTGTGCGTGCCGCTTGGGGAAGAAGAGATAGCATCTTGTTATGGAGGCATTAGTATTGTTGTAATGAATTCTGGGTCGCAAAGATTTATTTTCCTTTTGGGGTTCTTATTATTAGAGTTTGGGGTTCTGCTGATTGGTTGATTTTATGTTGAGATTTTTTTTTTTTACAGTTGCTCAAGAATAAATACATATATAAATAAAAATTGAACAGGTGTTATTTAACATTGTACGGTCAAAATATGGTTTCATTGTTTACTATAAATTTAATAAGTCTGGCTATTGTAATTGAGTTATTGTCTCTGACTTGGAGAACAGTATGTCCAAAAACCATATTCTCAGAAAGGCTTGGGACTGGCTGAAAGAGAATATGAACCTCGATGACAGAAAAAAATCCCGGCCAGCAACTAAAAACAATTTAAAAGGAGAAACAAAATCACACACCAGTCCAATGCATGCTTAATCTGATCCGGGGTGACAAAGATCAATAACACAGCCATGTTGCACGCACCACTGTCTGCATGAGTGCGAGTGCCGCCTCTGGGTTCCAATTGATTGAGATTTGGGGACCCCTCATTGTAAAAAACCCACAGTCTGGGATCACCAATATATTGGCTCAGAGCACAAGCCTCACAAAACGTGCAGTGTAGGCAGAGCATTCAGGCCAGCAATGAAAGACTCCAAATGTTTTAGTCAAGATGATCACACAGTAACACACATGACTGCACTTTTGCACAAATACTACTCCTACACCTCCTACCCCCTCCTGTCACACCCCACTTTAGAAAATCAACCTTGTTGCTTTTTGCGCTTTACCATTCCCTCCTAGGGCCCTGATTGGCTCAAATGGCTCCACAGGAATCGATTCGCTCAACTGGCACAGCTCCCAATCGAAACTGAGTGTAAGAAGAAGCAGAATAAGAAAAACAACGATGGTGCGTGTGTATTCAAACCAACCCCAGCTTTGTTCAGATGTGTTTTAGGGAGGGCGAGGGGGTCCCGTTTTGAAGACGTTTCAATTCAAAGCACGCCTCACAACAGGGCATGAGCTCAAATGTTTGCCCACCCAAACAATGAGGGGATTTGGTGCAAGGAGAAAGTGTTATTGTTAGCAGAAGTGGAGAGACACTGGTATGTGGACCTGCAAATACACATGAAGATTACACAGACAGGCAGGCTAGAGTGGGCACAAACATCCAAACACCTTTGGTAAAAGGACAGAAGGGCCATCTTTTAAGATCAACAAATCAGCAATAGCATTATATCCACTGACAGGTAAAGCAACAGAATATCTTTATCATGGTGCCTGGAAGGGCTTAAAAATTGATAGAAGCAAACTGGCAAACTTAAAGATTGGTTTTGATGTGGGTCTGAGTATCTCAAAAAGTGCAGTTCTTCAGGGATGGTCCAAGTCTTCAGTGGTCAATATAAATTAAAAAATATATCTGAAAAGATGATGCACAGTGACAGCTGGCCAAAACCAAGGTCTTCCTGGTTCGTGTGTACTTTTAATTGATGGAACAGTGAATCCTGGTTAAACCCACATGTTCCTGGGACACAGTTCATCACATAGTCTGGTATAAGGATTGCATATTAGTAAAGTGGTTTTAATGATCGTAGGACCACAGAACATATAATGTGGCCGTAATGTTAAGCCTGCATTGTGTACAGGCTGTGCCTCAAATGGATGAGGTGGGCTGCGGACCAAAGCCATCCATCTCAAGCAAACTCAATAGACAACAATCTCTGTTGCAATCCCCCTGCACATACTAGATACACTGCCCGTGCCCTTGGACAAGTTTGCAGCTTTGGGGATGTTAAGATGGTGGTGCTCAGAGCCATCAATCTTCACCCAGCAGCGGCCGCCTGACTTGACCTGCCCTTTACCACGGACATAGAAACACACAGGGTCCTTACACACACACGGACAAGAATCGACAAACTAGGCACAAACGCACAAATGCAATCTTCCTCTCTCCTCTCTGTGGCTTTCTCTCCTTCGTTATCTTCCACTCGCACACACACCTGCTACAGTATGCAGCGCACTAACTGATTGGAGCCCCCTAAAAATGATAGCAATCACGAAGCGGCCGATGAGCGCTGGACTAAAAAGGAGACTGACCATTGATTTTCATTCTTATAAGCTCTGAATTATGGTGAAGCATTGTGCACACAGCAGCTCAGACTAAAAGACAAAAGACTGGGCTGTGACTACAACTTGCACATGTAGTCACAAAATATACTAAAAATAAACACTATAAAAAAACAAACAAGATTGGAGTGACAAGAATAAACAGAAAACATAACTTGACTCATTCATTCATGTGCTTTTTGCAAATTAATCTCTAAGGTATTTATTATAATAATCCAGTGGTCTTATATAGTGCTTTTCCACACTCCAAGTTGTTTATAATTTACAATAATAATTACAATGCATTATTCATTCACTCCACACTCAGCGGTAGTAAGATACTATTGTAGCCAAGGCTGCCCTGGGGCAGATTAATGGAAGCGAGGGTGCCATTCTGCACCATCGGCCCCTCTGACCACCACCAGCACTCATACACACCACATTCATACCAGGCTATATAGGTAAAGTTTTTACCACTGGCACCCCAGTATAGCACAAATTTTAACCATGCCCACCCTGCTTAGCTTCTCAGATCTGATGAGCTCAGACAATGGCAATGAGGTTTGGTAAAAGGAAAGCATTTGAGTTTCTACATTTTACCGATAATTGCCTGCAGATAATGGAAGTAAGAGGTACACTATATTGCATATGACTTGCATATGAACTTAAGTGACATCCCATTCTTAATCCATAGGGTTTAATATGACGTTGGTCCACCCTTTGCAGCTATAACAGCTTCAACTCTTCTGGGAAGGCTGTCCACAAGGTTTAGGAGTGTGTTTATGGGAATTTTTGACCACTCTTCCAGAAGAACATTTACGAGGTCACACACGGATGTTGAACGAGAAGGCCTGGCTCTCAGTCTCCGCTCTAATTCATCCCAAAGGTGTTCTATCGGGTTGAGGTCAGGACTCTGTGCAGGCCAGTCAAGTTCATCCACACCAAACTCTCTCATCCATGTCTTTGTGGACCTGTGGTCATGTTAGAAGAGAAAGAGGCCATCTCCAAACTGTTCCCACAAAGTTGGGAGCATGGAATTGTCCAAAATCTCTTCGTATGCTGAAGCATTCAGAGTTCCTTTCACTGGAACTAAGGGGCCAAGCCCAGCTCCTGAAAAACAACCTCACACCATAATCCCCCCTCCACCAAACTTTACACTTAGCACAATGCAGTCAGACAAGTACCGTTCTCCTGGCAACCGCCAAACCCAGACTCGTCCATCACCAGATGGAGAAGTGCGATTCGTCACTCCAGCGAACGCGTCTCCACTGCTCTAGAGTCCAGTGGCGGCGTGATTTACACCACTGTATCCGACACTTTGCATTGCACTTGGTGATGTATGGCTTGGATGCAGCTGCTTGGACAAGGAAACCCATTCCATGAAGCTCTCTCGCACTGTTCTTGAGCTAATCTGAAGCCCACATGAAGTTTGGAGGTCTGTAGTGATTGACTCTGCAAAAAGTTGGTGACCTCTGCGCACTATGCGCCTCAGCATCCGCTGACCCCGCCCCGTCAGTTTACGTTACCTACCACTTCGTGGCTGAGTTGCTGTCGTTCCCAATCACTTCCACTTTGTTATAATACACTGACAGTTGATTGTGGAATATTTAGGAGCGAGGAAATTTCATGACTGGACTTGTTGCACAGGTGGCATCCTATCACAGTACCACGCTGGAATTCACTGAGCTCCTGAGAGCTCCACAAGAATGGGTCACTTTGTAGAAACAGTCTGCAGGCCTAGGTGCTTGATTTTATACACCTATGGCTATGGGAGTGATTGGAACACCTGATTTCCATTATTTGGATGGGTGACTTAAAACTTGTGGCAATATATAGTGTATGTTGAATAATTCAAATGATAGAATTTGGTGTTTATGGAAACTAAACATATGATTTGAAAATAAGCACCTCAACAATGCATACATATATACAAGAAATGAAAACTAGGCAGTAAGGCTGACAGTATGACAACAACAATGTTACTAACTTAATAATAATGCATTTTAAACAAGACATCCACCTGTTTATTATTAACTGACAACACAAGGGTGATAGCTGGTCATTTTGGGGGATTTATGCTTATTAGAAGTGTTACTCACCAACAAGTGACCAACAAAGACAAAAAAGTAAATACAATGCAAACAGTTAAAGACTTTCTGAGTCCAAGCATCCATACACATTACATACCTTCCCAAGTAAAATACTACAGGTCTGATTTTCCTGATGCCCGATAAGACTTTATACCCAGCTTCACCTACCAGGCCGTGTTTCCGTGGGCGCTGTCATCAAGGTGACAGAGTAACTCAACAGTTTGGGGGTTGTGGGCGGAGTCATCAGGTGACTCGTGGTTTCCAGCGTCCCAGTCTGAGGGCATCTTCCACAGGGCTGCACAGGAAATCACCCGACTGTCGCTAGCTGCAATGGCACACAAGCAAAAAAACAACAGGCCCTTCATAGTAAGTATACTAATTGAGAAAAAAGAAACATAAATGTAAAATTGATACTGTAATTGGACTGAAAGTTTAAAGCTTCAGGCAATTACCAATAACAGTAAGCAAAGAAGAAAACAGAAAGAAAAAAAAAACCCTAATTCTTCTTTGTGCAGATATTGAGTGAGTGGGCAGGCGTTAGGCTATGAAACATTGGCAATGGGCCCATTTGTCAAATTACAAAGTAACATAGCACATGTCCACAGGCTCTTCGAGTGGTTCTAGACAACCTTGGAGTAGGTGGGCATAAGCAATCATCTCCAACACACATTTATATATTGGGGCACCGCTGGTATGGAAAATGCTCTATATAAACATACATTAAGTGTTGTGTGTTTATCCTATGGGCTATGCTGTATGTACATGTGTGACTGTGTACAGAGCTCACCAGTGCGTAGTGGGCTGTCTCTGCTTCAGCCCGGCTCACAGTGGCTGTCAGTGTGTGAACTCATGCGTGCTCACCTCAACTGACAGCGGACCAGAAGACAAGAGTGGTGGAGATGGGGGAGAGGAAGAGAGAGAGGAGGGGAGAGAACGAGGGGGGTGAGCGAGAGGGAGGGGCACACTGACTACACCTTGTCCCAATGGTGTCTACTCCTAAAGGCCAGCCGCGCACTTTGCGTCACCCCTGCCATGTCCCATCTGACAGCACTGTCTACTGCTAGTGACGCAACCGCTAACACAGCACATGGCTCAGAGTGCTGTACTTGTGAGGACGTACAAAGGGCTTATTCTTAAAAGATGCTATCAGCAGAGGCATCTTTTCATATGGAATCTGTGGCTAAAGCATTTAGTCCTGGAACATTATTATCTCTACATTTTTCTTTACTACTTTAGTGTTAGCATCAAGAATTCCTGATTTTCAATTTTTTTAACAATAGAAACACAAATAAATGTGAAAATGGAGATGACTTTTTTTGTAATATATCTCCACATCATCTCCACATGAGAATAACACAAGCCCGACCCAGGTAATTAATTTAAACTACAAGTTTAAAAGAAATACATGTATAGTTAAATAAACAACATAATAATAATCCACATTTCAAAATCACATTGTCATATTAAATTGTTTATTTTCAGAGTCTTATACAGTATATAGTAAAGGATAGTTTATCCTTTCAGAGTCAAAATGAAGTGACCAAAGTCCATGTGACCTTCAAGTGCTCTCTGGTCCAGACAGGGAGTGCGGTGCTGCCATAATCCATCATGTCTACACATTAGTATTGATCCTATCAGCGTCTGAACATGACTTCTAACACAGCTCCTACTATCAGGCCGGAGAGGACGGGCCAGTATTGATTAGCTGTTAAAGACCAATTACATCTTAAGGCTGTTAAGAAAACTAAGGCTAGATAAAAGAGAAAAAGGTATAGAGACCACAGGGGCAGAGAGGATGAGGGAACAATATGCATTAAGGGAGCAGAAGGACACTCACTTTTGTTATAGCAGGTGGTGAGCACAGCTTTATCTGCAGGACTGGCGCCAATGTGCCATATCTCCCCAGCTTGGTGCAGGAGGACATTCTTATTAATGATGTTATTCTCGTCATCAAAGTCAATGATGTGAATCTGGAGAGAAAGCACAGAGAAAAGAGGTTAAAACATCCACTATATGGACATCTATGGACACCAGGAACTAAAAAAAAAACCATCTCCTATTTTATTTTAAAGTTTTCTTTTCGTGTGGTTGGACACTCTACATAACTTCTGAACATTTTCAGAATCTGTGTTGGATTTGAGATAGTTCCATGTATGGTTAGTGTTGGGAGTCAGAGGAAAAGGTAGTGAAAGCAATAAAAGCTCATCACACGTTTTAAGACAAATGGGCCAGCTAAAAGGGGCTGGGGATGAAGAGCGTTATCCATTAGAGCCTTTCTGTGAGAAGGCTTTAATTGTGGACTTTTTATAAACCAAAGATGGGGCTGGTAAGCAAACACTGGTGGAGCGTAATTTATTCGTGCCTAAGTGTACTTAACATGTCCATTTTTGTACGCCGTACAGTGTCCAACTTCTCAATTAAGGGCATTATTTTCAAGAGGTTGCAACAAAAGAACGGCAAGAATAATATTTGAGGATGAAAACCATTATGTGGAGGGTTTTTTTCCCATTGTAAAAACTGACCTTTTTTTTGGTCATAATATACGTTTTGAAAATACAACCTTCTATGACTAATACATTTGATGTCCTAACTGTTCTATAAATAATACTGAAGAACTTTTTTTTTAATTGATAACTTTATGGTATCTGAATAGGTCACCATAAATATCCTGGGGTTTTTTTGCATCATGAACTTGATGGAACAGATAATGAAATATTTCAGATGTTCTTTTATGTCGCAGAGATATGACAAAAAAAAGTCCCTTGAAAACAGAAGGTACTTTACATTGTATAGTAGTTAAGAGTGAGTATATTATCAATTCCTTGACCAACTGTAATGTCAGTGGCCTTGGCTACACTTGAAAACACAACTTTACAACCAAAGAGTTCTACAAACAACTTCCATCCATAAGAAGTTAATAGAAACTCCTCCTTACTTTTCATTAGATGGAAATCTATTCTACGAGGGCCCTCGATTGAACGCAGTTCAGGGCCCACAATGCAGTAAAACAGTAAGGGTCTCAAGGTTTGATCTGACAATTAATGGCGGTTTGTCCCATAAGGGAGACACTTACAGCACCTTAGGGGACCGTTAATGGGGTTGCACTGGACAATAACTCCTGCCAGGCACTTCCACTCCCCTTGGCGGCACTACTTTTACAGGCTCAACAAGAGGATGAAAAGAGGGGGCGGTGAGAAGAGGAGAAGAGGAGGAGAGGAGTGGAGCATTGGAGCGGCAGCATCCTTCAGCCACCTCAAAGTCAGCTCGGCAGCTATTAACCTTGGTTTGGACTGCATCGAGGAAAAAATTATTACGCAAAGTTATAATTTTATGGTGGTGGGGGAGCGGTACAAATAAATTCAGGCCGGCGGGACAGGGTAATTGGGAGGCCTAGTAATAGGGTCCCCCTGAATGAACCCAGGTGTGAGAGGAGCGAGAAGTTCCAGCCCTCCCTCAGGTGATTTATGCCTCATTCTTACAGGCCTGGGGAGTGACTCATCGCCCTCAGCCACTTGGGCAGCCAGCCCAGCCTTTTAATTATGTGTGATGGTGGGAGTAGTGAGGCAGGAGGGGAGAGGCTACAGGAGGGATAAAACCAAGCTGGCTGGTGGCCCCCACTTCAGGGTCTTCTCTGTGCTAAAGCTCTTTAGCCGCGCAGATGACAGTAAGCGCTACTGTGGAGTAGCGAGCGGGTGAGAGGTGCCAAGCTCGAGCGCTTTATCTCGTTAGCAGCCTTAAATGCCATGCCGACGCGCCCTCCGATCTGTCATTCCCGCTATTGGTCTCTGAGGGATTTGAGAGGTGCTCTGAGAGTTAAGAGAGACATTTCCACCCTGCATTATGCTTAATGGGAGGTGGAGAGGCCAGGAGGCTTACGGAGAGCGCAGAAGCTATCAGGGCTAAAATGCCAATCGAAAAAACATTTTTCATATTGCACGTTAAAATTTGCAGGAGCTGAACTCACCACAGAGGATCAGCAAATTCATGCAGACAATGAGAATCACGAGCCAAGCAAGGTTCACTGACTGAACTCACCTGAAACATCAATATTTGGGGTTTCCCTAATGGAATATTAAGATGGATCTTTTCTTTAGTTTGTACTCACAAATCGGTGTGTTGCATGCCAAATTATGAATGCAAATACAAATACTGTGACCATTTCTTAAGAAAAATTATATTTAAAACGGTTCACAAAGAAGAGCATTTCATTTTTTTTTCTCCGTTCTTTTTTTCCTTCGCAGCCTCAATGCGACCATTTGTACCAATAGAGATAATGGTGTGTGCCTTCAAACAGTCTGTTCTCAATGGTTTTCAAGGTGTTTCCACTACTGTGCAAACAAAAGGGACTGAAGACTTTACAACGAGAATTCAGACACTGTCTCATGCGAGTCTGATAATGTCCTACTTTCAAATAATTACATATTTTACTTGTGTTCTCAAGCACAAAATATAAATAAATAAATGACAACAAGTGTTCAAACTATACTGTTATATCTGTGGAATAAAGATTTTTGTCTGAGATAGGACAGAGTGGAGGAACAGGTTACATTAAAGCAGTATATTAAGATCAGAGTGAATTAAATCAACCGAGATGCATTGTCACTATTTCCAACAAGCGCTGTATAAGAGTCGCTGCACAGGACTTGGAGCGAACCACGTCTGCATTCAGTGCCAGACCGTTTTCACACCAAAGTCTGCCAGGAAATAGATTTTTTTTCTGTTTTTGAGGCAGACATTTCTCTCCTCCCTGTGCAATCTCCCTCACTTTCACAGAGCTAATTATTTCTCCCCCATTCAGAGCCAACTGTTTCTGTCATCTGTCTCTGTAATGACCTCTCCAAGATGTGCAGGCATGCATGCACACACTCACTGTTTTGTCTTCACTAACGCACATTCATATTCAGAGAAACTATTAATACACACACAATATTCACATCCATCTCCCTCTGATCAGTCTATTAAGCAGGACAGCAGCAGCCATAAGGACCGATTTACAATGTACAGGTTATTGTTTCCATTCTTAACAATAAAGCAACCTGTATGTCAATTATTGTGTCTATGTGATCAATAAGCATCAATCAAATATCAGAATGTGCCATTTACATGTTTGAGGGTGACTTTGGTGTGGTTGTTAAAAAATATGTATATATTTATCTATTTCAAATGATACTACTATAGTCTTTGGTCATCATCTTTCCCAAACAGAAAAAAAATAAATAAAAATTTGCTATTTTCTTATCTTTACTTTATCCTTCACTTTACAATAAGTGGAGTTGAGTTACGTGAAAAAGCACCAAGAAGTAAACACATCACAATCAAAACGCAAAGTCAGTATATTGCTCTACGGCTAGAAAATGAATGTGGCAGAACTTTAGCTGTCCTTATGCTGTTTAATATACTTTACCTGGTTGTCAAATTTTAGTGACTGTGTTCCAACAAGAAAACGAATGGCATCAGTCTCAGCAGTCTGAGCAGTGAGAGCTCGTGCCTGTGCAAAGATGACAACATCATAAAGCCCTTAGCAAGACAACAGGAGGAAAGCATGGATTTACTAATGAATGAATGATACTATCCATTATGCAACACGCACCTGAAATTCAAGTCCATAAATGACAGGAGCGTCGTCCTCCATGATCTGTCAGTTGTTTTATTCCTCTTCTGGACAGGTTTTCTTTCTACTGAAAGCGTCAAGCATCAACATATCACAGCTGTGTTTTCTTTCAGAAAATAGTGCTTTACTTCCGCGTTTTGAAAGAAGCAGATGTCTAGCGTTGGGCATTGCGCGTAGCACATTTACTCTAGCGTTATCATAGTCGTAAAAAGATACGTATCGTCTGTTGTGAATACCACAAAGATTTGTGATGTGAGTTTTGTCCGCTTTGCGACACCGTACTACGGCTTTCTGGGTGATTGGCGCATGCGTGCCAGAGTTCTAACTGTCAGTCTACAATAAAGGTATGCCAATAAATATCTTCTCGTTCCAGTTTTGTGATTATATTTTTAAAGTAGCGACCCGTTTAATCCATCGATTTACACAAAATTGCCATAGGGAATATTTTTCCAGCTGTTCATCTGCTCGAAAACATACATACGATGTCCGGCTAATCTAGCATGTAGCTAACCGCTATATGAACCCTTAAAAATGTCTTTGGTACTTTGCTTGTGCTTTGTCAAGGAACACAGTGTTAAGAAATCAATAGACTTTTATATAGAATGATGAGCCTATTAGGCTCTGTCCATTGATGCCCCTTAGGACCCGTCTAAAATTGGTAATGAAAACTAGCAGACGACGATAGAGAATTACTTCTTTTTTTTTACGAGAATCACCAATCGTGTTTTGTGTTTTTAATTGTCATTAGCGATTGAGATGGACAGTGGGGAGACTCCAGCCGAGCGACCAGTCACCTTGGACATCACAGTGGAGGATGTCACCAAGGAAACTCCGGCTCCGGCATCCCCAGAGCCGTCATCCAGCCATGCCCCCTCTGATGAAAATGTACTGCTCCAGGAGGAAAGCATTGATCTAGGTGGAGACTTTACCTCACCTCAAGAGGACAGCAGTGCTACACCTTCTGAGAGCATATTGGATAAACTTAATGACCAAATGATGGAAAGTGTGATGATTTCTGACTCCCCAGATAACAGTGAAGAGGATGATGTAGCTGCTATGGACTCGATTCTGGATGCAGAAGAAGGGGAGCCTTTCACTAAAACAGAAAGTACTGGGGAAAAAGAAGAAGAGGCAGAAATTGGACAACATACAAAAGAAATAGTTTTCTCATTGGACAGAGATGCAGAGGAAACCATTGCAGAGGATTCAGTGAAAGATACCGACAGTCAGCAAGATGACACAAGCAGTAATTTAACTATAGACAACACTGAAAAATCATCAGAAGAAAATAAGGTGCAGGATCCAGTGGAAACTAAAGCTGCAAGCCCAAATGAGGAACCTATCCCTGTTTGTACCATCTTCAGCCAGGGAACCCAGCCTAAAGCCTTAGTCCCTGATGGATTTCAACCAACCCTTATAAAGTCCCCCAGTTTTGGCATGATGAGCACAGCGGTGAATGAAGAGGCTGTGACCCCCAGTAAACCTCATGCCCCGCTCATATGCCAGCCCAGCCCGAGTCTTAGTAAGTTCTTCTCTGATAGTGGACAGACCAATCCAGCTTCAGACTTCTTTGACTCCTTCACTGCCCCCTTCTCATTCATTTCAGTTTCTAACCCTAATGCAGAGCTGCCTTCTAGCCCCACACCAGAACGCCAACTCTCCTCCACCTCCTCGTCCATTTCAACCCCAGTGGCAGCAGTAGACGTTAGGACCCCTACCTCTGTATTTGCCCCTACCCTAAATGAATCATCGAAAACTGCTCCTCAGACTACCCCTGTAACTACAGGAGCTCAGCCAAAGCCGTTCAACCAGCTGCAGTCTGTGTTCTCGGGCAGTGACGACCCGTTTGCTACAGCTCTGAGTTTAAGTGAAGTGGACAGGCGTCATGATGCCTGGCTGCCATCGGAGGAGACCAGGAAGGTCCTGATTTCTGTGGCTACTCAACAGTTCAGCTCATTGTATGTGGAGGCCAGCAGACTCACTATGCCAGGGCTCAAGTTTGACAATCTACAAGTAAGACAAATTTAAATATTCACTTCATCTTATCCTTATAATAAAAAATATTCTTATGCTGGAAATATAATGGCTTTAATTGTGAAAAATTGCAGCTACTAGTCTGTTTGCTACTGGGCAGTTGTGACTCTCCACCTCTGCATATGACCTAAGAGTGAATTACTAATATTCTTAATTGCAAGACAAAGAAAATGTTTATTTGCAGTTGTTGACTGAAATACTGGTAGCAATTTTTGTACTATATTGTTAAATCAGACTTGGCCCTGTTTTATTTTTCAAGTATATAGTTTTGTCTCTGTACTGTTTAAGAATATTTAGACTCCAATAATAACCATAATACATGGAAAAAAGCTGTATTGTTGTGTTAGTCTTTTACAAATTGTCTTGCTGACAGTAGTGTAATTGCTTTGTCTCAGCACACACACATTGCTGCTCCTGGGTTATCATATCATGTATTTTTTTCATAAACATCCTCTGCTTCTTTTAACTGAAACATTTATCCATAATAACAACCCTGATGAAACACCAATTTACTTATTTATTCCATTGAATGTTATGTGTGTGACCACCTCCCTGCTCAGATTGTGTTCATTATCCCCTCAAACGTCGGTGAATGCTTTCTTGAATAAATGAATAAGAATTGAGGATTTTCCATCCTCTTAGTGATGTTGTTCACTAAGAGCCAGTTTGCTGCAAATAAATAAGATCCAATTCAGAATTGGTTTTAAGTATGGGGAATACTACTATTCTATTTTCTGTTTCCTCCAATATGAGCAAATTTAGCATCAGTATTACGAAGATGACATAGGATGCCTAGATAATTCTGCTGCTGTCTTTGCTATTAACTTTTCATTGACTGAATTGTCATTACCTCTGCCATCTGCTCTGATGCCATTGGTGGTGATGGTGGCTCTAAATATTTAATTTTTTGTGTGAATCAGTACACTCAAATGGTCTGTGAGGAAAATTTCACACAAAAAAAATAATACACTGCTAAGTCAGACTTAAATAACAACTTTACAGATAATTTGGTATTCTTGTCTTTTCTCATTGACTGTCTGTTCTTTCTTGTAGGGTGATGCAGTCAAAGACCTGTTGCTGCGTTTACTTGGAGAACAGGCCGCTGTGAAGCGCCAGGTCCTCACAGCAAACTCTGTCGAGCAGTCCTACTCCGGCCTCAAACTACTAATTGTGAGTCGTTAAACTTTTGCTGTGTAACTATTGCATGACTTCATAGTTGATTTTGGGTGACATTTTGTATGAATAGAACCATTTATTCAGAATGCATCACCAATATTGCCTGCAGTGGCAACTAGTATAAAATCTTGTTACAACCACCAATCTAATAACAGAAAATTAAATTACCATTTAAACACATAATCAAATCATCATGTTTTTTTTATTTTATTTATTGTAGCTTTAGGTTTATGTATGTTTGTTTTACTTTACAGCTACCCCATAAATGTCCTATATTGCATGAAATTGCCTCTTGTGAGATTTAAGCCATGCTAGTTGTTGTTACCTTATCAAAAACATAACAGGAGTTGTGTTTTGTTTCATTCACATATGTTGTGTAATCCTGCATTATTAGTCGACATTTCCTAAGATCAAAATGCTGTGTTTGCAGTAGTTTTAAAGTTAACCCTACCTCTTACCTTCTGTTCAGTAGAGGTTGGCAATTCCAGAGTTGAATCCAAATGATTCTAGTGAAGGTGTATAGAGTTTAATAACACAGTGAAGCGTGTCCTGTTTTACCACATGACATCACAAGTTGAGAGTGTTTTCTGTTTGAGAGAAGAACTCATCTTAAATATGCAAAATTTGTGTTTTAACACATGTGAATGAAACAAAACATGTTTGATGAGGAGACAACATTATAACAGAGATCTGAAAATAGTGAAATATGGCCCCTTTAAAGTCATCAATATGAGGTTTCATAGGCCATATAGTCCAGTTCCTGTAGGTGTATTGTATTTGAATGGAACTGTATCTGTTTAAGTGTTGGTTGTACTGGCAATTTTCTTAACACCCACTGGATGTATAATAGTCTTCAACCAATCAATATACAGGTAAATAAAATCCGGCCTACACTGGTAGCTAACAACAAAATCTTTGTATTTGGTGTTTGTTTTTTTTTTCTTTCAGTCAAGGAAAGGTACATTTTATTGTGACCGTAGGGAAATTTGTCTCTGCATTTGACCCATCCTTCAATGCCATTGGGGCACCTGTGAGGAGCAGTGGGCGCCGCAGTCCAGTCTAATACAGAAGATGGATATAATGTTGCTTTCCTGTCTGTCTGTAACGCATTTGTCTTGTATATAGTAATATCATTATAAAAGTGTTATTCACTGCAGCTCCAGCTGGTGGTGTGTGTAGTGAGTCTGACCGTTGGATGTCTGTATCTATAGTAATTCTGCTGAGACTCCTTATTGTTCTGACGTCACCACCTATTTAATTTTTTTTACTTTCACTGAGCTTTAAGTACATGTCGCCTTTGAAACTCCACAATATCATCTCATTTCCTTGCATGCTATAAATCTGTCTTATCCGCTTGTACAATCTTTGTGGCATAATTTGTGACCTCACAAATAACACTGAGAGACAGTTGTTAGTTAAAGCATATGCATAGCGGGCAGACTCTGCGATGGAGTGAAGAGCAGAGGAAGATGGGAGGGGAGGAGAGATGGAGAGGAGGAGATCCATTCGCCTCACAACTTCTCTCCTCCTGCTGTGCCCATGTATTATGCATAGGACCGCTGTGCATATTTCAAGGGCCTTCTGGACTCGGGTGTATGCTCACACACACATACAGGATGGTACTTTGAGCTCATCACAGTATAGGTGTAGGTGCGTTTGTGTAACAGGATCATATGCTGTCTGCCAGGAGTTGTGGGTGGCTCCCTGGAGCAAGAGGTAAAAGAGAGCGCCACTGTAAGCCAGCCAGGTACCGTATAGGCCTGCAGCCCACATGTCAAGACGTGAGAGAGGAGGAGAGAAAGGACGTAGTGATGAGTGAAGCAGATATGGGGGCAAATGGAGGGCTATGAGGGCTTCAACACACTCTAGAAAATTCAGTTACTGTTACTCTAATGCCTGATGCTCAGAGTTGGTGATATTATTGTTATAACCGTTTACTTCATTTGTAAACATTTGGTTATCTGTTTTTATCTCCCAGTAGAGTGTTATAGATTTATTTATAATTTAATTTGGTCCTAATCTGCATATACCCTCTGCTCTGTAGTGTTGGCTGCTGATGTGCATAATTTTGCTCATGACCCCAAATAAAGTATTACTTCCTTGTCTAAAAAAACATTTACTTAAGTAAACAACGCCATCAGCTTTGGCTAGTTTCTTTGTTGAAAGCCCACACTTGTGAACAGTGTCATCTCCAAAAGAGTGCCTATGACTAAAAAGCCATACAAGGACAAGACAGCACCTTTTGAGAGACTGCAGTGTAGTTTAAAGGTGCACTGTGTAGCTTTTCCGGTGGAGGGTCTGGGACCCTGTGTGTCTCTATGGAGGTATTACTGTTTCACCTTTCACCACTGTGTTTCACCTTTCACCACAGTATAAAAAATACATTTGGTAATCGCAGTGGGGACAGGTCTATGGAGTAGTAAGCCTGTACATGGTAAGAATTAATGTTTTTAAGGTATTTTTGAGCTATAAAACACCTGTAATTGAACAATGCATGGGAGATATGTATCTATTCTAATGTGGAACATTCTCGGCATAGAAATAGCATATCTATGGAGACAAGCAGGTTGTGAACACTGCACCTTAGAAGTTACACAGTGCACCTTTAAAATATGTTTCTTAGGGATTATTTTGTACACTGCAGGTGAAGTGGTTAATTTATGATTATGAAGTCATATAAGGAATTAATATGACAGTGAAAAGTTAAGTTACCAATTCCCAAAAAATGCCTCAGGCCTTTATATAATTTTTTCTATAATCTGTTTAGCTTTTTCCCATACTTTCCCATACATTATGTTTTCCTGATAACACTGTTAGAAGTTGTTGTATTTTCTTGATAACGCTGTTAAAAGGTGAGCTGTTTTCTGGTCAGGTGTCAGCGGTATCCATTTAGTTGGGCTTTTGATACTGCTAAGATTAATATATTTCTCATCTGCATAGCTCCTAATGAAGTAGAAGATATTTTGTGGTCAATTTCAAACTATAGTTATCACCTTGGTATTCTCATAGCCAAAAAAAACTGGGTGGGCTTGCATTATGCTCGCTTGCTACTGAGCTGCTGAGCTCAGCCTTTTCCTCCAGACATCCAGCTGGTTTCAAACATGGACTTGAACCTTGGGCCTCCATCTGAAGGACAACATCTCTTCTCAGTGCCAACAAAGCCCGCTCCTTAATAAGCTCCACGCATCGGTCTTGGTCCTGAGACGCACCCCTGGTGACAGTTTTGCTGATATAACAATCACTTACCAAGTCACTCCCACTAATGAATGTTATCAGCCACCATCTGTCTACTACTCCATCTCCTTCCATTTTGAATTAGGCGCAAATAAATTATGAGATTTCTTCCAAACTTTTGAGATCACACAAAATCCCTGATCAAAGCCTGTCAGTCCGAGGTGATGGAGCTTGCTCGGCTTTGGGGAGAAGGTAAGAATTGAGACGCCTGTAGACTTTTTCACAGATAGGAAGGTGGAAACATCAGTGTAGCAATTAAATGTGCAAGAAATCGTCTCCGCACTGCATACACAAGTTGAGAAATAGTATCACCTAAATGCTTGTCTCTTACTTTTTAGTTCCATTATCTTCGATAGAGTATCTGGGGCTGGTAATCACATTGCATTGCTTTATGGCTTCACTTGGTATAGAGCAGTGCGTGTGTTGCAGAGCCGTGCTGTGAGCTGGCACAGTGAGTCATGCTGCAGAGCTCAGGCTGTGACTACTGCTCCCACTGCCACTGTAGATCCATGTCCCCTTCAAATCGCTGTTATATCACTACTGGGGCAGCATCATAACAGAAGCATAGAAGATAACTTTTTCATTCAAATACCTTATATATAACTTCAGGTTGAATATATCGTTTAGACTTTTATAACACCCAATAACCATTATGCATTTCATAGTCAGATGGTTGTCTTTTGGTTGTAAAAAAAAATAAAATAAAATAAATAGTACTGAAACAGGATACTCATTCATTGGTATTGAAAAAGAAAGAAAAAAATGAAAAAAAAAAAAAACATTAGTAAGACAAATTTTGTCTTTTACCGGTAATAGCCTTAAAATGCTCTTGGTCTTTATCAGAACCACCAGACCATATGGTAATTTGATAGAAATTACAATTAGTTTGCTTGGAAAATTTGTATTAGTTTGTATTTGTATTAGTATTTTGTATTAGTATTCAGTAGTATTCAGTATTTTCTTTGATATTGAAATCAACCCTAAGTTTCATATTGAGATACATCTGCCCTGGGTCACACTGAAATGCACGCAAAAGCCCAAAGTGGGTTCCCTGACTTACTGATTTTGCCACAACCACTGGTTTAGCAAAGAAAGTGTCTTGCCAATGGACACAAAGCTACATTATAGTTATTCTGTCAGCCATTACAGCTCTATGTCTTGAGGTTATGCAGCCCAAATGTTGTTAAATCTGTGTCGAATACAACTATTTTTGTTTTTGCTTCCAAAGATGAATAAACTGCCTAAAGTGTTAAAATCAGACACTATTTTATACTTTTTACCAGGAGTAGAGTGTGGAAGGTCTGATCAGTGCCCTCTTGGGTTTTAAGCTTCTTTCTGCCCCTACTTTTCTATCTGTCGCACCTTTTTTGTCACATAGTTTATATATGCAAAATAAACCACTGCATGTTTGGATAGTCATAAAAAAAACTCTGTATAGCGTAATATAGCTTACTGAACTTGTTAACTTACTGATATCACATGAAAAGGGACTGCAAATGTGCATCTGTTTGTGTAAAATCTCAGTCCTTGTTAAGTTTTTATAATCAAGCAGCAGCCCTTGTTTATAAATCTGGTTATAATTCCACTGTCACATGTGGATAATTAGCCCCGAAAGCTAAACAGCCTCATGTGTTCCATCTTCAGTGGATCTTTCTCTTACATTCGCTACCTCTGAAAAAGGGACTCGTACTCTGGACAGGTTTTACAAGTTAGGGGAATATATTAAATGCATTAAGAACATGTTTCATCCTATTCTAAGTTTCATCAGTTGGGGCATCTGTAGAGAGCAACTGGTGAATAATTCAGTGAGTATTAAACCTGGTTCTTTTGATTTCTGGTTACTTGGGGATGCATGCAAGCTCATTTCACAAAGGGTTAGGTTTTCTTATAGCTTGCAGTAAAGCCATATTTAAATATTCCTGAGCTAGTTACTGTGTCCTGGTTTACCCCTCTGTTCTCCCGTGTGACCTCTGCCGCTGTGGCATGGTCAGCATTTGCACAGCCCCTCAGCACTACTTTGGGCTAGACCTCATCTGTCTCTCTCATTAGCAATAGCCCTTTTCTCTCTTGGTCTAGCTCCTTCTCCTTCATCTCTGTCTCTCCCTGCGTACACGGACCACCAGGGACGTTGTATCCTCTGCCTCCTCCCCACAGAGTGAAGCTGGGCTTGGGTCCATCCTGTATCAATCTATACACCCACCTTGGCCGGGTCAAATGGACACACCCACCATAATCACCACAAAGAGCCAGCTGCTGCTCTGCACTTTGATATCATTGCTCTAACCTTTCCTTGTCATTATCATAACCTTTTTACATAGCTGTCATTTCCGCCGCCAGTTGCAGAGGTCCAGGAAACGCACCGTCAGCTTTTGGAGCACTGAAGGGCATGTTTAAACCTCAGAGTGCTACTGGTTTTCACCTTGCACTGTGTACTGGCTGTGTTTGACCACTATTCCCAACTTGGAGATAATATTATGTATGTAATTATAGAGAGGACAGGGGCATAACATTGTGACACTTGATTCTTTATAGTATATATTTTAGGCAATTTCTCATCCAAGTCAAAGTTAAAGGTGCACTGTGTAACTTTTCTGGTGGAGGGTCCCCCACCTGCTTGTCTCCATGGACATATTGTTTTGCCCTGATTATTCAACAGTGTAGAAATAAACTTGGTAGTCACAATAGAGACAGGTTATTAAGATCTATGGAGAAATAAGCCTGCACATGGTAAGAATTCATGTTTTTAAGGTATTTTTGAGCTATAAACACTTGTAATTTAACAAATGCAAAGGAAATATGTTTAATGCATTACTGTGGAACATTTCAGGCAAAAAAATAACATCCACCTTAGAAGTTACGTAATACACCTATAATGGCAAATTGGCAAAATTGGCAAATTTAAAGAGAAAGAACAGAAGTGATAAAAAATATGATGACACTTTAGTTTAGGGACCGCACATTAATAACTGAGTGGTAATTGTTATGCTAATTACCTATCAGTTGGTATTTATCAAACACTTATTAATGCTTATTAAGATTTAAGTGCATGTACAGAAACGTCTAATGTAAATCCCCACTATTTTAAAGGGAAGAAAGTAGTTAATGGCTTAATACTTGCAAAATACAGTTTTTGACAAAAATGCATTGAAAGTACTTAGTATAAATTTTACTATTACCGGTAACTACGTATTAATATCTGGTCCCTAAACTAAAGTGTTAGCAAAATTTTTCCCCCGTACCCTCTATTTAATAGCACGTGTTTTGCATGTTTCCGATATCTATTCTCAGTCTCTCCGAGTAATACTTTGATGCTAATTCCGCCTGGCCCTGCGTCCGTGTATCTGAGGTTTATGACAGTTCTTTGTGGTGGTGACATGTTACGTTGCGTTTATTGCTGACTTGTGTATTTTCCCTCAGTGCACTTGCAGATGCATCCAGAACATGTACAAGCTTCAATTATTGTAAAGTTTATGATTTCATTACAGCAGATTAAATTACTTCCTATTATATGTTTTATAATATATCTTAGGAAACAAGACAGTTATTTATATTCATAACGCAGAGATGAAATAGGGGACAGATGGGCAGTAAAGTTAGTCATTGTTAAACTTGCAGCAGTGCGTGTAACTTATTGACATTCTGACTGGTGTGAGGAGTAGGCAATATTTCTTCTTCTATTCTTCTGACGCACTTTCAAACTTTGGGATACCACTTGAATGTATCTTATGAAACATCCCACCTCTTGTTTTTTGGCACAGATTTTCTTAGTGAATCATTACATTATCCTGCTATGTTTTTCACCAACAAATGGGATGCTGGCCAATCAAGAACTTTTTCTCATTATTGTCATGAAAGTTGTTCTTATGCTGTGAATAAAAAGTAGGCAAAACTTCATCTTAAATATGGTTTTGTTAGGTCTCTGAGGACAAGAAAAGTAGGCCGAGCTGTTATTGTTGACAGTCATGCCTCCAAACGTTATACAGTAGCCCACAAGTCCATCAGTTGTAGAGATTACCCAAAGGAGCAACACTTAAAACAGTAAAAAACGTCTTGTACCAACTCAGGGACTGTTAAATGGAGTTCCCTTACAAGCCACAAGCTACAAGTGTCCTGCTTTATAATGTATTATAGCAGTTTGTGTCACTGTGACACAGTTTGAGACAAGACACTAGAGGCGAATAGGGGCTTTTATCGAACAGGTATCATTGTGAAACTTCCATAGATGTAGGAAGTTGATATGAAAATAATTTAATATGCATATTTTGAATCACTTTATGCAATCTGTAGATTTTTATTGCAATTTGCATTTGTCAATTGGTTTTGTATCTTTTGTTTTAAAGGGCCCACATTACACTATTTTCTGATCTGTGTTATAATGTTGTTTCCCCATCAAAAATACACAGTTTTGTTTTGTTTCATTCACACATGTTAACCACAAAGCGTACACAGGCTGTGTTCTTCTCTCAAACACTGTTCCACATTGTGATGTCATGTTGTAATACAGGAAGTGCTCCAGTGTTCTTGAACTCCATACACCTTCACTAGAATCATTTGGATGATTTCAGCCCTGGAATTGTCAGTCTCTATTGAACTAAAGGTAGTTGTTAACTTGAAAACTACTGCTTCATGACATCACAAGGTGGAACAGAGCATTTTGAGCTTTGGAGATGTAGACAGACTAACATGTGTGAATGAAACAAAACACAATGCCAGATATATTTTTGTAGAAGTAACAACATTCTAACATGGCTTAAAGATCGCAAGAGTCAATTTTGCATGACGTAGGACCTTTAATAAACTACATGCCAAATATTTTTGTTATAGTCAATTATAAATTTAAGGCAGTTTGATCGTAGTTCTGGTAATGACTGAAGCAGAGGTAGTAGTCAGAAAAGTCGCCTTAAGGGAAACCAAACAAAATGGCTGCCAGATGAAGTGTATATTGCTGCATTTCTGAGCATCTTCCAGCTCGAGGCCAATGCTGTGGCTCGAGTGTCTGATGACCAACATACAGAAGCTTCAAAGAGAAGTTAGCCAGTGCGGCAGAGACACATTTAGCATATTACTAATGCCGTTTCCTCTCACGCTGCCTAATCCAAAATGCCAGGGTTTAATTGAAGTGGCACGGGAGCTGCTTGTGTTAACCGGCGCTGGTGTGCACAAACCTTTTTAAGTCTCTTTCGCCTGGAGGCTTCGGGTCTTTGGAGAGAACAAGTGGGCGTTCGTTTGTTCATCAAGCTTTGTTATGCACTTTTCTTTTTTATAGCCCAAAAGGAAAAGGCGCATTGAACTTACGATCTTCAACACAATTAAGGAGCCTCACCCCTTTTAAACTCACTAATTATGTATGTGTGTTTGTGAAAATGAGATAGGAGAAAATTTGGGGAATTTGAATCACACGCATTAGACTGACGAAGTGTGTGCGTTAATACCACTAAAGTCAGACATAATTACCGTCATTTAAGTTTGTTTGCCCCAGCGGCTTCTGAATTTGAGCAATTACCTCCAGAGGCATCATCCTCCTGACTCTCTAAGGTCATGTCAAACTATTTAAGTCATTCTTGATCTTGGTCTGGCATTAGTGAGATGTCAGGAACAAAGGTGGGTGTAGCAGAAAGAGAGTAGCACTGGTGCAATGCAATGCAAACGTTGACTGTTCTTTAATTGTAATTCCACAACACATAATCATCTACACATATCTCAGTACAGTGGAGTGTTATTCATAACTTTCACATTTAATTTGCCTTCACTATTCAGTTTTAAATATTTTTATTTTCACTTTTGTCTAGTTAGTGTCCATTGACAATAAGAATAGCATATAGACTATGACTTTATGATGAATGGAAGAAACTGTTGCAAAAGAGGTGTCATAGTTTCCCATTCATAAAAGAGACAATAATTGTGTCTTATTTGACAGTCCTAACATTAAGTTATGTTCAAAAGAGATTGTTTAATAATTGCATATAGAGGCAATAAGTTACATTATTATTCCACAACTTAAGGTAAATAATTATTAAAATATGGGTTGCAGGTACTTTTGTATTCACAGGAAGCTGAGGAAAAGACTTTGTCATCAGGGATTTTTTTTGTTTCAACATTGTAGTTTATGACAAAAATAGTAATAATCCGAAATGTATAAATTAAAGATGCACTGTGCAACTTTTTTGGTGGAGGGTCTGCCACCTGCTTGTCTCCATGGAGATGTTATTACTTTGCTTGGACTGTTCCATGTTATGACATTAAACATATCCATCTAGCGTTTATTCATTGTGGGTGTTTATTTTACGCAAAAATCCAGTCATCATTTCTGTGAATAGGGGTGACTCTCCACAGATCTGAATTGTAATGTAGTATAGTGCCGTAACCTGCTTGTCTCCCTCATGATAGGTAAGTTTAGTCTATACTGAGGAACATTCTCGACAAAGTAATAACATTTCCATGGAGACAAGCAGTTGGCAAACCTTCCACTAGAAATGTTGCGCAGAGCACCTTTAAAAATCTATCTTCTTTGACTTAAAGGTTACACTCTTTGCCTTCTTGTCTGTCCAAGGCAATTCTTCTGTTGGTGACCTCCCCGTTAAAAGAATATCAGTGATCAGACGGCCCATGCTAATCTAACGTTTCACACTTAAGAGGTCATGCCATGAAATATCACAGTGACTAATATCCATTTTGATCATTTTCCCTTACGAGTCGTGTCCATTTAAAAGACTATTACAACAGCCCTGATCTCTGTCTTTTAAAGGGGAGGCTGTCCTGATTTATCCACTTCTCACATCACTTTTTTATGTGGCAAAATCATAAATTGATGAGGGGCTTTTTACTATGAATGCCATCAAGCACTAAACCCCGCTGTCACTCCTCAGGTTGGAATGATTTCAATTAACACAGAAGGTGGTGGTGGGAGGACAAAAAAAAACAGAAAAACAATAGACGAATGGTGATTAATAATTTAACGCAGCTCAAATGACTCTGCAATAACGGATAATCAGATTCTCCCTAAATCAAATGAGGAGGCATTACCATGGTGATTTATAGCTGTGATATTAAATGAAGAATAAACCTGGGGATAAATGTGTTTGGTGATAAAGGTGTGCTGTCAGTATGGAGGGACATATGCAATTTCCTAATTTCAACTAAAACTAATTGTTGAGAAATTTTAAATAGTGAAACTTGTAAATTATCTATATGTAGTATACATTTTCCAGAAAAATACAAATACAAAATCTAAACTTGGGATGTGCAATATTATAGATATTATTTTATTTTTATAATGCCAAAATTCAGAATATTAGCATCCGCAATGTTCCAGACATGCCTGTTTGTCAGCGCTATAAGTGAATGAACTGTGAAATTCACCTCCAAAGTGCAGAAATGTCACTTTATATCCATATTTAGAAGATTTATCTGCATGTTTCTGCTCCTTAAGCTTCCTTATGGTTTTCTTATAGACGCTAGACTTGATATTCTAATTTTGTATATCTACAAAACTATTTTGATATAAATTTTCCGATCTCTCATCTCTACTTAGGTGACACGTGGCTGAATGGCCAATCTCACCTGGTAAAATCCTCCTGCTAAGCTGGTCCTGTCCAAGCCTAGCTCCAGATGGGTATAGCTAAAAATGCCTCAGTAGCTACCTGCCTACCATGATGATGAGATATTGAAAATAATTACTAATCATTATCAAATAGATAATGGCTTCTGGATAGGAGAATGTGTTTGCAAAAACATCAGATGACTAATATTGTGGACCTCTCCTGGATGAATGAGGGATTACATGATCGACTACTTACCAAAATTATCTTGTTTAGTACTCCTTTTTGATCAAGTAAGATACACAGGCTTCTCTTTCTTTATGCATGACGTTCGTGAAGTTGTAGCACTGATATTCCTACCTCTCTGCGCACTCCCTCTATGCAGTATCCATGGCCCTAAGCTCTCTCCTTCTCTCTCCCTCCCCTCTCCTTCTCCCTCCCTCTCTCCCACACTCTCCTCTTCTCTCCTCCTCACTCTCTACCCACGGCTTTTTACTTTCCCTCCATCCAACTCTTTGGTCCAGACTTTTCTTCCTCTGTGGCCAACTTTTGACTAGATCTCTACCACACAAATCCTGCATATCCACTGTTGACACTCTCATCCCAGCTCTGCGCTCTGTCTCGGCTGTCTGGAGTATGCATGTAGGGCTGGAGTTACTGTCTCCCACACTCCCTCTGCCTTTTGCACACCTGTCTCCTCTTGCCTCATGGCGGGGCACTGGCATACTTTAGCTCACTGTACCGTGCATGTGTGTGTGTGTGTGTGTGTGTGTTTGTGTTTGTATATATGTGTGTGTGAGTGAGTGCAGCTGCTTTTGGCCATCCAGGCAGCCTCCTCGTTTTCAGCTTCATTTCCTTCCCTAATGAAGATTCAGAGGCAGCGCGCGACTGGTACAGGGCAGGACAGAGGAGCAGAAGAAGAGGGAGAAGGGACAGGTGGAAGAGAGATGGATCCGGTGTAGTGCGCTGTGGGATGCGCTTGTCCAAATGCGGAATCGGAAGCTCAATGAAAACCACAATAGGGAAGGAATAGTTTGTACAAGGAGTTTCAGGCATTATCAAAGTCCTCCTTGTCAAGCCTTAGGGAAAAAAGTCCCTGGGTTTTGGTTGCAGTATAAAGGTGTTCTGTTTAACCTTTCCGGTGGAGGTCAGCCATCGGCTTGTCTCTATGGTGATTTTATTTGTTCTCTCTTTGGAATGTTCCACAGTATGGCATTAAATATATCTATCCTGCATATATTCCATTACATGTATTTTCATTGCACAGCACACCTTGAAAAACATGCATTCTTACTGTTAGCAGGGCCACCTCTACACAGATCTGACCTGTAACTTGGCCTGGTCGCATCATCAGAAGAGTTACATAGCGCCTTTAATGTATATATTTGCTAATACATATTTTACATTTATATGCAGTAAGATATGTTGGCTGTATATCTTTTTAAATTGGAATTGTATAATAATAGAGATTCTATTTTCAGTTTGACCACAGCTACTCGACAATAACCACTAAAAGCCAAAAAAGGCTTGGGCAGTAATTGGCTCTTTTAATAGTGGGAGTGTACAAATGAGGCTATAGAAGAACTAGAGGAATGAAGGGGTGAGGGGGTCTAAAAGTGCAGTGGAGGAGATGGATCCTGTGTGCTGCAGCTTATGTGTTTTGTGATGAAGATAGTAGAAAGAAAGTCGCCTTTTCTTTCTCTCTCTCACCCTCTCTTCTCTCCCTCTCTTTTCTGTCTCTCTCTCGCTCCACCTTTCTCTCCCTCCTAATTAGCTCTCCACTGTGATGAATGGCACAGCACTTAAGGCCCAATCACAGAGCCGACCTTGTCATGTGTTGATGGGGTAGGGTGACTCAGCGGCCCCTCCCACCCCTGTCCCTGTCTTACCTAGTGGACCCCCTCCCAAGGAAGCAGATGTCAGGAATATTATCTACCTGTCCACATGCTTTTTGTGTGAGAAGCACTGCCACATGCGGTAAACAGAGAGACAGTCACACCTGCGTCAGCTTTTGATATTGATATTGTCTCTGAATACTTCTTCTCTTTTACATGATTTTGTGTATGCATGCATAATGTAAAGTAGGAACTACAGCAGTGTTTCTCAGACTGTGGTGCGTGTACCACTGGTTGTACCCATAGATATAGAACGGTAGATCTCGCATTCAGCCTCTTGGCATGCGTTAATACCCCCGCCATCTTGGTACAGGGGTTCCATGGTCTAAGGAAAAGATTTTCACTGTATCAGGTGTTCTGATAGGGCATGCAAGCTATGCACCAAAGAGGCTAATGCTGTTTCATTATTTCATTTAGTTGCCTTGTTGTACCTTTAGTAGTTTCTTAGGTCTATATAGTATTTTAGTAATTTAATTTGTATTATTATATAATTGTTACATTATTGTATTTATTTTGTTTGACCAAAAAAAGTTAAATACAAGAACAAGTTAATATTCGTTGAGCTAGGTATTTAAAATAAAAACCTCAAGATTTAGTTTTTTGTTTTTTTTTGTGTTTTTTTTTGTAATTCATTTGTTGAATGTCAAAGAATTTAAAGTTCAGGTAAAAACTAAACAACTTTAACATAAATTTTGGTAAGTAACTCTCTACATGAAACTTAAATAATATATGTGTGTGTATGTGTGTATATCCTATATATATATATATATATATATATATATATATATATATATATATATATATATATATATATATATATATATATATATATATATATATATATATATGTTAAAGTTTTGTGAACTTTAGATATGCAGAAAGCCTCTGTCTGTTGAGGAGGTGGGGCAGTGAAGACTAATGGCAGCTAATGGTTATTATAGCTGTCAATCATTCTGAGCATCTTCCCCTTTTATCTCATTAACTAACATATTAAAAACCAATATTCCTGAACGATGACAACTAAGACACCAATCACACTAATGAAACTGACCTAAAAGACACAAATCGCCATCAGTGGAAATTTATTATATTTAGCATTTTTAGTCCATACTCCTCATCCATCTTATAGAGACAGACTGAAGGAAAAGTTATAGATTCTGTTGTGTTTTATGACAGTAAATTTTGTGGTTGTTTTTGGTCTTCTGTGTTTTGTGCTGTTGAGCAGGGTTGAATTTTAATATGGCTTCTTTTTTTTTTTTTTTTTTTTTTCAGACCCATACAATTCTTTGCTTGGTAAACTACCTCAAATTGAAGATAAACAGCATATAGATAATAGGCATATAAATAATCAATCAATAATTATTTAGTTTTAAAAATTTGCAATGCGAATCAAGCATTTCTCTATTTATGCTGATGAAAAAAATATTTTTGATGATTCTTTGCAATAACTCAATCTCCTGTTTTCAGCAATGGTTATTTGAAAATTAAAATACTAGTGTTTAACCCTAGAGGAGCACGACATAACTCATCCACATACTAGTAGTGCAGCTATAGTGAGTCTGGACTTCCACAGACTCCTGTTAGTACAGTGTCTGCCTGCCCATGTTGCCATACATCAAGTTTAAGATGGCTACCACAGCACAGTTTTAGCCACAGGCCCAGCTCCCTGCCTCCCTCCGCCTGTCAGTTTGGAGCGGACTGTATGTTATGTATGTGTCTTCTCCCCTGCAGAGCACTAAGAACTGGCGTGCGGCGGTGGACTTGACGGGCCGGCTGCTGACAGCTCATGGTCAGGGATATGGGAAAGCGGGCCAGGCAACCTCCCACACCACCGACTCTTTGCAGGTACAATGCCAGTGACCATTCAGGGCTCTGTCCATCTTCCTGAAACCAGTGGGCGAGTAGAATACTGGGAGCTGAGCTTTTTGGGCACACACCAATGCAGTAGAGTAGCAGCCAAAAAGTAAAAAGTGCATTATGAGATAACATGCATATAAAGAAGGGATTTTCAGTTTGTGTGTTTCTGATGAATTCATTAATTTTGTTTTGTTGTAAAAGATCACCAAATAATAGATAAAAACCCAAATGTGAGTCACACAGAGGTTGAATAGAGTTGTAGGCAATGCTGGTTAAGGTTGTAGTAATTTTCTCTTTGATTTTGAAGTGCATCAAAATTAAAATATATTTTTTCAATAAATGATGATGGGGCCAACACTTTGTATAATAAATCTGAAAAAAATAAAATAAAAATACTCTCAAAACCAAGTAGTGTGAGGACAGACTAGAACTTTTATTTTATTATCTTGTTCATTACAAGATTCTTTTTTGCACAGAGAATGAAGAATGGATGGAAGGATCTCATTTAAGACTTGGGGCTATGCAATACTTTCACTTATGGCTCTTGGTTTTACATTTGCATTCCTTACAGACTTTTTAAAATGGTGGTGTATACTGCCCTGAACTGTCAAAGGGTCAATAAAAAGAAATGACTCCGTTGGTGATATTGAGTATGATAAACAAAGTTAGCTGTGGACAACACTGGACAACTTTAACCACCCACTCTTTACCCACAGGACATTGGCACTGCGTGAAACTTTTCCAGTCTGGTCGAGCTATAAAGGTGTCAGAAGATTAGCTTAACGGATATAGGAGCAGATGACTTTTAACATGGCTAAAAGCATATTTTACATAGCCTCATGTCAAAGTTTGTCAAGTTTTACAAACAAAGAAATACTTTCTAATTTACTTTTTAGCTTTGCTAATACAGTTTTCTTCCCATAGTTCCAATAGAATGTGTTAAAATAGGCATAGAAATAGGTTTACTTTTGTTGTGTTACAAGTTTCTGAACTTTTCATTTTCTGTTTTGCCAACCACCAAAAGTAAAAAAAACTTCCTTAACAGTTGGTCCTAGCTACTTGCGGTTTCTTGCTAGATTGGGTTTATCTTATTTGTAAACTTTCATTTTTTAAACTACACTATGCTCAGCTTTATCTTTATCAACACGTAAGTTCTTCTCATTAATGAAATGCTAAATGCCTAGCCTCACCCCTCTGTGCATCATGCTCTCCTCTAATATCTGTGTGTGTGTGTGTGTGTGTGTGTGTGTGTGTGCGTGTGCGTGTGCGTGTGTGTGTGTGTGTGTGTGTATGTGTTTGTGTTAGTTAATGACAGAAGGTAGTGCTATGTTGATACAGAGTGAAGCCTGGGTCACAGGACTCTCTCCTTATGGGCTCTGGACCTGTCAGATGTGTCCTCTCTGGGTCAGGGGGGTGTCTGGCTTCAGCTGCATCAGATAAGAATGCAGCTCAACCAGCTCGGCCAAGATCCAAATGCCTATAGGCAAATCTTGAGGATTTGCGCGCATCGTCTGCTCTGTTTATGAGACTGAGAAATGGCATATCATCCTTATATATAGAGAGACCCTGTACCAAACCATGAGAGAATAACAGTTGTCACTTTTTCAATGATTTTGCACCATGATGAACTTACAACTGTCTGGGACTCACAAGTAGTTTTTTTTTTTTTAACATGGTTCGCATCCAACAATGTACCTGATTGGACAAAAATATGGTGTTCTCGGAAAATGCTTCTATATGGTCTTCATTCAATTTTTTTTTCCTCAAAGGGCATTTATTAAGGGATATTCTAGTAGGAATAAATGCTAAATGGATGTTAGGCTCTACGCCCTATCCGTATCAAGATCAGCTTTTACAATTTCCTGAATGTCTCTTCCCACTCTTTACCCCCATAGGCTTGTTGAATACAGCGTACCAAATATAAGTTATTTGGATTCAAATCAAAACTTACCATTATCAGTTTTAGCATTTGATTGATACCCCACATGCATTTTTTATTGGTAAAGCCTCTGATATAGCGCTATACAAATAAATGTATGTTTTGAATGAATAAATTCAGTTCTGTTTGCTTATGTTGCAGCTTTGGTTTGTGCGGCTGGCATTACTGACCAAGCTGAACCTCTTCCAAAATGCCGAGCTGGAATTTGAACCCTTTGGCAATCTGGACCAACCAGACCTTTACTATGAATACTACCCCAATGTTTACCCTGGAAGGAGAGGTACGCACACCCACACCACATCATGCTACTAGTACATTTTTGGTTTTTTTTGTAAAACTATGCAAAGTTTCATCATATTTTGACATATCTTAGGGTAATTTCCTTAGTTATTTCCTTCTTTTATTTAACTAACATGGCCTCCAAAATGTGTTTTACCCACTCTTATAGGATACCACACATGCATACCATCGCCCTATTAAATATGCAAAAGAAAGTTTCTGCCAGGAGCGTGATATTACACTGCACTGTTGAGAACTCTCCCCATCTCCAGCAGTTCTTTGGTTTTGTTTTTCCTCCTTTTACACTGCATGAATTGCTCTCTAATGTATTCCCATTACTTTGGATCTGCTTCGCCCCTCAGGCTACCATAGTGAAGACAGCAGCGGCACAGACACACAGATGCACACACACACACACAAGCAGCAAACCCACTCATAGCAACAAAAAACAGGAGTACTCAAAGCTACAGCGCACCGATTTACTTGCCGTTGCTCAATATTAAACGCTTTGTGACCTGCTAGGTACTTGCAGACATAACTGGCACGAGTTTTATAGCCTGGCATCAGAAGTCGAACAATCCTCCAGCGCGGAGCTTGCATTGACTATCTATTACCCACGATCATACTCTCTGAGCGCCTTAAGAGACAAGCTGGCCGTGTAAAACTCTCCACAGATTCAGAATACAAGAAAAAAACATGTAAATGTCAGTTTCATTGTTCAGCACATGAAAAGTTGAGTCCAGTTGAAAAGTTCCATATTAAAAGATGAAAGCCACATTAATACAAGGAAATGTTCTTAATATTTTGTTCATGGCTGAATATTGTACTCAAAGGCTAGCCTTGCACATAGGTACAAAATGGCTGTTTTCCTCCATGAAAGAGTGGCAGCGTTTGCTGCTCATATTTAATGTAAGTGAAATTAAAAGTTCGACAAGATTACAGTTTTGTGCATTCGCATGACTAGAATAGCCTTCAGAAACTCCTTGTAAGTCGTATGCCTTTTTACAGGTTTCACAAGTTGGTAAAAAGAGATCACAAAGCCATCAACTCTGATCATAATGCATCACTTTTTCATTCCATATGGTACTTTAATAGTATTTACATATCAAATTACTTTGTTTTGTGTGGTATATCTTTATATTCTAAACAACAACATTCTTAATAAAGCATAGAGAGTTTATAAATCTACCTGTAATTTTGAGCACAAATTCAAGCTTATAGATTTGGCTTTGAGTCATAGTGTTAAAACATATTAAAATGTGAAGATTGGGACCCATGCCAACAACACCAAATTTCTCCTATTGTGTTTAATATCTGTTTTCCTGTTATTCAGTAATTATTGTTTTTTGGATAGTTGCATTTACATAATTGCACACAAGCTTCCCAACTAGATTTAAAACTTTCAATTCTAAGATGATGAAACTTGCTGACCTCTGAAATTAAGAGGAATAAAATATTAAGCTAAAAAAGAAGGATGCGGCGGTCAGCGAGAAGCTAATAACATGTAATACAGGGCAAAGCTACTGTCAGTGAGGCTAAATATGTTAGTGCTAAAGAACACAGTGAACACGCAGAGTGATGGGAATAGATATATACCTGTACAGCTGTGGAGAGACGGCCAAGCTACCTGAGATCTGATGGAGGTATCAAAGAGCGTCTGATCAAAGCCTGGGGACTCACCTGAATATAGGCTCCTCCAGTTTTGTGCACTTGTGTGTGTGCATGTGTGTGAGAGAGATGGTGAGAGAGATAGAGATGGAGAGAGAGAGGAGACAGTGTGAGTGATGGAGGTGCAGACAAGAGTGATGGCACTGCCTTTGCACACACACACAGATGAGAGGTTTAATAAGCAGCCATACGTAGCTCAATGCCATCTGTAGGTTGCTGCCTCCAGGGCTGTGTGCAGTCTTGTGTGTGGGTGGATGGGTTTATATTCTCATCTCGTCTCTCTCCGCCTTCCCTCAATGTTTTTTTTTTTTTTTTTTTTTTTTCGGTTCCTCTCCCCGGCTCTGTCCTCATCCCACCCTGGTTCCTATTTCCTTGTCTCTCACACTCCCTCCTCCCCATCACTTTCTCTCTCTCTCTCCCTCTCTTCCTCCCAATCCCCCCTGTCGGGCTCTCTCTTTCTCTCTCCCGTCTCCCCGTTTCAGTGTCTGTCTCTTTCTCTCGCTCCATCTCTCACCCTCCTTCCAACCCTCTCTCGCGCTCTTTCCTCCCCGCCTCACTACCCCATTTTCCCCCTCCTTACCATATCTCGCGCTCCCTCTCCCTCCCTCTCCCCGCACCTCTCCTCCTCCCTCTCTCTCTCTCTCCCTTCTCCTAATCCCCACACGCTTCCTCTCGGGTCACTACCCTACTGCCGTCTTTCTCTCTGTTCAACTCACTCACCCTTCTCCCCCACTCTAACTCACTCTCTTCTCTCTCTCTCTCTCCTCTCCTTTTCTTTCTTACTTTTTCTGTCTCCCCCTCCACTTCACTTCCTTCTCTCTCTCTCTACTGCCCCCCAACCTCACTTTCTTCTGTTTCTGTCTCTCCCCCTCCTTTCCACTTTGCTCTCCCTATCGTCTCTCCCTCCTCTCTCTCTTTCTCTCCCTTATCTGTCTTACTCTCACTCCCCACCACTCCCATTCTTTCTCCCTCCCCTTCTCTCTCTCTCGCTCTCTCTCTCTAACTGTTCTTCTTTCTTTGTCTCTCTCTCTCCTCTGCCTATCATTTCTCCCTCCTCCCTCTCTTTCTCGCCTTTCTCCATTCTCTCTCTCTCTCTCCCCAGGCTCCATGGTGCCGTTCTCCATGCGACTGCTGCACGCTGAGCTCCCACAATACCTGGCCAAGCCCCAGGAGGCACTGGACCGGCTGCACACTCTCCGAACTGTCTGCCTCTCTGTTAGTATATACACACCAAACTCTTTACAGCAGCCTCTGGACACACAGATGCAGTAGTATTCACACAATTAAACCCAATGCCTACGCAAAGAATATTAGACATGGTAATTCTTAAGCTCAAAACAGCAGAGGTGGGTAGAGTTGATGTGCTCAGGTAAAAGTGAAAAAGTTACTGACCATCTGTTTGTGCATAATGAATGTTTATTGTTTTAATATGTATATACTTTCAGTGAGCAATCATTTTATATGCACCTAACTAGCCTCTGCCCAGACAGAAAGTCATGGGGGACTTTAGTTTCTAGTGTAATTTGTATCCCATGTACACTGCCAGTCACAAGTTTGGACACAGCTTCTCGTTCAATGTTTTTTTTTTTTGTTTGTACTTTCTACAGTTTATATACATACAGAAGACCTCAAATGTATGAAGCGAGATGTATGGAATTATGTAGTAAAGAAAAAAAGTATTTTTCAACAAAGCAAAGGGGGCTACTTAGATCATTTGAATGGAAAATATTTTAAAAAAATGTATTTACCCTTTTTTCTTTGCTACATAATTTCATAGATCATACTTCATACAGTATATTTGATGTCTTCTGTATGTATATAAAATGTAGAAAGTATTAAAACTTAAAAAACTCTCATTAAATGAGAGTCAGACAAAACAGTGCTCAAAATGCCAAATCAGTGTACCCAAGAAAACATGACGTAAGACTACATTTTACAGTATATGTGTATGTTTTTAGTATTATTTATTTCCACAGTTATTACATGGCTGCATTTATATGGTGCTTCTCGACATTCAAGGCACTCAAAACTCTTTACATCAAGGAATCACTTGCCCATTCACAGACACAATTGTTAAAGGTACACTATTCTGATAGAGGGTCCCCTATCTGTTTGTCTCCATAGAGCTTATAGTCCATAGTCATTGCTGTGTCTGGAATGTTTCACAGTATGGCATTTAACTTGTCTGTCTTGCATTTGTGCTATTACAGCTGTTTTATTTGTAAAAACATATTGAAAATCATGCATTCTTATTGTGAACAGGATTTCACAGATCTGACCTGTAAATTGGCCTGGTGGCGTCAACTGCTTATGTCCATGGAGATAGATAAGTTTGATGCCATATTGTAGAACAGTTTAGAGACAAGGCAATGATATCTACATGACGACAAACCCATGGCAGACTCTCCACTAGCAAAGTTACATAGTGCACCTTTAATTTCAGACAAGGAAACTACTCCACATGATTTGAAAATGCATCCCTGACACATTTCAATGCAGATTCTAATCCCCATTATAAAATCAACACAATTAGCATGGTGTACCGTACAGAAGTTTATTTTTTGCCCATCTGAGTAGATTCTGGAGAACTTGGAGAAGGGCTTGGCAGAGGACGGCAGCATGATCACGCTAACACAGGAGAATAGGCAAGGTAAGTACACACACGTTCACACAGACAGTTGGCAACAGTGCTGGCCCCCATCCCAGACTGCATCACGCTGAGGGAGGAGAGTGAGGTCGCAGGCCCAGTGGGTAATTCAGATATTGAGTCAGAGGCACACACCTGGTGCAGGGCTGCAGCAGGATCGCTCCAAACCACACACCAATGCGGCGCTCGGAAAGTATTTAGCACCTCAATGCTTTGGTACTTGTGTTGAATTTCAAATGGTCTCCCCAGCCCTCCACGCCAACCAGATCAATACAAATCAATGCCGTCCAATCCACTCACATCTGCACCGGTGTGGCAGGGAAATAAGAGCGTTTGACACACCTGCATGTAATCTTAGGTAGTGTGCTCTCCATAATGCTCTTTGCCGTTTGCCCATGTGACCAAAGGGCTCTGTTTGTAGAATATTAAGAAAGCACTGTGATTGGTGATGATGAAAAACAAAAGTGGGACTAGAACTAGGCTAAAGGAGAAATCTTTTAAAACCAACTCAGGCTAGCACAAATTTATGTTTTTAATGTTTTCAGTTTCAAACAAATGGGAAAAACTATTAAAATGTTATGCATAAAGATAACAGTAGGTTTGATCATTGACTAAACAAGGATTTCATAATAATTAAAAAAAAAATCATAATATACTTTGATACTATACTTCTGATTTACATTAAAGATGATATTTGATTGTTTCTCAACCAGCAGTGTGGGGTCACAGAAGCACATGTCAAGTTTTATCTTCCACATTATTAAAAATCTGAATTCTTTTTTTTATCTTTAAGAATCTTATGAGAGACAGATAACATGTACTTACGTATCCAGATAATGTCACATTTGAATTCTATCCTACTGTCCAACATTTGTAAACCCTTTCTCCCCAAAGTAAATTCTCTCATACTTTACAAAAGCTGCCTGAGCCCTTCTAATTAGCTTATTTGAGGGCACTAACAACATGACAGATGTGACACTAAATGCACAGAGATGCTTTTCTTATAATTGGGTAAAATTGGCCCTGATGACGTGAGTGTGATGCGTGTGAAGCGAGGTGATGCTGCCTGCGTTCTCCCCTTTTTAAAATCAGTGTAATGGTTGTGCCCTCTGCCTCTCCTCCTGCTGCCCACGCACACAGCCCACAGTCAAGTCAATAACGCCGGGCCTTGCCTTCACACATCAGACCCCTACCGAGTGATTAACCCCCCCAACACACACACATACACACACACACACACACATAGATTCTCACACATGTGCAGCGCCGCATACTAATGGCCCTGCACACTCGCTGTCTGAGGCAAAAGACTATGCCGCAGTGTGTTCCTCCTGCCTCACCAGCTCGCCTTAAAATAAACCCTGTGTGGAGCGGGGAAACGGGGATAGGAGAGGGGAGAGGGGAGGGGCTGTGGAAAGGATGGATGGAGCAGAAATATCGGGTGACGTTATAAGGACGCCCAAAATTTAGGCTAGGGAGAAAAAAAAACAGGAAGTTGCCCAAAAATAATGACTCGAACCCCCTTGTGTGTACCGTTCCTCCACAGCGTCCCTGAAGCTGTGGAAGTCTCGCCTCAGCCGGGTCATGTACTCCATGGCCAACTGCCTGCTGCTGATGAAGGTATGTGCGACTGTGTGTGTGTGTGTGTGCCTCTGTGTTCGCTGGGTGGATGTGTCCTTCTATTTGCGCCTGCCCAAACATGTGCATGTGTGTATTTTGTGTGTGTGCGCGTGAGAGAGGGGGAGGAGGGGGGCTTTGAGATCTGATGCCAGGCTGGTGGAGGATTCACAGTGAAATCCCCCCAGACTGACCACTAATTGGATTCTTGGTCAGTGAGAGAGGGAACAAGAGAAATGTGCAGAGGGAGAGAGAGAGGGAGAGAGGGGTTGGGGTGGGGACGTCTACTTAGACCGCCACAGAGAGCCACAGTGCCATCTACTGGTAAGAAGAAAGGGTACAAGGATTTATTGTTGAGGAGGCACCAATTTCACAGCAAAGCATCTAAACTGTGAATGGGTTCCTAAGAATTTTACATAGCAGATTAAAGACCAAAAGAGCAAGGTTTTTTATAAAATGTAAAGGGTATGATTTATGGATATCTCATTCCACTTCCTGTATTGTTATTTATTCAACCATTCTCTAAATTAGGGCTGCACAATTTGGAAAAAAAATGCATTTTTTCCTGACATGTATAGCAATTCCAACTAGCTATGCAATGAGTTTAAAAAGGGGGATTTTGCTCACATTGTAAGTGCACATTGTAAACAACTCCAGACTGAACTATTAACTGATAAACTAGTATCAAATGAATTTGAGTTTGTGGATATCTAAACTTCAGGCACAACACGATTTTTCTACTACCTAAATAATGGTAGCCTTTGTGGTAATTGAGAATTGTGCCAACTTTTATTTATTTATTTATTTACTTTATTTATGAGACAGGGACAGTGCACAATCTACATTAACCTTAACAGGAGAACTGCATTGTGCCAGGTTGTAGCACTAGAGCTAATTTCCACCCATAGTCCCTGGTGCATGTTTTTTAGGTTCTCAAATTTCGTTATGATTGCGATACATGGTGCAGCCCTGCTCCAAATTAAAACTACACTCTCGAGCACAAATGGACCCTTTCAAAACCTATACATCTTATATTAAAACTCATAGCTTTACCTTTGTTCACATTGTTGTTAAATTGAACAATCGCTGTATGAAATTACCTGATATGCTTTGGTTAAAAAATCCCCCAATTATCTATACTAACTAATATTCACCCAACCTGTGCAGTTGTACGCTGTAACATTTTTCTCAGATATGTTCATTAAAAGTGTAAAATTTCAGCAGGACTCTCCTAAAATGCAGAGAACATGGGTGACCTTTGCGGCTGGGTGCGCTCAGCAGTCCAGTCACAGCTTGAGCAATGCGTAGCGGTGCAGCGAGGAGGCGTGGAGTGGGGTCACATTCGCCCTGCTAATACTCCATATGTTTGATTAATGCCTGCTCTCTCACCACACACACACACACACACACACACACACACCCTCATCTACTCGTCTCGCCCTCCACCTGCCCCTGCTTCCCACTGTTTACCTGGCTTTACCTCTACCAACTTTTAAAATCACTTTTTTTTTTCAGGATTACATTCTCGCTGTGGAGACCTATCAATCCATTATCCAATATGAACCCAAGCAGAGAGTGCAGCTTCTCAGTGCCATTGGACGAATCTTCTTACAAGTTTGTTTTGTACACACTCAGACACAATACAAACAGATGATAAAACTTGTAGGTCATTACCACATACATTTTGTGTCTGCTATAAAAGTGCAATCGACCAAGTGCAGCTGCTAAAACTCAGGTGACCTATTAGTAGTGCTGTCTCTGAGTACATCATGTCTAGACACAGGATGGCTAAGCGGCTGGTAATGTTCTGTTAACATGCTTCCTTAAATAGCAGCCCTTAAGTGCTTTTTCTACAGCCTTATTGTGCACTATACTTTTATACAGTAGGTCAGTTGAAGTCACTGGAATTAGCTTTGTGCTCACATGTATGCATGTCCTTTCAAAATTAGAAATCTTTTGGAAATGATCAAAATTGTTCTTTTATATCGGCCTATGGGGCAGAGCTTATCTGCTATGGTTCCTTAGAAATTGGCCATTCTCCAGTCAAAAATATAAAAACAAACTCATTGTGACTGAAGTAGGTAATGTGAATCACAATGTCTTGCTCAAGGGCACAGTGTCCTTTGAGTGGTTTTTGTACCACCAACTCTCTGATTTGTTGGAGAACAATAAACCAATGTGCCTTTGTTGCTCCTATTTAATACACAGTTACAGACTTCGTTATGTTTATTTGTAATATATGTTTACACATTTTTGTTTCATAGCTGTCTTGGACAATACTAGACATTATTGAAACACGGTATTGAAAACGCAGTATTGATAATCTATTGCTGTTACTTCATCAGATCGGAGATGTTAAAACTGCAGAGAAATACTTCCAGGATGTTGAGAAGATATGCCAGATAAAAGGGAGCCAGCCCGGTGACAGCACGTGCATGGTGATGAACAGGTGAGGAGAGAGAAAGAGAGAGAGTGAGAGAGAGGAAAAGAGTTGGAGAGGGAGAGATAGCTTGATGGTAACAGGTCTGCCTTCAGGGGGTTTCTCAGGTTTGTGCTTCCTGATGGCGTGTGATTTAGCACAGGAGGTCGCGCCTGTGCTGCCGTGGCCTGAGGAGATGTGAAGTATAAGGCACAGGCTCTCACTCAAACCAGCCACTGATGCTCACTTCACACAGCCCCATGATTGATAACATCACACACTCACCTTGTTGCTGGGGTGACTTCTGATAGGAACCAGGATAGACTAAAATGCACAATGAATAAGTGTCTTGGCTATTATGCAACACAGTTAACATTTCGCCAAGTGGTTACAGCTGGTGAATGCCTCTTCTCACTCTTCATCCCTTTATATGCTTGCATAAAGCTCACAGCCCTAAAAGAAGACAAATTAAACTGATGTATATATTAATATTTGCATATCAGTATTTTTATACCGTTACATTTGAGTACTGTTGTACATACGTATACATCACAGGATTATGTTTTTAATCTGAACCTTCTGGGCTTGATTTTGTGGCCCAAAGCTGTAAATCTGTAAATGACTGTAAAGCAAATGTGTATGTGGATGACATCATCACTACAGTTGGTTTGTCTGCTGTTGACATTAAAGGGGTTTGCAGACAGAGCTGGTGCAGCAAGGGACTGTTGATCAATTCCTTTAAAAGTATATTGATCGGCACATGGACTAGAGTGGCTATTTATAAAGGTTTAATTAATAAATTATAATTCATTATTCAACCACAAGCAGGACAGTACCAAGGAGCTGATCATAAAATAACTCTTCAAGGTCTTCAAACAGTTATGACTATGCCTAATATAGTTTGCCCTATGTTTTCTAGAGCATTTGGCTACCTCAGTCAGAATAATTATGCAGAAGCACACTCATCATTTACTGAAGTATTGCAGATTGACCCCAAAAACCCTGTGGTGAGTACATTCTACTTTAATATATAAAACAAAGGGCTCTTTAAAAAGACCACTGCATGCATAACTATATCTAGAACAAGATACATAAAAAAAATAAAAAAAAAACTTACATGGTATAAACATTTCTCTAAATTTAAAGATGGGTTATCTAGCATCCACTCTTGCTGGTTTAAAAAAAGGAGCTACAGTCATAATTGAATTTGAACTGCCACATTTTGCTTATGGACAGGCCAGAATCTCTATAATTCACTCAGTGTTATTTTAGTTTTTTCTTACTGGTTTTGGTTGTAGGATCTGGCAACCCAAAACTCATGCTGCTGTTCAAATGACATAATGTTTTCTATTATTAAGAATAGAGCAACATTACAATTGTTAACAGTAAAAATAGATTTGTACATGTTAAGATTGTATCTTGGAAAACTGATGGATGTTTTAAATAAATAAATTGACCAGTAACTAGAGGACACAAGTGCCACCATTTGAGGACCACAAATGCAGGAAAATTGTTTTTGGTATTAGTAGAAAATAAAGTGTACAAAACTTTATGAAACCAGTAATTTTTCAGATTTTTCCAGGGAAGGATGGATGGATGTTTTTGGTTTTTTTTCCCCCAGGCTAACAACAATGCAGCTGTATGCTTGCTGTATCTGGGCCGTCTGAAGGAGTCCCTGGGTCAGCTGGAGGGCCTGGTGCAACAGGACCCAGCCCAGTATCTCCACGAGAGCGTCCTCTTCAACCTCACCACTATGTACGAGCTGGAGTCCTCACGCAGCACCCAGAAGAAGCAGGCCCTCCTGGAGGCAGTGGCCGGCCGCGAGGGAGACAGCTTCAATACGCAGTGTCTCAAACTGATCTAAGAAATGCACACCAGTTTTTTAATGTGTTAAAAGACTAATAAGTGTTAGCTTAAAAACATATCAAAAGCCATTTCTTTTTGTTGTCACCAGTGGACTTTGAAAGGACTCTGTAAGATAATGTACATGTCTGCTCTATATTGCAAATCATGTAAATACTTCCCTAATCCCTAGTTTTAAATATCAGCTGCATTTTGAAAGCCAGCGTGTTTTGATGGTTACCTTCTAGTTTGTTGCAAAGGCTCCAGCGTCATGCTTTAGTTTTTACAGTTACAAGGGAATAAGAGTTTTATACTTGGTAGTATTTGAAAAATGCATTTCTCAGCTCTTAATCAGAAATGCAGCAGAAGTTAGCAAGACAAAGTTGTTGAACAGGGCTCAGAGCAGACCTGTTCATTGCACTACAGATTGGCAGTGGTTTTAAGGGAGTTTCAGCCTCATAATGTGAGACTTGACACGGGCATTATCCTGAGCTTCAGTGTGCTTAAAGTCTAATAAATGTCCACAGAGGTCCTGTTTTAAGCTTCTTCCTCCTGTCGGCACAGCAGACACCTGTAAAACTGGATTAACTGTCAAAGACCACTCCATTTCAGCTGTCTGTTCCTCATTAGTTTATTAAGCCATGTGTAGAGAAAGTAAACAACTCGCCCAGATTACATTTCCCACTATGGAGAATGTAAAATGCAGATTTGTATTGTACATTGCAGATTGTTTGACCTAATGTCATATCTTTTATTGATTTGTGCTGGTGAGTCTTTAATTAATGTTTACATAATCATATTTATATATATATATATATATATATGATTAAGAAAATTAAATATGTTTTAATTTAAATAAACTTTCTTTTTCATTAAACCAAAAATGCACCAAAGCACAGTCTCATTGTTTTCATTGTCAGTCAGCAGCTGAAAAGGCACTTTAATATGGCATGTGTCTTGGAGTTTAGTGTTATTTAATTTGACAGCCAAGGCCAAAATCGCCAACAATAAAGTCTAGAATAATTCATTACCTTGGCTAGAGCACAGAAACAAAGTAGTGAATGAGATCTTAAAGCGGTAGCAACATGAAATATGGAAAATAAAATCAATGAATTGTCTGTTTTGTCATGTTCATGTTAATAAGCAAATAAAAAAAAACATTCAGGATCCTTGTAAAGAAGCCAAATACTTCTTTCTAATGTCAAAATCATCAGCGGGACGGTTGTAGGCTTTCCAAACCGGTTCTCCCACAAACAACCTCATGGCTTTGGTGTAGTTCTATGGAAAGAAAGAAAAAAAAAAGAGAGCAATCCTAATCGTACCTGTCTGATCTACAATACATTGAAATGCTTTTTAGCATGATTCTCATAATGACAATCAGTATGATTACTTCTTTTGATGGTACCCAGGAATCTATGGCCTTTTAATAACCATATTGAGTTTTATGTTTATAGAGGTCTTTTATTCATTAAGTTGTTGCTTGTCAAGGATATTCTGTTACCAAAATAACTGAAGCCTTTGATTATTGCACTATTTTCAATTGCAATTTTGATTTGATTGTGATACAATGTGTAGTCCTACTCACGGTCTCATCCAGAGTGAAGCGATGGTAGATGCCAGCGGGAAGAGTGATCAGGTCCCCTTTGCTCATGGAGATCCGGATCCATCGGTCTTCTTTGTCTCTAACATCAAAGTAGGCCTGTCCGTCAAGAATGTAACGAATCTCATCATCCAGGTGCAAGTGCTCCTCAAAGAACATCTTCAGCTGAAAAAGAGGACAGAGGTAAAAGATTTACAAAAGGATAATATTGTTATCCTTCAAGTTCCGATCAAGTTCCAAATGTTAAATAAGGAATTCACATTGTACACATACCTTATCCTCATAGTTGGGCAGTGTGTCTTTATGAATAGTGATGATGTCCATATAGGTGTATCCTTGCTCTTTGCGTATTTTCTCTAATTCTGGGTCCGTTTCATATATATCAGCATTTAACTGCAAACAAAAAAGAATAGATTAGCCAATGTCAAAATACTGAGCAAGGAACTGAGCTAAAAATAATGAGCTATTTATTTTTATTACAAAAGTTATGTAACTGGGAATTCAAAGTGCAATCAAAACAGGAAAACTAAATGGTAGATCTATGCAATAATGGCTACTGCAAAAAATGACGTGTTGATTTTTGCTGAATAAAAGTGACAGTATTTTCTACACTTACTTAGGCTTAGACAGACTTTATTGTCATTCAGATGCACAAGTGTAAGGTCTAAGAACTTCTTTTTTGTTTGTTTACCTTATAGTGATAAACACCAAGCTTGTGTAAGTCCTCCAAAGAGACTGGTTGGTTTGGGCTCAGTTTGTGCGGTTTTCTCTGGTCTTCATCAGAACTGTCCATGTACCAGACTTCAATCCCCATATCGGCAAATAAAGTTTACTTTATTAACAAAAACTGTTGAAATGAGTGTGCAACCTGCGATGAAGTGTATGTCACGAGTGCGCATGACTTAAGCTGTCCTGCTTCCTGTGTTTACAACCGTTATTTTGTTTTACACAATAAGATGTACGTTTTGTGTATGTTTTATTTCATAGTGCCATTATTTGCATTGACTGATCAAAACGTTATATGTTATTGGTCTGGGTTTAGCAATACACTCATGCCCGATTAATAAAAAGAACTGCAAACTGAAGATTGGATTTGGTGAAGTCTTATTGTGAAAGGCGCAACAGGAACCACCATCTTGCTGGACTTTACCGTGGATCTATTAAAACTTACTCTGAAATGTGAGCCACGGTCGCCCTCTACCGTCACAATTAGGGTATTGCCTATGTTGTTTAATTTTAAAATTGCATTTTTAGCACAAAATTGTTTTGCTGTCTCGAACAATTGAACTGAAACTTTGGATGCACTACTGTACTGGAAAATGTTACATGTTCATAACTATTCTCCACACTCCACAATAATATGGAATAACAGATATATTCTACATCGTAACAAATCACTATATTACAAAGACTGGTTCGAAAGAAGTATTTGGTCTATAGCACACTTAATGGGTGATGGTGAAATTTACTAAACTACAATCAACTCTGTGCAAAACATGACTTTAATCCTTCATACTTGGACTTTATACGGTGGAGATCTCCCTCCAGCTGCACAACAGCGGTGTGTTCCACCATGACTTGAAACTTCAGAACATTCAGGTGGAGACTGTGGACGGGAGCCTCAAAGTCCGGGTCATAGACTTTGGCTGTGGGTATCTCGTCAAGTAAGGCACTTATGATTACTATACAGGTACTTCATCTCCTTTTTAGTACTAGCCCCAAGAGTACTGAGTTATAAGGTGATATTGTGTGATTTCAGAAACCTTCTGCAAAGCCCCTCCTGAGTGATATTCCTCTGAAGCGTACAGTGCTGAGCCCACCACAGTGTTAAAATACGCAGCTACATGAGGGGGAAGAGGAGGTTTGAAATGAGCCTGTCTGATATACAACATACTATTCATATGAGTCCATCCAAATAGGCTACTTATTGCTTAAACCTAGTTAATATGTAAATAATATATATATATATAACAACTTTTTATATTGGCACTTTAAACTGAAAACTACATTGACTATAATGCATATCTTAGCTACAACACACTTGATTTTATTTATTCTGTGTTTTTTTGTTTTTTTGTTTTTTTTTTTGTCTTGAGTGTCTTAACTTTCTAAGATGCTGTTTGGCTCTGAACCCTGCAAAAGGCCTTCATTTGTCAAGCTCCAGGCTCATCCATGGCTCCTTTAAAAATGTTTTTCTATTATGTGATCTCAAATAAACACTATCTGAGTCTGATATGAGACCTCATTATTCATTATTATTTCATTACGGTTTAGTCATATGGCTGATTCTGTGTTATTGTAGATTTTCTGTTGGAGACTAAACCCATACAGGCCCAATTTTATACAGTAGCCTACTACAATGGGACATATTTGGGCATTAGCCTATGGGCCCCATGTGTGGGACTCTGGTCTGGACCCATCATAAAAGCAAGTAGAAGCGTTTAAGGAACTTGGCTGTACCTACATTTCTTATCGCTAGATGGAGCTGAAGATGTAGTCTACACAAAAACAACATTATATAGTTACAGTTCTGTTTTCTTTCTTTCTTTCAATACACTTTAAATTGTGTGCATAAAAGCTGACCCCACTTCCCCAAAACGTGAATATAACATCAGGGCTTAATCTGTCTCTGAAAATTTCATCATGTTCATGTTTAGGGTTTTAGGCATACTGCATTTATTAGGCCAATATTTCACAAATGTGTGTTTAAACTCCTAATTGTCTGTTACAAGCACATCCCTAAACGCGTTAGGTTGTGGTATGTGCATTACGGTGACATTTTTCAATACTGTTCTGAACCCGGTGTCACAATAGAAGCGCAGGTGGACACTCCTGAGGCAGACAGAGTGGTTTCTGTTTGAACAGCAGCTCATCGGCAGATATAGGCGACCTTTATTTACCTCCAGCTCACCTGTGCTCACCTGTCTCGTTCATTTTCCTGTTCATTGGCCCATCACTCATAACGAACAATCAATTCTTAAACACACAAAGTTGCCCGAGAGGTTAAAGTTGGACTTATGATCCAATTAACAATAGTCCTCTTTGGTTCGAATCACACTTCTGGTATGGAAATTATGTGATTATCTATTATCAGTTCTCTCTCTGAAAATTTTGTCCTGTGGCAAACTAATGCAGATGTGTCTTTGCTTTATAAATGGGACTGTAATCATTTATTTTAAATATTTGGCTTCTCAGATTAATAACTAGGCCTAAATGTAGTTGTAGTAGTTCAGATATTTTCTTTCCAGTCAATACTCAAGTAATGCTTTTGTTCAGATCTTTGTCAGAAAAAAAGAAATTCTACAAAAACCTTTAAAGGTTGTCAGTTCTGAGAAGTCCCATAGTAGATATTTGAGAATCCTGTCAATATTTCTGTTCTTGAGTTTTACATAACGGCTCCTTTCCTCTTATACAGGGTCAGTAATTGTCAGTTCCTAAATACGCACACACCATACTAACGGCATTGCTATAGGCATCTAGTTATTAAATCTCCTCTTAACCTTCAGAAAAAACCACATCTGATCTGTGGTTCTTTACTAAAGACAAGACATGTTTAGCAACAGTTTGCATTACCAGCCACTTCCAGTTTCATGTTTCCCAATTATCAACGGCTCCAAACAAATAAGACAAGGTTTTATTTTGAAATAAACTTCTTAAATACTGCATGACTCAAGTCAAAGTCAAAGAACATATAAACAACCATTTTATACAGTAGCTATGCAAAATATATGACCTGATCAAAATAGAAGTAGGTCTTCACGCTTCAGTAGGGGAGGACTGAAAAAAATATACAACTATGAACTTGAAACTAAATGAACTAAATGAAACTAAATACCACAACCATGACACAAAAAAGTAAATTTGTGGTTGCTGAGATAACAGTGCTGGGAAGAACAATGCTAACCTACATATTTGTTCTCTGTTTTAATAAGAGATGACTCATAAAGGACTGCCTAATAAATACAATAAAATAAGTACAAAATAAAGAATTATAGTCTAACTGTGTCTCTCTGCTGCTGTAAGGACCAAATATGTGTTTTTGTTCTTGTTTATTTAAGAGAAAAAATATGTTAAAATTGGGTAAAATGTAAAATAACTCCAATAAGTCTTGATAAGTTCTCTGGAACCAGTATTCAGTTGTTATTTCCCTTTATATGTTTAACAAATAAAGGAAATGCAAAGTAAAGGGCTAGATTATGAATTGGATATCTGTGCTGCTGCATAGCTCACTGACACACCCACCAAGTTACAAAGTCTGTGTTGTTGGATTTGTCCCTTTCATGTGGACATTATGAAACTCGTGAAAAGCCCTAAGAAATGCAATTCACTAAGAACTGTGTTTGTAATAAGAGGTACCGTGGATAAACTACTGAAGAGATAGATGCTATGACGTGTTTATGAGCTCCAGTCTGAGCTCAGCCCCCGTGTAAACGTGCTGTACCAGGTGAGTCACATATCTCATCCATCAGCCTAATGTGCAGGCAAACACAGATGGATGCAGAGGGGGCTGTCTTACATTTCAAGCTAATTTAATTATGACTAGAAAACCAGATGTTGGTAAATGTAATTATCAATGCAATGTAAATGCATTTGAACTGAAAATTGTTCATTAGGCGCTAACATTGCAATCCAAGCTAGAACATCTGGTGTGAGAGCTACAGTAATAGAATCAACCAAGCCATCACAGTTTGTCAGGCTTGCTCAAATCCTCATTGCTGTTTTGGTAACTAAATAAAACATTGGATTGTGTGTCTTTCCTTTACCACCCACTAACAGCTTCCATAAAGAGTATCCCATTTAAAATAATTTGTGTGATTCGCCCAGCTCATCAGTGGTAATAATGTTACAGGTATAATAAGGGTATAATTATATTGAATTACTGTATCTGGGTTCTAATTACAACATGGAAAGCAACAACAGAAGAGCTTTTTACATGGATTATTCTTCTTGTATCTCACTGCTTTCTTAATCTGCTTCGTGGCATTGGCAACATAGTCTTCAGTTGCACACACAGTAGCCTCTATATTATTCAGCATGCACCCCTGCTCCTCAACCAGCAATGCCATTTGGAAAAACAATTCGTGTATATCCCGTATGCGACTCTCCAGCTCCAGTAACTCCTTGTGTCTGTTCTCGATCTCGTTCAGGGCCGATCTTGCGCTCCGCCCCTCTAACAGAAGATTATCTGAAAACACATTCCACTTCCCAGTCTCGATCATCTCATCTATCTGCTCCCTGGTCACCTCTTTGCCCATGATCTCCGCTTGCCGCTGTATCCGTGTTTTGCAGTTCTCCCTTTGGGCCATCTCAGCTTCGTTATACTCAGACATGGCCTCGTGAAAATCTCTGGTTAGAGACACGTACTGAGATCTCACCATTCGAACCACAGCTGAAGTTGGGCCATGTTGCTCTTCCAGTTCTTTGCTCAGCTTGCTCAAATTTTCCAGCCGTTTATAGATGGCTTCCCCTCTAGCTTTGATAACTTTTCCTAAAGCGTTGGAGTCTCGTTTGATGCTGCTGATTCGCCGCACCGAAGTCAGGAATCTGGTATTTTGTTTTCCCAGGCGCTTGACGTCCATTTTGAGAAGGAACATCTCTTTCCTCATGGCTTGGGCCTCCTTGTAGATGCCATCCATGACGTCCTCTCCCTGGAAGACCACGGCGTGCTGCTGCAGTGGTACCTCATCAGGATCCTCACTGTTGGGGTCATGTCTTTCATCAGACCTGGGCTCCTCTTCCTCCAACTTTAGACCCTGCAGCTCCAACAGTCGGTCCTTCATTTTACCTGACAAATAAATAAATTCATAAAAATACTTGCACTATGTAACTTTTCCATAGTCTTGTCACTATGGAGATGTTCCACAGCATAATATAGCACGAAATGTATTAATTTTCTTAGGGACAAGCAGGTGACTCCCCAGGCCAAGTTACAAATCTATGCCTTTCACTGTTTTTGAAAGTATATTAAGTTTAGGGTAATACTGTTTAATATTCCAGGCAAAGAATAGCATCAGCAGAATAGCATCAGTTGGCGGCTGAACCTCCACCAGAAAAGTTACATAGTGTGCCTTGAACTTCTATTTCTGTCATTCTTTGTAAAGCCTGGGTGTGGTTTGGTTTCTCAGATTAATGACAACATTTATTTGCGCTATTTAAGTATTTTTCATTCTTGAAAGTAGGAAATATTTCAATGAGAGTACAGTTACTTTTGTTTGTCTCTTCACCAGAAAAGATCACACAAACACTTTAAAGGTTGTCACTACCCAAAAGTCTCACTGTAAATATTTGAGAAGCCTGTTAATTACTACTTCACTTCGTTTATTACCATCATTTGACCATTGATAATTTGTCCAGCCTGGGCTATCGTAAATGAATTAGGCAGTTCAACTACCAATTATTCACAATAATTAACTAAAGGGCGTCAGTTTACACAGCGATCATTCAACGTGGTACACTTGTATTAACAGGAGGAAACCACTTACTATTTTAAACAACGAACAATGAAACCAACGTCATTGTCTAATTTTTGTTTAAATAAAATCTCCTTAGCTTACCTTATTCGCACGCAACTCTCCAAAGAAGTTTCACACACACAAAAAGACATTTCCTCTTTCAGGGGGTTGTATCACCATATTTCAACATGCAGTGTGAAGCCGCATATTGCCCGCTCCGTGTACCGGACGTCTCCGTGCGCACTCGCTTCTGCTCCATGCGCACACAGACGCAGCAGGTACAACGCGGAAGATCACGCCTTCCTCCCACAGCCAGAGCGCATCTGAAACTACCGTGTGAAGTATTCAACACGAGAGATTATAGAGTAGGAGGAAACCCAACAAAGCACCGTTTTAATTCGACAGCTTCTGTGTACGTGAAGTTGCGCAAAAGGGCGCAGTTGGGTTTAGCATTTAAACTCCCACTTGGTTGTCACGTTGCCATTAAAATGTAGCAATCTGAGCCGTAATTAACTTAAAATTAGGATACACATAATTGTAGTGGGTCATGTGGCAGGTCATTGATGTTCAAGGTGGAATAAATGTGTAGATTTTGTCCTTTAAATTGTGGAAAGCACCTAAAAGTCATTAGGACATCTCCACCACTAATCTTTGCACTTGAGTAATTATGGCCACATCCAAAAACAACTGTCATAACCCCTTAATCTCTCAAACTAGATCCGACTGCTCCTTGTGTCCTGAATTTGTATCCTTATGACTCAACCCAGTCTGAATGGACCTTTTGGGGGTGAAACATGTAGTCTCTCATGTCTTGGAGAAGAAAACATGCATTTATCGCTACCTTTGTCAGTCTTTGTCATGACATTCATGTATAATTGAGGTATATCGAGTAATTTGTGGAATAAAATAGCCAAAGAAACAACATTTCCTCCAGGCCAAATAAGATCTGGTCTATTTTTGGCTAAAAGGTTACATACTGTGGCTTTAAAGGAACAATACAATGCTGTCAACTCAAATTCATTATGATTCAGTTTTAGAGCAAAAACAAAACAGTTCAGCCTTTAATACAAATCCCACATGAATGGTAGTGGCTGTTATATGAGAAAAAAAAAAAAAAAAGTATGCAAATCACTACATAGCAAAGAGAGATTCTTGAAGAGGAAGGTGTGAAGAAGGGAGGGTGCTTTTTTTTTTTTTTTTTTTTTTTTTTTAAACCATTCCTCTATAAACTTTCAATTAATTATTACATGAGCTACCAGTCCTGTACTTTATCTTGACATCTTACGACTATAGAGACGTAAGTCACACATTATTGCCTTGGACACAACCAAATAGTTTAGCAATTGCAAGATAGTGTGATAATAATCTAACACCAGTTTTGAGGGTCATAGAGAAGCAATGACAGACACTTTTTCATTGCAGATGGGCACTTTATGCTGCATATTGAATTTAGCCACTACATTGTATTACATATATTTATAGCATCAAATACAACTAAGAACTAAGAACTATCCAGTAATAACTTTTTTCCCCCTGCTATAGTACTTACAGTCAAATGTCACTGTCTACTTTATTGCACAATATAATGTGTCGTATTTTCAAGATAAATTCATAGGAAGAGTCCATTAGATAAAAAAAAAAAAAAAAAAAGACCAGAGTACAGTGATAAGAAATGTGGGTTTTTATCCGTAAAAAGGGAGTAGCTTGCACTTAGAGGTAGTTAAATGCAAATACAGTATGAAGCTTTCTAAAGCTTCATACTATATTTGTTAGTATGAAATTCATAACTGTAAGTGATTTTAAAATGCAAGTCATCATTCAATCATGCCACAATGATTTTTACCCTTAGCTCACATGCAATCCAAGACCTAAGCCTCTCATGTCTTTCCACAAATGCATCTTGTGAGAATTATTCACAAGAATAAGACAGATTTAAATTAAACCATGTGCAAAGAGGAGGAAGTTGGTCTTATACTTGGTGTCAATGTGTCAATGGTTATTTCCACTGAGTTACAGATGAGTCAGTGCTTCAAACTGCACGGTGTGTTACTGTAACAGCAAACGCCCACAGTTAGAAGGAATAATTCTAGTATTTTCTTTTAGGAAGTCATTCTATCCAGATTTTCACATGTTCCTCAGCAGCCTCTTTTTATGAATTGATCCATTCTGTCAAAAAGCAGGTGGATACTTGCTGTACTGCCTGTGTTGTCCAGAAGATGTCAGTATTCCAACAGTGTCTCCAACTTCGAATGAAGTTGTTTTATGTTGCACGCCACGTTTGCAGAAAAAATACATGTAACTTAATTCTAAGTTCATTATGTCCTTCATCATAATACATGTTTTTGGAAATAAAATGTTCCCCTGACTGATGCTTACCACTTTCGATTGGTCGATTTGGTTTTAGTGACACTATATAGGTGCTGGAATTATTTTCTCACTTTGATTCTACAAAAGAAAAAAATACGTATAGATTTGAAGAGCCCTTTAAAACTGGAAAGCCCCATACAGAAAGAAGAGCCTAATCATAAGAGGCTATAGGGAAACTCAGAGTCTCAGGTTGAATTTATCTGAAATCAGCTAGTTCAGAGTCAGACCCTCCTGATGGCAGAGCCAACATGAACCAATCATGTAAATAATGCATTACTCAAAAATATGTTATCAGGAAAATGTTTCAAATAAGAAGTAAAAGTTATTGGAAACCTTTCCTTTCTTTATTAGATCACAATCATTTGGAATAGGTTATTTCTGTCTGCTATGAAGCAGCTTTCCCTTAAAAACTTCAGGCATGAGACTGACCAAAAGAAAAAGTCTCTTTTTCTCATTTTCACTCCAATTTCAGAACAAACCATGATTAATATGATATTACTGTTAAAATGTACAAGTACCACCTCCAATATAACTACTAACACAACCAATATTTTCACATTAATAAGAGAAATCAGGAAAGCTATAGATGATATACAACACAGCTTGAATATATTCAAACAGAAAATTATTTGAAAAGCACATTCTTGCTTAACAAGTCCAAATCAGCTTTTCTCAGGAACAATGAAGTGCTCTGATCAAATTCAAACCAAACAACACAAGTCAGACCTCAGATCAGGTCAAGGTTTACAGTTATGTAAGACAGTCAGGACAGTAGCATCCATCGAAATCACAAGTAGGAGACGGGTTCACAGAATAGCAGAACATTTAAAAAAATGTTACTTGGAGAAATAAAAGTTTATGGTGTTGCTCCTTTTGAGTCAGTGGTTGTCACATGGTGAAACAGAAGTTTACAGGTTTTCAAGTCTAATGCCCGTTCTATACATATACAGAGATATATTGTGATTCACTATTGAGTGTGGGGAAAGTAACAACAGTGCTTGGATGAGCACTGAATCATCTGTCCTTTAGCTAATCACCAACCCACTGCAAACTTCAAAAACCTTGATTGAGTGCCTGTTTTTTGCATACCGTATCTGTGATCTGAGTGAGCATTCCCAGTATCTTATTCTCAGCTGCCATTGCTTGTCACCAAATTATGTTCTGCTGTAACCCATGAAAACTACTGAGATATTTGAATTTGATAAATAGCCAGGACTGTGTGGGCATTTAAAAAAGCAGAAAACAGACAATTGGACATGGTACTATTTTCATGCCACTGCAGATTTAGTCTAATTTAATATGGTGTCTGTGCTGACCTACAGTATGTCTACAAATATGTATGCGTGCCGCAGACTGTAAAATAACATTTTCTAATCATAATTTAAATATCTCTCATTAACTGTGCATCTACAGTGTCGTCATCAGTGTACGTACATACTCAGATTTAATCTGTTACTGAGTACTCGAGGCACACATACATTCACTGAAACTCATAACTAGATTTTTAATGGCTTCTTTAGGTGTCTATTTTTTACACTATAAATAAAATGTAGCAGAGTGAAGGTTCAAGAGTTTGTCAGGACATTATAGGACATACATTTCTGACCAAACCAAAAACTGGGGTTGCTTTAGAAGCGGTGAAAACATCAGCTGTTTTGAGTTACCTAAAGTTGTGACTCAGATTAATTCAACTTGTTAGAGCCAAGCGGAGGTTCACATAACAGCCCCAGTGTCTGCATTGAGCATCTGATCCAATTTGCATCAATGTCTGTCATGAGGACATCTAACCCTAACCCTCTTTCTGAGGCAACTCCAAGATCTCACGCTTCAAAGTGCCTCACTGTCCACCTGTTCTTAGGTTTACTTTGTATTTTACTTCTAAAATGTGAATTAGAGCAGTCAATAGACTTTTTTGTTCCATCCCAAGTACAGGTTAAACCGGGCCTAAAACATTAGGTTTAGGCCCTGATACACAAAAACAAAAAAACCCCAAAAAAACCCAATGTGTATCAGTAAGTTTTGTGTCCAGAGAAAAAGCTCCATAGAAGTAAGTTTTGTAAGAATTGTAAATTACTAGATAATGGAATAAGGAACAATAAAAAAAATAAATTGAACTGTTGCACAGCTTTACTTTCACATAATCTAATAATTGTCAGTTAGGTCAGGTTCTTTAACTGGAGTGCAAAGGCTACTGCTTGTAATTTAATAATTTCTTCTCTGAAATGGATCCAAAATAATTCAATAGTCAGCAATTTAGCCTTTTGTTCTTAATTTTTTTTTCATGATTTTGAATCTTGATAAATCTAACTTGATACAGAATGATAACTGAAAAAGTTTTTCTAAGAATTAAATGGAAACTTTGAATGAAAAATCTACTCTAAATTGTTACACGACAAAATTTTTCCTGTATTTTTTTGAAAGATGTGTTCTTATCTGTGTTGTCTCACAGAGATCATTCAATCATTCACCACTTTTGTGGTGAGATATTTGTTTTTTAATTATTACCTCCACCAAGGAGGTTATGTTTTCGCCTGAGTCTGTCTGTTTGTTTGTTTGTTTGTTTGTTTGCTTGTTAGTTTGTTAGTTAGCAAGATAACTCAAAAAGTTATGGACGGATCTTGATGAAATTTTCAGAAAATGTTCCTAATGGTAAATCCAACAGATGATTAAATTTTGGTGATGATCCAGAAGAAATTCTGGATTCTGGATCACTTTGAAAACTGAGCTGCTTGGCGGAGGTCTGCGCTCTCTGAGTGCTTTTCTAGTTGATGAATTAACATTTTGCTTAAATAGTTACACTGGATGGCTTTAGATTTCCAATGGACATTGCCACTGATGAAACCATTTTAATAACATTTTAGTGGATTTAAACAAAGCATGCATGTTTAGGCAAGCTGTTTGCAGTATTCTCAGGGAGAGTGTGAGGTCTGGACCAAGTTAAAGTTAAAAAGGGTAAAATAAAAAAGAAATAAAAATGTGTTGTAAACATCAGCTCCTGGTCGCTGCCTTTTCATGTACATACCGTGTACCATATAAATTTGCACAAAAACGAAAAATTCCTAGTAATTTGCTTTAAGTAATTTTTCTGGTTATTTTGGTCCAGTTTTGACCAGCCTCACAATACACAAGTGCACAACAATTTAGAAATGTTTTGCATTATGAGAACACATGCAGCTTTAGAACAACTTTTTGTTGTGTGTTCTTTCATCCCTACTGATCTGGGATTATAGAACCGTAGTTACAACTCTCATTTTTCATATTAAAAAAAAAATGCAGACTGCAGTGGTCTGATTTTGTCATAAATAACTGCTTTTACAACACAGCTCATGGAAGAAAAACAATCAATATTACCCATTTACAAGCAAAAAGTTATCCAACGCAGATACTAAATGCAAAAAGGAATCTGCAGGTTTTTGAAGTCTGTAGGTCTTCCATGGGCCAGGGGACCTCACCTTACAGCCAGAGTTTTGGCACCACCAAGGTCTTTTTGTGCTGTGACTTATTAAGTAAAACGTCTATCTGAATCTGAGATGAACTGCCCTTTCAGTATAAATAACCGTATAAATGTTGGCTGTATATTGAAAGTTTCCTCTGAGTTCACTGTGTGCTGTAGATATCATTACATAATATCTCATGTTTCCTTTCAAATTGACTTAAGTCTGCTTTGCTGCAGTGATTTGGGCCAATCAGGTGCTTCCCATTTTAATCCAATGATCACTTTGATTTGGGCTGGATGCTGTGTGATTGTATTTTACTAATAAACGTTCTGAGGAGAACCTGTCACAGGCTGGTCACAGTCATTTGCCAAGAGTGACTCAATATCAAACATTTTGAATTGTTGGTGGCAGAGTGGTTAGCAGCAAATCATCTCTGGTTAGACTCCTGGGTCTAGTGGGGCTTCTGTTCTCTACATGTTCTCCCTTGATTTGAGTGTATACTCTGTTTTCCTCCATTAACTGACAACATGCACAGTACTCCTGCTGAATGGGACAAGATCTGGACATGGATCATCTGATCCTGCCCTGCAGTTGTCTGCTGCTTAAATGCAGAGGTAACATTTCCCTACAGGGACAACTGAGTACAATATAAAACAGCTAAACTTTACACATTCAGAAGAAAAAATACACTAATGTAGCAAAGATTGTAATTGTATTTAATTGGAACCTTAGCATATGTTTCTATTTTTTATTATACTTTTTATGGAAGTCATAGTCATATCTTATTGTAACTGTAGCGGCAGTGGGTATTTTTGACATCTCTTAACCTGAACTGTATTAAGCGTTTTATTACAATTGTACTATATGATGATATTCATAATTTGACCTGTTAACCTCATGAAATGAGTGTTAATATTGGTCCACAGTTGACAGTTATAGCAAATGGTAATACTTTTATATGTTTTATTATTGCATAACAGTTCAGCTGGGTATTCAGAGGCTGGTATGAGTGCATGACCAAATCCTCTGTAAAGTTACTGAGACGGTTGTTGAGTTTGATATCGTCCGTCATGAGTTGAGAGAAGGTGTCTCATATGACTCCAGGACACGGGATGTGCAGTGTCATGCTTTGAGAGGGGAAAGGCACGGCTCCATTCCCACAGTGCACTGCTGCAGACTAAACAAAACAAAGGGCACACTTGGAATGACTATAAAAAGATCACATAGATAATAAGCACAATGTAAAGGACAAGAGTTGCATTGTGTAGGTGGGTTTACTCTGGTCTTTCAATAATTATGAAAGTACAGCTGGGGCAACCTGTTAGGAGCAGTGGGCATAACAGTGTAGCACCCGGGGACCCATCTCAAGATCTTAAGCTAGACTTCCTTAGCTGGAGGCTTTTACCTAACTAAGTCAAGCAAAGAGCCATTGTCCATGCCATTACCATAGAATTTAAGAGTTCATGATTATGTTTCTTGTTCAGTAAATATTTAAAATTGAGAGAGGCAAGCATGCTGTAGCTGTGTCCTTGGGCAAGACACTTCAGAGTTTACTATAGCACATAATAAGGAAGGATGTCTTTAGGGAGTCTGTTGGTAAACTTAGTGGTAATCCATCTGCACTATGCACTCACAGAATACATTAAACAGTTAGACTCAACCCCCCCTCCTCTGCAGGGCCATGATTGTATCAGCAAGATCTACAGCACAACAAGCATGAAACTGTTCAGAACAGGATGAGCTGCTATTTAAAGTGCCCATCCAACAAGCATGCTGATATACACTATATTGCCCAAAGTATTCACTCACCCATCCAGTAATGGTAATAATGGGTAAATCAGGTGTTCCAATCACTTCCATGGCCACGGGTGTATAAAATCAAGCTCCTAGGCCTGCAGATTGTTTCTACAAACATTTGTGAAAGAATGACTCGCTCTCAGGAGCTCAGTGAATTCCAGCGTGGTACTGTGATAGGATGCCACCTGTGCAACAAGTCCAGTCATGAAATTTCCTCGCTCCTAAATATTCCACAGTCAACTGTCAGTGGTATTATAACAAAGTGGAAGTGATTGGGAATGACAGCAACTCACTAGGTCATGTAAACTGACGGAGCGGGGTCAGTGGATACTGACGTGCATAATGCACAGAGGTCGCCAACTTTCTGCAGAGTCAATCGCTACAAACCTCCAAACTTCATGGCCTTCAGATTAGCTCAAGAACAGTGCGTAGAGAGCTTCATGGAATGGGTTTCCATGGCCGAGCAGCTGCATCCAAGCCAAACATCACCAAGTGCAATGCAAAGCGTTGGATGCAGTGGTGTAAATCACGCTGCCACTGGACTCTAGAGCAGTGGAGACGCGTTCTCTGGAGTGATGAATCGTGCTTCTCCATCTGGTGATGGACGAGTCTGGGTTTGGCGGTTGGCAGGAGAACGGTACTTGTCTGACTGCATTGTGCTAAGTGTAAAGTTTGGTGGAGGGGGGATTATGGTGTGAGGTTGTTTTTCAGGAGCTGGACTTGGCCCCTTAGTTCCAGTGAAAGGAACTCTGAATGCTTCAGCATACGAAGAGATTTTGGACAATTCCATGCTCCCAACTTTGTGGGACCAGTTTGGAGATGGCCCCTTCCTCTTCCAACATGACTGTGCACCAGTGCACAAAGCAAGGTCCATAAAGACATGGATGAGAGAGTTTGGTGTGGATGAACTTGACTGGCCTGCACAGAGTCCTGACCTCAACCCAACAGAACACCTTTGGGATGAATTAGAGCGGAGACTGAGAGCCAGGCCATCTCATCCAACATCAGTGTGATCTCACAAATGCGCTTCTGGAAGAGTGGTCAAAAATTCCTATAAACACACTCCTAAACCTTGTGGGCAGCCTTCCCAGAAGAGCTGAAGCTGTTATAGCTGCAAAGGGTGGACTGACGTTATATTAAACCCTATGGACTAAGAATGGGATGTCACTTAAATTCATATGCAAGTCAAGACAGGTGAGCGAATACTTTTGGCACTAGTGTATGTCCCATAGTACACAGTCAAAAGAAACGCCAGTGCAGCTGCAGTAATACAAGTAAAACAATAAATAATTGTTTGTTTATTTAAGGTATAGTAGGACCAAAATGTTTTTATTTATTTTATTATTATTATTTTATAATCATGAGTAAATATTTCCTCTGATAATTGAGACTGATGAGCTAGAGTCAAAGTAGCAGCTTGAAGTAGAGCCACTGCTCCTCCAAAAATTCTTTATGGAGTCAGTTGTTCCGGGCATGTCCCAGGATGCCTTGTGTGTAACACATGCTGAATGAATACTCTAGAGAAACTAGAAGAAGTGTGAGTGGAAAGGGAAGAGTGGGCATCTCTCTTTATACTGCCCCCGGCAGGCCTTAATAGGAACAGGAGGAACTTTGCCAAAACACCCTCTTTCTTAATTTTAATTAAGCGTAACGGTGTTGCAAATAATGTGTCGCATATATTTAAACTTTAACATATGATTAGAAAATGTTTTAGATAAACGTTAAACGTTAGCTGAGCCTGTAACTAATAACCTGTGGTAACAGTTTTATGTGAATTGAAGAAAAATGATTGCGACATCGATTCCTTTTGCTTTTTGAACAGTCATTTGAGGACATCACATGGGTTCCGCTGCGGCTCGGTGTGTTTGATGCAGTGGGAGAGAGGCGTGTCGGTCCCGTCCGGTCCAGGCGGTCCACTCTGCGCTCATAGACTTCATGTGATGCCCACAGCTGAGAGGAGGGAGCGACGGAGGCGTGGAACTAAAATAAACACTTTTCCCCAACATCCAGCCTGCACCATTTGGCATCGGACTGCTCCCGGTAACGTGCATGCTCCCTCACCTCTTATCGGAGAACTGCGGCCCGGATCATGGGAGATGCTCAGTCTGCACAACGGGACGGGAAGAGCGAGGCAGCGGCGGAGGAGCAAAGCGCAGTGGAAGATGCCCCAAGTAGAGACAGCACACATGACAAGGTTTGGAAGGATTTATGTTGAAGAATAAATAAACCTGGTGATCAAAGTATGATGCCGCTAAACCAATTTACTAATTTGTTTGTTATTGACGCTTTGTTGTGTCTGCAAGGGGATGGCAAGGATGGATATAGCCCAGTGCTGCGTATTTGGCTGTGGCTACTTTGCTTTTGTCAGGATACTACAGGACCGAGCCAAGATTTAAGACTTAAAATGCAGTGATGGTTACAAGGCAGTTTCCCCTAGATAAGTAACATGCATCTACATTTCTGCCATCTTAATTTTTACTAATCTGTAGAGAAGCAGAGTTTTAAAAGCCTCAAACTGTCAGCTTATAACAGTGTCTAAAATATGCTGAGTTGGTCTACTTTGTGGCTATTTAATTTGATAATATTAATGCAAGAATTGTCCTCGCCAGGCTATTCCAGGAATATAATTTTACCTCTCATATACCATTTACGTTTATTGATTAGTCACCTTTATTGAGACTTAAAAACATCAACCCCTGAACGTATTTTTGAGGTTTAGTCCAACTTCATAGACAAGTCTATGGTCCCAACATGGAAGGACTAGTGCCATGGAAGAACCTGTGCACTGAGGGTTCTTAAGTAACGTGTATTTACAATACTGATTGATTGATTGACGTCTCTCTAAAGTCATCTCGTCTTTTTGCAACATATGTTAAATAGACAAAGTGAAGCTTTATATAGTATAAGGATAGAAAAATGCATTAATAATTTATGCATCAATGTTTCTGATTCAGGATCAGATGAGAAATCATATCACAATTATTAGGACTAATGTCACACAAAAATCAATATCACAAATATTGTATTGCCAAATAATGTTTGAAATAGAAATCAGGCTACACATGTTAAAATAACAACATTCACCTTTCTACAAGTCATCTTGTGATATGTATAAAATGAACAATTCAGCAGGTATTGAATGTTGCTTGTAGTTGCAAACAGTTGTGTAATTACTTCACACATTGAAGCGAAAGAACAAATACATTTGCGTTCTTCATTAGTCTTAAGTGACTGTGATTCATATGGTCTGATAGGGCATGTTTTACAGTAGTTTGTGTTGAGTTTACAGAAAAACAACAAAGACAGTTGGAATAATGACCTTCCTTTCTTAGAGCAGACCCAGGGGGTGGATACAGTTTCTCTGCTCTCAGCAAAAGGACACATTGATTATTTGTGGACAGTGTACGATCAGTAGTTGAAGCTCGTTCAGTCACTTACCTTAGTCCTTATGGAGGCAAATATGTGGAACTTGGAAATATAGTCCAACTCTCCAGTGAAAGTGAAGAGAAAGTACAAATTCTTTTCAGTTAGTTGTGTAATTATAAATACAAGTTCATTGTCTCTTCATGCAATCTTCAAATTCAATCTTTTACCAGTTCACTACAAGAATTTTCTTCACTATTTCACCGCCATTTACTGCATCTTTTACTACTACTATATTTTTAATGCTCACTATGTTGCTACCACTGCTTGTACTATTCCTACTACTATTAGTAGCAATAACTTTTTTCCACCAAGGTCTTCTAAAATAGAACAATGCATTATTATATTAACTTGAAACTGCTCCAGGTGGACTATAATTTAATTATAAATAAAATAGGACAATGGTAATTAAATTGCATTCTGAAGACTTACAGTACACAGCAATATAGAACCAATTATAATGATCCTATCAGGTAACACATCACGGAAAGACAATGGTGGGAAGATGATATCAAGTTCATCTTAAAATCATCCAAGACATATGGTGCTCTGTAAAAGATGAATGCGTGCTCCAAGTTACATAATCTCTTTCCCATTAGCAGGTTCGGATTAATATGTGCTGCACTTATGTCTTAGTGTTGTTTATTGAATTTGCCCAGTAAACTTACGGGCTATTTGCTCCCAATCCCAGATCAGACCACATAATCAGGGTTAAAGATCAGGGACACTAGTGGTGAATTTAGTGACTATACCTTTCTACAAACAGCAACTGAACATACAAGTATAATACTTGTATATTCAGAATAATACTTGCTTTGTAATTTTTATAATAGACTAAACACAACATAGTAATATACTAGACATATTAACACAATTTTAGTCCTAAATTGACTGTGTGCCTTTGAAAATGCAGCTATAAATTCAGCAAAAAGTAAAAATTATACATTTTCACAAAGATACAAGCTTTCCAAATTATCTCATTATTTCAACATACATTACTAAAAACGTTTATTTTAATGTTGTTTTATCCCTTTGAAATACACTTAACAATATGCATTTTGTGTTTGCTTTCAACTGACACAGGACAATGGACAGGTCTCAGAGCTAAATGGAAAGCCAGACGGAACATTAGCAGATGTCAAGGATCAAATTGCTAAAGAAGGTTGGTAATCATCATTTTTATACAGCTTACTAATATATATCTTGTACTTCATCTTTGCCATTCAATTTATGGAATTTTTTTTTTAATAGCTGTCATCGTGGAGAAGAAAGAGACTTCAATGACCAAATCTGCATCTGAAGAAGTCATAAATGTCCAAATTATTCAAGAGGAGTTACCAAATCCAAATGAAGAGGAACCTATTGAAATAATCAATGTGGACGCCAAGCAAAATGACCTGAACGAAAGTTTTAGGAGGTTCTTCAGCAACATCGGATTAAAATTGACAGTCAAAAAAGGAACAGGGGACCAAGCAGATGATGAGGCAGAAAAAGAGGGAATAGAAAAACAGGATGCTGTGGTGGAAACAGCCAGTGAGACTAAATATGAAGATATTGAACAAACTACAGACTTGAACGGAATACATGATAATGATTCAACCACCTGTCCTACTCTAACAGAAGGAACTTCAGATGATGTGGTGGCTGAAACAGTACAAGAAAATATTGCTGAAACAAAACAAATGGCCAATAATGCTGAAGGTCAAGAAGCTAATGTAACCATGGATGAACAAGATGGTAACCAAAAGCATAATGAAACATTTGCGCAATCTCCAAACCAAGAAGAGGAGATTGTCTCACCAATTAAAAAGTTCTTCACAACTGGAATATTTGTGGGTCTAAAGAAAAAGAAGATAGAAGAGAAGGCAGAAGATAAGGAGCTAGTTGATATGAGCGAAAATGACGCAGATGCAACAGTGGATCAAAAAGAAATTGTGGAAACTTGTCCCACTGTTGAAGAACAAAAAGAGATTGAAAGTAAAGCAGTACAAGAAGATGCAACACAAGCAATGGAACCACCTGAAGTTGAAGAGAGAGGTAAATCCCCATCAACAGACCAAGACAGTGAATCAGAAGTTACAGATTCGCAAGAAAAAATCCAATCGAGTCCATTCAAAAGACTATTTACTGGGACAACATTTAAAAGACATTCAAAGAGACAAAAAGGAAGAAGATCGAGTGATAGCAAGCTGTCTGATTCCAGTGAGCACATTGAAAATCAAATTGTGGCATCAAGTGAAAAAACAGAACAGCAAGATGTGGTTGTAGAACCTCCCTCCTCACCTCCCCCTTCAACAACAGAACCAGAGGAAGAATTGAGTGTTTGGGAAGCATTTAAGAAACTCATGACACCTAAAAAGAGTTTGAAAAGGGTGTCTGTAAGCAGTGAAGAAGTCCAAGTGCAAGCTGTGGTGGCTGCAGAGGAGACAAACCCAAATGAAGGGGAGCGAATATCTGATCACAGCACAGAGGAGGGGTGGAAAAGAAAGGATTCATCTCATTCATGGGAAGCCGTTTTGTGCGGATCAGGGCGGAGGAGAAGCAGAAAAACATCAGACTCTGAAGATGAGCAAAAACGAGATGGTGGTGATGTGGAGAGTCCAAATGATGCAGGAGATGTTAGAACCGCTACGCCCAAACAAGCAGATAGTCCATCAGACAGTGAGAGCTCAACTTGGAAATCTTTTAAGAAACTCATGACACCAAAAAGAAAAGTTAAAGATGATGAGGAAAGCAAAGATATTGTGCAGTCAGACAGTGAAACAACACAAGAGGAGATATTGTTTTCCATAAAGAAACTACTTCCAGGTCAGAAAAAGAGGAAGTCAAGAGACAAGCAGGATCAGCTCTCCTCAGATGAAGGCGATAATAAGGAGGTGGTTTCAGTGGAGGAAGACTCCGAAACACCAGCTGTTGTTCCACTTTCAGAATTTGACAAATCTGAGACAGAAGATGCAGCAAAGACTGATGTAGAAGTCCAAGATAGTGACCTGGAATCTGAACAAGAACACATCCTTGAAATTCCCAAAACATTTGTGCAAGAAGTCCAAGAACACCAGGTCACTCCGATAATTCCTTTGACCCAGGATCAAGATGAGCTCACAGAATTCAGCAAGTATCAACCTCTAAGTGATATCCCCGAAGAGGGTAACATTACAGAAACAGCAGCTACTTCTTTGATAGAGGACGTAGTTAAGGACGACACAATAGCAGAAGATATGGTAGAGTTAACATCAGAAGCTATTACTGCTCCAGAGCCTGTGGATATCACAATGGCAGATGAGACAGAGGAGCTAATGCTATCAGCAGCATCCCACTTAACAGAATCCTCAAAGACATCTGGCAATACAACACCAGTTCCTGTTGAATATGATGTTAAGGATACTGAAGTTTTGCTTAAGGAAGTTGTTGAGACAATTTCTACAACTACAAAAGCTGACATAATTTGTTCAGAAGAACCTACCGTAGAAAGAGTTGTTGGTTCAGTCACTCATGAAATCTTTGAAAGATCTGCCAATGAAGAACAACGTGTAATGGAAATACATGCACGGTCTGATCCAGTGACTGCTGACACAGGGTTACAAGTCGACCAACTTAGAGATACTGATACTGAAATTCCAGTCGCAGTCTTATCAGAAAGTTTGTCAGAATTCAAAGATGCTATTTCAACTGAGTATGCATCTGAGGTTTCTAAAGTGGAATTTGAATCTGCAAAAGTAGAAATTGATGAAGTTCACACTGCACAACCAAAAACGACTGTAAAACAAGAAAGTATAGATGATAGTGATTATATGATTGAATCCTTATCTGAAGTCCCAGAGTCTGTACAAATAGTATTTGATGAAAATGTGGTCCAAGACATTTTACCAGATGAGTGCCATGAAGGAGAACCAGAGGTAGTAAGAACAGAGTCTACAGAACTATTGTTTGAAGAAAAACTTGAAATAGATAACTTAGTGGCAGAACAATCAGACATACAAGAAGATGCACTGGATGCTATAATGGAAACAGACAAAGAGGTGGTCATGCAGGAACATAAAGCATTGGTGGGGTCTGCTCAAGTTGAGGAAACAAGCCGACTAGACCAACCAGAAGCCGAAGAGATAATAGATGTGCTATCACTAGGGGGCACTCCTGAGTTGGACATAGAAGTATCCAAAGAACCATCAAACGAACAAGCAGTGGAGGAACTTCAAGAAGTTATAGAGACTAATGTGGAGGTTGAAATTATTGCAGATGATTTTGAAATTGTCTACAAGCATGATGTAGAGGACACACAAGAATCTGCATTAGAAAGCCAAAACCTGCCAGAAGATATGACTGAAGTGGTAGCAGTGCAAGAAGAAGAAACTATGCCCATGGCTGATCTAGCAAGTAAAGAAGAAATTATTAAAGATACAGCTACAGAGACAACTGAGCAAGAAGTTATTGGTGAGAATGAACAGCATGCAATAGAGGAACAGATTTCTGAAATTAATGTTGAAGCTGATAAGGAAGACCTTTTTATCACTGAGGCCACCACTGAGCAAGAAAGCAGAGAACAACCAGATGACGGCGTTACAGAGGTTGAAGTTTCACAAGTGGAAGATGTCACCAATAAGTTGCTTCAAGAAACTTTTGAAGAGGAACTTGCACCTTCAACAGACCAAGAAATTATGGAACAATTGAACATTGAGGAAGTTTCTACAGAGGCAGTTCAACAAGATGACATTGGTGATTTGGAAGACAAACTACTCCCTGAAGCTGCTGCAGATGCGACTGATGACCGTGTGCTTGAAACAAATGAAAGTCAACAAGAAACTGTACCAGAAGAAGAGACCAATGTGTCAAATGGACTGGTCATTGTATCGTCAACTGAAGAATGTGAAACAATATCCCAACTTGATTATACAGTATATGTAAATGGTGACCATTCAGAAGCTAAACCATCAGAAGCCCAAACAATGCAAGTGAACCATAGCCATGAAGTTGCTGAAGACCTTAAAGCCTTAGCTATTGAGCATGTGTCATCAACTGATGAGGATTCAGGCATTGCCCAAGTACTTGAAGACACAGTTAATATGGAAGAAAGTTCAGAAATACTTTTATCTACTACAAAAGAACCACTACATGAAGTGCATATTGGTGAAATCGAGGTTAATATTGAGGGACAATTTGAGGAAGAGATATCATGTCCAGGGACAGAGGTTGCTGAGGTTGAGCATGCGGCACTGCAAGAAGAAAGCACAGCTACTGTAAAACAGGTGACTGCAACAATGCCAGACCTTATGATGCAAAAGAGTATTGAAGACAGCGAAAAGATTGCTGAAGAAACCTCTATACCATGTTTGGATAATGCAGAGGTCCTAGATGTGCCTGAACCTCAGGTACAGTTTGCTGAGGTTGAGCAAGTTGGTATTCAAGGAGAAAAGGAAGAACAAATTGTACCCCTGGAGGCGACAAATGTGGATGTACAGCACATGTTGGTGGCACAACAGGCTACATGCACTTCCAAAGATGTTGCATCACACATACCTGATGCATCCATTGAGACAACAACTACAATACATGAACCAGTTTTCGGCACGGCTCTAAGTGAGCAAGAAAAAAAGGAAGCCATTGAAACAACAACACCCTTGGAAGTAAATAACACACCCCAAGTGGCACACACAGGTACAACTGTGGTTCTAATGCATGTACCAGAATTAGAATTTGAAGATAATCATCAAGTCCAAGTACAAGTGGTCAATGTGGATATCCAGTCTGCAGAGGCAAGAGTGGATACTGCCCTGGAAATTGGTGTTCAAGAGGACAAAGAAGTTGTGGATTCTTGCTATGAAACAGTTGAAAGATTGGACAGTTATTCAGCTACCTCAAATATTGAACAAGAGATAATGAGCGAAAAGGACAAAGTGGCTATTCAAGAAGTTGTTCAACATGTAAAAGAGTTGGTCCCTGAGAAGGAGGAGGAACCAGATGATGAAGAACTACCAGTTGATTTATTTGAGAGTAAATTAAGTGAAGATCTGAAAATGATTGAGTCACATGATGAGAAGGCTGATGTTATACGAGACTCTGTAATGACAACTAAAGAGCAAAGGCTTACCAAAATGGATGATGATGACAAAGATGTTCAGAAACAACCATCTGTACAAAACCAGATTTCAACTCCAGATAACACAGCAGTTGCAGTGCCTCAAAATACAGGGGTCATCTCATCTGTTGGTAACATAGATGGCCCGTCAAGTCTTTCTTTAGAGTTCAAGCTAAATATACAATTTGGACAGAGTAGCGCACCAACATTACCATCACCATCCACCCACTTCACGACTGGACAAACTATATCCAGCCCACAACAATCAACAGTAACAGCGCCCCCTGTTGACAGAAATGAGTTTACAAAAAACACGGAGATGTCTGAAGTTGGGGTCCAAGTGGTAGAGGAAGAAACCAAGCATGAAAATGATGCACAACAATCTGAAATTTTGATGTCAGAGGCGGCAGTCCAAGCCACTGAGACAACTGAAGAACCAGATATAAAGGAGACACTCAAAGATGAAGAGTTGATGGATGTTGGAATACAGTGTGCCGAAATTGAAGAACTGATTAAAGACATAACAGCTATTGAGGTTACCCAAAACAAAACTGTTTTGATGGATGTCAGCACCCAGTCCACAGAAATATCTGAGGAAAATGAAGAAGTCAAAACAGAAGAAATTGCATTGGCTGGCAACCACCCAGTGTTAATAGATGCTGGTACCCAATCCATACACCAAGAAGAGATCTATGCTGAAACAGTGCAACCAGAACAAGACACTGAGGAAAAAGGAGTTGTACTAACTGAGCTGGTTGTTCTTCAAGTTTCTGAGTATCACAGCAAACAAACAGAAGATGAAGATGAGAACCAAGACGTATGGATGGACGCAGAAGAAGATATCGATGATCAAGAACAAACAACAACAGTGCCCCTATGCGAGATTGAAGAATCTTTTGAAAGTCAACCAGACTGTTTTCAAGAAACACAAACTGATTTTGAACAAAGTCTAGAAAACATAAAGAAAATTGCTCTCAAGTGTGACATTGACAGTGAAGAAGATTTTGCAGTTGCACTTGAAGATCCCCAAACTGAAACAGCAGTTGCTACAACTGAATGGGATTAAATCAGATATCAACAGGCAAGCCAGATTTGTTTTTATATATACATATATAAAAAAAAAAGATCCACAAACTGAACTAAACATTGATTTATTTATTTTTTTCAGGTTGGAGAATCAGCAAGGAAGACATACATTTATAGTGAAGACTTAAAATCTGGAAGATATACAATGGGAATCAACCAATCAACTCTGATGATCACTGTGGCTCTGAATGCAGCTTCTATGCTACTATTTTACACATTATACACAGTCCCAATTCTGAAGGTGATGAAAATGCCAGTGTCCAAGATTAAATCTTTACTCCCAAATGTAATCTATCAAATTATGTGGCAAATCAAAATTAGCCTTGACTAGAGCTACACACTGAATATGTCAGTGTAAGAGACAGTTGCCTTGAATTTTAGTTATGTTATATATAATAAGCAATGCTTATGCATTTATAAGACTAATCGGAAACGTTAACAGCTCTCGGGGGGACAAAGTTTGACACTGAACTACACTTTTCATGCTGTGGCCTCCTTTTTATTATTATTTAACTGTTTTTGCATAGAAAAATGCACCAATGTTACAGTCTTACAGGCAGTTTGTGGGTAAATAAATGTTATTTTACAGAAATTACATACTCATCGCGAAGACATCAAATATGCCTTACATTATGGCCAGTGACCACAAACCTTTACCATTATAATTCGTCTAACTCTTTCAGACAGGTCTAACTCTTGCACTCGTTCATTTTTCTTTGCCTTTTACCTTTCGTTAATACAATATCACTATATGAACTTCACTGTGTTCCTTTCACATTGTGTCAGTGGTCATAATGTAATGCCTAATTGGTATAAATCTGTATTTCTTGACATAATTATGCATTCTAGCAATGACTACTTTTGTAGATATCTAACATTATACTTGTCTATAGAGAATTGTAAACGCAGATAATATTCAAAATACGCTAAAGTACACTACTGTATATTTAAATGTACATTACTGCTTTGCTGCATATTCTTAAATGCACCTTTTGCTCTTAAGGCATTTTCTACATTTTTAACCAGTCGCCAGTATATATAATAATATATATATAAATATATATACAACATATATATAACAAATATTGCTTTGTTTTGTACAGTTCAATACTGAGCCAAAGTCATTAACAGCATTTTATGAAAAACTAAAATACGCAGAACAAGCCTTACTCCATATGACAAAGGTTTATTGATGAAATGTTTTTCTTTCAATAAATGACATTATATTGTAACATGGTCTGAATTTGTGAGTTTTTTAACAGTACAGATAGCAGTGGATACAGTACTCTGTTCCCTATCATATTTGTCAAATTTACGAATAGGATTAAAAATTAACAGCTGTAAAAATATTCACTAATACATTTACATGCTCTTGAATAGATTATGGATACGTGTATTATAGAATCAAGGCAAAAAACAATATCTAATTTTTCTTTCTTATGTTTTTCTCTGGTTTTACAGTCCCTTTGAGTATAATTTTTTATATAAAAAAATACAAGTATATTTGAGCACTTATACTGAACAAAATGAACAGTAATATTTCAAATATTTAATTTTAGAGTTGTTCCCATCCACAACTTGGCAGCATTCTTCACTTGGGCAAGTTTTTTTTCAGAAAATCATACGTACCAGTTCAAACATCACCTGAAAGATACAGCACATTTTCAATACACTGTACACTGTGTGCATAATAATTAGGCAAGTTATATTTATGAGGATTCATTTTATAACTGAACAACTACAGTGCTCTCAATCAATCCAAAACGTTAATACGCCACAAACCTGAATATTTAAGAAAGGAAAAGTGAAATTTTGGCTTTCTTAGGAGAAAATCTATGTGTGCACAATTACTGGGCAACTATTAATATGCAGAATTACTACGCAACTAAATAAAAAATGAACAATTTCCATTCTCACTTGTTTATTTTCCTCGATCAGAATATTTGTAAATTGAGTTGTTTACTAAACATTTCAGACAAAAAAAAAAAAATAAAAAATCAGTGACCAGTGTAGCCACCTTCTCAATAATGGTTATAAGCCTTCCATTCATGGAGTGTATAAGTTTCTTGATCTGTTGAAGTTCAACTTATTGTGCAGCAGCAAACCACAGCCTCCCAGATACTGTTCAGAGAGGTGTACTTTATTTTTATGCCTAAATCCAATAAGAATTCAAGTTTGTACAGCTTGAAGTTGTAAAAATCTTGATATGATCAAAATATTCACTTGCCACAGTGCATGTATTTGGATTGTGTGTGATAAAGTGAAATTGTACCTCAATGGTGATGAGAATGACTATCATCCACTCCAGTCTTAAGCTGTGCTTCTCACTCAAGTGGCTCCTCATCAGATCAGTCAACTGGGTGCAGTGCTCCAGCTTCTCATTCACCACCTGCAACAGCAAACCAATGTGGGATAACAAAACACAAAGAGAAACATGTATTTCATTACGGGCTAAACCACTATCAGACCAACAGGCCAAAAATTTGGATGACCAGCCAGGCCCTTACACATCTGGAATTGGACCATAAGAGTGTGAAAAACCTCTGTTCTAACTAGGGACAGTCCAACCACAGCCACTAATTTGTAGCACGTGTCTCTCAAATGCGGAAGATATCGCCTCTTGAAAATGTTCGTATCATTCAGAACAAAATGTATAACTTCTTTTACTTGAAGTAAATAACAATTAAGTACTTCAGTTGTTAATTCTGCAGAAATCTGTGCTGTTCCTTAGTCCTCTGTGAAAACAAACATGGCAGTTTTTGCTCCTAGACTGCCATGTTGGTTAATTTGCCAGTCAGTCACGCCCTGTGATATCAGGGAGACAGGCTACAGCTCCAAATCTACTCGTCTTTGCAAAGTTTTGTCAAAGCGTGTGGTTGTGGCTGGCTGGATAACCAAACAATAGGAGCAAACAATGGAACTCTTTACATAATTTGACTCCATAACGTGAGTTTTTACATTTCATATAATTATCCATTCAAATAAAAAAGAAACTATATAATTTCAACAACAATAAGAACTTACATTCACTCTGCGATTGATACTGAGAAACTGGCAGGTTTTTTCATAAAGCTTTTCCAAATTTTCTCTGTCCCAGTAGAAGTCAGGCGTCATGAGCAGGTCAGACCTCAAGTTTATACAGTGTCTGAAGTAAACAAAACAAAAAACAGATATAAAGTTGTTAATTATGACCCACATGTAAAAATAGGTAACAAAGACTCAAAACTATACACAAACGAGTGATAAACCAGTGCAAGAATAAAACATGCTTGGGTAACCAAGGACAACAGATATCAAGTGGAAAACTAACTACTTAACCACTGGCCCAGGCCCCTGACCAAGAGGGTTATCTCAACTTAAATGCTACACATGGCAAATTGGAATGGACCATTAAACACACAGGGGATCTTAAGTGAATTCTCTAAATCTAATGATTTCAGTGTCCCTAGCTGGTCTTTCAGTAATAATTGGAAAGAGCAGGCTTTCTGTAAAACAGGTTGTAAACCAAAATAGTTGGTATATAATCGCCTTTTTTAAGCGCTATTTAAAAATAAACCAATTTACCTGAGTGTGAAAAGTTCTCCTATCTTTTGCATAACTTCTGCAGAGGACAGCTTGACTCTTTTGCCAGACTTCAATGTCTGATAGAGAGAGAAAAATTAGGTCTACAGCCATAACTATTGTGTTTGAAGAATCCATCTCTGTGGAGCAGGGGCTCGCACAACATAACACACAATCAATTTTGTAGCTGCTGCAACCTCTTAGAGCTTACTGTACCTCCGGGATTGATTGAATTGACTCTACAAAGTTGTCCAAAGCCACCTCCCAAATGGCTAGCTTTACTGTAATAAAGACATAGCATTAGTTACTGGTAGAGAATAAATAACTGTGCAATTTAACCATTTGTTCTATGAGTTTCTAAAGGCTACTGGAAAATTACTGTATTTAGAAAGTTTACATTTTTTGCAAAGATTTGTCTTCCTTATTACTTTATGTGAAAACGGATGGTATGACGCATTTCATTGGAGTGGGTTGTAGCTACTGCCCTAGTTTCGTCATATCATTGAAAAGATCTAACAGACTAATTTGACCAGTTAGATAAAACATGAGTTGTTTGGAACATTTTATTTCTGAACTGCTAAATAGCCCTAGATTATACAGATTTTTTGCTAAATTTGATAATAAGACATCAGTAAACTTTTTAAGTGCTGATCCAAATTAACTACATTTCAGTCCATTTAGTGAGAAATAGATCTTAAAGCAACAGAAACTAATTATTTGTATGGAAACTTATTATCTAAGTTGAATCATTAAATACTACAGTTCCCTGCTCAATTTGTTGGCTAGTACCTTTAAGAGGTAATCTTTTGTGTTTAACTTGATCTTACCTGACAAGCATAGAGCATTTGAAAAGGCAAATTTCTCTAAAACAGCTTCTTGTTGTTCCATCTGGTCACTCAAAATAAAATTGCCACGCTCCAATTTAGTATTTCCCCTGGAGGAAGACCACATTTTAGAGATTTTTACCTCAACTGTGAAAAATGTGACAAAACAGTATCATTTTACACACTCTCCAACAGTGTAGTTAATCTCTTCGTTCTCCCAGTGCACTAATGCCACTTCATAAGGCTGAATCTCATGACGCTCCAATACCCGCAGCACTCTTTTAAGCTAAAAAAAACCCAACAAAACATCACACCATTTTCACAATATTGTTTATTTTTTTTCTATTCTTTGATGTGTAATAAAGCATACAAATGTCTTACTGTTTTATCCTCAACGTTCCAGAAGACAACAGAACCTTCTCTAAAATGGAGGATTTGACATGTCACTCAAAATGACAAATGCCTTGAATGTTTTTTTTAAGTATCCCATTAAATCTATCTATTTAGCATTCACACATCTGACCTGTAAGTTGGCTTAGTAGTGTTGTGTCACCTGCTTGTCTCCATGGAGATAGATAAGTTTTAATGCCATTTCTGGAACATTTCAGGCATTGCAAAAGCATCTCTATGGGGACAAGCAGGGGTAGATCTAACAGAAAAGTTACATAGTACACCTTTAAAAGTGGGTAAACTATAGATTTTACCTGAAGAAAAACATGAGTGCATTATCATCGGGTTTTGCAGCCCTGTCAGTGCTTATAACCAGGACATTGGAGGCATCTGAAATAAAATAAGAGTAGTTCTAGAGTATATGCTGGAAGAGCGTAAAAGAAAGAACTGTACCAGCGGTCTCACAACAATATCAACATTTTCTTAGAACTAAATATTGTAAACTACTTTATGAACACAAAATGACCTGATGTCACTTTTAAATATTAGTATATTTTCTTTTAAATTGTTATAACATTGTACCTCTTGGTAAATCAATTTCTTGAAAACCATTCCCAATTAAGTCATGGCAAAGTGTTGGTAAGTGGTATTGGTCGGCCGTTGCAAATGCTATACACTGCATCATATCCTAAAAAAAAGAAACGCATCTCAATTTGAATTAAATAGAAAATGTTAATATATATTAGCAAGTATCTATCTGTAGTTTACCTGGTCCTCTGTTTGTGAAGGCTGGTTGGATCTGGATGGTTGCTTGGTCCTTGGTCCTTTTGGAACTCTTTTGGCAGGGACTACAGCCGGTTTTATCGTAGATTTCAAAACCGTCTTTACAAGCTCAGGTGAGTAAAAGCGCCTTTGTTCACTATGGCAGTTTGCAAATATCTCATGATGCATCAATAAAAAGTTAGTAGAACTGTGATGGACAGCTGTGGAGGGAAAAGTGTGCTGTATATGCCCTTGCTGGTGATCTGAGTGTGAGTAAATAGTCCTTGACAATGTTTGTAAGTTGGAAAAAGTCCTATGTTTAGTTTCACATCTGTGAAGATGGTTAAAACAGGAAGAGGCAAACAAAAAAAGAGGGGCTGATTCTGTAGAGTGAAGGGGTCCTAGCTTGTTCCACAATGTCCGAAGCATTTTGAAGACAGGTTCAGACCAGAACAACTAAAACACATAGAGGAAAACTAAATTCAAAACATATTGTTACCTACTATATTGTCACCCATTGTTCGTCATTCAGTAAACAGTCTAGGCCTAAGGATAACTGTGCAAAGAAGGTGTTGCATCAGTATTTTTTCAGTATCCAGCAACTTCAACAGACTATAAACTAAAGGCCAATGCAATTCTCACTATAGCCCACTGAACTGTGGCCTACATACTCATTATAAACCACATTCTTCCTAACTGGACCTTTGTTGTTGTTGTAGACAGTGGGTCGACTTCGAACTATATTATAGCCATTAAAAAGACAAAATATTCCACTGTTCATGACCCAAGCCTGCTGGTAACATTGAGACAAATGTGGCAGCTTAGTTTGCATGAGTCTTACCTGTAAAAATAGAGGCACACGGCGCCACGAAATAGATACGTCTTACATTAAAACGCTGTTTATATTTTATCCTTTTGATAAAGAAATAAACGCAAAAGAATGTGTGCAGGCATTTGTTGTTACAGCACAAGCTGCATGACAGCTCGAGGAGCGAGAAGGCGTGTTTGCGATTACATCACTTCCGGTTTGTAAAATGTTCCTGAGTTTAACCCGACGAGGCAATAAACAAAACATTTTACAAAAGCAAAAATTTGTGTATTTTTTATTTTACCTATAATTTGATATTTATTTATATTATATACTTATACTTCATGTTTTATACATGTTTTATATATTTTTAAATGACAATATCCAGTAAAATAGCTCTGCCAAAACTCGGGGCATAAGTATTCCCGTTTTTCCTGTCAACGTGACCTTGGGATTTTTTAATAAAACTTGGTTCATTAGCAATAATAACATAATTTTGTATATAATTATGCTTTAACGTGGTTATTTTAATGCCCTTTAATATTTAATATATAATTTCCCTTTACATCCCTAGTCCTCGAAACCATGTGATTACAGCGCCCTCTCTGGTGAATCCTGATAGAACTTATGTTTGGTGTTGCTTGGAGACTTTCCTGAAACTGCAACAGTGCAATTTATTGCACCTTCAACTATGGACCCACATGAAGAGGTAGATATGGTGAAAACAGGCTTTTCATTTGTATCCAATAAATGGGCAAAGTTAATTGTTAAATGTTTTTCTACATTGTACATTGTTACATTTTTTTTTCTAATTCCAGCACATATATCTGAGAAGTGTTGGTAAATGTTTATCTGATTTATGGTTCTATGAACAGGGTGACCAGGGTAATGAGCGCGAGAGGCTGAAGATGAGAATAGCCCTTCTGGAGGCGAGTATGAAGTCCTGTGAGTTGGACTGTAGATCCAGCAAAGAGACGATCCACAGGCTCATGTCAGAGCTGGACCAGGAGAGGAGGAAGACAGCCAACTCTGCAGCAGCCCTAGATTCACTTAAAGTGGTATATAAAATACATTAATGGGCCTTTTTATCATTAAAGTAAGCCAACGACTGAGAAGTACCTTGTATTGTAGAATACAGTTACATACAAAAGCCTGTTGGATTTTGTTATGAAATCAGTGGTGCACTAGGGCACTGGTGTTACTATGGTCAACACTGCAATCTATGAAGTTACTTAGGTAATACATGAGCATAACAATGACATTGCTAAGTTTTGGGTTAATATTGAATATTACTCTTACATTTTATTAGTTTGTTGCCTACTTCATATTATATTTAAATGAATTTCTTCCATCTTTTTGAAAGTTTTCATATTTCTCTATCTTTGCTTTATTAATATCATTGTCCTAAACCAGCAATGCTTTTTTTCATCTTTAGGAATATGATGCCCTACTGTCTGGAAAGCGAAGCACTGAATCAGAAAAGCAGACTTTGTTAGAACAGTTAGAAGCTGGTAAAAGAGTGATCAACGCCGCCCGGAAGGAGTCCCAGTGTCTGGAGAAACAGGTGCAGGAGGTGGAGAGAAAGCTCCACATCAGCCAATCAGAGACAGATGCTGCTCAGAGACGACTGCACTCGTTTTTAAATAAAGTAATAAAAGTTCTGCAAAGGGGCTCAACAAACACACTCCTGTCCACAGAGGATGATATGGGAATTAACCTGGAGGAGGTCTGCAATAAGGTAAGTGTTTTTTTTTGTTTTTTTTTAAATATCACACTTTCTAACCAATGGTAGTCAGGAGTAGACTATCTTGTTCATTAAAGTTGCACCATGTAACTTTTCTGATGGAGGGTCCGCCATCTGCTAGATGGAATTTCCCACAGTATGGCATTAAACTTATCTGTCTTGCATTTTTTTTTTTATTATTATGGGTGTTTTTTTGGCTAAAAAATACAACTATTTCTAAATATGAATGGGGTCGTTTCACCACAGATCTGACCAGCATTGCCATTCCAGGCCAAGCAATAACATCTGAGACAGAAAACAGTACCTTTAAATAAATCTTAGGAAATAAAATAATTCACAACCTTTAGATGTCCTTGCAGCCCTGTCTTTTTATTTTTACTGTTAAATGTGTCTTTGTTGAACTGTAGCATTTTAGATCCAGTGTCTGTTTGGATCTCTCCAAAACCGTACATTTCCTGAAGAAATCTATTCCAAATAACTTTCATCATTCTTTTTTTTTTAATTACTTGAAATTATATTTTTCTTTCCGCTCAGACCGTTTCAGAGATGGAGACAAAACTGACCCAAGTGTCTGCGGAGCTCAGTGAACAGACTGAGCTCCATTGCAGCACTCTGCAGAGGGCTGAACTGGCCGAAAACCAGGCTCAGGACCTGAGAGAGCGACTGCACAGACTGGAGACTGAGCTACTGACAGTGGACACACTCCAAGACGGACTACGGCAGGACAAACAACAGGTAAATATATTATAAAAAATATATATTTCAATTCACATAGTAAATGAATATCCATTTGTTTTTTTGTAGTATGAAGAGTTCCTGGAGAAACTCTCGGAAATCTTGAAGGTGGAAACTATTGCTCTGGATGTGGGCTTCGATATGAGACTCAAATTAATACTGTCCAGAGCAGAGCAGCTGATGAGACAAGAGGGCTCTGCTTTAATTGAGAGCAAGTCCCTCACCTACAGCCTACAGAGGAAGGTAACTAGGACAGGAGATATGTGTGATTATCTTAAATAGGTGTCAGATTTGTTATCTAACCTGAATGTAAAACAATAGGAGATAAAACAGTGTGTCCTTGTGAGAACCCCGTTTGTGATGAAATAGAATAGGTTCTACTAGTAAATGCCTTCTTCTTCAAGGTTTTCACATTTCTTTATCAGTCTTGGTGTCCTTGACTACATTTCTACTTATTTTGTAAACCTTCTGGTGATGTTGATTGCATCCTCCTAAGACTAAAACAGCAATCTTTCTTATTCAATCTTTAATTTACCAGAAAAACATAAGAATATAAATATATAATTGTCATGTTTTTAGCCTACTTGATATTACTTTTAAATCCAGTCTTCTTTGTCAAGAATTTTATATTTCAATGTGTAGCAGCTAATTTTTTCCCCTGACCTGAATGTCTAAACAATGCTTCCTTATGAGAACCCCATTTGCCCTTGATCCTCGTAGTTAAAATCTCAGAAGGACCAGTTGGAGAGCAGAAGTTTGCATATCCAGCTTTTGAGGAAGAAAGTTCTGGAGCTGGAGGAGGAGAAGAGGAGCAGGACTGCACTAGCCATTCAGAGAGAGGATGCCCACGTTGAGAACAAACGACTGCAGAAGAAAGTGGAGAGACTTCAGTCGGAGCTTCGAGCTACGAGACTGTCCACCACCGAGCTCAAGGCCCAGCTGAGCCACACCCACGAGCTGAAGGTACAGGGCACAGGAGTACGGCCAGGCTTCAGCTCCAGAGGACTATACACTGCATAGAGACATATGTAGACCCACTAAAACACATGCCTAATAAGCAGTTTGATACGAAACAAGCTAACATGCATTGATAATCCTGTTGCTTATTCATGTGTAGGGCTGCAACTACACTAATCGGAATAATTGTGACTAGTCGGCTATTAAAATAACTGTCACTATGAAATAAAAATGTAAATATCCTGCTGTTTAAACCATATTCAAATCTAAAAATCTCAATATTAAATATAAATTATTATTTGACTATCTAAAAGAAAAAAAAAACTGACTAGTCAAGTAATTGTTGCAGTCCTATACATCTTTGCCAGTGTATTATGCTTCACAAAGAGCTTACCTCTGAGGGAGGACTTTGATTGTCTAGAAACACTCTTTATAATGGCTATAAGCAATCTGCTTTGAGCTAAAGTAAAATAAAAACACAAAATATGGTGTCTGTTGTGTCTGATGGATTAAGTTAAAAGTGATGGAGCAGAACCAGACAGTGCAGGAGCAGAAGAAGAAACTGGACCAGTTAGAAGAGAGAAAGGTCAAAATGGAGAAGAAACTGACCTCTGTGACCTCTGACCTGGAAGTGAAAGACAGAAGGACTGAAGAGGACCAGCAAGAGCTCAGCATTCTGAGACAAAGTCTGAAGCTGTTGTCAGAGAAGGAGAGAGAGGTAACAAGGGGGGAACCTGGACTGAAATGCAAATGAAAATAATATAATTTTATTTGTTATGGTTTGGTCTTAGTTTAGATTACTCTTGGTTATTTAAAATTACACTGTCCTTTTTTGTATGTAATAAACAGCTATTATATTATGATTTAATTATTTCATTCATACATGTCTCTCTTCTGTCAATAGTTGGCAGATTTTCGCGCAGATGTTTCCCAGGTGCTCGGTTTGGACACCTCTTCTGGGGATGTCTCTAATCATGAAGTCCTCCAAGTCCTGGACACTTCTCTTCATCATCATCGCCATCACCACCACCTGTATCCCTGTGATGGGAGGCCTTGGCTCTGTCCTGCTCACCAACAGAGGGCACCCCAAAACCAGCATCGCCCTGGATCTTCAATAGATGGGTCTACAGTAAGATCACATAGTCTAAACGACTCTGGTATTGCATTCAAATAGCACATTTCTTGTCAGTAACTTTGTCTTATAGCCATCTCCTTTTAAAATAGATTTGGTTTGGTCTCTAAATTGTTCATTTTAAACTGCAGATATGAGGAAATAACTATAATTTTACCAAAGAATTTAAGAAAATGTATATTAAAAATATCTGAAAGACAAACTTGCCTCTTGCACTCTTCAGTTTATGGTAACTTCTATTACTTATAATGGCTTGGCCGTTGTATTTAATGATGCATTATTTTTGACTGGATTCTGTACTGCACTGCAACTGTATACATGCATGCAGTTCATACACGTACAATACTTGAACCTTTACTTAAATTGTCATGATAATTTCTGATTTTTACTATGGGGCTACTTTGTCTGTAGACTGTAATAATAGTGAAAAGGAGTACATTACCTCAAGACTGTAGTATGGATAATGAATGAAATAATAAGCCAGGTATCAAAATAAGGATTTGGCATTCATTGTTTCTGTTCACATGTACATACAGTTACATTATATACTTTTCCATTATATACAGGGTATAATATATTGCCATACAATTCATCAACAGTCATACAAAATATACAATACTTCTAAATGTGATAATCTCACAGTCATATTTCATGTTAAAAAATAAAATTTACAAACTTCATGAATGACTAGCATTTCACGATTAGTTTCATGAGTTAAAAATGGACACAGACAGTGAAGAAAGTGATTAAAAAGCAACCCGTGTGACTGACTGCATGCCAAAATACAGGTACAAAAATAAATGCAATGTAAGGTATATTCAATGTTTCTGTACAAATCTCAGTAACAAGCAGAGTCACAGGCTATAGCAGTTCAAACTTTGGTGTTACTCCATTTGAAGACAAATAACATTCAAGACAGTTGAGACTAATGGGAAGAGACATTTGGTTTGTTAAGAAAACCCATTGTATAAACAGCAGTAGTTGGATTAAGGTTGCACAATATATTGCAAAAAGATTGGTATGTCAAGTGTCAAAACTGCATGCAGGCTAAACATTTGAATTTGTAAAAACAAAACACAAAAGGTTTGATATTGATTCACATAATCAGACATGAATTCTTTCCAATTCAAGGTTATACAGGCACTATTTTATGATTTAGCAAGTCATGTTACCATATTTTTACAAACACAAAGGATAAAATAAGTTTACATTATAGGGACCATTGGAGGAAAAGGAGCACCAGGGAGCAAAACACAGCACACTACAGATTGGTCAAAAAGGAAATAATAACCAGTAAAAAATATGATGAAAATTGTCATTTTGCATGTTTTGACATATTGTGCAGCCCTAATTCTTCAGCACAGCTTAACATGTAGGTGAAAAAATGGGAAATATTTCCAATATTAAAGGGAATTTCAACTTATTTGAGCAGAGAATACTGAAATATGTGTTCAGTCTATACTGGAGGTGGGCCATTTCTGTAGCTGAGCATTGGGTAAAGTGAATGAGCAAAGTTATTGGACTGGGCACAGTACTCCTCCTCCGTCATGGGCAGCATGAAGGCCAACAGCACTAACAGCAGCAGGATGACCTGGAACGGCAGCGCCACCCACAGGACGCGCCTCATGAACGACCTCTGACCCCAGGAAGTAGATTCAGAGGAGTCAGAAAGGGAGGAAGCGGACCCAGCGCCGTGATACCTGATTGCAGACAAAACAAGCCATAGATTACACTTAGCCACAGTTAAACAAGGCAATTTGTCAAAAATATGAAAAAATAGAGAATATTTAATTATATTAAAAAATAAAACCCAATTTGACTATTTTTAATAGTTTGTGTATAGTAGGGTTTAGATCTCATTGTGGTACACTATTTTTCCAAAAGTATTCACACCCATCCAAATAATGTAAATCAGGTGTTCCAATCACTTCCATGGCCACATGTGAATAAAATCAAGCTCCTAGGCCTGCAGACTGTTTCTACAAACATTTGTGAAAGAATGACTCGCTCTCAGGAGCTCAGTGAATTCCAGCGTGGTACTGTGATGCCACCTGTGCAACAAGTCCAGTTGTGAAATTTCCTCACTCCTAAATATTCCAGTCAACTGTCAGTGGGGTTATAACAAAGTGGAAGCAATTGGGAATGACAGCAACACAGCCACAAAGTGGTAGGCCATGTAAACTGACGGGGCGGGGTCAGTGGATGCTGAGGCGCATAATGCGCAGAGGTCGCCAACTTTCTGCAGAGTCAATCGCTACAAACCTCCAAACTTCATGTGGCCTTCAGATTAGCTCAAGAACAGTGCGTAGAGAGCTTCATGGAATGAAGTGTAACTAAAATAACATTAGGTTGAATAGGGTTACACTCTAATTTACATGTGCTGAAAAGTTCAATCCAAATAAGACGAGAGACATGCCTAACATGGTCCAAGGCAATGTCAGTTTAACATTGTGAAGTCCATGCTGTCTGACTGAAACAGACATGTATGGAGACAGTCACATGACAGTTTCCAAGGCAAATGAATACATGTATGAGCGTGCATTCATCTGCTGAGTTAGGGAAGAAGACAAAAGCATGCTGCAACTCTGAGCAGTTTATAATTCATTACAATACATTTTATGCTTTACATCCTGTAGAAAAGTGCAAACGCATGCTAAGGCAAGAAAAGCACAGCACAGTTTTGAAGATAAAATACTGTTTGTTAAAATCACCATCGCCCTCAGAAAACTGCCTCAAAGGAAGTTATTATTATCAGTCAGTAATGCTGGTTTAGATGTGACAAATGATTAAATATGAATGGATACGTATTGTACTGTCTATCTATGGAGTTACCAGAAGTGCTCCTTACCACTGAGAGGCTAGACTCACAGATGACAGACTGAGGGGAGATGGTGGAGAGTCAGTGAAGTAGCAGCAGAAGAAAATGTCAAAAGAGAAAGCGATAGAGAGTGAAGCAATTGTATTGTTCATTGCAGACATTACTCGGCAATTTGAGGAAAATGGCTGTGTGTGCTCAGTAACAGCCAAAAAGAGGTTAGGAGTAAAGTGGAATTGTTGAAATAGAGAGTTTTGTCAGCGATATTAAGCAAGAAGAGGGCTTGCACATTTCATCTTTTAAACGTTTGACCTACTACCTCTCAGGCAGCAGCAGGAGGTGGACAGAGGGACATTGGCTACGGTGTGACAAAAAACTGTCACCAGAATAAATCAACAATATATAAAAACATACATTCAAATTACAAAAGAAAAATAAAATACATTCATTGATGTATAAGGCCTGTCTAACTTCTTCTTATAGTATTGTCTTGTCAACTTTGTTTAGTACCTTGAGACAGTTTATGGTTAATAATAGTGATTTACCTAAAATTAAAATTCTATGTATGCAATGTTTTTCTCTATATAGGAGGTAAACTTCTGCCATCCTTCCAGCATAGAATATAATGGCAAAAAAATACAATACAATTAACCAAAACCTACCTCTAAGTATGATGTAACATTGAATCTAATCTAATTTTGTTGTACAACTTGCATGTATTAGAAATAAAAAAAAAAATACATAAAAATATATAAAAAATAACTTTCATGATATCTGTAGACTACCTATATAGAGCTCAAACTAGTTTAGTTAAGCTTTCTAAACAGCCAATCACACCAGGCAATGGACTAAGCATATGCATATACGTTCTTTGGACCAGCCTCTGATCCCACTGTCCACTATTCCTCTGCTGTCTGTCTCACCTCCCTAACCGCAACACAGGGTCTAGACGTGCAGAAGATGATGGAAGTCACTGTCATGCGCATTTACTCCACAAAACCATTTCTTCGACGCATCTACAAACTCTGGCATCCAGATTTTTAAACAAATATTCTCCTCCCAGTGGATCATGGGTGATTTCCATTATCTTCTGTGTGTGCTAGAAACCAACAGACATGTACCTTAGGTGTGGACTGCTCACAGAAGCTCCGGGCTGTGACACCCTACTTTTGCCCCGTTGCTGTTTGCAATGAACAGGGGGGAGGGGTAAAAGAAAGAAAGTATTTTTCAGTCCAGGCAAATTATGAACAAAGCTATCGATGAACCACAAAATAACATGAAGCAAATGATGACAAAAGATGATAGCTTTTGGATATTAAGGAATATTTTTCAAAGTGCAATACAACTTTGAATATTTGTTATACAAGGTGGTAGTAGGGGCATGCTTATTTGGACTGATGCTTAGATTTAATTAAAATGTCTCATGCTTGCTTCATTATAAAATACAATACGATCAAATTAGGCTTATGTAAACTTAGCTTGTAATTTTTTTTTCCAGTGTTTCAAAGAAAAGTTAGATCAAACCAAATTAGGACTGATAAGAAGAAAAAAAGATTTGCAGGACAGACATTTGGAAAAAAAGAAAGAGCTGAAATTAAAGTTTAAAGAATAATTAGCTATAAAAAAATATTTAATGGAAAGGTCTAATAGGAAAGTGGAGAAAAATAGGAATTCACAGAAATTGAGAGATAGGAGAGGAAGTAGAAAAGTAAAGCTGATGATCACAGAAGTGGTTCTCAAACTAAGAAATCAATAATACAATAAAATTAAAAGGGACTAAACAAAAAATATCAAGAAAACCTGATCCTGTTCTTAACTGCATATAAGGCAAGACAAAAGATAGCAGCACTACTAAGCTAAATAATCTGCACTAAGAAAACAATCCATAGCAAAAGGCGGGCTAACAGTGTATATTCAAAACATAGGTTAAATGATACCATTCTCGGTAACACTATTGGTACTTGCCACACAGTTTGAGAACCACAGGTGTAGAGAGATGCAGTAAGGAGGAGAGATTTGGGGATGGAAGAGGTAAGTGGATCTGGCCTTCAGGGGGGCATTCAGGGGCACAGGTTAAAATCATTACTAACAAAACAAGCCAAAAATTCACCAATAATCCCCAGTTTTTGAACCAGTGAAAATGTGCAATTGTTGTGAGTGTGTTTGTTACCGATCGCCGTCGACTCGGTGTGCTCCTTCCTGAGACCGGACTGAGGGATCCAGAGGTGTCCAGGTCGTCCGCAGAAGACCAAGAGGACAGATCCTGGTATAAAAGAAAAAATGTATTACAATTTCAATTTGATCACAACTCAAAGCATGGCAGAAGCTCATCAGTAGGGGGAGCTGGTGGGCAAATGTAACTAGCATCTTAGAAAAAAATATGTATCACTTTCCATAGTTCCATAGTTCCTAGTTATATCATGAATTATTACATTTATATTGGCTACATGGTACATAGTAGTAATTCTTGGGAACTCAACATGATTTACATCAAGGAACCAGCTAACTTTGGCATATTTACATTTGGTCTTTTGACAACTACTAAATAAATAAATACATACATACATACGTAAATAAATAAACAATTCACCTATTACAAAAGAGAGTACACATTAATTAAGAAAAGTGTATGTTTCCTGGTTTTTGATTTTAAGATTATACAGTATTTAAAATATATATAAATCAGTAGTGGATCTTTAGACCTCATGACTCACCTGCTGACTGCTTGTCATATCATATCATGTTACATCATGAATTGATTTCACATGGTCATATTGCGTAACCAAAATAAAAAAAATATATATATTTATTTAAGAATGGTTAATTATCATATTTATATAGGCTACATATACTAGTAATTCTTGGGAACTCCACATGCTTTACATCAGTGAACCAGCTAACTTTGGCATATTTACATTTGGTCTTTTGGCTACTAATAAATAAATAAATAAATAAATAAATAAATAAACCATTCACCTATACAAAACTGAGTACACATTCATTTAGAAAAAAATATGTTTTGTGTTGATGATACAGTAAGATGTAAGATGATACAGTATGTAAAATATATAAGTCAGTACTGGATCTTTAGAGCTCACGACTCACCTGCTGACTGCTTGTGATGTCTAAGATCTTGGCCAGTTCCCTCAGGTCCCTGGTCACCTCCTTCAGCAGCAGTTTGAGTCTGTTCCCGATGACGTGGACTTTCTCTTTGGCCTCCAGACAGTCACTGCCCTCAGCGTTGACCAGCAACTGCAGAGACATGTCCTGGAGAGAGGCAACCTTCAACTGGGAGTCCAACAGCTCCTGTCGGATTTGCTGAAGAGATTGTAGAAAAAAGGAAATTATATTAGTAATTTGTAGGGTTGTAGGTAAATGTGTATGTAAAAAGAATTGTATTTTGGAAAGTGGGACACATATAGGACACGCACACACACACACACACATAAACACACACACACACATATATATATAGGAATATTTGTTTATATATTTTGTTTCATACTGTCAGAGTCTTGTGATGTTGCTGGAGAGTGTCACTGTCCAGAATGGGGTCAATGGGAACCACCTCATTCCTTCTTCGGTCAATGTTTTCCAACCAGAGCAACAAACCATGGCTCATCTCATGGAAGTCCTATAGATAAAAATAAGTAAATCCTTACTCCTTGAGGCATCAAAATGAAATAGATAAGACTAGAATTGATTAAAATGTGTAAAAAACATACTTGACATTGCATAAGTGCCTCCTGTAGGGATGTCCTCCATTTGTCCAGAGACAGACCCAGTCTGTCCCAGTGGTTGTTCATATCTTTGAGTTTGATTTGAAGTTCTCTGGACTCCACAGAATCCGACTGCACAAACTCTCCACTGCACAGGTTTATAGAGAGGACAATGGCCTTTCTCTTGTCATAAGCCTTCTGCAGCTCCTGTGGACAAGACAAGCAGTAGTAAGTGGAAAATATAAACACAAACTGAATTAACTAAAAAGTAATATTATTCAAGTTTGAGTAACACATTGTCATGCAGTATTAACCAGGTGAAAGTAAAAAGGTGAAAATGAACTTACTGTATGCTATTATTCGTTATACTACTACAATCTACTATACTATTACTTCAATTACTGCTTAAAATATTTTATGATGAACAATATCAATTTGCTTAATTGTCTTTTTGTGGGTTGAGAATTTAGTCAACCCACAATATATGTGATCCTATTTCTATCAGCATCACATATCAAACCAAAATAATAATTTATGTATATATATAAATGGTATAGCAAACAAGAACGTTACCTTGAGTTTCTTGATGCGCTGCTGGATGGTCTGGATGTCCGTGCTGAGGTCCAGTCTCATCTGCAGCTCCAGCTCCTCCTCTGTTTGTCCCAACCAGCTCCACACATTGTTCAGGTCTGAGTTCAGCTGCTGCCACTGCTGCTGCCGCTGCTTTGTTCGCAACTCTTTACTCAAGTCCTGAGCCTGCAAGAGCTCCCAGCGCTCTATCACACCTGGAGAGAGGAAGGACAATTGGTCTCACATAAAAAACACCTAACTATGTATCACAACATGTCATCATTTATATACCTGTTACCAATGACAATCCAAAAAAAAAAAAAAAAAAGTACCTGAGGTCTGTGACTCGGAGCTGTTTGGATCTGCAAGTCCTGAAATTGTATCTTCATCCTCCTTTAGCTCAAATCCCATCCTCTTCACTGTGTCTATGCTGCCTCGACACTCACCCAGAAGTCGCATCTGACAAAGAAAATCAAATGAAATATAAGTGACGCAACTACACAAATATAAGAAATATACGAAACAGGAGAGAACATACATATCCCATATAAGACCCATCGAGTTCTGCTCCTGTTGGTGTTTGACTACGGAAGCGGCTTACGTCCAGTGACTGTGAGTCTGTAGAGGTGGCTTCACCTGGAGACCAAATGCAAAGATGTTATGCATTTTTATTAGTTTTAAGACGTATCATTTGTTTTGTATCATTATGGGTAATTGTGCTCCAGGGAACAGCTTTAGTCCCATTAACACAGAGGATCACACAATAGAAATGGGTGTGAATAATTATTAACATGATATACAAATTTCGAAATCCACTTTCAAGAGTCTGTTGTGGCTCTGTATGAATGGAGTTCAGGGGAAGACAGAGACAGTTATTGACAGAAAGAAATTAAGTATGTTAAAATTTTTATAATATTGTGTTACATTTCAGACAACATGCTTCTCTAAATAATAATCTATAATTAAAAGTGGTTGTTTTTAGGCATGTATATTGTCAGCAACTGTTGAGTACAATGTCACAGCAGAAAGACATGCTGAAAAATTGCACCACCAGTGTAGGAGATGGAATTGCTCAGTCCACTTTTAATTACAGTCTGAACATATGAAGAAATTGTTACCAGGGTTAGCCACACACCACACTGCAAGTCCAAACAATAAAGCTGGTTAGACAGATGTGATAGGGTCAATTCTGTTTTACCACCACCAAATTCAGGGCCAATTTGATGGAATTAAAATAAAATTGACTCTACCATCTAGAGAACCCAATGTGTTATCAAGTGCCCAATCATTAAGAGAAAAGTAGGAAAAGTAAGTTCCCACAGCAGTTAAATCTTATATTCAGAGAGGAATAGTGGGTTAAATCAGGTCTAGGAGCCTGTATCATGCTGCGGTCTGCTGCTGCTCATACCAGTGGAGGACCTCAGAGTTTGCTCAGTTAGTTTAACATAGGCTTCAGGACTCTCTGGGATCACTACATCTGTAAGAAACATTGTACAATACATTCAACACTAGATTTTTAATCTTAATTTATCAGTATACTGTACAGAGAGTTTACTCCCTTCTTTAGTGGTAGCTAATTTACACTGAATGATTTTTTGAGTTTACTAATACAATTCTTGAGGAAACCACAATAATTAACAGAACTGCTAAATTCTAATATATTTATTAAATTTGGTTTAAATACTATAAAAATGTCAAAATAAGACCATAGTAGTAGGACATAATTTAAGATGTCCATAGAATGAACATATGACTACACAACTTACAAGTCAAATTCTTACCTGTGCTTTGATTTGACAATAATTATACACAAACCCTTAGCCTTTAATGACTAACCTGAGAGGGCAGAAGCAGCTCTCTGCATGAACTCTCCCTCCTCGCTCTGCTGCTCCCTCAGAGCCCGGCTGGCGCTCTCCAGGCCTCGGCTCAGGTCATAGTCATGGTCCCACTCCAGGGGGATGGAATCCACACTGGCTGGAGTGTCCCGGCCCGACCGCTCTGTCCTCAGCTGAGCCGCCAGAGACCGCCCCGAGGAAGGCAGAGGGGACAGGAACCCGTCTCCCAAACGCTCACTCCACGGGACACTGGCCTGGTCCCCGGGCTCGTCCAGCTCCAGCTCCCGGTCTGACAAGGACACTTCGGTATCGTCGTCTGCAAGCTACGCAAGAAACAAAGATAGCAACATATTTAATGTGGAGGTAATACAGCTTTAACAAATGCTTCTGATTGAAAAGCAGCCATACAATACAATAAGTCTACCATCAGCAGTCATACTGAGAACACATCATAGCGAGGTCTTTTTGGTATTATTTTCTGTAAAAATATAGATATGAGGATATTTTGTTGTTTACAATTGCAGCCTTGTCACTCGATAATTACGTCAACTCAGATATATATGTGCTGTGATATATGTGCAGCCCAAACACAAACAACTTTTATGAAATTCTGCATTTCAATTGCCTAATTGATCATTAAAATTTGAACACTGTGTACCAAAGGACACAGTACACCAAATACTGTTAGAGTGAAAAAGAATCCTCCATCCTTAAAGGTTGTATAGAGGATTTTCCAAGGAACGAGAAATCCAGCGACTGTTTGTCCTTTTTCAAATGTTGCGCATGCGTGAAACCACCCCCCTCCCCCACAGCTCCCTAAGTAGAAACGCCTCCTCCCGCCTCTTCCTTATGCTAGAAGATGTTTGTTTAAACCCGGTGTGCATTCAGAATCGCTGTTACTGCTGTAACTATACTGTACGTTTTCAAATGATAAGCAGAAGTTCCCTGTTCAGAAGTAATTTAGTCACCAACGCGTCAGTCTTTAAACCCTCTGCTTCAGTGCACGCCATCGCTGGAAGAAATCTCAGAGAATCACCTTAGTTTAGCTTCACTCATTATCCCCTTCTCTTCTTCTTTCAGCGACCTCAAAAACTGAGTTTCTTTTGTGGCTAAGTGGTAGTGGATTCTCGTTTGCCATCGCAACAAACTTTGTGCAAACTGCGAGGAAGCTACAGTTGGAAAAAGCCGCAGAGAACTGCTGCATTGGTTGAATAAACAGTGTCTTGCGTCTGTGGAATGCGTAAGAGGTGTACGTAAACCACGTAATCCCAGCGCGCCGGCAAGTCAGTTACGCTAGAAACGTAGGGAGTTTGACTGACAACCTAACAGCCAATAGATAACGAGGTAGCCTCGTTATCTATTGGCTGGCCACATTCACAGTTGATGGATTTTCATTCTTTTTTTTTTGGTCATAATAATTACAAGACTGCTGCATCTCTATAATGCTATCATTGACAATTTGAAAAAAAAAAAAAAAAAATACTCCATACAACCTTTAAGTTAGATTTATGTGGACCTGGTTCAACATAAATGATTTATTTTTTATTTATTTAGCTTTGATACACTTACAGGTAGGCGTATGAGTTTCTTGTAGTATCTCTCGACTCGTCCGAACACCTCCTGACAGTAGCGCTGCAGCTCCTCCAGTTCCTCCTCGATCACTGCAGCGTCCAGGGGCTCACTCTTCTCGATCAGCCCCTCCCCCTGGTGGAAGATCTGCTCGATTTTAGCCGTGGTCAGGGAGATCTCCTGCTGGAAGGACTGCAAGAGGGACAAAACTGGTTTCAATATACTAAATTAAAATTGGATGAAAATGATCAGTCAAATTTAGTTCAGTGTTATTCTGGGTTAATAAAATACCTTCTCAAAGATTGTTTACTGTCAGAGAGTTTTTATTAATTTAATATCAGCAAATGGAAGTGACTCAGCGCAATCAACATCATTTCATTTTTATTTAATTTGTCAACAACCCATTTCTGTTCTGAACAGTACTATGAACTCACCCTGAGTTGTTTGATCTTGGCCTGAATGTCACACTCAGAAAAATGCTCGATATTTGTAAGCTGCAAGTCCATCTCCGTCAGCCAAACCAGGATCCCATCTCTCGCTGTCTCAAACTCCTCTCTCTGATTAATAAAGTGCTGTGGATACAAAGCATAAATAAGTATGTACTGCAACCTCAATTAAGTTTCACTAAGGGAAATATTTACAAAATAATATACAGTATTAGTAATGGCCTTGAACAGCCTTTAAACAGGTGAAGGATATTTGATGTTTTATTATAGAAATAAACGTGATGTTTAATGAAGTTTACATTTGCAGTATTACAAATGTATTCACAGTGACCATATTGCATTCTCTGATGTGCGCCCCTCACCCCAAGAATGTGCGCCCCTCACCCAAGGATGTCTCGACTGGGGGAGTGGTTTTGGTGTTTGTTTTGTGTCCAGGAATGCGGAGGTCACGAAGCAGAGACGACCAGGAGACAGGCATGAGTGGAAGAATACTGGATACTGATAACAGCGCGCTCAACTTTGCATATTCATGAACAAGAATGTTTAAAACTGTGGGTCTCAGATAGGGTGGGTGTCTTTTCACATGTCTGGTGTAAGCCCCACGTAATCGTGTGCAGGCAGGGATGTTTTGAGGAGACCCGGATATATCTGTATTAGATTTATACTGTCAGGGAATAAACTTTTTGGATTTTTAACCGGATTGAGTTTTGGACCTTTCTTCCATTTGAATGCGCACCCCAACACAGGAGAGCTGATTTATTATTGACTTGCCTTGAGTCTGCGGAGGATAGATGCCACCCTCTTCTGCAGGTTGTCCCATCTCTGGTTGGCGTCGTTGGCCATTTCCTTGAGTCTGCAGCAGGAGTCAGTGCGGTTCTCTCGGGCGAGGCGCCGATACTGCTTATTTATCAGTTCCAGTTGGGTTAAGCTTTCATGAACCTGCCTCTGAAAAGCCTGTACAAATACAAACACAATCTTTACAACTAATCTGGGTTATTGTTAGTGTATATGACTACAAATTTCACTAAAATAGTTAACAAAGTATAGTGAAAAAAAATGTAAGATTCAACATACATAGAGGTAACTCTTACCTAGCAGTTAATTGTTACAGTTACTAGCAGGTAACTGTTACCGTAACTGTTACCTACCAATCATAATGTTAACAAGGGTCTGAAAAATGCCTTCTTTGCGCATAAATTGTCCCTGCACTTTAGATGTAATTTTCTGTGACATAAGTAGAGGTTTTTCACTTTAGGACTCACTGCTACTTCGTGTATCTCTGTACTTATCTTCTCAACCTTTTCCCACAAATTGCCACTTAACTGAAAAAACTATGATATATATTTACCACAGCCCCAAACCAAGTAATACTTAGAAAAACATTACAGCCTCTTACGCACTTTAAGAAACTATTAAATCTATTAGGCTTTAATATTCTTGCCTCAAATTTCTTGAGCTCCTCCTTGGCCACAGTATAGAGGACGTTGGAGGAGTTTGGCAGAGCAGCAGTTTCCTCTGAAGTCGTCAGCCATTCTTTGTATCGAGAATAATCTTCCAAGAATTTTTGCCACAATTTCCATGTCTCCTCAATCCTACAAAGAAATAGCAATGGCACAATGCTTATATAAGGATTATCTGAACTTCTTGAATGAGGGGAAAATGTGTGTAAGAAAGAATACAGTGTTTATCAATATGTGTCATACATTTTTGGTAGTAACCTCTTTCTTTATATAACTTTTTTGCCCCTATTTGGCAAGTCTAGACCAGACTAGGGCTGTGTAATTAATGGACTTATAATTGCAACAACAATTATTACTCAAATCACTTACAAACTATGTGTAATTTAAGTTAATAATGAAATACATTATGAATTATTATTAAGAAATTATAAGTTTACAAGTTTACATTTCTTCTGAAGGTTTACTTTTCACTAGCTGATGACTAGCTGATGGCATTACTTTCAGCTAATGAGATCCATATAAATAAACAAATAAACTATAAATACATGGTTTCAAATGATCAAATTATTATGTTTTTTTTTCTCCAGAATCAAACTGCCACATTGTAGAGATCTATATGTCTATAAACTATGTATTGTATCTCTAATAAACCTGTGTCCGTACCTGAGGCGCCTCTCCATGGACAGAGCGCAGATGCTCCTCCAGCGGCGGTCCAGGCTGCGTGTGGCCTGTTGGATGGAGTCACACTCGGCGTCAGTGGCGCAGGCATCACAGTCATGCAGCAGAACCTCACACAGGTTCAGGACGGAGGCCACCCCAGTGCTGTGCTTCTCTATGTCACGCTGCAGTTCCTACACAGGCAAAACAGAGCAAGGAGTCAAAGGAAGGATGTACTAAAAATAGGAAAATGTAATAACTGATTTTGTTCTAAAATAGTAAAATGATTAAGCATTCATTAAGGTTTGTAGGACACCATCTCCTTGGAATTTCCTGTTTTATAATTTCAAATAATGCGTTTAATCTTAATCGGAAAACCTTTTTGAAACTTTTGCAACTTCAAATAATGATTATGTTTGTAACAAAAGTCAATGTAAGCCTGTTACTGTGCACAGAAGATGCCAGCAAATTGTGCTATATAAGGCCAAATAATAGCTATTCGTAGGACATGCAAACAGGGCAGGCAATTTGAGGTTTAACATGATCAAGACGAGACAGGACTGTGACTTGTATACTGAAAGTATATGAAAATTTAGGACAGAAAGGAGCACTTCCTTGAGAATGAGAGCACAGATTAACTGAAAAGAATCAGTGTAGCGTAATAATACTAATACCTGTTGTAGATCAAGTTTTGTCTGTATTTCCTGGTATTCACAGGTGTCGTAGGTGATTGGTTTGGAGAGCTCTGTTTCAATATGAGCCAACCAGGACCGAAGACTGCTCATGTTTTTGTCCAACTGCTGCACAGCTACAAGAGTCTCCTTCAGCTTCTTCCCTCTGTAACATAAACCACAAATTAGTCTCAACACTTGAATCAATGAACAGACAAAAAAATCCACAAAATAGCACTCTTGCCTTGCTCCAATGAGATCCAGGAGGTGCTGCCATCGATCACTAACTTTGCCCAGTTTCTGTTGGATCTCTGCAGCTTTACTTGGGTGACTGGCTCGGGACAAACGCTCTCCTAATTCATGCAGGTGTGATTTGTTCTGTTCGACCAATGTTATTTCCTCTTGATAGTCCTATATATAATAATAAAGTTATTAGGTATGCTAAGTGAAAACACAACAAACCGACTAGCCATAACAAGTCACTGTAATACACTAACTTACAATACAACAATGACTACACATTTACTATTAAGGGCCCTGATTATTGGTTACACAGGACATGTCTTAACACCAACATGCTTCAAACTAATCCAAATTTTCACTTTTTATATATGCTCGACAGGTCCAGTAATTAAAAATGTCTAATGTCAGTGTCAGTGGTCACAGTATTATTCATGATGGGGGGTTAGACTTAGACAAACTTTATTGATCCACAAAGGAAATTATTATATGCAGTACAAAACTATAAAAAAATTTAAGCTTACCTTTCGTAGTTTATCGATCATTTCCTCGATGCTGATGTCTCCGTTCTGGGACACTTTGCTCTCCATGTTGGTAAGCCACTCACACAGCTCCTTGTATTTCTCATTGAACACGGTCCATTCATTCAGCTTTTCGCACACCTGTTGTCTGCGCAGAGACAGCTGAAGAACAAAATAACATTATAACTAAATGCATGTCTGCAGAGCATTACATCTATAGTGTAACTGTAAGAAGTGCATTTGCATCTAAGAGTCAGTTTCCTGTGTGCAGACAGCTTGCAGCACACAGGATGTACTGTGGGTTTCAAGTCATCCACTCTACAATATTAGTATTTCCTATTGAAGAAAAAGTAAAGTCAAGTAAATTTAAGGTGAATACTGATCGAACTACATATTTATTTTAGATAGTTTGTTTTTAAAAAGTGATATTTGTTTAGCAGTATTGCAGAGAAATGCATTGGCATAAAGTTACACAGACTGAACATGGTATTCTTTATAAAACAGCACCATCTTCAGGCCATTGTACAACATTTTACAGTCATTATATTTTTCTTTATTGAGTTTTCAACTTAAGTTTTTAATTACAAATATTCACAGTGTGTTTTAAGTGATAATCTGAAACTGCACACATAAAGCACATTTTACAACTATTGTTTGTAGCTTTACCTGGTGACACATTTCTTCCCATTGTCGATGCAGCAGCTCGATCCTCTCCTGAAGAACAGAGAGGTCCTCCGAGCTGATGTAACAGGACAGAGACTCTCTCAGAACAGCCAGGTGGGCTAAATCTCCAGTCCAGCCATCAAAAGTGTTCTCCAAATCCTACATAAAAATTGACAATAAAATAATATAGTCAACAATCTAACTTCTACTCAAGTTTTGTGATGATCAAAATGCTCTCAACTCTTATATAACTGAACCCTTACTTTGCAGCGCATTTGTTCGGCCTGTAGATCTTCATGATGATCAGGAAGAGGCAGTGAAAGCTGACGTTTGAAAGCTCTCAGTTTCTCCAGAGAGGAACAAATACCTTTCTCGCATCTCTCCCAGTCCTGTATATGCCACAGTTTAAGTGTTCATTAAAAGCTTGCACAAAAACTATTAATTATAAATCTCTAATAACCAAAAATGTTAATCCTGAATTATAAACCTTTGTTAAACAACAGAGCAATAGCTTGGTAACTAAAAGTGATACATGGTAATAATTACTTGTGGAAATCAGCACTTTTATTTATTTAATTGTAATATGATTAATCCTTATAACCCAGAAGGAAGACTGGAGATGGCCAGGAAATGTGTTTTGTAGTAATAATATGTATAAGTAATAAAATTGAAACAGAGCAGAAAAAATGTTCTTTATCCCTTGCTATAACAAACTATAACCATACTATTACTGTACCGTAAAATGTAATATACTTATAATAAAATTCATAGTCACAGACCTTGAGCAGTATGGTCAGCTCTTTCCTCTGCTCCTCCAGACACACTGTAGCTTGTTTCCATCTCTCCTGTATCTCTGTGAGCTCGGCCTGTAGCGCCCCCTCTGCTCGACCATCAGCGGAGAGCAGCAGCTGTCGACCCGCCTCCACTGTCAGGATGTAACTGCCCTGCTGCCGCTGGAGCACCTTCTCCTTCAACTGAAATATAAAAGAATATGTATTTACATGAATTTAATATGACTAAATGCGTTCCTGTATGTTGAGCTGTGATAAGAAATAAATCAGGACTGCATTTAGGATAGTGGTGGTGGAAGGTGGAAGACAATTCACATTCACATAGAATTTTGTGCCATTTTAAACTTGAAGTGAAGTGAGTGAAGCAATAGGTTAGCCATAGTGGACCATATCAATAACAATTATCTGGACAATACTAAGGTTTTGTCACGGTTTACTAGTGCGAAGTAATTTTAAGCTATTATCTAGTCACTGCTCCACATTATATTTTACCTGTACAGCGTCTAGCATGGATCGTGCTTGCTGCAGTGGAATAGTAGCCCCAGACTGAAGCGCCTCTGTGGAACGGGACACTTCCAGGAGCCACTTCCGTAACTTCTCCACCATTTCCCTGTAGCGCTGCCACTGTCGGATCAGACCATCGATGATCCCTCTCCTCTGCTGCGCCCGACGCACCACGCCCTGCCACTGGTTACTCAGCAAGGTCAGCTTCATGTTGAACTCATCTCTGTGTAGTTCAAATATAATAGTTTATTTTAAGTATTTTCAATATTCCCATAATTATAAGCCTAAAATTCAAACCTGTCATCCACTTGGCCTTGTTCCAACATCCTCTGTCCATCACTAATAATTGAGTGAAGAATCTGCTGGCGGCTAAACATCTCAGCTTGGAATAACTAAAAATAAACAAAAATACACAGCTAGCTAAGTTCTTGCATTATCAAAGTAACATTAATATATTTCTTGTCTACATCAGGAGGGGGCTCTAACCTCGTGGGCCTTTTGTTGCTCCATGAGGCTTTGAAAGTTTCCTGAAATTTCTACAGCGAGATTTTCTTCTGTTTGAACCAAAAACTCCATCCAAGTTTCACACTTCTCCAGGAAGGTCTGCTGTTGTAACAAGAAGGACTGAAGTTTGCTGCAAAGAAATACAATAACGGTTAATCGAATGGCAAAGTCATTTTTAGATTATAGAAACCACTTATTCACAAAGTACTGTGCAGATGCTCAACAAATCAGAGTAGTTGAATAATTTATCAACTGATTTCTAAATGTAATGCATTAAATCTATCTAAGATATCACTGAGTTAATTTGTTAATCCAGTTTAAAATAAAATAAAACTATTACCTAAATCTCTCTGTGGTCTGGGCAGAGGCAGTTGTCCAGCTCCGGTTGAGGTTCTGCATGCGTTTGATTTCTGAATCGTTGAGAGGAAGTTTGTATCCAAGTTCATTCAGACGCTCCAATTCAGGGGCCATACAGCTGAACTTAAGCATCAGTTTCTGCAAAATATAGAAGTAAAGCTTGAACACAAAACAATATAGATATTATTCATTTATGCTGGATTGTGGGTACCTTGAGCTCCTCCATGCGGCCCTGGATGGCAGTTAGATCTGTGGAGCCATTTGGGTCTTGGATCTTCAGGACCTCCTCAGCCTCAGTGATCCAGTTTCCGAGTGAGTCCAACTGATCAGTGAACCTCTCGTAATCATGGACCCCCGTCTAGTGCACAAAATAGCAGAGAGCTGGCTCAAAAACATAATACATAATACATACCATAATAATATTGAAGTAGTTATTGTGGAAATATTGACTTTTTCAATTACCCTTAATTTTCTTTCATTCAAATATTCAAATAGCTTACAATTTGTCTATTAAAAATAACTCTTCATGGGCACGCTTTTACTTATGGAGTATAGATTGAATTCAAATGACTTACTTTGCTTGATTAATTTTTTTCAGTTCTTTAAATAAGAACCTGTATAATCATGATTACCAATCAACCGTATAATATTCACATCCACAACCCAAAACATACCTGCATTGTAGTGAGCTGGCGGTTGAGAGCCTGCTCCACAGCGTTCACTCTTTGGCACAGAGAGAGGTGATCTGACTGAATGGCTGATGCTGCTGATATGTCCACCTGTTGTTTTAGCTGTTCTCCGAGTTCATGAAGGACCTGTAGAGAGGCCTGGACTGGAACTTGGGACCGCAGCACCTCCTAATCCCCAAAAATAATACAATAATAATAATACAGTAACACTACAAAATAGTCATTTAACACACAGATAAAGTTCACTCACAGTGCATTGGTGGATCCAGTTGGACACGTCTTCGTCAGCGATGTCTTTGCTGCTTGCAGTCTTGAGGAGCTGGTCTGATTTTTCCTCCTGAAGTTGGACACTGCTGTAGCTCTGGTCGTACAGCTCTTTGTAACGCTGCCACAGCTGAAGAAGGGCTTTGCTCAATTTAAGACGCTCTGCAATCTCCTCCAGTAACCCAGTCCATCTATGTATAAACATTACAATTATTACTACCTCAGTACTGTACTGATATAATGAATCTATAGGGCATACTATAACCATCAACTTTCATTGCACATATGTTCACCAACTGAGTATTGTTTATAAAGACTAAAATTATGTTATAAGTTTTTTAACCTTGCATTAACGTCTTTGAGGGCATTATTGAGGGAGTCTGACACAGAAGGGTGACACTCCTTCAGCAGTAGGTGAGTGACAGCACCAAACTTCCTCAAACTGCTCTCTTGCTTCTCCAAATCTTCTTGCAAATCCTTGTGAAAAGACATAGAACATTTATATTTTACACATCTATTAACTAAAGGCAATAAAATAATGCATTATAAGGTGGTAATTTCATATTTAATAATGTATTCACCTGTAGACTTTGCACCTGCAGCTGAACAGCCTCCAATGACCCAGTGAGGAGGCGAAACCGTGACACAGAGTACCTTCCCTCCATCAAGTAACCATTGATCTCCTCTGACGCTTTTTTATATAAGGTCCACTGATCCAACACCGACTTCAGGCTGATTTTCAGCTGCCCAATCTACAACAAACAAATGAACAGATTAGCATTGCCTGTAATATCAAAACCCACTGGTAATCATATAAAGTTGTGATCCTACCAGGTGGTCGAGGTTGGACCAGGTGTGATTGACACCCTGCAGTGTCTCCATAACAATAGCACAAGCCTCATCTGTTTTATTCTGGACCAAAGCACAGCCCTGTTCCTCAACTCGCTCCAACTCTTTTTCCTTCTCCTTTACCATATCCTCCATTTCCTGCAAATACAATATGTGTAACTAATATGTGAGAAGGCAAGAAATTAAGAATCCAACATTTACACAGCATCATATCAATCGAGTACTGCCTAGATAGACCCTTTTAACAAGTTGGCAAATGTTGACTCAAACATGTAACAGTACTCCCAATACTGCATCATAATTTTACCTGGCAGTCTTTAAGTGCATTTTGTACAGATGTGAGGTCTTCTATCCTGTGTTTCCTCTTCAGTCTCTCTTCTTGTGCTGACATCCAGGACTTCAGAGCTTGAATACTGCTCTCATACTCCAGCCACATGACCAGCAGGCCCTCCAAGAACTGAATCTGTTGGTAGGTCAGATAATTAACATTTAGTCATTGTTTTATCCTTTTAATTCAATTAGGGCTTGTAGTTTTTTTAGCCTTCTTCATACCCTTTTGTTGATGCGTCCCTGTAGGATTTGCCAGCGTCTGTTCATGGCTCCAAGTCTTTCAGCGAAATCTGTCTTATCACTGCGCTTGACCTCCACCTCCTGCCCACTCAGCTGCAGCACAGACTGGTTCACAAAGTCCACTGTCAGCTGCTTACAAGTTAGATCAACTCGGAAACCCTAAATGGAAAAAATATGAAATTAATAAAAATATATTTACAAAAACATAAATTAATGCTTTTTGTTCATGCAATAGTTACTAACTTTAAAGCTGCTGACCACCAATTAAACAAACACTAAAGTTGGGTGGAATGTATTACTCAAGGACCATGGAGGGGATGATGATGTCTCCATGATATCTACCTGAATTACTCCTCATTCACCAGCACATTCACTCATAATGAACAACACTCAAATTTGTACCTTGTATTTCTGCAGGTAGTCCTGAATCACATTTGAACCAACTGCACTCTTGAGATTTTCCTCATCTTCTTCAATGACACTCTCCATTAGTGATATCCAGTTGAAGAGTTCAGAGATGGCATGACGTGAGGCGAGTTTCTCCATCTGAATCTGAAATAAATAATGAGATGTGGAATCACTAATTAAGTGTGCAAACTCAGAAAAAGTATAACTCTTATGTGGCTATTTTTCTATTATTGTTATTCGTACTACATATTTGTGTGTGAAAGAGGCTATACTAGTATATGTCAGGAAAGGATCCTTCTTTGAACAGACATGGAGGTCTAAGGAGCAACTTGTCACCCATTTATAACTTCATTCCCAGACCCAAACAAATAATAGGTCTTATCAGAGTATACTAATAAGAATTAGATGACTCATTAGGGACACAAAAGAGTATGCAAAATTTGACAGTTTAGGGTAGTTCAATTGACTTGACTAATAACTCCTTACTGTAAACTAATAGGGTGTGTTAGTTTCAATTAACTCCTCCTTTCAGACAGATATTTAAGGCAGTGACTTGCACTGAAAAAGGTATTTAGAGTGGTAAAACATATTATATCTTTTGTCCAGTTAAAAGAATAAGAAATGCTCAGATTTACCTGATGCAGTTTCTCTTGGACCACTGGGATCCGTGTGAGCAGCTCAGTCCATTGTGTGTCTATGCGGCCCAGCTCAGACCTCAGAACCACTGTGTCCACCTTCTTCAGTCTCAGCAGCTGGTTTCCCTCTGACACCACTGAGGACTTCAGGCTTGACTTTCCCTCTACCTCTTTGGAAAACTCCTACAGTGTTGATATAATTGACGACATTAAAGCAGATGATAGCTTAATAATATAATAGAATTTGTGAATAAGATGTGGCAAGGTCAGGTTTTTGAGACTCTACTTTAGAACAAATTAACTATTTCTAGGCATGAAAGAAAAGACTATAAATAAACAGCTATTAAATGTTCCATGTAAGTTGTGAATGGGAAAAAGTCGTGATTGAGTTCATATTTTGATACTTCATCCTTAGTTCATGCTCTACAGTTATCAAATAAATCAAAAGTAAATTTACCAGAAAAGCCGTGAGATGATCCCTGACGGTCTCCAGCTCCTGTGGCACTAATACAGCCTGAGTGTTCCAAAACTCCAGCCGCTCCAGAGCCGACTGCAGCCACTCACTCAGCTCCGCACACTCCCGCTGGTATCTACAACATAAATACAGTTTACTTAAAGGTGTATTATGTGACTTTTCACATAGGGTCCGCCATCTACTTGTCACAATGAAGATGTTATTGATTTGCTGAAAGTGTTGCACAATGTGGTATTAGACATATCTATCTTCACGAACACGCAACTAGGTTAAATTACAGTTCAGATCTGCGGAGAGGTGCTCAACAGTAATTCATAATGGTGTCTTAATGGTTCCTTAAGAAATAGTATGACTATTTCAGTACATCAAGCAGCACAATACCATATATAAAAACATATCCCAAGGACCGAATAGCACAGTAAGTTGTAGGTAAAACACTGGATTTTGTGACATGCATCTCTGACCTGCTCCAGTGTTTGAGCGTGGCCTCCAATCGCTGCAGCTCCTTGTTGACATTGGTGGTGTTGTTGATCCAGTGCTCTCCTAGCACAGCCAGCTGATTCTCCAGCCCAGGGCAGCACACGGACTGTAGCAGATGTTTCCCCTCATCCAAAACCTGGTGCAGTCTATGTTGGTGCTCCGTTAGTCTGCCCTTTAAACCCTTGAGAAACCAAACGGTCAATGGAGACAATATACACACAGTTAGCAACTATTTTTAACTTGATTCAGAATAAAAATGGGACTGAGGCATAACATGATTTACAATATCAAATAATTGCAATTACAATTACAATAACAAAGTGTGATATATTGCTACAGAAAATATATAATTTCAATCAAATATTTTATGCTATTGAACTAATAACATAACATTCGGTCAATATAGTAATTGCTGAGACAAGCCTATGCCCAATTTATTGACAAAACTCTTGCTGTACCTGATACAGTGAGATCCTCTCTACCAGCTTCTCCTCAGTCTCCTCAACCAGTCCAACCGTGGGCATATTTCCCTCAACAGCCTCCAGATGTCGACTCAAATAGAGATAATCATGAGCCAAACGACACCAGGTCTAGAAAAAAATGGATTATAAAAGCAATTTATCGTAAACAGAGAAAGAGATCTTGAAGTAAAATAACATTAAAACATTTGATCTTACCTCGTGTATACACTCCAGCTCCACTCCTTTACTGTGTGCTTTCTTGAGGATTTCTTGAGCCTGGGCCATAGTCTCCTCTAAAGCCTGACTTTCTTTGGGTAGCATGAGAGAACTGATCTTTCTGAAGTATGTTTCTGTTAAAATCATATGTGTCTCCAAACCCTGGAAAAACTCCTGTACAAAAAAATAGCACACAATTATTGTAAATATGCATTTAATTAAAACTACTAGTATATTGGTAGAAAGTAAAAATACATTATTTGTAGGTTTACTCAACAATATATCAAACATTTATTAAGTTACAAAAATAAATATGTCTGAATATTAGCTATGAAATTCTATATGCACTGAGTGAAAAAAAAGCATTAGAAAATGAACACAAATAGAAGATTATAAAATGGTTCAATGGTTTAGTATTTAAAGTTCATAAAACCTTATGCTTGTCCAGGTGACTCTGTACTTCGTCCACAGAGCTGGCGATGATCCTGTGGTCAGCGGCCATCTTGTCTTTGGCGGTGTCCACCAGGTCGGCCAGGTCCTGCAGAGCTCGATCAAACTGCTCCTTCAGCGCCATGTTCTGATTCAGACCGCTCCTCCGACAACCGACTGTCATCACCAACTCCTCATATGAGTCCTGAACATCCAAAGAATATGAACATATAGTATAAGTTAGCTATAAGATCACATGTCACAAGCTACTGTTTACACTTCAAATCAACTTAAACTTAAGCCATTTGGAAATACACTGTTTTGTGACTAAAATGCCAAATCTTAATAAGAAAATCATAATTTCAATAGATAATGCACCATCATCTAAATCAGCTTTCCTTAGCATGTAGCAATTATTATTTCTCATTACCTGCAGTTTTAGTAGTTTGTTGATGGATAGTTGATCGGCTTGTAATGATACTCCTCTGGTTTTGAGCTCTGTGACCTTCTGTTCAAAATTTCTCAGGTTCTCCTCTGCATTAGCAATAATCTGAAACACCAAAGTCAGTCACATTTATATAATTAAAAAGCATGTTTGATTCAAGTTTAGGTCATTCTTTACCTCAAGTTGTTTGGAGGCTGGCTTATCCATGGCTCCAGCTAAGGCTTGTAGAATCTGGCACTTGGTCTCAATAAAAACAGTGTGGAAAAGCTGCAACTCAGTCTACATTTGAACAAAAACACACAAATGTAAAAATAAATAAAATATGAGTTACGACATAATAAACAATACAACATGGGTCAATTATATTTCAACCAAAAAGCATTTTATGAAATGAATACATAACATCTTAATACGATAAACACAAATCTGTCACTATACTTCATTGCGCTGTAATATGATCCTCCAAACCAAACGCAACCCAGGGGCAGCAGGTGAAACATAGACTAATTCTGACATAATTATAAAAATGTTTATGAATATACATTGTCCCTGTTAAGTAAATGAAGTAATACATAAAATAACCCTAGTATGAAGATTGTAAATGAAAACATAGTTTGTATTTTCCATGTAATAATATTGAATCAGGGTGTGCATTTAACCAGGCTTTTTTATTTCTATCCTATTATCATGTTATTAGGATGCTGTGAAGTTACCTGGAAGGCAGTGAGTTCCTGTGCCCTGGTTCTCATGTGGTCACAGCGATGGCCCAAAGCAGAACCCAGAGTTCCGAGTCTCTCTTTGAGACAGTCCAGGTTGTCCTCTAGCAGAACCCGGTCCTCCTGCCTCAGACTGGAAGACCCCACTAACAATGACCTACTGAGCTTCACATCCTCAGTCACATGCATCACGTCACTCTCCAGGGTCTGTGAATGGAAGGTCAGCATAATATAACAAATATTATATTATATATTGTACATTTACTTTATTCTTCCAGCTTATCACTTCACAAGTAAAAAAAAAAAATAAAAATTTCCCCATTTTGCGCACCTCCTTGCAATTAATTTACATTTACTCCACAAGTATAAGTAGGGTTTTGTGAGTGAGTACAAGTAAGATTTCTTGGCATTTATATATTCAAATCATAGAACATAAACATAAAACTATGAAAAATGTATATCTTGAAATGTGTAAAATTCAGGAAATCTAAGTATACAACCATTATATTTGTGTAGCTACACCATTAAGTGAGACACTTGGCATATTAAAATACCTCTTGTTTCTCAAGTTGTTTTTCTGCATTTTCGGCCATGAGCACTGAACCAGAGAAGACGTTGTTCTCCACACCATCAAGCCATGAGGAGGTGGAGGCCACGGCTGTGTAAAGTTGCTGCTCCATCTGTGCTGCCTGTACCTCTCCGTCACCAGGCTAAAAATAAAGTAAAAATTAAACTGTTAGTATAATACAAAATAAGTTACAATGATTAAATACAAGAGCAGAAATATACCTGGTCTGTCATATCTTCTATTGTTTTTCTGAAACTGTCATAGAGAGTTTTCAAAGACGTTTTGTCAACTTGAGTTTGTCCTTTAAACAATGGGCCAGATGTCGTCATCCGAGCTCGAGCATAGACCTAGAGGATATTAAGAGATATTACATACAACTTGCCATTGTTTAACATTGATAACTGTAACTGTGTGTAGGATGTACTTTTTTAATTGCTGCAGCATTAAAATATGTCATGTATTTGTATAGGTCTTTACCGGTTGTTTCTGGTCCTGCTCCAATGATTTCTGCAGAAGCTGTAGTTTAGTGTTTAGCTCCAATTTCAGACTTTCCCATCTCTGCCTCATCTGATCACGAGCAATCTGGGCTTCCTTCTCAACCAAAACTTCTGGTGAAAAAGGCTCTGCCAACCTAAATAAAAAATATGGGCCAAATGTTTACCCATCTTATATAGTATAGGTATATGTTTGTATTTAGTATAGTATATTCTGTAAAAAGCAACCTACACAGCACTACTGGGAGAGGACTGTCGAATGAGGATCTCTTCTCCCCGACTGGCCACAGACTGAAGCAGTTTCTTCTGTTCTGCCAACTGCTCTTCAAGTTCCTTTTATCAAAATGCACAGCATCAGTGGAAATAAACACTGTTTAAGATTATTTAGTATGAGTAGCTGCTCACTACCTTCTGCCTCTGCAGTGTGTCCTGGTGTTGCTGTGAGCGAGTGGTCCGGGCCTGGGCCAGCCAGTCCTGCACACTGGGGCTTTGAGAGAGACTGGAGTCTGACTCACTGTCCTCCTGCTCCTGCAGAGACCCCTGTGCCAACAAAAGATGACACTTGAAACAGTGACTTGACATAGCCACAGACTGAATTTAGCTCTGATGTTTACATTGAGAGGTATCCACACAGTGTACTTACCTGAATGTTAGTCTGCTTGTCCTGTAGCATCTTCTGCAGCTCCAGCAGACCGCCCTTCACGGTGCTCAGTTTTCGGGTCAGTCTCTCGGCCTCCTCTCTGGTCTCAGCGCGCCCCTCCATGAGTAGACTGTCACTGTGCATGGTCAGCTCAGACAGCGCCTGCACCTTCTCCTCGATCTCCAGCAGCATGTTCTGGAGGAGCAGGAGCAGAGACGCCAGCTCAAACATGGCTGCTCTACAGAAGCCCCAAATAAGGGCCAGTATAGGACCACAGCCCTTAAGACAGGGGCTCTCCCTGCCCCGTGGACAGGCAAAGATTGCTTTTAGTCTTCATCTTTGGCCCACCTCTGCAGTGTCTCCTTCAGTGAAGCATATCACCTCTAATCCTATACACCCCATCTCCAGCAACAAAATCACTTAGCCATAGAGGATTTCTAATCAATCAACTAATCAACTGCTATCATCTTAACCAAATCATTACTCCATAGCAAGAACGCCTAACTACGCCTCTCTAGGATTCCCCTACTTGGATATTCAAGCAGCTTTGGTTCACACACCAATCCAAGCAGCACTATCAGTTAATCTTCGTGAAGCCTCCACCCCTGAGCTGCAGTTCTGTGCTAACACACCTCCCGCACACCAGTATATTTGCATAATCTTCTTAAGAGCGGTGCTTCAGACCGTTAGAAGCCCAGCCATCTGAATTTACCTTCTTACTGCCCTAACGCTCTAGTTTATCCACCGCAAGATTTTTGGTCCTTATGTGACAAGGACAATACAAAGAATATTTCTGGCATCAAAACTAATTTTGATGGAGGTAAAAACACAAAACAGCAGCAAAATGCAAAAGGACAATTTATTGTTTATATTGTGAGAGTAATGCTATTTGCCTGGATTATTAGGGAAAAGTAGTAGTAGTAGTAGTAGTAGTAGTAGTAGTAGTAGTAGTAGTAGTAGTAGTAGTAGTAGTATAAGGACTAGATAGTTTATATTATTTATTGGTGATCACCATTGCACCAGTAAAAAAAAGGGGTGGTAGCAAAGTAATTCATCATATCAGTAGCAACAGACATTATGGATTTAGCAGAAGTGCTTTTACTCAGATAATTTCACAAACATGGACTTCATTCATGACTTCATCCAGCTCTTACCTGACAGTCAGTGAGCAGGGTCTCCATCTCCTCCTCTGCAGGTGTGAGCTCCAGCAGAGACTCAGCGGTGGTCCGGGTCGTGTTCAGCCAGTGCTCCAGGTCCTCCACCTCAGTCAGATACTGGTGAATGGCCTGCTCCTGCCGCTGGCCCTCCAAACGGTCACTAACACACTCCTGGAACAAAAAGGTGAGTAATCATTAAGTATGGCAGCACATAATTACCAACTCACTTTTTGGTAACAAATCTGAGTATTGTCCCTAAAAAATACTGGGCAATCTTCAAAATCAAAATATCCTTGTGAAAATATCTCTAATAACAGGATCTTTTCTATTGGTGTTTTTGCAGTTCATAGCAAATTTAAATTTACAGACATGTGTGAACTGTAAATGTCTTCAAGTGTGAGACAAATGTGAATGGACTGTAAATGTAACCACAAGAGCAGAAATATAACTTTAAACCCTCTTTTGAAATATTAAATTGCAAATTTTGTTTCTTTTTTATCAGATCTTTTGCAGCTTGAAAAATATTGTAGACGATATTTGGCCCACTTCTAAATGGCATACCTTAAAAAAAATTAAATGTTAAAAATAATGTGTTTTATATTTATTACTAATAAAATTCTAATAAGTATTCTAATGACAATATGATAATCACCTCCAGCTGCTGTTGCTTCCCTGATGCCTTCATGTGTATCGTGGCCATCCTTTCGGCCAACACAGACAGAGACGACTGCATGGCAAGCTGATCGGCCATCTCTGAGTCTGAGTCTGACACAAGATCCTCTGTGAAGTTCAACTGCAGCCTGTCGATTTCATCCTGAACTGTTTGGATTTCTCTAATGATGTCCTGCAAGCAATACAACTGATTAGTTCACATACATCCCCTTGTATCACTTTAAATGTACTATGAAAAAACACACAAGCATTTATAAAATAAACTTTATAAAGCAGTGCAAAATCTAAAAAATCCTTAAATAGAGAAAATTCTTTCAAAAGTTGTAAACATCTGAAGCAAAATTATTTATGTTTTATGAGATATGATCAGAAAGAAGGAATCATTTATTAAAGCTACCATATGTAATAAGACTGGCTGACCCACCCCTGTTGTTTTCTCACTTTTCTCCACTACATGATATCAAATAAACTTACACCTGGTAGCTTTAAAAAAATATAGTTGAAATTTATCTTGTTAAATCATCCACATTATGAGATCATCCATAAATAAACTAATTGTATTATTAACCCACCTGATGGTCCCTTATGTGGCTGTCAGGGCTGATATCTCCCTCTAGTGGTTCACTCAGTTTGTTTTCCAAAGTCTCCATTTTGGAAGAGATGGACTGGAGTGAGCCCTGGTAATGCTGCTGCTTCTCCAGGGCTTCATACAGAGACCTTTGTTTCTCACTGATCTGAAAATGTAAAGATGGGTGTGCATACAGATCATACATAACAATACTGGAAGTGTAAATGTAGTAAATAAGTAATTGCTTATAAAATTTTAATTTTACAAATAAAGTGAGCTATAAAATTTGTTTTTTTTTTCAGTGATCAAAAAAACTTAATTCAGTATCATTGAATTCATAACTCAAAGATGTTTTTTTCTCATTTACGTACCACATTTTTCAAACTCTCCCATGATCGCTGCAGGTCGTCCAGGTGGGCCACGGAGTCAAATGTTGGGTCGTATAACTCTTGAACAGGAGCTCTTATAAGTGTTCCTCTTCCCATCTGATTGTAATAACACATACAGCAAAATAATATGGACTGATTTTGACATAACATAATTTAATTCACTGAGAGAGCCTTGAAATGAATCTGCTTGCTCTAGTGTAGGGGACAGCAGATTAGCAAATCCTCAGCAAAACAGTTATAGTTGTACAGAGAGAAACAACAACATTACCAGTGAAGTACACACTGAAAGTATTATTAGGAAAGGCAGACAGATTTACCTTGGAGACGGTGGGCTCTGAATAAGTGACAGGAGAAGGGGAGCGACAAACAGGAGGTGAAGAGATCTCACTGTTAGTGCCATCCTCTCCAGACTCCTCAGTGACAGGAGACAGGAGCGTGTGACAGCGGCCAGCAGTCATCTGACAAACCACAACCAAGACCATGCAAATCAGAGCACACAGATGCAAAAGACAGACAGAAGTAAATTCAGAATTGAGAAGATAAGGCACTTCAACAAGCAGAGTGCACAGATTAAGTTAAGGTAAAAAAATACAATGAGCTCCAGTCTATAGTTAGTAATGAGGATTAAAAAAATAGATAAACACAGTATCAAAGCATATTATTTACTAGCTACTTTCTATGCAAAATATCGTTTCAGATATTAATGCACTAAAAGAGATATTGTTGAGTTGCTACTATAATTGTAAAGAATTATATATCATATTATTAGTGTATAAAGCAGCCGTAAAGAATGTGGTTTTCTTACCGTAACTGTTTGTGTAGACAGTTTCTTTTTGTCTCTGTCCAAGTCCTCTGGCAGCTCCTCAACATCAGTCACAGTCAGTAACATGGTGGCATGCTTCGCCTTCACCGCCAACATCTTACATTTGGAGTTAAGGGATGCAATCTGCTCTTGGTATCCTTTGATTCGCTGCGCTAGTTCCTAAAAAGTTATAATTGTATTGATTGAATGTAACAGATTAAGAATATACACCTATACACATCACGCCAATTACAACAATTAGACTTCAATAGGACCTACCTCGTGGTGTAGGATCTGAGCCTGTAGCTCCTGGATGTTGCTGGATGGGATGGGTCTGTCCTGAATGGTGCGATGTGCTTCTTCTATCAGCCCCTGTAGGTCTCTCACCTCCTCTTCATACTGCTCATACTGCACAACTGCCTCCTGTTTAAGACAAAAAGGTACAATTACAGAAGGTAGATTTGTGTCAAGACATGATTTTACTATACTATTTGTCAGAACTATAAAGTAATAATTTGAAAAGCATGAATCAACTTAACAACCTTATACATTAGATATGACCACAATTAGCAGTTCTCTACATTAACTGACAATAGCCAACCTACATCTAAACATGTGAGTAATGATCAGTGGTAACAGGTTGAACCTGGAGGATATTGCACTGTTGTATGGCCACATGCTGCAGTTGGCTGGCCTCTTGCTGCAGCCTCAGAGCAGTGCGGCAGATGGCAAGGTTAGGCATCACCTCCTCTGGGACCCTCAGGGCGCTCTGACACAACTGTACGGCCTGCACCTGCTGCTTAAAGCTCTCCATATCGGCCAATAGACGCTGCAAAAACAAGAGCAGTAGTATACCAATTAAGGTGGTTACGTTTTCTTTTTTTATTTGAGGACTTACTTGTCTCTGAACCAGCTGTTCTTTGAGGCTCTGTCGGGCCAGTTCTGGTGAGGTCAGTGTGGCTTGAACTTGCTCCAAAGCAACATGTAGAGCTTTCACTTCATATTCTAAGGCTTCCATACTCTGACAAAACAAGCATTATACACATTCATTAGATTTCCCATCAGCTACATACAGTATACAACAAACAGCCCGGTGCCAAACAAAAATGTGCCAAAAGACAACAAAGACAGGTTAAAGACAGCAGAAAGATCCAGACACAGTTGATATGGTGTGGTTTATGATATAATAATGATATACTTCTTCATAGCCTGTCTAGTTCGGTTTAGTCTAAATATTGCAGTAAATGGGCAGAACATGGTTACCTTGTATGCATCTTCCAGGCTCTGCAGGCGTATCTTGATGCTCTGTTGCAACTCCTCTGTGTGTCGGCTGAGCTCACACACCTGCTGACTCATGGACTCCACCTGCAGCACCTCAGACAGAAGATCCACCTTCTCCGCCATCGACTCAAGATCTCCATGAAGCTCTCGGGACTCACGAAGGACAGACTAACAACATATATATTTGCTAAAGATAAGTTTAAGGCTGTACTAGCTGAACATTCCAAGGAAAATAATAACTGTCTCTAAAGTGGCACACTCAAGAAAGTTACATAGTGCACCTAAAATAAATCATTGACCTACTTATGACTTAGTGAGTCATGGTATCACCTGGTACATGCGTATTTGCTCCTGAAGATGCACAGATGAGCTCCAAATGATGTTGGCTCTTACAAGACCCCTGGCTCTTTCAGACCACCTCACAATGAAGTCCAGCATCTCATTGTATTCATCTAAATAGCACACAGCCTAAAGGAACAGTTTTATGGATTGATCAGAAATGTGATTTGAATAAGGTGCTGAAGTTTAAAATATATACCTTTTTGAGCCAGTTGTTCCTACAGTCTGCCAGTCTGGATGTGTGGTGGTGCATCTCTGACAATTTGCTGATGGCGTCACTGAGTTGTTTGGCTAAAAATGGGTTTCTACGACTGAAATCCTGAACTGCAGAATCCAGTTCAGCAAGAGTCCGACCACAGGAGTCCAGGTCCTCCATCAAGCTCTGAAGAACAATACAAGAGATTCAGGTAAAATAAGCAACTAGTACATGTTGTCTTCAGAAGTAATTGATAAATTTGAAAGCATTATAGTTAGAAAATATTAGTAAGTAATTTGAGTGACCCAAACCACATAAAAAAAACCCTAAATTAACAAAGTAATTAAAAAAAATGGCAGACAGACCTTTACTTCCTCTTTGGCATGATCTACATCTGGAGATTTTTCTTTAAATTTAGTTGAAACTGCTTTGAGTTTCTCAGAGATGTCATGGATCCTGGAGCTGAAGTTTTCTTTGATTTCTCTGTTTTTTTGAATCTCTCGCTCTTTAGATAGAACCTAAAGAGTGAAAATATTGAAAACATGTAGGTAATAAAAATATATATAATGTGTACATTTATTAAACCAAGCATGTGACACGGTACCTGGTCCTCAATAGCTCCTAATGCCAGGGAAACTTCAGCGAGCTGCATAGAGATCTCAGAGGGGAGTATAGTGTAGAGGTCCAGGTACTTGCTCTGCTGTTGTTCTGCTAACTTATCCACATTCTGCCGATAACTGATCACATCTCCGTGCACAATCTAAAATATAATATCCACTTTTAAAAATGAAATGAAAAAAAAAAGAAAAAATGCATACACATATAATCATTTATTATATTTTGTGGGGTGTACCTCAAGTTCCTGCAGTAAGGTATCAATATCTGGAGTTGGATTTAGCAGTAGCTCTCTTGTTTCTTGAATCCACGTCTTTACAACACTCAGCTCCTTCTCCACTTCCTCTCTGTCTCTGAGCTCCTGAGCAGCTTGAGCTCGCTTAGTGCGTGACTGTGTCAGGAGGCTGTGGAAAAGATGAGATAAATAAATAAAAGCATTTATTTTTTTCAATTAATTAATTTCCTTAATTAATTTCCAAGGTTAACTTATCATATAATTGACATTTTAGTAGCATGTAACATGCAATAAAGAATAAACACTATGTAACTGCTATGTAACTTTCCTGGATGAGGATCTGATTCTGCTCACAATAAGAGTGCTTGTTTTATTATTATTATTTATCAGTTGCAATTAAAACACCTGTAATTGAATAAATGCAAGATAGACAGGTTGAATGCCATACTGCAGAACATTCCAGCCAAATCAGTAACATCTCAATGGACACAAGATGGTTAGGATCCAGCCCCAGAAAAGTTACATAATGCACCTTTAGAACACATAAATATACATGTTAAATGTATGTATCTGTGTAATGGCCTGAGTGACAGTGATTGTGTGATGAATTTCCATGCAGAACTTTCATGCAGCTAAACTGGCACTGTAGCCCAAGAAACTTTCTTCTCTCTGACATTAAAATTAGCCATATTTCACAACATAACATGAGTACCTCTCCATTTGTTCTTGCACAGCTCTGATCTCACGCAGGCTGGGCAGTTCGTCCTGTTCACTTGTGGGAGAGGGCACTTCCATGTCATGTAACAGACTCAGAGCGTATTGTCTGAGCAGCATCAGTGAGGACAGCTCTCTCTCTAGGTCCTGACTCAGCAGCTCGTGTTGGTCCAGAAGAGACAGAAGTGTGGCTTTAGAGGCCTTCTCCACTGCACTGTCAGGGACCCGGCTCTGTAGCTCATCAGCCACTGCTGTCACCTTCGCCATCTGTAAAATATTTTTTTTATGAAGCACATTTCAGACGACACACATAAATAAGGATAAAAGATAAAGTGCTAAATTAAAGGTGCACTGTGTAATGTAAGTTTTATTGCCAAAGAAGCCTTGATTTTGATTTTGTAGAGTCACCAATTTGTCTCCAGGAAGATTGGTAGGTTTTATAGCAATTTAAAGAGAATAGAAGATTTTGGACTATGCACCCTACTCAAAAAGAAGATAGTGCCCCTCTAAAGTTCAATAAAACAGAGAAGCAAAGCTGTTTTGAAATGCTACAAAAGAATCTCAAATTTAAACAATTTAAAAACATACACATGTGGAAACAGAGGGCACATATCTACTAATAGACAGTTCTTATGCAAGAATAGTAGTATTGTTGTACATAGGTTCATAGGTTTTTACAGTTTTCAGTAAAGCACAATTTGATTAATTACACTTTCTAATCTGTGTCCGTGCCTACCTTCTCCCTAAATGTCCACCACTCATGTGCAGTGTCCTCCAGTACTCTCTCCTGTCCACGGGCCACACTGCGCAACCGAGTCCATCTCTGCCAAACGGTCGTCATGGAGCGGCTGATGGTGGCTTTACTCGCGTCACTCCCCACTAACTCCAACTGAGAGGCTTGCTCCTCCAACTCACTCAGCTTCTCTTGGAAACCATTCACCAGTGACACAAGGGACTGGAGGAAAAAGTAGATACACAGTAAGTATTACAAAAAATAATATTCAAAAGACAATGGCTATTTATTCCCCAATATTAAAGACTAGTTATGGTGTTTTTACCCGATGGCTGCAAAGTTTATCCTCTGCCTCTTGGCTGGTAGCTGCCTTTGCTGTAGAAAACTCAGTAAGCTTCTTCTCAGCTTCATTCATGAGCTCAATGACAGTCTGTCTGGCCTCCTGGTAGGACTTCCACTGGGCAACACAGCTACAGATAAATAGGACAATGTTTATATTCTTGTTATGTTCTTTTGTACTGTTCTAATAGGTAACATAATTTCTTCACACAAAATGCATGTGGTTTAAAAGTATGACAGCCATAGACAGTCTACCAGTCTTTCTATAGTTTGAACAGTCTTGAAAAAGAAAAGTTTCAGGCAAGCATTATGAAAACATTTGATTTCAGTTTGAAAATTAAGATTCAGTTCAAATCCAGGAAGGTTAGCATCTGAAAGAAGACTGAAATAACTACTACAACTGCAACTGTATTTATAACGCAGTCTAAAAACAACACAAGTTGACCAAAGTGCTACAAAACATAACAATTAAAAACAATAAAAACAACATATATATAAAAAATATAAATCTGGTAAAATGACATCTTAAACAGTGTTGAAAGCTAAAGTGAACAAGTGCGTTTTAAGAAGTGATTTGAAAGAGGTACAGAAGAGGCCTGTCTAAAGCAAAGGCAGCTCATAGTCATTTAATATACCAATAACAAACATCCTTAAAAGTTGCAATCATAATTCTCACAACAGACTCTAAATCAGCGTATACTTTTAATAATACCTGTGGAGGACATCCTGGTGACACTGCAGCTGATCCCGGACCTCTGCTCCTCTCTGTTTGGCTGACTCTACACTGACCCTAAGCTGCTCTTTGGCAGTGGGGTTTACCAGTGTCTGTAGCTGAGGGAGAAGAGCCTGCAGTTCGTCTAAATGTATCAGAAACTCCTGCTCTGTGACCATGATGTCCTCCTGCTGCCTCAGACACTCCTCGTAGTTCTCCACGTCCACGCCCAGGCTGGCTTGTTGGAGGAAAGACACAGCATCCTCCAGCCACTCACAGGCCGACTGCATCCGGAAGTGGTATTTTTGACATAGCACCAGGGCTTCCTCCAGTGTAATCTGCAAAAATACATTTAATATATAAATAATGATGTGTCTGTTGCCCTCTACTGGTAACAGTGGAGAGAAAATCATTAAGAAATAGCTAATAACCAGCAGGGCTATTAGTAACAATACACTGGCAGACGTTTTTTAGTGGATGTAATTAATGCATGGAAATGATTAGACTGTGTTTTGATAGCATATGTGACACTTAGAAATGTAACATCTTTTAAATTTATTTAACCTTTATTTAACCAAAACACATTAAAAAAGGAGATTAAAAACCTTTCAAGGGAGTCCTGGCCTTTCCATGTGCGTGTTCAAACAGCTTTAAGCATTGCACAGATAAATAAACAATCCAAATATGGCTCCAGGTATCTTTTAAGTTCTTTAAATTATGCTCAAATTCAATTTAGCTCTATACTAAACACAAGAACACAATTTATATGCAATTTCTTACCAATTTAGAGCTGAGTGCTTTCTGAACATCAGCCTGCAGCTTGGCCATCTCCTCCAGGCTTGTATCGAGGTGGATTGGGACCAGCTCATTAGCGCTGATGTATTTCTGTTTCTCTCTTGAGCTCAGAGCAGCCACAATCCTGAGGCGGGACTGCACTTCCTCCTGCATGATCTGCTGCTTCCTGATCTCCTCTTGGACCTTCTCCACTCTTACATCCACAATCACTGCCGTGCTCAAATCATCCCTCACCTGCTGCAACCAATCTAGTGTCCTTTTCATCTCTGTTTCAAAATCTTTACTCTGCACAAACCTGTTCTCACACTCCTCTATCAGCTCACCGACTGCGGACTGTAAGGATCTCAGCTCTTCCTGCCACAAAACAATTTGCTCTTTGGATGCGTCTTGGGCGGCTTGGTCTACACGTGGTGCAAGAGTGTCCATTTGTTCCATAAGCCTTGATAAATGGGAATCCGCGTTATGCAAACTACCTGCAAGTGCGTGGTAATTTTTCAATCTTTCCTCTGCTGATTGTGTTTCAGAGTTTACCCTGACTAGCTGCTCTTTCGTCGCCCTCAATTCTGAATCAACCTGCATTGCCATAGCTTTGTGATCCTCAAATGACTCCAAAGTCTCATCCAAATGTTCAACTTTCTGTTCAACTAGGCGTTTCAAACTATTATACAAACTAACAAGTAAGGTCATCTCCTCTGTGCGCCAGGGCTGTCCAGTGCTTCGGAAGCCCTCCTTTTTCTGGTTCAGTTCACTCACAGCTAAACCCAGGCTGCTAAGATCTGCCTGCATTACTTTGTAGTCACTTTGCAAATTTAGAACTTCTTCAGTTTGTAAACCAACAGGCTGTGTGCCAAGATGGTTATACTGTTCCTCCAGTTCTTTAAGTGCCTTGTGCGTTACATCGATGAAGGAGGCATATTCATTTCTAGTAAAAATAGCTTGTTGAATTTTCTCATGCTTCTCTTTGGCTAATGTTAAAATACTGTTATACTGTTGAGGTAAGGTATTCAGTTTTTCATCCAAGAAACAATGGTCCACCTCATTCAAAGTGGGTAATATCTCCTGCCCAGCCCTTTGCACAATAAGCAATAGATTTTCATATTCAATTGCCTGTTCAATAATTTGCTCATATTTAAATAACTGTGCTTCCAACTCAGCGTCACCCACCATTAGATTGATTTCTGGAAAAGTGACGATATCTGCTTGCTTTAACCACTGGCAAATCTTCTCCAAATCTGTCTTGAAATATTTGCGAGATACTAAAACTTTCTCCAGCTCTTGTAGTTTTTGCCCACATCTGTGCAGCGTCCGATCGAAAATATTCTGCAATTCTTGTAGCTTGGTTAGAATTTCATTTTTCTCCTCCTCGCTCGCATCTCTCATCAAGTCCCTTCCCTGAGACCACAATGAAGTAAGCTCACTTTGATAAGCTTTAAGGCTGCTTTGAATATTCCTACATGTTCTGACTTGCTTGGCCAAATCTTCTGGTAACAAAGCAATGTATTCCTCGGCTTGGGCTTTCTTTTCATTCTGCTGGACCCATGATATTGACTGGTTCACTGCTAACAAAAACTGCGTCCTCTCTGTGAATGCTTTGCTAAGATGTTTTCGTCTTTGTACAACCTTGACGCTCAAAGACTCCACTACATTTTGGGTGTCAGAGATGAGTTGCTGCAGATTTTGGCGTTCACTTAGACCTAATTTGGCCATCACTCGATCAGCATCAGTCATAGCTTGGTCCAGTAAAAGCTGCTTGGCCTCCAGTTCACTGCATATACTTAAATGGTCAAATAAAAAGCTTTGGGCCAGCTCTGGAGGTGGACTCATCTTCATGGCCTCTGATAGGGCGGGCTGCTGCTCCTCTGCCCAATCACGAGCCTCTCTCAGACGGGTCTCCACTTGGCTCATGTCCTCCAGGGTCACCACTGAATCATGTACCTTCTTTTCAATTAGGTTTTGCATCTGCATCCATCGCTGCTCAAAATGGCTAATTTGTTCTTTCACCAGTTCCTTGTCATCTAAATTGAGATGTTGAATGACTTTTTGTTTCTGCTCCTTCAAGTCCTCAAGAGCCCCCTTCTGTTCTTCAAGAGTTACTGCAAGTTGACGTAGAGCCTCCAGATGTTGAGATGAACTTTCAGCGTCAGTTCTGTATCAAACAGTATATAATGAATAATGATTTTGCTCTGTATCTTAGGGTATTTCTTAAAGATTCACTGTGTGTTTTGGAAAAGTCCAACACCTGCTTGTTTCCTCCACATTTGTTGTACTTTGCATAGAATGTTCTACAGTATGACATTCAACTTCTACCTTCATGAATACAAATACGTTGCCTCAGCAGGCCAAATTACAGGTCAGAGCACTCACAGTAAGAATTCAATTACAATTAATTCAACTAACACCTGTAATGGAATAAATGTTAGACTAGATATGTTTAAAGTACTGTAGAACTTCCCAGGCAAAGCTATTTCAACAAGTTGGTGATGGATCCACTAATGGAAAAGTTACAGACATACCTAGCCAGATTGTCCCACTCTCTGGACACCTGTTCGAAGAGCGCCTCAACTGCACTGATACAGTCATGGTACTCTTGTGCCCTCAGCAGGTCCTCCTCCCTCTGGCTCTGCAGTCTGTTGGCCTGGTGACACAGCTCCAGCCACATGTCACTGAGACGATCCAGGTCCGAGTGCTCCTGTGAACCCTGACCTCCCATCAGCCGACTCACAGTCTCAGACATCAGGGTCAGAGTGCTCTGCTTTGACTGAAGGAGCTGACTAGAGTCCTGTCAAGAATTCATACAGGCAGGATGTTTTTATTGAAAGTACTATGTAATAAGAAAAAAAGTAAGAAATTTAGTTTTGAACAATTTATAAAGGCAACTTACAATTTAAATGGCAAAGAAAGTATTATGCAATATATGTATGTATACCGTATATGATTTTTTTTTTTTAAGTCAACATCCATAGTTAAGCAAGATTTTGGAGTCTGTGGTATCATTTCCAGAAAATAAACAAAACACTGAAAATGACTAAAGATAAACTAAAATGAATATAATCTTGTATATAAAATCATTGAGATAGTATAACAACGCTCAAATAAAGTTTAGACCATAGTAGGAGTGCAGTACCTTGGCTTGTGAGAGCATGTTTTGTGCGATTTTGATCTCGAGTTCTGCAGGTCGTCTGGAGAGGCTGAGCAGCTGCTGCTCCAGGTCCTGGAACAGAGCTGTAAGGTCCTGCTTCTGGTCTCTGATCTGTCTCCAGCCCTCAGACAACTCCTGAGCACTGGACATACGCTCCTCAATCTGAAACACCATACAAGTCCATGTAAACCTCACAGAAAAAAAAAAAAAAAATCATTTTGTCTCATTCTACTTTCCTAGGTCAGATGATGATTGCTTTTTATTGAGTTACAACTGTTTATTTTGTTTCTTTAATCTAATATATTCATAAATACTACATTTAATAACATTTGGAAACTCACTGTTAGCTTGACTTGCTGAACCTCTGCAGCTGTTACTCTCACTGCATCATCAGACAGATCACAGACAGAGCAGACCAGATCCAGGTAAGTGCTGGCCTGCTCCTGAAGTGCCCTGTAATGCTTCACCTGCCACAAAACGAAGATCACAGTCAACATAATGAACAAATACGCACTATGCATGTAATGTTACATGTTGAAAAGATTTAAGTCCTACAGTCAAAAGGGGTCAACTCAAATAAAAATAATAATTTAATGTTGCAAATTTAGTCCTAATTTTGCCATAGATTATTTCTGGTCTTCAAAGTTTTGATTTCAATTGCGTTGTGTCTTTCCATGTAATTACAACATGTTTTTTCTTTTCTTTATAATTATTCTATAGAACTACTTTAGAGTAATGCAAATAAGCAAAGACTGCAAAGGGCATAGAAAGGTACACTTAACGCTTATTGTTACCTGCTTGAGTGCCTCCTGTAGACCAGATGGGCCCTGATCATTGACCTGAAGCTCTTTCTGAACAGTGGAGAGCCAGGTTTGACACTGCTCCAGAGTGTCCTGGTGGCTCACGTGTTTTTGCAGCTCACGGTCCAGACTTTGGTAAACCTGTAAAACAAAATAAAATCCATTCTTACAATCTTAGCTAGTATTGCATTTTCACAAACAACTAAGTAACCCCTTACTCGCTGTGCAGTGCTACAAATGGCAGAGTAGCTGTCTCTCGCCCCCTGCTGGTGAGCTTGGATTTGTTGACTGACTTTGGCTTGAACTTGACCTGTACAACTCGCCACAAGATCTTCCCCTTTCTGCATTAAGCTGCTGAGACGATCCTCAAAACTCGAAATCTCCTCCATTATTGCCTGAAAATAACAAATCTAGTTATCAAGTCTGTTGTAAACAGCCATAATAACAACTTTCAATTTAAACTATAGGATTAAGGATTCATTTCTTCAGTAATTTGATCTACAGTAGTTTACTTGTTAAATTGGACTTTACACTATCTGAAATCCAAAGTTACCTTGTGCCGGGCTAGTTGTTGTGTAGCCATCTCCATACTGCTAGTTTGCATAGAGTCTGAGGTAACCAAACGACTGGACATCTGAAGAAGCCATTTCTCCACTTCCTGCAGCTCACTGTTGTAGTCCTCGTGCTCTTTCACCCAATCCACAAGGTTTTGAACATGGGTCTGAATATTGAGGAAAAAATACAATAATGTTATATTAGTATTAATGATTGAAAGATTACATGGTCATAAATAAAACTTTAAAAATGTACAAACTTTGGCAGCAAGACAGAGATCCTGGTAGTCTGCTTGCAGTTTCTTCATGTTGTCACGGATTGTTGGATCATGAACCAACTCAAGCAGGGCCTCTCCTTTCTCTACCACAGATTTCACTGTTGGTTCATGAGACTGGACTGTCTGCTGGACTGTCTACAATTAAAAATCAAATACACATACATTAAATCCCCAAAACAGAAGAAACTATATTTTAATTACCTGTTAACCATGTGTTGTATATATTTTCAGTCATGTCTAAAGCTGTTAATCAAGTATCAGTATTCAAGTACTTGAGACTTACTTTGTATTTTGCCAGCTGGGCTTTCTTCTGGTACAGTTCTGCTTTAGGTTCCACAGTTGCAGCTAACAGGTTCTTGGTCTCCAGTGCCCATTGCGCCTGTGTTTTATATTTATCCATGAAGTCTTTGGACAGTGATATGCATTTCTCTAAGGAGCTGTATTCAGTCCTTAAAGCCAACATTAGGCTCTCGAGCTGGGACAGGTGAGCGTCCACTTCCTCCTTTAGCTGCTCAGCTTCAGGCTCCTCCAAGAATGCCATGGCACGTTCAGTTTTCTCTCTCATTGATTTCAGGTAAGTGTGGCCCTGCTCAATGTCTGCCTGAAAAGACTGGAAAACAAAATGTTACTCTTCAGATCAAGGATTTTTTTTTTTTTTAGCATATAATTCATTTTCATTATGCATTATTTTATTTATTCATATAGGACTGTTTTGCGTGTGTGTATACCTCAAGTTTCTTCATCTTTCTGTCCATGGCAAATCGGTCGACTACATCAACACTTATTGCCACAGTGCTGAAATTATTCTGAGCTGTGCTGAGCCAGTCTGTAAAGGTTGTGACAATGCTCTGTGCTTCTTCAATGCAAGACACTTCCTCTTGTAGTTGTTTGATTGTTTCCTATGACCCAATAATGAAATATTTAATTATATGACAATTAACAATTAAAAGAGGTCTATGAATAAAGATTTACCAGTAAGTGCAGCAGGAGGGCATGGTAGCGAGCAGTGATCTGAGTGGCTCTGGAGCTGATCCTGGAGCTGATGTGTGTCTCATCCAGGACCTGCTGAGCCAAAACACTGAGGCCCTCCATCTCCTCCTGGTAAACAAGCACTTCCTCCTGCCAACTCTATACAAGGTAATAGACGCATGTTAACAAAACAACTAGAAAGACATCAACACTGTCATATTAATCTATGCATCTACTGTTCAGTTTGCAAGCTCACCCCTCACCTTTAAGAGTTGAAGTTGTGCGTCTTTGGTGGTACGGTCAGATCGTCTGTGTGTCCGCAGCTGAGCTTTGGTCTCCATGCCTTTGAGCCAGCTGTCCAGACACTGGAACTTCTGCTCCATCTGCCTGAGTTTGGCCAGAGCACTGTTGAGCTGGGAGCGTGTTTCGGCCAGTCGAGCCTGGTACAGCCTCCACTCCTGCTGCAGAGTTTCCAGGGCGCGGTCCTCGATTTGGGGCAGGCCCCAGGGGAGGACCTGCTCCCGACTCACCAACAAAGTGTTCAACAACGCTTGGCCTTCAGTACAGAGGAGTTGCAGTTCCTGTAGTGATAGAGAGGTTGTAATATTACAAGTATTGGAAATCATTTTAATATCATTCAACTATATAAAATGTTACTTATACTGTATTTTTCTACATAGATTTCTAAGTACATTGAATGTCATTAAGGTAAATACAATTACTTTACTGTTATAATGAACCATTACTTCATCATGTCAAATTGTTAATCATTGTTTTGCTTTGTTCTTGTTTACCTCATGTGGCGGTTACATCCATCCAAATTTTGAGACAGTATATTTTTTCAACACATTAGTTATATTAGGTAGTTATCAGATTAGAACAACAAAATAGTTTTCAGACCTGTAGCTTTTGTAGAGTGTCTTCCAGCATGTCCACATCTCCCTCCAGCTGCATGTAGCACCCAAGCTTCTCCTGTTCCTGCTCCAGCCACTCCTCAAACGCATGAAGCCCACGCTGGTACTCCTGATGGGCATTCACCAACTCCTCCGCTTTACCCCATGCTTTCTACATGAAGAAAACAACAACAGATTCATTAGTTATTACTAATTAGTAATGTTCTGAGTTTCCATTTAATTTAATATAGACAAGATTTACCATGGCATTGTCCTTGATGGTGTTGTAGCGCTCTTGTAGATCTTGCAGCTCAAGTTGCGTCACATAGTTTTCAGAAATACTGAGGCTCTTTGCAGTAATAGTCTCAAGAAGAGCATTGTGACTCAAGACTTCCTCATACAACAACTGGAAAAGCAAATATATAATAATTAATATAATAATATAACAAAAACAATAGGAAGTAAAGTCAGTCAAATTTAAGTAAAATAAATTGACAGAATACCTTTGCTTTGCTCAGATTGGCAGTCTTATCTCTCATCTCAGGACAGTGCTTATCGGTGGGGTCTAGACTCTCCTCCACTCGCTCCATCCATGTCACAAACTGTTGGACATCCTCCTGGTAACTGGTCCACTGGGACAGGGAGCCCTCCAGTTGACTGTACAATTCAAAGAAATATACAGATATAACCAACACTGAGACACCAGACACCAGACAAAGTAAACCAGTAAAATAACTTACAAAATCATGCTTGGATTAAACTGACCTTTTACACTGAATGGAGGCAGACAATAGGGCATCCCAGGAGTCTTTCAGCTCCTGTATTTGTTTCTGCACAGCGGGTACACCGTCAGAGGATGTGTTCCTCTGGACTGACTCTCCTCTTGTGATCAACATCTTCAACTGGATCTCTTTCTCCTGACGAGCTGTTAGCAAAGCCTGACAAGACATATACATTGAAATTAATGAATAAATATATAAATTAATAGTCTACCAATTTATTAGTAACAGTATAATCCCAGAAAGCAACTCATATGTATGTAGTATGTGCACAAATAAATAAATAAAACAGACCAAATTGTCATGATGATCGAAACCCAAAACAATAAACATGTACAGAAAGGTTCATCAGAATATATAAATTATTTGCATAAGAGTAATAATAATATCTGACATTGCACTTTACATGATTGGCAAGACAGATTACTACACTGGAGTCATTATTTATTCACTTCACACTCTCACCTAAATGGCCAAAGCTGCCATTTCATGTTCTGATTACCTCCAGTTTGATCATTCTGCTGTCCAGAACATTTTTATCCACTGTGGGGGCGCAGTAGGTCTGCAACATGTGGCTGGTGTCTGCCACCCAGTTCTGGAGCTCCTTCAGCCCCTGGGAGAACAGCTGGTGCTCATTGACAATGCGCTCAATTCTAGAGGTTTTCTCCTGCAAAAGATCATGAGAATACCAGTTTACTTTAATCTCATAAAAGCGTGTACCGTAAAGCCACCAAGTTTAATTAGGCAGTGAACATTTCTGTCTGTAAATAAAATTCAGTCATGAAAACACAATTTAACAAATTGCAACACAATTTAACAAAGTTGTGCAGTGTTACACAAGTTAAGTCTACCACCTGTGTAGAAAGTCCAGACAGTAGCATGCAGACATACAGCTGTTACTGTACCTTGGTGAGGTTGGTTAGAGCGAGGTACTGAGCAGAGAGCTGAGACACGCGGTGCACAAAGCCCTTTCCGGCTGCGAGCTCGTCCCACAGCAGCTGGGCCTTTTCCCTAAGCTTGCTGAGCTGCACCTCCTGAGAAGCCAACTCCTCAAGCACAGACTGGAAGGGACAGGCAGGTTAGCACAGAGGCATGCAAGCAGACATAGACACAGACATACAGGTGAGAGAGAGGGTCAGACAATGCAACACTCATTATATACAAGGCAGTGGAGGTTGAAAAACATTTAAGAACAATTGTTGAAGGTGTTAAAATGTGTAACTGAAGCAAAGAAAAGCATGGCATCAGATGCAGTTAGCATTTTTGTTGTTTTGTTGTTTTAAAGCAAGAATGGATGACCGAGTACAATGCCTATTCCTTAACTTGATGCAGACTGAAAATGAAAAGGTTTCTAGCTACAAGTACCATCACATCTACTGATTGGCACCTGTAGTTTGTGAAGCTCCAGTTTCTTGGCTGTAAGGTCATGCAGTCGGGTGCTGCTCTCCTGCACAGCCAGTTCTGTGGCATTCAGGCAGTCCTGAAGAGGTTCTGCACTGGCTTCAAAATCCTTCATTTGAGACACCAGGTTCTGAAAAAAGTGTTTTGTACAGGATTAAATAAATTAATTAAAATACTAATCCTGAGCACCAACTTTATATACACAATATTGTTTTCTTTTATTCTTTGACATAACAGTTTGGAGCAGGTTTGAAGACAAACCCTTACTTGTAAATTGGTCTCTCTGTTGTGGAGGTTGGACATTATACTCTTCCAGTCTTCACGAGCTGTGCTCATTTTAACCCGAACTGCATCCACTTTGTCTTTGGGTGCCACACTGCAGACAAGCTCCCCATTCACAACCACAGCATTCAACTTGGACTGGCCCTGTTCTCTGTCATTTAAAAACTCCTGTAGATACAGAAACATAGAATTAAGTCAGAAAATTCACATTTTTTAACCTGTTGTTGATCAAGGTTTATTTATAGAGTCACTACTGCTCAAAGTGCGGTACAAATTCAGAAGTTATAGAAAAATCATAATGTTTCAACCAAGAAATAAATAAAACACAATAAGCATAACTAAAAGCAGTACATGAAAAACTGTGGAAGCACCAAGAAGCTTATATCGGTTTATAGTACTGGTAAAAAATGTCCTCTGGCAACTGTGTAACTATTTTAAGGTTTAGGACAAAATATATTTAAATCCAACTGTTGCCTTATTGCCCTTTCTCTAGTTTGTAGAAGGTAGCCAGTTTAATACAAAATCCATTACTTATTAATACCTGTATTTTCTGCAGGCTTGAGGAGGCCTCGCTGAGATTCTGGGGGGCGTCAAAGCATTTGGCTGTGTTGATCTTGGTGTTGACGAGCCACTGCTGAAACTCTCTGAAAGTCGAACGGAAACCCTGGTCCAGCAGCTTCTCTTTGCTCTGACACTCCCTGGAAGCCTTCAGGCTGAGACTACAGAGGTACAACATGAAGGAGTTTAGTTAGTGAGCTTTCCTAATTGGAACATAGGAAACATTGAACCAATAGATTTTTCTTTTTGCACTTATTTTATTTTTTAAAACTTTACACTTAATTAATTCCAAAACACATCTACACATTATAAGCAAAAATAGACAATAAAAACACTTTTTTCTAACCTGTTATATTCCTTTATTAGTGCAGACACTCTCTCAGACTGCGTTCCCATGTCTTTGGAGAATCGACACAAATCATTCAACTGGGTTTTCAAACTGTCAGATATGGGCTCAGCTTTGACCAGTTCCTCCAATGTGTCCTAAGGAAAAAACACAAACAAATTAAACAAAATGCGTCCTGCCTAAGTATCATACTCACTACTATAAGTCATTAATAATAGATGAGTTATGTGATAGCCAAATGGACTTACCTTCGCCATTTCCCATCCTTTAACAGCCTCCTCTCCATCAGTTTTGGCCTCAGCCTGAGTTAGCTTAAGACGCCATTGATGTAGCAGTCGGCTGAAATCATGTAGATCGTGCTCCAGCTGTGCAGAGAGGCTGGTGAACTCCTGCTCTGAGCTGGCGATCTGGGATAGGGTAGTTTCCAGGCTAGCCCTTGTCTGTAGTGCGCCCCGTTCCCACTGTTCCCATGATGACAGCAGGGCAGCCTCCTCTCGTTCAATGGCTTCATATCCTCCAGAGCCGGTGTGATCCCTTGCCACAGCGCCACATCTCTGGACGCGGTTCAGCCTCTCTCTGCCTCTTTGTTTAGAGTCAAGCAGCTCCTGAAATTATACAAGTAAAGTGAATTGTTGTTTTCAAAGTGGTGTGAAGGCAATTTTTGTCCTCATTCTGGTTTGATCTATTTATTTTTCAGATCATAAGCTTTATTAAGGAGGACAGAATAAATATAGATAGTGTATAATGTAGAGTGTATGGTGGTGAAGAGTGGGAGAGAATCAAACCCATGACACAGAGCTCTGTATACGTGCCAAAACTCAAATAGACTAAAGTGTACCATAAATAAATTTTTTATAGTTAGTTCCTGGAAAATAGCTCAATGCAGTACTTACTACTCACCTGGACTTTTGAGAGTTTCCTTTTTATAGACAGAGAGTCTCCAGACAGGTCGGACCAGCGCTGAAGCTCCTCTTTGGCTGAGATCAACCAATCGTTAAAGTCCCTCACAGCATCCAAGTACTGCTCATGTTCTGATACAATGCTCTGCATGGACTGCACTTTCCCCTTTGAAGAGAAAAAGAACAAACACAATATAATGCAGTTTCTTAATACAGATATAAGATAACCTTTATTTGTCCCATTAAATTACAGAACAGCAGCACAGCAGGAGAATAGGTAACATCAAATCAAAAAACAAAATAAATAACTACAAAAAACATACAGTGAAGGCCTTATTATTTTAAAAAGATAAAATAATTGTCTTATATGGGATGGTGTATTTTTCTTCATTGCTACATCCCTGCTACATTTGCTGAGGAAGGCGTTTCCAACAGCTGATCTGGAACTTGACCTCCAGGAAATGCTTTTTTATTCTTCCATCAATCTTACCTTAACCACTGCTGAAATATCTGCAAAGTGTGCACTGAGCTCCGCCCTTGACTCTGGTCCAAAGGTGGGGTCAGCTGTTTTCTCGTGCATCTCCACTGCCTTCTCTGTCAGGCGGGACAGGGCCGCAGCATGGGCGTCCACATCGGCCTGGAGGGCTCGCAGTCGCTCCAGGAGGGCACACTTCTCTTTCAGACCGGGCTGCTGAGGGAGGGTCATGCCCAGCTCCTGCTCCACACTCTCCATCCACTGCTGCAGCTGGCTACGGTTGTCCTGGAAATTGCTCCACTGGGTCACTGTCCACTCCAAACGACTGAAATGAAAGAAGAAATTTTGGCCAGACATTAATAAAATAACTGACATATCTTAAGTATGTCAAGTACAAGTATCTAATATATAAATCTAATGACCAGTATGGTCATAAACTGGAGCATGTTCATTGCCTTTCATTCATTTGCCTCCAAGCAAAGTAATTCAAATAAAGGTAAACTGGCAGTAAGACTTTTGATTCTTGTTCACGTCTGCTCTTGAAGGATTCACTTTTACTTCTGACACAGCGTTTTAGTTCCAGTGATGTTCTGAGTAGTAAAAGGTTGTTCTAGCCTTTCGATGAACACTGCATGATGATGACTAGCACATACTACATACTGTACATGTACATACCTGTGACAGCTCATGGACGTCATGAGCATGTTGGCCCATGCGTCCTTCAAACTCTGCAGCTGGGAGCAGATGGCCTCCTGTCCTTCCATTCGATTGTGCTTCAGGACCTGCTCCCCTTTACCCACTGTCATGTTGAGTTTGACCTCACCTTCACCCTTCATCAGCAGAATATCCTACAGCAAGCAAGAAGGACAGAAATGAGTAGAATATTTTATATGCTATGTGAAGTAGGTTTTTTCATATACAAACACAAATACAAACTTTCTTTTTGGTGATGTAGGGTGTCGTTTTTGGATTTATACAAATTTAATATGGTTTATAATAAAAATTGTTGATAGAAAATAAAATGAACTGAAAGTTACAGGCGAGTATTCCAAAGGGCATAAAGTGCGCTTTAATGTTATAGTCTATTCACTTTTTGAATCTCAGCCTTGGCTCACGACCATTGCATTTAGAGGGACATATAATCATATTTCTAACGAATTGCAAAATCTAATCAAATTCTCAGGACATTAAAAAAAATTAAATATACATTTTTGCCTTCTTTATTGCTTAATTATTCAGATAGCTGGAGGGAGAAGGCATAAATAGTCAACTGTATTTACATTACAAAATTACAGCTGTGTTTTTTTTTTCTTTTTTTCCCACAAACCTGTACAAGTCCTAATCTCTTCTCCAGCGTCTCCTTGTTGCCCACGGTGCTCTTGAGTGCACCCAGCCTCTCCTGGATCATACTGAGCCAGGTCCATGTGGCCTGCAGAGTGTCCTCAAAGGCCTGCTGCTCCTGGAGGGTGAGCTGACAGGAGCGGAGCAGGTCCCTCCCTCTCCGCAGCAGAGCCTGGTGCTGAGACTGGAGCTGAGTGGACACTCGAGTCTCACTGCCGTCTCCTCTGCCGCCTTCATTTAGCGCCTGGGCCTCCTGACACAGACGCTCAAAAGAGTCCCTGTATGGATAGATATTTTAAAGTTACCGTACATCATTTTAAAAGTTAGTACTTGTGTTAGTAGTTGTGATTTGTAATACAGAAAGATAAATTCAGATTCATTCATTAATAGAAATTTTACAGTGAGAATACATTCAGCCCTGGTTTAGCCTTGTTTTAGCTTAGGTTTGCACAATTTTTGACTATTGACTTTATTCACTCGTATGTAGATTAAGAATGAACAAATAAATTAGTAATCAATATGCATACACCAAAGCACATTCATTTTAGATAAACAGTTATTACTGTTTGACCGTCTTAAATCAAGTGAATAGGAATGTGTAATGCAACTTAACAATGCAAAAAATAAAGAGACTTCAACTATACCTTTGTTTCAGAATCTCTTGTTGAAACTCCTCCACTTGTTCAAGCACAACTTTTTCAGGACTTCGCTGCTTGGTCTCTAGAAAATCTGTGGTCATCCTCTTTTCCATGTGCTCCAACCAGCACTTCAGCTTCTTAAGGCGACCCTCAAACCTTAAAGAAAACATTTATGTTAATCAAATCAAATCCAACATAATGTATAGCTAGATATAGTGTTTTCATACCCCTTCATCAGAGATGCACTGTCTTCCAGGATCTGCTGGTTCTGTCTGCACTGCTCTACAAAGCCGTCCCAGTCCTGTTGTATGGATGACAGGTGCTGTTGGACCTGTCCTGCACTGGCTTTGGGTAGATGGAGGAGCAGCTTCTCTCCCTCTTCACAAACTTGAGTCAGACGCACTTCACCCTCCTCCACCCGCTCCATGGCACCCTGCAGAAAGAGAAAGGATTTTTAAAATAAAAAGATGTTCCAATTTTTTTAGGTAGAGTAGTGTAGACAAAATATTGCCTTTATTAAAATCAATTGTTTGGATAACCTAATGTATAACCTAAACTTAATTGTGATTAAGAATTGTGATTTAAAAGTATTGTAACAGATGAAAAAATATATCCACAGACTCATGTAATTCCAAAGAAAAGCCCTCAAAAATTAGGAAACCAAATCATATCTAGGGATAAACTGCAAGGAACATGAATGTGGATGGACTGGGTATTGTCAAGATGAAGTTCTGTCAACTTCTTTTAACTTTGAAGGAGGAGAAACCAAAATGCTTTTACATTATGAAGTTTCAATATTATATAGTTTCAGTGTTCAATAAGTTCAATATTATTACCTGTGAGTACATGTGCCTATCTCTAATTTTTTATGTCTTTCCCATATTTAAACATTTTCTTATTAGTTAAACCTTGTTTCTGATAAAATATCTATTGTAGTTACAAATCAATACACCATATTTACCTTAATCTTTTGCAGTTTTCGATCCACAATGTAAGTGTCTCCAGATCTGTCAGAGCACTCTTTAACTATCTCCCTTTGCTCTGAAAGCCAGCGATGAAACTCCTGAGCCAAATCTATAAAGCAGAAAAATATTTTAGTAACTCCATCCTGCATTAATTAGCGAAAGGGTAGAAAACTGTAGTGTGTGGCTCAATATATTTACCATTGAACTGTTGCTGGAGACAGGTTTGCAGTGAGACCAGTGTGCGGGCGGAAAGCTGGTTCACAGATTCATATGTTTTAATGAGGTCAGTGAGAGCTGAACCCAGACTAGCCAGCTCTTCAGAGGGGTATTTTCTACACAGTGTATTCAGGCTTTCTCTGGTGGCATCAATACTTCCCTGTTGATTTTGGAGCTCCTTTTGAATCTCCTGTAAAACAAAAACGTGTTACTACTTGGTCAGTTCTTACACATTTGACAGTAGTTTTATAGCAATATACCAATGATGCTGAAAAATACGACCATCTGCTTATCTCTAGTACCTACAGCTATTTGCTACTTGATTAAACCATAGACTGTTTAAAGAAATGGACTAAGGGAGTGTGATGTCACCTATAGCGTTTGGCTCCAGTCAAATGTAGCTCACGATGCTAGCGGTTATAGGAGCCGAATTCCGTATTAGGAATAAAAATTTATTTACGGACAAAATAGCGAATTAAAAACACCAGGATCATGTAGCGCGGGTTAATACAAACATTTTAAGACCAAAATGATGAGGCTCACAGCAACAGTTACAGAGCGGTAACAATTTTTCAAATTGAGTCGATGGAGCCAGGAGTGCCCCAATGTTCACATCATATTTGGAACGCGGAGAATAGCAGGTTAGCTATGTCCATTTATATATACAGTCTATGGATTAAACTTAATTGGGCAGCTTCTGAACAGTGACCACTGTGTACAAGTTTCCTATTAAGCAAATCTTGGCAAAGCTTGTGGTAATGGTAATAGCACAATTATAATTATTGAAACAGACTTCTCTCTCATAGATTTTGCCTGATTTGTGTAATTACCTTGACTCTGCAGATGTCCTCTGGGTCAGATCCTGTTGGTGAAGAAACCAAAGTGTCCTCCATACTTTTGAGCCAGGCTGACATTTGCGAGATATAGTCTTCCAGCTGTTTCCTTTGTGAACTGAAGTCTATTAGATTTCCTTTGGCTTGCTCATGCAGCTTCTGAACTGTATTCATCTTCTTGCGTAGATCATTCTCCAAAACCTGTTGAAATATGGAAAGCCATTATAGTTGATGAATAATAATGTTAGTTATTTAATTTATTTTTAGTATCTTACCTGTAGCCTTGCAGGAGTTTCTTGACTTTGGATATATTTCTTTAACTCTGAAATCCTGCTTTGGAAAGTTACAAGTTTCTGCTCCTTTTCAGTCATTTCAGTCTAAAAAAAAATGCATTATTTAGTGGGATGATGATTGATTGTTTTCAGTGAAATATATTACAAAATATGCTATGACCACATTTGCAATGTAATAAAGATAAATTATACCTGAAGTGTGGAGAGTCTTGCAGAGAGCTTTTGACTGTCATTGAGGTTGCCTAGGCTTTCATTCAGTTCAACTGCACAATGGTTGGTCCAGTTCTCAACATCTTCACTAATTTTGCGTACATCCTCCCACACCATTAAACTCTGGTTTAGATGCTCAATGTTGTCATCTATCTTCTCTGAGACCTAATAAATGAACAAAAACATTATTTAAAGTTCAGATTTTTAATGGTTTAAAGACTTACAGCCTGACTGATGCGTGTTGAAATCTTAAATTCCAACTTACATCCAGCCAGTGATCAACAATTGTCTCAGCATCTTTCTTCAATATTTGAGATTCACAGTCTGGGATCTTCTTTAGTTCAACCACAAGTTGCTTTCCTTTGTTTGAAAACTGGTCTAGTTCATACTGCTTGCTTGCCATATCAATCTTGACAGTCTCGTGCTAAAAAGTAATTAATTAATTAGTCAAACATGACATAGAATTACATGACAATACATAGTTTAGTGAGTGGTAATAACATAATCTTTAAATGACATACCTTAGAAAGTAATTTCTTGCTTTCTTCATAATCTTTTAAAACAGAGCTAATGTCATTAATTGACTCTGCTCCTTCAATAATGCCATTTATAGAAGTTTTTAAGGCTTGATATTCCCTCATGAGCTCAACAAGGACATTGCATTGGTCTTGTCTGAAAAAAAAAAAAATTATATGAAGTTAGTAGGAAAATATACTTTATAGGGCCTATATTCCGCTATTTTCTGATCTATGTTTATAATGTTGCTTTGTTTATTTGGATTGAGTTCTTCTCTCAAAAGGAATACACCTTAACCATGGAAGTGCGCATCTTTACTAAACTAAAGGTAAAAAGTTGCCATTAACTTGAAAAATAGCTCTTCATGACATCACAAGGTAGAACAGAGCGTTTTGATCTTTGGAGATGTGACTAATAATTCAGGATTACTAAAATATGTGTGAATAAAACAAAACACAAGTCCAGGTATGTTTTTGATGAGATAACATTATAACATGCCTTAAAGCTCATGAGACAATTTAGTGTAATACAGGACCTTTAATCATAATGTGAACAAATATTTCTGGATTCTAAAATTTCAGTATTACTTTTCAGTAATGAGCCTCTTGGTGTCCTCCCACGTGGTCTCCAGGAGGCTGATTTCGCGGAGCACCTCCCCGCCAAGCTCTGCATCTCTCTTGGCCAGTTGGTTTCCCTTGTCCCTTAACCACTGCTCCTCGTGCTGGTGAGACTGTAGCTCATCCTCAAGCTGATTAAAGAATCGCAACCTAATAAACGTAAAATGTATATGGGAAAAATTATCAACAAATGAAATAGCAAATTACAACACCAGTCATGCATAAAAGTGACTTCATATACAACAGTAAAACATCTTCCAATATTTCATATTTGGTTATTTGACAGACTTATCAGTTCCAATATTAAAAATTTTAGTATTTGCGCTATTTTTGCTATTGTATTGTTTAACTACTGCTTGTCACTTGCTATTCCTGTTAGAATATAGAGACCCATCCCAATTACATTACAATCACAATCAGCAGAATCTTAATCAAATTTATGCTTATTTTTCATGCTTCTAACACAGAAATACATTAATGGATTAATGTCTAATACTTTACATCCCACTCATATAACAGGTGTCAGTGCCACTATGAATTAATTAATGTTATATCAGTTTTGTGTATGATTTGTGAGTACGCTTATGACTTCAATTGTGATATTGATCTTGTTTACTTTACCTCTGCTGTACTGCATGTAGCGTGGGCTCTTTGAAACTTTGGTGGTCAGCTTTCTCTTCAATATCCTCCACCGTTTTGAGTAGCTGTTCTTTTCTTTGTCTAAAAGAAGTCCATAATGCCCCAAGTGCCTCCGCTTCATTTTGTTTTGACCCAAGCAAATTCCTCACTGTGTCCAATTCAGAACTGAGCGCATCCGCCAACATCCTACATGACTTACGAGTCCCCTTTTCAGCACCGATATGTAAATGACTTTTGCATAGGCTGCTATCCAAATTGACAGCTAAGGTTTCAAGCTGGCTTATATCTGGGACAATCGTAGCCAGTTCCTGTTGAAGCTCCTCCACTCGTCCTCTGTCCCAGCTTCCAGCGCTTTCTACGGTCTGTCTGAGCCCATGCAAAACTCCTGCAGCCACACTATGGGTTTGTAGGAAAGCCTCAAGTCTCTCTATACATTCCAGTTGGAGGTCAGCCAGTTGCGTAGCCTCCATATAAGGCTGGAGACAACTTTCAGCTCGACTTCGGAGCACTTCAGCATCACCAGGCTCACAGAATTGACAGAGTTTGCCAGCCTGTTGGTCCAAACTATGCCTCACTCCAGACTGTTTCTCCAGTGCAGCTTGTGTTTCCTGTAAAAGCAAATGGTAAAATGTCAACAACATAGCGTATGGAGTCAGTTTTCGTGTACATTTAACAGCCTGTTCACACCTCAGCCAATTGTTCTACTGTATTCGCTTTTTTGTAAGCAGTGACCAATGGCCTCTGATGCTTTGTGTACAGCCACCATGACAACAACTGCCTGTGTTTGGCTGATTAGCATTTTGTGAGGCTGAAGCTATTTGCACAGCTAAACCAGTAGTTCCCAAAGTGGGGTTATGGCCCATCAGGGGGCCCCATAGATACTGTGATGAGCCTAAACTGATAATAAAATATACCATATGCTGTATATGTATTTACTTATATCCCAGTCACTGTAACATTATTGCTGTAATAAAACCTTGTATCCAATTCTTCTTACCTTCACATGTGAGGCAGCAGCTTGCAGGCTGTTGATATTAATTTGAGATGAAGAGTGTAGATTTGAAAGCATGGAGTCACTCCACTGTGAGAATTTAAGTAATGCCTGGTCGAACTGCTCTACCAATGACAGGTGGCTGTGGAGGTCTTTCATTCTGGAGGACAAGCACAAAACGTTGCATAAGTTGGAAAAATTCCTTCCTAACTTTATGGAACAATGGGACAGTGAAACTATGTTATGCCAAAGTTTAGCATCAGGCTATTACACTTAATTGGCCCAACTTACCTCTGAGGTATGACTGCTTTTTGAACATTTAATCGCTTTTGTAGAGTCTCGAGTTCTTCTTTTAGCTGGGTCACTCTCTCCTCCGGCGTGAAGGGATACAGTAATGTCCCCAAAGACATGAGCTCCAGATAGGAAGGCTCAAGGATGTGGACTTCAGATTGCAATGACTGCAAAGAACAAGACTATTCATATTTGTACTGTATGTGTATGCATGTGTTGAGAATAAATGGTTACTAAAGGTGTTGTATGTTTGTAATGAGTGATAAGCTATCACTCATTGTGTCAGTACATGTACATGTCAGTACTGCACCTGCAGGTCTTGTAGCTCATTGCGTAGCTTTGCTTTGTCAGCAGAAAGATACTGACTTTCTGGTTTCGACATTGCTTCACACCTTTCCAAGCTTGAAATAAAGGTAGACCGCTGTTTCTCATACCTAAGAGATATCAACCATGAACGTTTAGAAAGATTGTTAATATTTTTTATTTAGATCCTTCTTTATTGTATTGATACTTACTTTTGCCAGTGAGAAAGCAGACTCTCCAGCGCACTCTGCTTGTCCTTTGCTTCTCGTAAATGACGGTCATATTGGCTGTTCAGATCTGCCACAGTCTTCTCTACCTCCTCTCTGTCGCTGAGTCTTCGAGCTCCAGCCGTGAGCGACAGCAAAGAGCCCTTTAGCCTCTCCAAGTTCTGGCACACTTCCTGAAGAAGATAATGAATACAAAAACATCAACTTGGATCAATTTGAAAAACTTTCCTTTAAAGATATTTCCAGTGTATACAGTAAAATTTAACTTAAGTTATATGGCAAAATGTTCCAAGTGAATAGTGTGACAAAAACAAAATAATTTCCAGCATTGGTGAAAAACTACACCGTATTTAGATCAAAGGCTAAAACTTGCCATATGATTTTGAAGAGTAACATAGGTGTCTGATGAACAAGTGCAGGATTTAATGGGGTCTTCCAGTTTTGTATGAAGTTCACCAATCGACGCTTGGACCTAGGATAAAATAACTTGTCAACAGATAAGTTCATCTTTGCATTTTGCTAAAACATTTAGTCTATTTTCTTATATTATTGACCCAAATTAAATCTGAAATGTCTTACTTCCTCAAGTCCAGCTTTGAATTTCTGCTTATGTGAAGAACTCTCCTCCAGTTGTGTGTCTAACTGCTGCACACTGTCCTTCAGCTCCTCCCAGTATCGTCGGACCTGAGTGAGCCGAGCTTTGACTCGGGCGGCCTCCCCCGAAGACACGAACTGGGCCAGAGCCTGGGACTGTGCCTCCAGCTGAGAGAGTACCTCAGCACGCTCCTGTACCTCCACATTCACAGCCTGGAAAAGGAAGGCAAATTATTACAGCTAAAATACTGCATGCATTATGAGAAATGCTGCAATGCATTATACATCAAATAATATATTTCAGATGAATATTGAGTATAAAACATGTACACATTTATTGGTAACTCAATTTCAAATTTCAAAATTTCTTCAAATTTTTTTGAGTGAAATTTAAGTCAAGATTTTTTTTTTTTCAGTAAAACACAATAGACAGTACATACAGATTCTGTATAGCAACTGTATTATTCTTCTTGTTTCTTAGTTATGTACTGAGTTCTGTTATGTCTTCCATCTTCATCCTAAATACACACACACTGTATAAATTCAGATAATCTGACTTTTTTTTTTTTTTTTACCTTTACTGTCTTAATTTGTTCATCCAGAGGTACAGGTGACGTTTTGAGGACTTCCAACTGTTTTTCTTTTGCAGAAATCCACACAGAAAATCCTTCAAATCCAGCTATGAACTGCTCCCATTGATACTTCATGTCTTCCATGGTCTTTACACTGGAATACAAAAGCAGTCTTTGAACAAACCACCTTATATAGTCCAACAACAAAAAATATTACACCAAATTATGCTACTCCTTACTCTTTCTTGAGCCCACACTCGACTTGGTCCACTTGCTCACTGAGAGTTCGGGCTTGTTGAGCCAGGAGATTTTTATTCTTGGGACCAAGCTGAATTTCTGTGGCTCTTTTAGACAATGTATTCATATGAAGAACCTCTGCTTCACACTGTTTCAGTAGCACCTGTTTCAAGGAAAAGACAAAAATGCAAGATGACTTTAGGTGAGTATATGATATGCCTAGAATGAAAGGAAACATCAAATTAATTAATTATGAATTGATAAAAGAAGGGTAAGAACAATAATTCAAATAAACAGAACTTACAGTGAAGATGACCAAGCTTGTAATGTAAAAATGTTGCATATGCCCTGACGAAGACACCATGTGTGTCGAAACGCGTTTGCTTTTCCCATGTAATTATTAAAGGACTTTTATGCTAATCCCAACAGAGTGCCTTGGACTTTTTAACCAAAGAACTTACTTTGGCCTGGTCTAGCTCCACAGCCAGGCTCTCGGGGCTGCTGAAGTTCATGTCTCTTTCCATTGTAGATCGAGCTTTTGAGACAAACTCAAGCACTGTTTCCTGCTGACTGTCAAATTCCTGCCACGCTGCCAGTGTCACCTAAAGACAATAATAAGAGGACAATACAATATTTTTGTTTTTTATTGGATTTTGTGTGTGTGTGTGTGTGTGTGTGTGTGTGTGTGCGCGCGCGCACGTTTCAGACATTTCCCAGGTGGCATCTATAAGCCAGTATTATGCATTAAGTCCTTCAAAATATGGTTACAATGTACAGTATAGATGGCAGGCCTTTCTTATTTTACCCTACTCTGGAGATAGGATAAGTTCACTCCCAGTGCCCCTGTGTTTGTTCCCAGTAGACCCTGTGGACTCCTCACCTCCAGGCTCTGCTCCTGTGAGTCCATGTTGTGCTCCATTTTGCTGAGTGTGTTTTCGAGACACTGCAGGTCCTGCTGCAAACTGTCCCCCACGCCCTCTTCAGTCTGGAGCTGCTGCCCTCTGGTCATCAGCTGCTGCACATCACGTCTCTTTAGCTTCAAGCGCTTTAGGAGTTGCTAGGATGAAAAAATATATATTTTTGTATAACTGAGGTTAGACTAAGATTTTAAAACCAGGCCAAACTAGCAAATTCAGACAAGGTGATTACTGAAAATGGCAAGTGACTTCTACTTGTTGTAACTTGTAGTATTATAAAAGATACATAAATAGGATCTATCTTTGTTATTACCTGATAAACCAGCAGTAGTTGTTGCGCCTCTCTGACAGTTGGTGAGTCCAAGATTCTGGTGACCTCAGCCTGAGATTCTTTCTGCCCCTGAACCAGATCGTCCAGTGTACTCTGCACTTCCTCCCTGAACTGAACACAGTCCCCCACGGCCAAAATCATCTTCTCAGCCTACAAATACAAAAAAATATGCTTAGAATGCTGCACTGCATATAACACTGCTACCATAGACTGTATAAAGAAGTGAACTAAGGGAGTGTGACTTCACCCATAGTGTGGTTGAGCGGGTTAATGCAAACATTTTAAGACCAAAATGAGGAGCCTGACAGCAGCAGTTACGGAGAGAGGTGCAACCTTTTTTTTCAATACAAAGTGAATTGGAACTTTGAGTCGATGGAGCCGGAAGCCCCCCCATGCTCACTTCCTGTTTGGATCGTGGCAACTAGCAGGTTAGCTATGTCCATTTATATATAGTTTATGGTTGCTACACAGATACTATTATATAGTATATCACAGATACACAACAGAACTGGCAGCCAAAAATCCCATGAGATAAATTTGGACACTGCTGCTTTAGCACAATGGGGAACATATACTGTCCTTACCGGGTATTTGGATAAACTGAAATATTTTATAAATTACAGTTAAATATTACATTACATATCAAAATAAATTCAGTGCAATAGAACACTGTCTACACACACCTCTATGAGTGAGACCAGGAGGTTCTTGAAGTCGGTGGAGAGTTTGCTGAGGGCGCTGGCTTGCCTCTGCCCATCACTGTCAGCACAGATCTCTAGGAGCACAGCCATGCGCGCCTTGAGCCAGCTCAGGTTCCCCTCCTGGAGCTCTGCATCACTCCTCAGCTCCTGAAACAAACAACAACATGTGACGTGGACAATGTGCTCTGGCATAGGAGGGCTTACAAGACCTGAGGCATGGCTGCACGCGGATTGTACTTTGATAGGTGTACAAACTCAAAAGGGTACATTAAGCTTTTGAACTAAATTGAAAAATACATCTCTATATCAAAAAAATATTAGAATAGTTTATTTTCTTTTTACTGCCAAAGTATACCTAAAATAAAACAAGAGGAAAAACAAGCAAACTCTGAAAGTATGATTGAGTCAATACTAAAGGGTTATAAATAACAGCTGATCAGTAGTAATCAACTTACCATGATGGTAGCTTTGACCTGGCTGTACTTCCTGGGGTCATTGGCTCTGGTTCTCAAAAGCCTCAGTTGACTTTCTTTTGATATAAGCCAGCAGGACAGTTCTGCATACCTGTATAGAATAATATTGACAATATTTATAAGGATATGCTGAGATATGTGATGCCACCAAACCGAATTATTATAAGTAAATTGGATGGAGCCAACCAGAGATAATACTATTTGACACAACAATACAAAATGCAGTTGTTTTGGAAAAAAAAAAAAAAATAGTAATTTTGTAATATAACAATTTGTATATTTTATTTTTACTTGTACAAACACATTCATTTATATAATTATGCCTTTTTTAACTCCAGTCTCTTGCTATTTTTGCTACTTATTTTGAATTTATTATTACATTTATATTTTTGCTTTTTGTTATTATAATATATTATGATGTGTGAGCTACTGTGTCCAAATAATTTCCCTTGTGGATCAATAAAGTTTTTCTAAGTCTAATGCTAAACATAACATCAAGGCTCTTAAACCTCCAGTCAGACTTCTTTGTCTTATACAGAAAAAGTACTGTGGATGAACAGACTTAAATGTAAACTCTCTACTGTAATGCAGCAAAACAAAATGCTTTCTGAGTTTTGTTTGAACATAGTACTGTATAAACAGCTCTGTATCAGACCTTGCATTGTAGTCTTTCCATTTGTCCTGGTGCTGCAGAAGTTTCAGATAGGTGCTGTCGATCTCCTCTCTGACCTCAGCAAAGTCTTTTCTCGCGGTCTCCATGACATGATGAGTCGAGTCGTCTTCTGGGAGTTTCTGGCACAGTTCCTCCATCAACTGCAGCCTCTTCTCACAGATGGACAGGGGACCTTTATTTCTGAAAAAAGTCTGCAGAGATATAGATTTACATTTCATGCAATTGTTTAAGAGTAGCAGCAGTATCGTTCACAACCAAAAAAGTCCATAGTTAAACAAGCAGACAAGAATATGAATTGAACTTAACAAAAAATAATACAGCTGTCGAAGTAAGTCATATTAATAGCAATAGTAATATTTGTGGTAATAATAGTAGTAGTAGTACACAGTTGCTCTCACCCTGTGCTCCTTGATAAGCCTCTCACTGCCCATACTGGCCAGATGTCTGTTCTCCCGAGTCACTTCAGTCTGACACTCCTGAAGACACACAGATAACTTACTCCTCTCCCCTTCCACTTTGAGATGCAGCAGGTGAAATGGAGCATCGGTCTGGATATCCTGGAAAATTCATGGATCATTGATATATTTCTGCAATTCCTTGTTTATTTAATTGTATTTTTTGCTACCTTCCAATGTTTGTGTAGCTTTCTAACTGTTTCTTGGAGGGACTGTTGCTCCTGCTCTGGTAAAATGTCCGTTAAGTCATCACAAGCTTTGAGGAAGGAATTCAAGACGCGCTGGTCCAATTGACCAAAAAACTCCTGCAGAAACCAGAACATTACATTACTGGCACTAAGAGTGCATTTAAATACATGCTCTTACATCAATTATATTTTATATAGAGTATGTATTTACATAGTAGTGACTTCATTAGCGCTCAAAGCAACAATATATTTCATTCATATATCCATGCATATATAGACAAACCATATAAAATATCATTGTAAATCATTTTCTTACAGTGTGTTTTTTGAGCAGCTCCTCTGGGTTCCCTCTCTCGGTCAAACAGGTCTGAGCCATTTTGAGGACTTTCTCCAACTCGATCCTTGATTCATCAAATCTCTTCATCAGGCTGCTGTTTGCTTCCATGTGTCTCCTCCACTCATTTGACTCATTAATCATGGTCTAAATATCCAGTCAAACAATTTGACATAAGAAAAAAATTATTACATACTTGTATGTGATCAAAGGTTTAAGACAAATGAGTACCACTTTATAATAAGTACACCTTAATAAACTAAGATAGATAATAAACAAATAGTTTATTCAGATTTAGGCTTAGTAATTATTTAATTAAGGGGTTATGGTTAAGAATTAGAGTGAATGTATCAATTAAGTAGTAGTAGTCTTTGTTCATGCTTTATTAAGACTATTTAAAGTGTAGTCATTAGTCATAAAGTATGTTACGCACAAATCCATAGTTGCGTCCAGTTTTCGTTAACACTGAAAATACCTTTGTAATCTAACTTTATTTGGCTCTTGTCTCTCATCATCAGATTCTTGTTGTAAATGATCAAGATTTTGAAATGAAAAACATAACCCTTTGTCTTACCTGTGATGCAGCCTGCAGGTCGCCCACTCTCTTCTGCAGCAGCCCCATGTCCATGTGCTGGAGAGTTTTACTGGTGTTCATGATCTTCTGGATGCTTTGGTGGTTCCTCTCGATCACAGTCAGACACTTCTTACAGCTGTGTGTGAAGGTCGCCAGCTCCTGCACACAAGGAAACAAGAGCCAAGTTCCTCAGATACACTAATTAACTTCTTTAGTAGAATCGAAAGGAAGAACTGAACAGTTTTGGAAAAAAATGTTCGGTCCTTCGCTCCTTGTTTTAAATAAATTACAGTACTGTAATTGAGACAGATTTAGATCATTTATGTAGTTATGTATGTCTTTTTTAGGGTGACAATGTAACATCTGCCCAGGGAGTATGGATGATAATTAGCCTTGTGCTTAAATCTGGTGCAGATTTACAGAAATGTTCATTAATGTACACTGTCCCTGTCACATAAATAAAAAATACAGAGGTAAGTTAAACCAAAATTCAGTTAACAGTGCACATTTTAAACAAATCCAGGGGTCAGGGCAGTAGACGGGGGGGTTCAAAGGGGTCTGTTGTCCCAGGCCCAAGGGTTTTAGGGGCCCAGAATTGGACCATCTTCCTATTAGTTTATATTAGAGGGGAGCCCATGTAAGGCGTCTTGCCCCAGGGCCCCAAATTTCTGTTGACGGGCCTGCCAGTTATTAACATTTGAGAGAAATGCTGTATGTTTAACTAAGTTTCATGCATAATTATATGGAACCTTTTGTGATTTGACAATCTATATAATTCCAGCTTTTGGGATTTGTTAATATCGTTGACCATTTAAATTCTTAAAGGTACAGTATATAAGAATTGCTTCCTTTGAGTGTACCTGGCATCTTTGTTTGTAGTCCACTGGTCCCTCAGAATCCGTGGAGCTGGTGATGTGACTGGCCTTCTCTAGAGCCTGATAAAACCCTGTGATGTTCTTCTCCATTTCCTCTAGCAGGGGCAGAAGAGACTGGGACTCTTTCAGTAAAGGTAAACATCTTTCTCGCACCTAAATATTAAAAATGGGTTTTATTGTACAGTGCAAAAAATCTATGAAATAAAGGCATGGTATCTGGTGAACTAAAGTCTTATTTTTTTATTCAAAATCTCTTACAACATGAATTAATCTAAAATGTGATCCACAAATCTGAATCATTCAAAAATGCTGTTTGGGGGGATATTACCTTGCTTAGCTGCTCCTTGACTGACGCCATCACAGCATTCATCTGTGAAACCTCTTCTTGTGGAGTGTCTTTGGTCAAAAGTTGAGCAGTGCGACATGCTGCTTTACAGGCTGCCTCCATTGCTGGGACTTTATGCTTAATTTCCTGCAAAAAATACATTAGACCTTGTAAACTTGTCTTTCACATGCACATGAAATAATATGTAATAAATAGTAGTACCTCAACATCTTGTACAAAAGCTCGGACATTGAGGAAAGACACTTGAATGGGAGCAGTCATCTTCTCATCAGTTGCATCCATAAACATTTTGAGGGTGTTGATCCCGTCATGGTAGTCCTGCCTCAACTTATCAACTTCATCAGCTCTTGCATACTGTATAAAGACATAAAATACATTAAAACATGTGCGCTATATAAATTCCTGGATTCAAGATTTTTAAAGATCAGTGTGGGTGTTTACATGTTTGACTTTAACAAAGAGCTCTCGCCACCTCCCGTTCAGCAGGAGAAGCTGTTGTTTCAGATCTCTGGATACAGTTTCGTCGCACGTTTCAATGAGGAAGTTCCCGGCGTCATTCATGTCCATGTGTTGCTGAATCCAGTGGGACAAGTTTCTGAAAAAATCCTAAAGAAAAAAAACAAAACTTGATATTGTGGAATTTAATAATTGTTATTAAACATATTTTAAACTGTATAACCATCACAGTTTGGCCAATTGAAATTCCCTCATCTGGTTATCAACTGCACTGCATTTAACACTAAAAATAAAATCTAAATTGGGGCCTAATACGCTCGCAAAACTGGTCCTGTACTGAAAATATACGTAGTCAGTTATCAAATTATATAATCTGCAGTCAACTATATGCTCAGTATTTAAGTACTTGACATAATCCATTCAACTTTTCACACAGAAGTTACTCACCCGCTTTGCAGTTTCTGTTTGGTTTAGCATTAGCTCTGCGTCCTCCAGCCAGGCCTGCAGAGAGGCCACTGTGCTGCTGTACTTGTCCCAGTTTGAGATCACCTCTTCCAGCATACTGCGCACGCTCCGCACTTCCAGAGCCAGGTGCTTCCACTGAGCCGTGGTTTCATTCAGGAACTTACTCACCCCCTCTGCCTCATCAACTGTAAGTACAAAGTATTTCAGCTCAACTCTCAAAAAGTGTAAAGAGCAGTGTGTCCAGAAATTATACATCTTATAGTATATGCTTTACATTATTTAAAAAAAAAAAAAAAAAAAAAAAAAAAAAGGAGCTTCTAATGCTTTTCACAACATGAAATAAAACACAACAACTAAATTGATTCAGCCTTCACCTGCTTAAAACTAATGCACAGTATTGTACACCATTTTGAATACTTTCTGGAGACACCTTGTATATTCGCTGCAATCAGTACACAACTCAGGGATTGATTGGGGTTGATTTTGGGTTAGAGGAATGTTCACTCATGAATCACAATGTGTCACATGCTAGCAATTAGCATTCCACCAAATGCATGGATTTCATTAATACACTTTCAAGCACAATGCAATGTGATTTTAATTGGAGCTAATAGTAGGATGTTAAACAAGAAAAGTGCATCCCCAGATTTTAGGAGAAGACAGGCAAATTTGGGATGGGTTAATGCTGTCAGGCTGGTTTTGGACTTACCTCGGTTACAGGTTTTGTACCCTGTAACATGAAATCCACAGTAACAATTTACTATGAACCAGACAAACAGACAAAGTGTGTAATGTTGAAAAATATGGAATAAAGGTTATATCAAATCTTACTTGTGCTGTCAGACCTCACATAGACTTCTGCAGATTGTTTGAGGGCACTGAAGATTATGTCGTACTGGTCAAAAAATCGATAGTTTTCAATAAAAGTCTGGAGGGAAAACAGATCAAGAAAAAATATAAATTAAACTAAATATAGTAAAAATATAGTCAAATATATTACTGTACCCAGGTTTTTAAACAGTGGTCTACATACGGCATTGTAATGAACTTACAAGATAGTTTTGCAAAAGGAGCTCCACAGAGTCCCTTCTGCCATATTTAATGATCCAGGTCTTGAGCTTCGATTCAGCCAGAAAAAGAAAGGACAAGAGCCTGTACTTCATTTCCCAGAATTCCATCTTGATCAGGTGACCGTGGCATGATGTTGACACGAAGTTAAACCTGAAATAAAAAGTATAAATAGATCATTTGAGCACGTGTGTGTGTGTGTGTGTGTGTGTGTGTATATATATATATGTATATATGTCTTAGCCTCTTTAATCAGCTTGATTTTTTATATATATATATATATATATATATATATATATATTCAAGCTGATGGAAGAGGCTAAGACAATAACATACAAAACAGCTTTACCGTTCAGCCATGTCTTGTAGCTGTTCAGGTGGCACTGGGACTCCATTCACTGATCTATCCCTGTGAATCTGCTGGAAAGTCTGCCGATGGGGCTCAAGGCTTTTTAATATTTCCTGCAAAACAAAAAATATCATTTTATCATTCTATTTATACAATATAAATAGCATGTCCAAGATTAAAACTGCTGCCATGTTATTCTTGAATTTTGCTGATCATGCAGAGAAAGCTGTACCGTATGTTGCTCCAGTTTTCTGTGGATCACATTGGCGGTCTCCTCGTGAACGTGGTGAATGGGAATGTCGTCTCTGAGGGCCATCTCTGCTCTGTGCAGCCAGGCTCCAATCACTCCGAGGGGCCCAGGGAGGGACTTGTCCAGGTGGATGTGCCACTCCAGCAGCTGTAGATGACAATTCACAGTAAAGGCTCATTCAACATTATTTATTCATTCATTTGTTTGTTTGTTCAATCTATTATTTAGTTGATTAGTCGGTTAAGATACACCGATAAATATCCATTCACTTGGAAGTAGAAAATAAGTAATTTTAAATGAGATTACATCATTTCTTGCCACTGGTCAGCTTGGGTCTTTTTAATTGTGAGATCCACATTCAATCCTTTGCCAGTAAAAGCATGTGGTTTGGAGCAAAGTTCAGAGGATTTTGACAAAATATTCAACAGTTTTTAATTTTTTGTTAGATGGCAATGATTAAAATCTGTATTGTTTATGTTCAGGTAATTCATACTGAAAGTTGACAAAATCAAATAAAATACATTGTGATAAATATATATTTATATACGTATTGCCCAGCCCTACTTTGTATATCTCCCTGCCCAATCTCCACAAAGATAAATCTGGCCATAGTTGAAAGTTAATGTACGAGGCCCTGGACATGTTTTTGGATGTCCGGAGGATCAGTCTGGACGAGTGAACAAAACTCTCTTTGTTTCAGTCTCATTTACTCTGAACTGACTCTGATCCAAAGGCTTTTATCTTCCTGTATTGTCACCAGTGGCTGCAGGGGATAAAAAGCCAAGTTGGGTTTCTCTGTAGCAACATTCACCACAGATATTCATTGTTTAATCATGGGAAAACTGATCAGACCATATTGTGTGATGGCTAAATAGAGTCAATATAAATAAGCAACAATCCATATTTACATAATAATAAATAAACAAATATTTTTATAACTGTCCCCAAATAAACCATCTACATAATTTGATCTCTCTTTCCCTCTCTCTCTCTTTTACCATTTAACTCTAACTGATTCTGCTATTGATTGGTCAAATATTTGGTCAGATAAATGATACAGGAAACATTTTATAAGCCAAAACTAACAGACACAAACAAAACACCTAACACTATGGAATATTTAGTTTGAAAAGACTGCTTTGTCTTTTGTCACAAGTGCATTGTTAAATTATTGTGTCATTGTCATTTGTGCTCAGCAGCAAAAGGGTTAAAAAAAGTCAGCTACTGACACCACTAAGCAAAAAAGAGGACAAAGGCTTTGTCAGAGAGTTAAAAAAAAAACAAAAAAAACAGTTGAGTAATTTAATGTACAAACTACAGGTTTAAGTGCATTCTCTAACTGAGAGGGAAGTTAATTAAAATGCATGATAAGCACAAACTTACAAAATATTTCTGTGAAAAATAATAGGTGTGAAGGTTTAACTGGGTTTGAAAAAATTATCATGTCTCACAGAAATAATAGCAGACTCAGCAAGTTTTCATGGCGACCCACTGCATCTGCCACTGTGCCCCTAATTATGTGTCAGTTTCCACACAGAGTTTTAATGAACTCCATTAGTGACACTCACCCTGGCAGAGACCCGGTCCCAGGCCTGTTTGACCAGGGCCTGGTCCACAGAGAGCTTCCCGTCTCGACTCACAGGCTGCAGCAGGGGATCAGTCTGCTTCTTCTTCATCTCATACTGCACACGGAAGGTCTTGAATGCCTGTCATTACAAAAAAAGTAAATTAAACTTAGACAAAACAAGTAATGAATGAACCAATAAATAATCTCCTCATATATCTACCTGGTATTTGTCAGTGAGGTTACCCTCTGCTCCCTGCGCTCTCAAAACATCTTTCTCTAACTGGTCCAAAAACACCTTGAGCTCCCTCAGCATCTTCCTCTCCTCTCGCTGCCAAGGAAAAATATAGTTTAGAGACATGAAATTTTAACAGTTGGTAAATGCATAGTATAGATAGAGTAATCCTTCATTAGTTCTGTCACTTACACCACAGTAGTAGAAACCAAAGAGAGTGTGTTAAACGTGTGGAGAAACTCTTCACTATGAGTTACTACCATAAATAATTCACACATACCTCAAGCATTTGCTCTATGTCATGGGGACCAAACTATCCAGGAAAGCAGCAAAGAGAAATACACCCCAAACAGGTTAGAAGAAGGAAAGGCAAAGAGAATCAAAATGGAAGGAAATGGAAAGAGAGGAATGATGTCAGAAAACAAGCAGCATGCAGCACAGGGCCAAAGCTCTCACCTGTAGCACTGGGACCGAGAGTGCAAAAGTTGGAATTGAGCCAAGAAGCAGCTTAATGTGCACAAAGGTAAACACATGGAGAAATTAAATCATGAAAAAAAAAACTGTGATTGTGACATTTTATGAATGTTTGTGCATGCAGTGAATATTACACATTAAGCCAAAATTTGAAAACATCAACATGAACTGAAAGCGGGTCAGCCCTTAAATGATACTTGTCAACATCAAATATAAATATTGCAGATGGTCTATGCCTATTTTACTGTCTCTTGTGGCCTTATTGGAACAACTTGCTTTGCACCTTTAACAATATGACATGATATGCAGATATACTGTAATTTAATTTGATGAGCCATTCGTGATGTTGGTGTAGGCTTTTATACATTTAGGATATTTTGCTCATCATAATTTTGGGATTCACTTGATTCGGCCATTAAAGATTGGCTAAAGAGGATTTCTAGTCAGGAGGCCCTTTGTCTATTATGGTCTTTATTTAATCAGTTTAAAGCAGGAAATGAGTAAAACGCAGCTGTTTTGACCAGATGCCAATAAGGGGCTGGTAGCATACGACAAGAGCCAATCAGAGGCAATCACTAAGTCATGTGACAATTTCAATAGATTTACTGTATATGCCTAAACCACTTTTGAGATTAATTTGATGGCACATGGCAGAAATATAGGGACTTTTAAGCATGCAATGACTGAAGTCAGTGTATTATGTAAATGATTGCTAATATATGTTACCACTGTTTTATAGTGTATAATATACCAGTTTGATTCTTATTTTAAAAAAAAAAGCTTACATAGTTAAAAATGATCATTTAAGAAACTCTCATTAAGTAGTTACCTCATCATGATGCCCGTCGGTTTCAGAGTGAGGGTTTGGATAGTGCTTTAGAAACTGGGCCACATACGTCATTATGGACTTTTCATCTGGTTTGTCTACATCCACATCTGAAGAAAATAAACAAATGATCAATTCAGTCATATAAGACCGAATATAATAATATATAAGAATTTCACTAGGTAATGTCCCAAATAGAATAAAATGCATACACTATAAACTAGGAAAATCAAGACAACAACTAAACCAAACCTTTACCATGCGAAGAGAACTAAAGGACTAAATCTGGTCTAAACTGTGTCCAACAAAGACAATACATGAACCAAATCAGAAATAAAAAAAATAAAACTGAATCCAAACCACAACTGGCTCCAAAGGACTACTAAAAGAAGACATCATCAAACATGTAATTGAATATTAGCTCTGCTCCTTTATCATCTGTGTACAAGTCTCTTCCATTACTTTATAAGCAGCATTAGAATGACTCAGCAAAAACAGAAAAACAGATCTCTCCGTGTCCTCCTCCAAGTTAATTACACTTGTCCTCTTTCATATTTGTGTCCTGATGATAAATCAAGGTCATAGTCTGGGAAAGCACAGCCTCTTGTTGCAGTGAAACAGCTCAGAGACTGCAGAGCTGATGCAGATATCATCAGTTCTACAGTCTAAACTCCTTGGAGAGAAAACAGATGGATGAGAGGTCATTTGTAATTTTAAGTCTGACCAATTGGATGAAACTGAATACTAATGAAGTGAAGTGAAGTGTTATGGTGTTTTGTATAGTACTGATACTGCAGCTGGTGTCATTAATATTCCCTGGGCGTGTGATGCTAACTGTAGGCTCTGCTCTATCAGAAGCGCTGTTACTCAAGTTAGACTTTAATCTGAGCTTTGTTGTAGAACACCCCCAGCATGAAGTCACTGCAAAGTATCAATATGAATACCATTAGTGTAACGTGTGTATGTAGAGCATTCTTGGATTTCGGTTTCTTGTTTGTTTGCTAACCCTTGCCCTATACAGTTTTGTGTTGCATTGTTAATCATGCTAGTCCACATGATATAAACTGGTGTTTATTGTGTAAGATATTATGCATCCCAACTGTAACTGTAATTGAATATGCATATATGATCTGGGTCACCTTCTGGATCGAGCAGACGGGGGATTCCCAGTTCATTTTCAGCCAGACTGAAGGCCTCCTCCAGGTTCTCTCTGTTGCCCCTCCTCCTCACCAGCTCCATGTCCACCAGGTCTGGTCTGATGGCATGGACCAGAGACTCAAACGCCACACCATTACGCCAACTGGGCCCAAAGTCCTTCACCTCAATCCCATGGTATCTAAAAGCAGGTTTATGCAGTCATTAATGGTAACAGAGGAATAATATTAAAATTCACAAACAGTCCAGAGTTTTCCATTATCTGGTTGCCTATAAGAAATAGTTATATTTGCTGCAACTCAGAAGCAATACCCTTGAGATTGACCTCTTTATCTGTCTATCAATCTTACATCCTAAAGTCCTACAGTATATTCAAGCTTGCTCACAAATCACATCAAAAGTGGGATTAAACTGTGACTAAACCAGGATCTCTAGTTTGTAGTATCTCAATTATCAACGTCATAATGGAAAAATCAATTTAAAATGAAAACATCATACTGAGCTGCTGTGGACTGCACCCATCGGAGCAGAGCCTTTTTGGCATTGCCTGGATATTTGTTGATGACTTTCCTCTTCATGGGGGGACTTCCTGTTTCAGAGCCAGGGGTACTCTCCACCGAAGAGTTACTGTTGGACAAGGCCTGGAGGGATGGCAGGTTACTGGTCAACTCCTCAATCTGAAAGTGGAACAAAAACATATATTACAGTTAATACCATCAAACGTAAAATTTTAATGGTTATTAGATTAAATTACTCTGCAGTTAATTCAAATAGGTGAGCTGTTTTACCTGAAAATAGAGGATAATGGTCCACATCAACCCAAGGACAATGGATGGCCGTCCGTCTGCGACATCAGTGGCATGAATGTTTACAAGTTTAATCTGAAACAAAACCACAGGCAGGTCTTATTGTTGATCATCACTTTTTATTGTAAGGCAAGGAGGCCAAATAAAAAGTGCAAGCTGTAGCACGCATCAAAGACATTATCTTTGATGCAAATGTGTTTAATATTATTCAAATTGTTTAAAAAACAAAACAAAACACAGCCATTGTGAAAAAACATTATAGAAAGAATAAATACTGTGGAAAAATAAATGTATATTGTTACTCTATACTTAGGAGGCCTCCTTCTACAAAACATTTTATCTTTAATTACTGTACATTCCCACTTTTCTTTTTTAAATGCACATCTCTCCAAGTCAGGTTTATAGAAACATACACAAGTGTGCTCTCTTTGGTACATTTTTCCAGATCAAAGACTGTATAAAAAGATGCAGAGCTGTGTCCATGCATCGTGCACCAATAAAAACAAAAGCATAAATGTCAGAGTCACACAGGGCAGAGCAGAGACTGACCGGAGATCCTCGATACAGGGACTGAAGAGACAGAGAGACCACAACAGTGTAAGTCCTCAGGGAGCTAAGTGCGACTCACAAAGAGCTCACTGTTATGTAATCAAGTGTTACTGCTGCTGCCTCTCCAAACACACTTCACACAGGCACTAACTCACAGGGAGTTTTACAACTAAATGTCACATATATTACAGTTTATTCTTTCTGATATTCAGTTTTGTGAAAATTCATCCAGTAATGTTCGTTACCTTCCTGCCTTCGAGAAATTTAAGTGCTGTGCCGATGTTGGAAACCCAATGGATCCTCTTGAGCTGGCGGCCTTGTTCACATGGCTACACAAAACATCAACAAAGTTCAATATCATAATTCACAACAAAGTACAAAACACACATTTAAGAAAGCACAACATATAGTCTCCATACTTGGAAAGACATTCAAATCATGTACATCTAACATCATGCATTAGTTTAGTGCAAATTCAAGCTCTACTCACCAGTCTCTGACCAGACAGCACCTCCAGCAGCGCCAGGAGCTTCACCCCATCTTTGATATCCTCGAAAAGGTCGTTCACCTCCAGAGGCGGTTTATGCTGAAGCCGAGAAACATATTGCCAACAACATAGTTAAGTTTCATGCATGGGACCTTTTAAAAATCAATCTTGTGCATTCTAATGGAGAATGGTTATTTGTATTCTGAACATTAGCCGAGCAGTACACAAATGCTGCTTGTTAGAAAGAGCCTTGTTAGCAAAGAGCTTCCCTGCAGCTCAAAACATGCTGCCTAGTCCTCTAACAGTGGCATGATGCCCAGTGCGGAGGCAAGCTTTCCATTTAACCCTAATATGAAAACACATCTCTGGGTACACAACATTGAGAAGTAGGCAAAGTCAGAGGTAACCAACAACCACACTCATCTGATTACAGATGAGTGTCTGTTAAGCACAATGGGGAGGTAAGTGAAATGTATTTATTGGCTTTGTAAACAGAGTACTTCACACTGAACATATTTTGTGTCATGGTGCAGTTGGATGGGTAAATAGGCCAAACCAAGTCCTCAATCTGTGCTGTTATGCTTTCTAGTTGCAGGCTAGAAGTTAAATTAACAATTTACAGTATTTGTAAGTAATGTAAATTTGTTTTTCACTGTTTCAAATGTATCTGACCTGGTGCTCATCACAAAACCTCTCCATAGGTAAGATTTTTGTTTAATTTATGAGCACACCAGTGGAAAATCTCCATATGTTGCCAACAGCAATTTAACCAATGCTGACAAGTAATGAATTGAAGCATTAGATTTATTTTATTGTGACGTCCTGTAACATATAATTTGGGAATTACAATAACTGCAATATAGCTGAAATGACAATAGCACATTTCTTGTTGTTATTATAAAAAGCTGTCTGGCGTGGAAATTAGTCCCTCCACAGTCACATGGGACTTTAGCCGTGGAAAAACAGCTAAAAAGGTGGAAAACTGCTTGTCTACACAGTATCAAAGGAAACGGACACATCATGGAGGAAGGCTGTGTAAACCAGAGGAAGCTGAGATAACACACTTTCACTGAGGTAAGGGGGTGTGGTTAAAACTAATATCCAATACAGACAAGTCATCTCTTATGTAAACTCAAATATAATGTAATTTAATTATGCTTCTTATGAAATCAGACACCCAAGCATAATCAGAAGGACAATAGAAACTACATTAACACTGAATACCACAGACACACAAATCACAAATTATAAATAACTTAAAGCCAATCTGTTGCCAGTTAGTAAAACCATCAAGATTACTCATAATTTGTCATCACACCTTTCCTCTGCTTATCTTATGACATACTTGCAATAGCAGCATGCCAACACTACTGCCTTTACTGCTGATTCATGGACATCTTAGTCATCATCTCCTAATAAGAGTTATTTTAAGTCAGCAGCATGCAGCCCTGGGACCATGTGTTATTGTTTTGTCCCTCAGGTGGTGTTTATAACATTCTTGGTCCTGAAAAGCAGAGAGACGCCCACAGGGAGCTGTCCTCACCCTCTATCTCTCCATCTGCCGTGACTCCGCACACAAACCTACATACAGATATAACTTCCACCCACACCAGTACCCACACATGACACCCACACATGACACCTACACAGTCACGCAATGGTTTAAGGAAGGGTTTTTTAAGATATTCACAACCAATACCACCTGCTGAGAGAAGAGCCATTTTTCATAATTGTGATCCATGTTTAAAGCAAAGGATAAAATGAGGAATCATATATAGTAGCAGTAAACCAGGTAAAGACTAGGGCTAAGTCAGAATCAAACCAAGATGAAAAAAGGCATAAACCAGTATTAGCAACAGCAGCTTCACTAGCATAGCTCTAAATTAAGTGAAAAATAACAAAGAAAAGAAATAACAAAGAAATGTGTGTAGGTGTGTGTGTGTGTGTGTGTGTGTATTTATATTATATAATATTATATTCCAACGCCACTGAGGAGCAGATGCCAAGAATGACACATCTAAAGCTGTCAATTCATGAAGCCCTTGGAGCCAAATGATCTGAGAAGTACTGCCTAATGCTTTGTTTGAGCTAGCTCACTTAGCACACACATGCTCGGTCACACGTTTCAAATGCCACTGACTGAAGAAGAGCATAATAACGATAAGCAGTAATAAAAACTATGATTAGAGAAAGGTCGTCTGGGTACAGCCTTCACGCTTTGGAAGTGCTTTGACTAAGACAGACCATAATACCTTATACCCAGTTGTGTATCTATCTATGAATGGTGTCAAGGAAGTTATTTCAAGACAACAACAATAATAATAAATCCTGCTTACCTTTGCTAAATGAGAATTGATCCATTTTGTGAACGTCCTCTTCTGCACTGCCGCCTGCTCATCTGGAACACAAACCGCAATGAAACCAGAGAAAGACAGTGTATTGATCAGGATGGATATCTAAAAACAGACGCGCAGTCATCAGAAATACTTTGTTTCGTGTGTTATAAGTTACAGAATAAAAAGAAGTGAAAACAGTTTAAAAGCTACAACTAAATTATTGCATTTTGGGGCACCACTGATCTGAAGAATTTAAGAAGAACCATTTAAATTGTAAAATTTTTCAGTAGAACCGGATTGTATTGCCTTTTTCCAGTTAGCAATATGTAAGACAGTATTTAAACATACACTGCATAGACATACTTGTTAAATTGTGGATCTTCTAGGAGTTTGACACTTAGGACTCGAAAGCCTCTGCCTCCTGAATATTAAGAAGCATTGCAGCAGTTTTGCACCATGTTTCACCTGAACAGACCTCGCCAAGTGATACTACTAAACTCTGTACATATATTCAGCTACAATACCCTCATGCATTATGCAGCACTTTTCACAATGCAACTATATGGTCATGGCTAGGGCTGTTTAGCTGTCAGAAACGCCGGTGGGCTGGTGCTCCAGTCAACACGAGAGGGGCCATTTTTAAACATCCACCTACATACAGACAGCAGCGAGTCACGTGTCTGTAGAGATGCAATGCAAACAGTACAGATAGAGGCATTACTACAGGCAATTGCTTCATCATGGTTGCACAAGGGAAGCCCACTCAAGCGCACATGCATAGAGCCATGCACAGCTGTAGCCCTGAGAGAGAGAGAGACTGACCAACAAGCCTATTAATATACATAGATGATTGTCAGTTAGCCTGCCCTACTTACCACGCAAATATTGGAAAAATCCTGTCACTAGATTGAGCGAAGTCTTCCTTTGCACATCTTTGAAGTGAGCCATCATAGACCCCCCTGTCTCCCTGTATTCCTTTTCCTTTCATTAGTTCCACAGCTCATCCACAACATTCCCTAATGAAAATAGCATCCACACTGGAAAAAACGCTTGTCCTTATGCCCTTTCCTTTCCAAGCAGGAAGCAAAACAGTTGACTGGCCCAAAGAGAGGTGTGATACGCTGGGATGAGAGGCAGCCCCTCCTCCCTGGCTGGTGCACTCTCTCCCACACACGCGAGCAGAGCCGAAATCCCAGTATAAAAGGGTGAATTATGGCCCCGTCCTGTGTCCTCCCAGTGTTCCCCGGTTCACCAGAGCAGCCATGCCTGTGTGGTTAGCCTGCACAGCCCCCACCTCCGCCTCTGCTGATACACCGCCTCTCTGCTGTAGCATCGTAGCACACTGTCTGGAGGCTAGAGAGGGCTCTGAGCCGCAGCGGCCAATCAGAGCGCAGCATGAGGTGATGTCACACCCCTGGCTGCATGATCCCAATTTAAGCTTTGTGTGACTGGGTGTGTGGGTCTTAGGAAGATGGTATAATCCCTGTATAAGACACTGGCAAGACAAGTTAAATGTCAAATGCTTCATACAATGTTTATGTTTTATTCTGCAGTTGTATATCTTCTATTTGAGAAAGCTGGTCACCAAATTGTAAAAACTATACTAACTAATATACAAAATTAATTGATTGGTGAAAAGCTTTTGTTAAAAAAAATACTAACACTCATTCTTAATAGATGAATGCCAAATGAAATAGACTGTGTTGAATTAAAATATATTTCAATTAAGAACATAGAATACATATGCCCCTATTGGTTACAAAACAATATGTTGTGAATTTATAGCCAAGCTGCCATTGACTGGCTTGTTGCAGTTTAAAATCTTTACTCACCAATTATTATATTTAATTATGTTTGGACTTCAAAAGATCATTCACATCAAGCTCAATTCATATTACTGTGTATTGTAATTTTAAAAAGGAGAAAATATAAATAAAAATATAATACTATACCCAACTGCACCAAAAAGCACAGGTCTTTTCAGCTATAGCACTACTGTTGTATGGAAGGCAGTGTACCTTTAAATATGTAGACTAATGATAGATGCCTTTACTCCCCCTATAGCTCAATTGATTAAATGCAGTAAATGAAAAGACTGCGGCACAGAGCTCACAGTGGTGCTACAAATCTTAATAATTGATGCTAGACGTGCACCACCTGCTCCTTTAGCCTGATGCTAAGATGACGCCAGCATAGACACACCCACTCTGGGATTCCCCTCTACTCAGTGTCATACCATCTCTCCTCTACTAGCGTGTTTTATGTAGACATACTCAGTGATGGAGATGACTCAATGAGAAAGGATCTGGTGGCTTATTCTGTATAACAGCCCGTTCAAGAGTCCAGCACACTAAAAGCTTTCACATGCTAAAAATAGCCAGTGATGCTATTATTATTGTTGCTCTATAGACGGCACGAGCAACAGGACACAGAAGGGGTCTTTTTCTATTTAAACCCAATACAGCTTAAAGTCTTTTGAAATATGCTGGTGCCCTTCAGAGGGGAAAGTAAAGCTATACTGACAGGAAATTGAAATAAAACAGAAAATACAGATATTATGAAAAATTTCAGAATAGTAAATGGTTAGATGTAAACTGACAGATTTCCTAGGGTGCCCCCTAGAGATGCTTATGTGTAAAGGCAAATGATGATTTTCTAAAGAAGAGAACATGGTGAATGGTGAGATAAGTAACAAAAACATAAATTTCTGTTTTGTTTTGTTTTGTTTTCTTCTCAATAGGCCCCCTCTGCAAACCATCTACTAATATTCAGTCAGTTATTCCTGTGTTATTATTACTAGCATAGTACTTTACAAACTAATATCAACTATCTTAAAATTAATAAATTAACTGTATTTGTGTTATACTATTACTTCCCCAGCTGTAAATGTATATAAAATTCAGTCTTGCTGTTTATTGTGGAGCTGTCCAGAGTCCTGAATTTACTCTGCCTTCCTACTACTGCACTTACGTAATATGGATAAAAATAGGTCACTACCACTAAACTATATCTACATCAGCTCTGACAAGCATAAAATCCATATGCAAACACCTCTTTAGAAGATGTTATCCCACAAATTCATGGCAATGTGAGTGCTACAAACTGCTAAGTGCCAGATATCTCTACCATCAAAACACCATGGAAAATATCAGCCACTTAAGCCTGAACAATTGACTTAAATAATGTAGGCAATCTTAGGAGAGACGATACCTTCGGAAATGCAGCGCTGTAATGTACAGTAGGTGCTTGGCTGCACTGGTCTGTGGGCCATCTGGGAGTATGATAAAAGCCCACTAAGTTGTTCCATTTAGTCCAAAGCAAAACACACAACAAATCAATTCCGGCATGAAATCGTTGATAAGAGCTCATTATGTTTGTCCAATAACATTTAAGGAATAATAGAGAGACATGCTCACGTTTTAATGATTTGTTTTTGTTTTTTGTTTTTGGTTTTTTTTGGAGGAACAAGAGAGATTGAGATAAAAGGAGGATGTGGGGTGAGAAGCAGAGCCTTTCTTGACTAAATTATATCAGTCTAATAGAGGTCTGTTGCCTCTAACAAGGTTGATCCACCGTTCAACCTCCAGCTAAACATGTCAGCTACCTGCTTGTCTCCATGGAAATGTTATACCGTTTGCCTGAAATGTTCCACAATATGGCATCAAAAGTACCCATGCCTATATGCCACCTGGTCAAGTAAAAGGGTAGATCTGTTATGGTGCTTGCTCAATTCATGTTTTTCATTGTTTTAGCAATAAAAACACCTGTAATTTAATAAATACAAGATAGATAGGTTTAATGTCTTACTTTGGAACATTCAAAGCGTAATAACATAACATAATTTCTTACAGTATCAAGCCTGTGATTCTACATAGGCCTGTCACAATAACAAATTTCAAAGCACGATATATTGCTACAGAGGCATACTGCGATAAGCGATAATATTGAAACTACTTTATGCCATAGACACAATAACAATAATGTTAATAATGTAATAATGTTAAAAGGCCTGAGCTGCAACAAATAAATAACAGAATTAACCAATAATAAGTCATAGAAGATACTTATTCAACTTTCTACAGCTCAAATCTTACTACAAATAAAAAATAACACAAATCTCAACACTAATGCAAAGAAAATGTATTTCATTGTCATGCATTAATTGAACAATAAGTTGATTATCGTGACAGGCCTACTTCTACAATACAGACATTAAACAGTAAGCATATGAAACTACAACAAACAAAATAGTACCCACAGTGAGTGCAGGACTTTTGGCCTAATACCTTTTATGACAGGAAGCAGCGTTAGATCATTCATACAACACAGGCCTGACGTGGCACTGCAGAAGCACCAGAACCTGGGGTAAGTGGTAATGTCTTCCAGATGTCACACCAAACTCTCCACTTCCTCCTTACAGCCACGCGATCAAACTATCAGTTTGCACGCTGCGGTTTGTGCGATATCACTCATGCTGCACATTAATCCATGTGATGCTGATAAGATGCAGCACTGATACTTTGCAGTGACATCAAACCGGGGGTGTTCTACAGGTGTGTGTATTGGCGGAATGTTCACCAGTTACCATGGAGACACAATGCACCCATTAGCAAACACTGAGCCTTTGATCAATACAAGGTTGGCTCTGTTTAGGTGTTTGATTTTCAACAAAAAAGCTAGCTGAAAAACTGTTGGCTAATGCTAGTTAGCTTGTGACTGTAATTTTATTTGAGAGGGACTTATTTAACTAATTTCACCTGTTTTAGTTTAAAGTGTAACTTGAGTAACAAAGCTTAAGACAGGGTAGTGCTTACAGTTAGCATCACACTAACCAGGGAGTGCTGATGACATCGGCTGCAAAATATCAATGCTAATTTTTTACCTAGAGATTTTGTTGGAAAGCCTTTTTAATAGGCTATTTGTGGTGGATGTGTTTATTATGGCTTCTGCTTTGGGCTCGGTGTTAGCAAATGACTCAGTGACAGCATATTAAATTATAACTTATAAAAAACCTATGACTTTTTTGGTAATAAATTCACAGTTTAATAAAAGAATGTGAAAGGGTGCTTCAGTTCCTTCAGAGGTGGTTACAGACTACAGAAAATAATTTGGGTATTATTTTAGGTTCTTCCTTACTAATAATTGACATTTGCTTTAAAGTAGAGATATTTTTGATTCTAATAGTACTTTCTATGCTACTTAATTACATATATTTTTTATAGTTTGTAAGAGAAAGCTATGGTAGCCATGGCTTGTGTTGTCCTTATATAGTCTACAACATCAATGACTGAAATGACTGAAACACGATCTAATTATAGAAATATCATAGCTAGATTTGGACTTATTATATTATTAATTATTATTAATTGCCTCTCATAATTATTTGGCAGAATTACGCTATGCTACAACTAAACTAACTAAAAATACAACATTCACTTCAAGAGAAATATACAACAAAAGAACTTGATGAATAATTGTGTGCAGGAAATCAAGAGATTGTGCAGCAGGAACTGGGCAAGACTGGCACAACCACAACCAAAAATTTCACAAGTGTAACTATAGAAATCACACATAAACAATGCACACGAAAACTGTAATTACTACTGTCATTATAGTAAGTGGACACGGGCAGAGATGGAAGTAGCCTAATGCCCTTGTAACACAGGGGGACCCAATGGACACCAACAGAGACCGGCACTATTGATCTATTCACTTTGCAGAGGCAGCAGAGGTGTCAGGTTTAGGCCCATTGTCAGTCCATTCATGAAAATGCTGCTGTTGTGACATGTGATTAAGTTTCTTAACGTTCGCCAACATGCTTTAGAAGAAAGGAGCAAATGACCACTTATTATAATCTAACATGAATGTAGAAGCCTTCAGATGGTGATAGTTAAATAATAGTCTAAAAGTGTGCACAGAAAAGGAATGGAAGGGATTATGGTAAATTGTATTACTCTATAGAGCTTGCCCAGACAATACAGTGATTCTGGTGGTCACAAGATATGGATGTTCATTTTCTTATTACTGTAAATGTTATTAAGGAGAAGGTTGAGGACGATGAAACTCCTCACCTAATTTACTTCTGAGAATTATAACTATATCCAATTTACAAAAATAGGGGGGTTGAATAGTTAAAGATGTGTAGACTAGATACATTACATGCTACAAAGAAATGATGTTGATATTTTCTGTGACAAATCTCAAAAGGCACAACATTTCCTACATTACGAAAAGTTGACCCAATAAGGTTGTGCAAACATTATTACTGAAATGTTAATTTGGACCCACACTTCTTCTTAAATAACTATTCAATACAAGGTGACTTTTGCTGCCATTGGTGAGGTTTTGAGGAAATGATTAGGAAGTGCAAATAGAATCTTATAACTACACATTTGTGACATAGGTTGCTTGACTGTAAATCATAATTTTCTACTACATGCATGCACAGTATAGATGTCCCTGACCTGTGAGTCCTGTCACAGAAGCCGGTGAGTGCACAGAAAGCCAGGCCAGTCATTAAATCAGCATCACAGCCTCAGGAGCAGAGGGAGCAGAAGACACTTACCCTGCAGTTTTTGCATCACATTTGCGATGTCCACAGATCGAGCATACGGCCTGAGAGGAGAGGCCATGTTGTCTAAATGCTGCTGCGTGACAGACAGTGATGCTGGGCGCTAGTTTCTTCACTAGTGTCTTGTGCAGGACATCCCCTCCTCGGCCGCCCCTCTCAGCCCCTCCCACGCCCACGTCTCTCTGTGTAAATGGACTGCAGAATGGGCTCAACTCAAGCTCCACTTTCAATGCAGTCTACAGCCTCTTGAGTCCAGCGGTCTTTTTAACTCACTTCCTATCAAACAAAAGTAACACAAGGTAAGAGTCAAAGCCACACCTCTACTAGCAGTAATTTAACATGGGTTTGCTCATTGTTTATTAATGAAATATTTTTTTTAGATTGTATTCTTTTTTCAAGATTTTTTTTTTTTCTAAATGACAATTAATTTTACATTGAAATGATTAGATTAGTTTAAAATATATGTATTAAAACACAAATGAGGTTATTTCCATTCGCCTTATTTTCTTGCTTAGGCCACAAATGATGGGGTTTGGCACACAAGACAATTTAATAATTAAATTTAATAAGTTAACAGATGAGGAACAAGTGAAATAATGACAGACATAATATTCTGAAGGCCATTTATAGCCTAATGCATAGATAATTAGACCAAGTAAGTTCATTCCTATGAGCGAATTTTGTGCAGTGTACAAAATTATAGGAAGTACTGAACTATGGCACAGTTGTGGTACACTGAATGAAATAGGGAAGTTAATTTGTAGTGATCTAGTGAAGGTTACAGTTTGCAAACTCTCAATCCTCCTGCGACACCGATAAATTAGGTTTGGCTATAATTCTATAACATAGAATAGATTGGTGACATTTTAAGTAACTTTATCTGTTGTTGGTGCACGCGTAGACGGTGGATAAAATCTCAAAAACGTGTAAACGCGTTTTTGAAGTTAGAACAGAACTAACAGGAAGTTAGAACAGAAATTAGGCAGGCATACAACACTGAAAGTATTCTAAATATGCACTTACCATCACGGTGCCCTCTTTGGTTACAGTCCTCTCTCGGTTGCAGATGACATTTTGCTGCCGCTTTCAGCCACACTTCATGTTAACCTCAGCACTGAGCACCGGAAGCGCCCCGTGTTGCCTGGTTGCTAATGGTTACGCTGCCAAGTGAAATGTGAAAAAGATACGCACGCGGCAAACTCCAAAACAGAAGAGGAGAAGGGGGCGGAGACGTGTGCGCTCGCGGTGAGTGGTCGTCCTCCTAATTTTACTGACAAAGGAGCTCATTATATTTGGTTCAATGGAAAGGAATTTTCTCTCTCTCCCGCACATTCTAGATTTTTAGTTTTGTTTATGTAACTAGTGTATGGCTAATTACACACAATTTTGACACGTATGCCATTCTGCAATGAAACTAGAAAACTAGCACATGGCCACACCGCCGTCAATCAAAAAGGATCTGAACTAAACTAGCAGGTAGAGAAAAATATACATTGGCGCCATCTGCTGGATAACAACGTATGCACAACAACATAACATCTATTACTACATTTACTGCAGGCTAGTTATTAGTAAGATAATCTGCTTTGCAAAGGCAATGCTCACATTTCCCGCAAACATTGTCAGTGATTTGTATGTAACAAAAATGGCAATTTTATTTGGCATTTGGACTAATAGTCACATTTTAACTATGTTGCACATTACACTTTTTTATAGTAACGTGGCGAAGGAGAAATTCAATTTGTCAGTTTGGTTTGTTTTTTTTTTTTTTTTTTTGTTTTTTTTTCCCCCCAGTTGACAAACTGAATTTCCCCTTTGTCATGGATTCTACCTGGACGACTGAGGGATTTTACATACCTTTTTATAGTAACCCATATAGATCACATCAGAGACCTTATAGTTAAAACTCAGAGCTGTTAGAAATTACAGTGCCATCCATTATATAATGACAGTCAGGAGAGCAACATCTTAAACATGCACTACATAACTTTTCTGGTGGAAGGGTCCGTAACAAGGTTGTCCCCATAGAGATATTATGGAAAGTGCTATGGAGTTGCTAACTATAACTATAATGTTCCACAGTATGGCATTAATCCTATCTACCTCCATGCCCCCTTCATAGTAGACTGCAGGTTTTTCAAAGATTTGTTACCAATAAAAATGCCTGTAATTAAATAAATGCAAGACAGATTTAATGACTATCCGGTAGAAGAGTTACATTGTGCACCATTATGCAGGGGTAACACAGGTCTTGTAAGTCCAAACACTGCACCAGTGAGAACACAGCAACAATTGAAGGAAATCCCCATTGAGACTAGAGGCTCAAAACCCAACACTCTCTTGTGCACCACTTTTCACATGTTAGTTTATTCAGATCTCACCAGAGGTTCGCACGTCAAAGGAAGTAGATATAGATATTTTTTGGCATTTCAGCTTGCACCTCTATTTAGAATATGTGGATGCACTGCTCACTGGCTCTCACTCTGGCGCTGGTTTAGTTTTTGTTTAGACGCTGCACTGGTATTTTTGGTTCTATCTAGCTTTTGTTTGCCATAGACCTTATTTTATTTATAATATTTGTATGAATTGCTTCAAACCTTGATTAGCCCAACATTTGGGGGCATTATTGTTTGACTAATGAGCAACTGTGAAAGCCTGTTATTTCCTGGGGGGACGAAGTGAAAAGTTTGGGATTATTACATCTATATATCAGACATTTATTAGGCTTGGTAAAACTGCTGAATATATGGCCTGGAGGAAATGATGCAAAAGGAAGCCCCAGTGTTTGCCAGTGCTATGTCCCACACAGATAAGCAATGCACTTGCTAATTTTATAGCCAGAAAAGGAAGGAAGCATGACAGCAAAGTTTCCTCTATGGCAAGGTCTGCAGAGGAGAAAAACCCCAGAAGCTTGTCTTGGAAAAAGTTAGTCTCGGTCCGTCTGCCTTGAGTCTGTTTGGAGTCTGTGGATATTTTAAACCATTTTATGGAGGAACTATGGCACACAATGACACTCATCCACTTTTGGAGATATTTAATTCATTTAATCACAGTAAGTTTGTTATTATTATTTTTAGCATTATTTTATGTAACAGCAAATTGCATACACATTGGCAGTACTTTTACCAATGTGTACTAACTGAAGTTAGAATATTTGCAGCTTATTTCTATCTTATCTGTAAAACAGTTAATTTAATAATCTCTGTTATTTCTGCAGTTTTGTCCGACTGTACCTCAGTGAACCCACACAGTCGACATGACATAAAGCTTTATGTAACAATGAGCCTGTTATAGAAACTCGTCTACAAGAAATCAATAGCTCAGAGCTAACTTTAACACATCTGAAAGAGTTTTTTTCCATGTTGAAGCCTAAAGACACATTTGTTGTTGTTGGTCCAAATAGAGGCTTATTGTTGTGCAGGGAGCAGATGAAAGAGGCTTCTGGAATATGAGGCTGCCTTCAGCAGCACATAAAACCCATGGGATATATTTGGCTCTTCATTTTAAGTATAAAAATGTTTGTGTAGCAGTACATTGCTTTCCAAAAGGTTGATGGTTCAAGTCCTGCTGCTGGCAGAAATGCAGACACTTTATGAATCATTTAAGGGTTATAGGTGGTGGCTGAAGAGACAGTTGCCTTCTCTGTCAGTATTTAGGACAAGTACGGCTACAGAAGTAGCTTACCATCATTAAGTGCCGAGAGAGAATGATTATAATAATAAGGCTGGTGTATTATTATTTTCTTTTTCTTTTAGGTGATATGCTGCTGGCCTTCTGCCTATCAATGCTGGTAGGACTACTCCTTGGTGCCTTGGTGTATGTCCTCCTTACATGGGCATCTCGTCGAAAAGCCACAGCGAAAATCACCCGACGACGTAAAAAGAAGTCTGGTTCTTCTTCATGTTCGTCTCACCCCATGAGCTCTCAGATGGGCCTGTACCGAAGCACCTTTCTTGGTGTGTACAGACAGCCCTCCCTGGAGCCTGTGGGTCCTCTGGGTTCTAAACCCAGTCCAGAAACCTCCACATTCAGGCCTCTGCCCAAGAAGAACCGGCCCAGTCTGGACATGGAGGAGGACACCAAAGTGCCTGAGGACATGGCGTCTAACTCAAACTCATCTTCTCCGGTCCTAAACAAGAGACACTCATTCTGGTTGGGCAATAATGGACTCAAAGGATTCTTCCCTTTACAGTCATCCCCACCTGCTTATGACAGTGTGATCCATGCCTTTGAGGAGACTTGCACTTGATATGTTCTTTCAAGATAGATTGTTATGGGTAGAGCTGGGCTTCTTAATTACGAGAGGATATTCTTTGCACTTAAAATGGTTAATGCTATTTGAAAAACCAAAGCAAGCACTTGTGCTCTGTTGTCATACATTTGCACAGCAGTAAAATAACTCAAAACATCTGCTTTCTAATCAGTTGTTAAGACCTTAGATCTGGGACAAGGGACACTTTTGTATCATTTTGTATGGAATATGTACATAATATAAATAACTATATAATATATGAATAAATGTAACCTGGTCAACATTTTCGTTCCATCAGTTAATAGCCCATTTAATAGTATTTAAATCATGTTATAATTTGCATAATTATCTTGGCAATTATGGTAGAGAATGATACCATAGGTGTCTCATCCATCACATCAAGGTCTGTGAGCGAGAGAGACAGGGTCACTAACTTGCATTCTAACCTGGGGTGTGCTTGTGAGGTTGCCAGTATCAAAGAAAGCCCCTTTGAGGCTCAGCTTTATTGATTATTTACTAAGCGGTTACAGGCCAGTCAAATCATCCCATTATAATAAGTGGACCCTAGAGACATCCCTATGAGACTTATCATCCAATTTAATTTAGCTGTGCTTTTATCTTTTGCATTTAAACTCTCGATAAATGTATCCTGCTACCTCGCTTATGGCAACCCTTTTTTAAAGACACACGCTCAAAGTGCGCCAGCGGACAAGCGCCTGGCAACACGACCGCACCGTTTACGCACTGCCACCTCGGATTGACGTGAGGGCTCTAGCGCGGTCAGGTACGTAGCCTCTGTCACATTTAAGCGTCAAAATGATATATTAGGTTAAACGCCGGGTTTATTTTCAGTTCTGTTGTGTTTTTGTCTCGTCAGCAGCTGTGTCTCAAACGAATTGCTGCATGCGGGTATACCGATGCAGAAAAATCATTACAGAAAGATCTAAAACGAATTTATATTTTTCCTGCCTTTAAAAACCCACTGTCAGTGTGTGCTTAATGTATTTTTTCTTTATAGGCTTAATATTATAGTCAGTGCTTTTCGAGTTCATAGACCGCGTTTCTTTGACGTAAAACAAGCGCGCACGTACGGCTTTGAGTGCCATGGAGACTGGAGAGGCTGCCCGGATCTCCAATGCAGCACTGCTTTCGTTGCATAGGAACTGATAGGGGAAAACTGCGAATTTCAAGGTTGATGTACTGAATGACAACGATGCTATTTTAAGAGAAATCCAGTCTTTGTCTCTGTATTGTTGGTGTGGTTACTTGTTGAATAATGGTCTGTCTTAAATGGCAGGGGCAACGAGAAGACATGGGATGGGCGTCGTAGAAGTCGTTTCAACTCTTCTATTGGTCTAATGCAGAGTTGCTGAAGACATCTGGCGCTTATGATGCATTGTACCTCTTCTTCTCCATAGACCTCCATTTAAACAGCAAAGACAGGCACAGCAGCCATTATTAGCCTCAGTGCACCCTCTGAATGGAAATATGGACACCCTCAAACAAGGATTTTTGACTCAACATGCCCAGGAACTATGAGGTAGGCCCAAGAGCATTCAAACATCCTTCCTATTTTTATATTTTTTTTCTGTAGTATTATTAACTAATATGATTATTGTTGTATTATGTGTAATTCTCAGATTTTTGTACAGTTTTAACTTGTTCACTGACTTGAATATAGACCTCTGCTTAGTCCTGAAATAGTCATAATAATAATAATTTAGGTGAGAGCTGTGTTATATTTTTTTGGGAAATTGTAGGCTTACATGACTATTTCAGTCAGTTAACTGTCCTTAAATGGCCCTATGATGTGTATGTCTCTACCTAGTTATAGAAATGTAGGACTAATTTTGTTTGCAGTCTGTTGGTTTTGGTTTTTGATTATATACTGACGATTCCACACCCTTGTACCTTAATGACTGTAAAATGGCTGTAGGCCTATGTCCATTCTGAGCTGTAGTTTGTGAATCAGTGCACACTGAGACAGACTGTAGTGGTGTGATGTGGAGTCCTGGATCTCCTCCACACACAGTGAATAATAGAAAACTGTGAAGACACCGGGATCTGACTGGTTTAAGGCTTTTCGTGATTCACAGGTACAAATGGAGTCGTGTCTCATCTGAATGAACATGTAAGACACTAAAATAACATAGTAAATGTGAACATGTACTATACATCACTTTACATCAAACCTCATATTAAAACATACTGTCCCCCCACATCAGATGAGCATTCCTGATTGAGATGGCTATGCCTTGTTCAGAGCATAGACCATATAGATGACAGAAAGGAGGCCCAGAGGAAGAGGAAATTCTCAAAATGAGTGAAATAGTTGGTGTGAGAGAAGGATATGCAGTTGGTAGAGTTTGTTGGAAGATAATTCACTGTGTGACTGACCCTGAAGCAAATCTTTATTATTGAGCTGTCTCTGCCCTCCCTGCCTCTCAGCCTGGTCAGTCAGTAGGGATGTTGGCTGCCGTGGAACATGGTCCGATCCTCTGCAGCGACTCCAACATCCTGTGCCTATCGTGGAAAGGCCGTGTCCCCAAGAGCGAGAAGGACAAGCCCGTGTGCCGCCGGAGGTACTACGAGGAGGGCTGGCTGGCCACGGGGAACGGGAGAGGAGTCGTGGGCGTCACCTTCACCTCCAGCCACTGCAGGCGGGACAGGAGCACTCCCCAGAGGATCAACTTCAACCTGCGCGGACACAATAGTGAAGTAAGTCTTTATATGTTTTTCAAGACACTTGAACACTGCAGAGGAGTATGACATTTTAATTACATTTACAATTAAACAAAAAACAACTCTCAGGTTTAATGTCTCTCCTTCAATCTAAATCTAATCTTATTCTTACATCATGTCTCATTTAACTTACATATCCTTAAAGCTGCACTGTATAACTTTTCTGGTGGGGGATCAGCCACCTGCTTTGCATTGTTTGCCTGGACTGTTTCACAGTATGGCAATAAATCTTGTTTTTATTCATTTACACTTGTTGTGTGTAATTGTGAAAAGTATCACCTCTACACAGATTTGACCTGTAACTTGAGCTGGTGTATGGTGGACCATGTAAACACACTGTATAACAGCTGCAGAAAACTATTCATTTTGTTCTATGAGAACTATACCTGAACATAACCTTCCTGTGTTTTCTCAAAATTATTAACTCCACAATAATTTATGTTGTCTCCCAGGTTGTCTTGGTACGCTGGAATGAACCCTTTCAAAAGCTGGCCACATGTGACATGGAGGGAGGAATCTTTGTGTGGATCCAGTACGAGGGCAGATGGTCTGTGGAGCTGGTGAATGACAGAGGAGCACAGGTAGATTTTATCATTACGAGGGGTAGGAAGAGACACAATTTACACAAGATGCGCTTGGGTCTACGAGAAGTGACAGGATTTTAACAATTTTAAATTTATCATTTTTGTAGGGGTATTACACTTCAGTAAAGTATTAATTGTTAGATCTCTGTTACCTTTTATTGTTTTGACAAAAAACTATGTATTAAAATAAAATGTGTTAGTTTCAGCTTAGTTTTTTGATGTCTGATTTTATATATCAATATAGCCTAGACTAGATGAAATTAGATGAGACCAGTTCTATTGTGTAAATCCTCACATTCACTCAAAAGTAATATGGAGCTGCAAATAGCCTTCTGAGAATATTTTCTGTGTTCATTATGTTCTCATCTTATGTGAAGTGGATGTAATTAGACTATATTGTCCTCTACCTTTTGTGCATAAAAAAAAATACTTGGTGTTTTATTTTAAGCGTGGAAGCTACAATTATAAGGTAGGCGAACTCAAAAGATGTGATATTTGAAGAGATTTTCAAGACTGAAGTGGCTGTTGAGTCTATTTTTGTACCTGCTGTAGTTATTCAAAGTATGACCCAGTTGTATCTGAAAATGAATGTAATTAAGTTAGAACACCATGTAATGATGAGAACCAAATCTATTTTTAAACTTATATTTCATCCTTATAAGGCACATTTCTCCATGGAGATGTTACTTCTCTTTGCCTAGAATGTTCCTCAGTATGGCATTATATCAATTACAGGTGTTAATATTACTTCCCCTAAGAAAACATGCAGTCTTGTAAATTGCATCGCCCCGCCACAGATCTGAACGGTAACTTGGCTAAGTGTTTGTCTCCATGGAGATTGGTAAATGTAATGCCATACTGTGCAACATGTCCATGGAGACAAGCAGGCTTACCATTCACATTTAAATCCATAAAAATATTCTTTACTAACTAAACGACTGAAATGTTATTACGCAAAATTGACTCGTTAAGCCATGTTAGAATCATATTTCTTCATCAAAAACATACCCGGAGGTGTATTTCGTTTCATTCACACATGTTTGAGTAATCTTTTATTATTAATCTGTCTACATCTCCAAAGCTTAAAATGTGCTGCTCCGCCTTTTGATGTCATGAAGCATCATGAACAGCTACCTTTTACCTTTAGTTCAGTAGAGATTGGAAATTCCAGGGCTGAAATTATCCAAATTATTCTAGTGAAGGTGTATTGAGACATCACAATGTGGAACAGAGTGTTTTCAGTTTGAGAGAAGAACACATCTTAAATATGCAGAATTTGTCTTTTAAACACAATTTGACACCTGTCTCTTGCTATCCTTTTTGCTTTACCATCTATTTTTGTTACTCGCTGTTATTATATTATATTGTGATGAGTGAGCTACTGTATCCAAATAATTTCCCTTGTAGATCATTAAAGTTTGTCTAAGTCTAAATCTAAAACACAACTCAGCATTATAACATAGGTCAGAAAATAGTGAAATAGTAGAAAGACACTAAACAAACATGATGACCTTTTCTTCCTGGCAGGTGAGTGACTTCACCTGGTCACATGACGGTACTCAGGCTTTGATTGCATACAGAGATGGCTTCGTGCTGGTGGGCTCTGTCAGTGGGCAGAGACACTGGTCCTCTGAGATCAACTTAGAAAGTCAAATCACTTGTGGCATATGGACCCCAGATGATCAGCAGGTACTAAATATGGCTTGTTCCTAATATAAACATCATCCATCCTGGTTTTTAATGCAAATTTTCTAGTCAACAACAGCTTGGATAATTATTACTCCAGAGGGTGTTCATTAAGTCTTTATAGTAACATTTTATGACTGGTTTTGCGCAGGTGTTGTTTGGTACAGCAGATGGCCAGGTGATCGTGATGGACTGTCATGGCCGTATGTTGGCTCATGTTTTGCTGCACGAGTCGGACGGGATCGTGAGCATGTCCTGGAACTGCCCTGATTTCCTGGTGGAGGACAGCACTGAGAGCGACACTGACTCAGATGAAAATGTTCTGCCTATAGGTACAAACACACACTAGGGAAGCACTTAAGCTTAATTTATTTATATGAAATTGGTTGCTGTATCAAACTATTATTGATTGGTTCACCACTAGGTTAACGTCATCACACGTTACATTTTAACATACAAACTAGCAGGGTTTTTTTTTTCAGTAGTTTTTTTCAGTAATTAACAGGAACCATCATAAAAAAATAACATGAAACATCATTAAAAAGTGCTATTGTAAGCTAAAGACAAATTACGTGACATATTTTGAATGTTGAAAACATGTATATTCACAGATGTTACGTGTAAATAAATTGTATATTTATGTATCTATTAATCCCATAATGATGTAATAATCAAATAACTGATTAATTAATGAATGAACACCTCTATCATACAACTCAGGTCTTTGCCACTGACAGGTGACAGGTGAAGTAAATGGCAGGTTACTCTCTCATTACAGCACAGGTTATACAAAATTATGTCTAAAATTGATGAGTGAAATTAGGGGAAAGTGTTTTGATGAGTTAGACAAGGGACAAAACTGTGATGGTCAAAATCAGCATGTTCATTGTCTTCCTCAATAATGAAGGAACAATGGTGAACTGGCACATGAATGTTGGCATTACAAATTCCTAACCAACCAACCAAGTCACTGTTTATTATTTCATATGGCTATCTAATTTAGCCTTGATAACAGTGTAAAAGTTTATTGAAACATGTCTGATTATTTTTTACAGTGCGAAGAGTCAAACCTTTGTTAACCGTCACCTTTTTATCTGGAGACATTAGTTTAATGAACAACTATGATGACCTATCCCCTGCTGTCATCCGCTCTGGACTAAAAGGTAGGTGTTACTAGAAATGTTAAAAAATATAACATTTTCCCCATAATGTATTATGCGTGTGCAGATGTAGAGGCCCAGTGGTGCTCTCAGGGGGACCTCTTGGCTGTGGCTGGGATGGAGAGACATGTCCCGTCAGATACAGCCTGTGCAGCCATCATGAGGAACGCTCTGGTCAAGTTCTACAATGTCCAAGGAGAACACATCTACACTCTGGAGACACCTGCACAGGCAAAAGCTCTTCTGTCAAACTAAACTACTTTCTCATTCATTTTGATGGGATGAAGTACAGGGTATAGTTTACTGGAGATATTAGTAATGAATATGTAAACTTGTGAATAAACAACAAATATATCTGCCTCATATGCAATCTAAGGCAGTTACTATAAAAATGGCTTTCATGAAAAACTCAGTAGCAATAATTATAGGGTTACAAAAATAGGTGCAGTAGTTGTTATACTAACCAGTTTTAAGATCTATAGATTATTTAAAACATTTTAAATAGTGATAAACTGAAATTGTAAATTGTTTTATTTATTCCAAGGAGTAGCAGTATGTTATTTTTTTCCCCTGCTGAAATTAAATAATAATGAAATATAACTTACACCCTAACTCATATAACATAACTTATTAGATAAAGTCCTTTATTGACAAAATGTGCTGCAAATCTGTTCTGTTCTTGTACAAAACCATACCATCTGTCTTTTTCAATGTGCATGCCAATAGCAGTGATGGTGATTGTGTTTGTAATCAATTAATGGTTCTATCATTTCTTTCAGAGACCCATCACCACAATCTGCTGGGGTCACCGAGACTCACGGCTCTTCCTTGCCTGTGGTCCAGCTCTGTATGTGGTCAGAGTGGAGCATCGTGTGGCCAGTCTCCAGCTCTTGTGCCAGCAGGGCATCGCCAGCGCCCTGAGAGAGGAGAAGGATGTGGGCAAACTCAACATGCCCTCCCTGCTCTGCTCCTATGTCACCACGGCTTTCATACCAACCATCAAAGTAGGCATTTAATGTTTTTTAATGACCATAGTAACAGTGATGATTTCAGCCTCCCATGCACCATTTTGAGTGTCTTTTCATGTGAATGGTTAATTGCAATGGAAATTGTACAAATTTTGAAACCCATGGATACTTACAGTTTCAGTATTAAACCCATATAAATGGCTTTTGAAACAATTGTGTAATCCCTCAGTCGTCCAGGTAGGATCCATAACAAAATTAAAAAATACAGAATTGATTTTTTTTTGCTTTTGAAGACAAGCTTAAGCCAGCATCTTATATACATAACTGACCCTCTACTGTGAATAACCTTAGCAATGGGCCTTAGATAAAACTGACAATTGAAAACACTGAAAGATTTTGTATAATTAGTAAAGGTGCACTATGTAACTTTTTATTGTTGGGGGTCCACCACCAGCTTGTTTATATAAGTTATTACACACACAGTTGTATAGGAATATACAATAACATGCTCTTGCTATCGTGTGTGCATGGCTTCTTGGTAATCCACTTGAGTTCATACTGTGGTAATTATATACTACCCAATGAAATTACGGCCCAAATCCGTACAAAACAATCTCACTATTTGTAGAGAATAAAAAGTAATTATGAAACAGTTTAGTGCATCAGTTTTAGTTCACAGCGATGGATGTGATACAGCTGATTTCTACATGTTTTCTTTGAGTGTCCAGCTCTTCCTCTGCTCTTTTCCTCTCTTTGTTCTAGCCTCCAATCCCTGACCCCAACAACATCCGGGACTTTGTGAGCTACCCCACCTCCGGGAACGAGAGGCTCCACTGCACCATGAAGCGGGGGGAGGACAGTCCAGAGGCGGGTGGACCCTGCTACACCCTGTACCTCGAGTATCTGGGAGGACTAGTGCCAATCCTCAAAGGGAGGCGCATCAGTAAACTAAGGCCTGAGTTTGTTATCATGGATCCAAAGAATGACAGTAAAACAGGTGGTTAGTTTACTTAAATTTTAGGTTAATTGTTCACATAAAGATTAATAAGTATTTCTCATATAGTCACATTCAAGACCAATTTAGTTCTTCCCATTATAACTGTATTACTTTTACATTTAATGCTGAAATTGAACACAAAATTGTTTATGGGGCAATTTTACATCTACACAAACAACATATATTGTGATTTAATTATAATTTACTGTCAGGCATCAGTGATTTTAGGCCAGTGTTTCTGTTGATATAAAGGTAAAGGCCCGCTACTCAATACCAATTTTGATACTACAATTAAAAAATAACATTTTATTCTAAAATCTAAATTATAGTGGTTTATTTAGAATTACCATGTGCTACTAGTATATATATAATATAAGATAATTTTAAAGTAGGAAAGGTCCAATTTGTTCTTTTTTTTCAAATCAGCAGCAAGGGAGGAGACGGTTGCACCACTGATCATCTTGAAAAACAACAAACACATAGTACAGGGATGACTTTCTCTGGTGTCACATATGGTCTGAGGCTTGATCCCTAAATAGTCTGACTGCACTATTTGCCCATGGCTTTACCAAACATCATTTAAACAAGGCACAGCTGAGCCACTAAAATTACATCCAATAATTTTGCTTTGCTTTGTTCTTGTCTTTCCAGATGAAGTGTGCGTGAATCCCATTGCGTTCAGTGACAGCTGTAACTGCTCCGACTCCAGTGACATTGAGCTCAGCGATGAGTGGGTCGGCAAAAAGTCACCAAAGTTGTCACGAGGGAACAGGTCAGACTGACTTTATTAGATTCAGTTATACACATAAGGTATGTGCTAAATCTGTAGGCGGGTTTTAAGAACAGGAATTTGGCAAAGCAATGGGCAATACTATTGATATGAAAAAAGTATTTTTAGAAAGTCAGTTTACACCCCTGGATCCACCAATCTAAATCTATCAAAAATCATTAGTCTAGTTTTAGCCCATTATATAAAAATAAAACATATATAAGAAAGAATATAAGAAATCCGAACAGAATGCATATTTTTTCTACAGAATGAATTTAGAATCCAGGAAGTCTCCGAAACTTTCACGAGCCAATCAGGAGAGTCAGAGGTCACCACGGTTACCAACAAAAAAGCCCCCAGTTCGCTCACCGAGTTTGACAAGAAGAGAGATGTTCATGGATGGACTCACAGAAGTAAATGGTTTTCATGTCCTTTTCAAGTTGTTGTCAAACTTTTGCTTAACAATGCTGTTATCATTTTCCCCCAATGTTCCAGCACAATTACCTTGCTCAAGTCACATCCAATATTTGGGGGACAAAGTTCAAAATAGTTGGCCTTGCTTCTTTCCTACCTGCAAATCTTGGTGCAGGTAAAAATAAATATTACATTACGTGTAATGAAGTATAAATTGTAATCTTGCTTGCACTTTGATGTATTGCAGTTATCTATAAGACCAGCTTGCTACATCTGCAGCCAAGACAGATGACAATCTACCTTCCTGAAGTGAGGAAGATTTCTCATGATTTTATGAGTTTGCCTGTGTTCAATCCCAATGTTTTCAGTGAAGATGAAGATGACTTACCAGGTGAGAAATGACACACGTGCATTTATACAGATTTGCATTCTAACTATGTAGGTAGGCTTGGAACAAAAGTATTATTTTATGCAAGTATTATTATTTTTATTTAAAGTATTTATTTCAGTTGGGAACACTACACTCCAGTTTTGAATGCACCTGTCTTTATATTTTCTATGTTTTACTGTATCTCCATAGTGATGGGTCCCTCTGGTGTGGCCGGAGATAACCCTCCCTGTACTGTAAACATCCCCATCGCTCCTATCCACAGTCCTGCTCAGGCCATGTCGCCCACTCAAAGCATCGGCTTGGTGCAATCTCTCCTGGCCAATCAGAACATCCAACTGGACGTTCTTACCAACCCCACAGCCAATGCAGCAGCAGCGGCTGCGGCGGCTGCAGCATCTGTCCCTGTCAGCAACCACAGCCAAGACCCTATCCAGTCTCCATACCCCGTTACATCTAGATACTCAAACCCAAACCAGGTGATGTTCAATGGGCTGGATTTGGGGTCGCTTTTACCCGGGACGTTACCACCTCTGCCCCCTCCTCACCATCTACCACCACAACCACAAAGACCGACCCATCCGCAGCCTCCTCGTCAACCCCCACCCAAAGCGTCACAACAAGGGCAAAGAATGCACCATCAACAGCACCAACCGCACCAACAACATCAACCACACCAACAGCACCAACCGCACCCACAGCATCAACCGCACCCACAGCATCCACAGCACCCACCGCACCCACAGCACCCACAGCACCCACAGCACCCACAGCACCCACAGCACCCACAGCACCCACAGCACCCACAACACCCACAACACCCACAACACCCACAACATCAACAACATCAACAACATCAAGTCCAGTCCCAGTCACAGCAGTTGCAGGTACCCCAGATGCAGCAGGGCCCACCGGTGTCCCCTCAAACTCTTCAACAGCAGCAACAGCTTCAGCAACAGCAGCAGCAGATCCGGCAGCAGATCCAGGAAATGAGACAGCAACAGGCCCAGTTACAACAACAGCACCAGCAAATCCAACAGCACCATCAACAAATGCAGAGGCAACACCAACAGATGCAACAACAGCTCAAAATGCAAATGCACCTTCCGCCTCCGCCCGCAGGGTATCCAACCATCTCCTTACAGCAAATCCACCATCTCTTACCACAGATACCTCCGCCTACCAGTGAACCAGGACTGGACAGGGCGGAGCATGGGAATACCTTAAAGTCGACTCTACCACGCACGCTCCCCCCTTCATTCAGCGATTCAGAAGGGACTGTAGAGATTCAAATGAGGAAAGCGAACCCACCGCCGCCCTATCCTGGTACAGTTGTGTCAGTAGCAGCTACGGTTGCAAATACGCCACAGACGCTAGTGACAAATTGTGATAGCCCTAGCGTCTTGGCGCCAGATCCTTGCCTCAAAAAGGATGATTTCTTGCTTCACCCTGTCACCTTACAATACCCAACGCCTCTCGGTTATGAGCGGATTACAACCTTTGATAGTAGTGGTAATGTTGAAGAAGTATGTAGACCCCGAAGAAGACTTATTCGCAACCAGAATGCCTATGCGGTACATGGTATCGGTGGATCTGCTACACTCAGAGTCACCTCATCTGAGAATAAGAAAATCCAACTTCCTTACAGTTCTGCCACTTTGAGTCGCCTGTCCGTTCCTAGATACTCAATACCAAGCGGAGATCCACCGCCTTATCCAGATCCTGCCAATCAGGTGACCGCTACTTTGCCTCCGCCCCAGAGAATTGACAGCAGTCTTATCCATGCTACGCTAAGACGTGAACGAAGAGATGTTAGCCTCAAAGTTCCCCAAATGATGGAAAGCTCGAGAACTCTCCCTACAAAAGGCAAAATGAATAGTGCATTAGGAGGCCTCGGCTACCAGCAGAGGTTGCCCACTGCATTGTATACTTGTACTCAGTGTAGCAGTAACAGCAGTAGCACTAGCGTTAGTGTCACAGGCGGTGGGACTTCTAGTAGCGGGATAGCTGGTGGGACGGTGGTAAGACAAGACTTTCCACCAAGCAAAGGGCCTCATCATAGCACCATTATTGTTCATTCAAAAAGTGCCTCGCCATTGGCTTCTCAGTCATCGTACAACCTGCTTGGTGCTGTGGAAAATAGCAGAGACAGGACTGTGTATGTGAACTCGGCCTTTACAGAGGATGAAACAATGAGTCAGCAATGTCATCTTGAAAAATCAGTGCGACAGTTGAATTTAGGTGATGTTAATTTGACACTGAAACGCCCTCCGCCTTATCAATGGGACACTTCAGCTACAGAGGACTTTTGGATCACTCCGGAACAAACAATGCTAGCTCCGCCACCTGCCCCGCATAAACCACCTCCACTTATAATTAGCCAAGCTCAGCATTTAGATGTCAGCCGACTGCCTTTTGTTCTCACCACTAAACCTCCAACTAGCCCAAGTACAACCACTCTTACCTTTCCATCCGGATATCAGATTTCACTTTCCCCTTTCCCACCAAGTGTAAATCACAGTGGGCCTACTTTGCAGACTTTACAAGCTGGACCAAATCCAAATGAGTTGGTCAGTCAGTCCCCATTTGCTCAACAAGATCCAAATTTGGTCCTACCACCTGGTTATCCCCCAAATTTGGCAAGCTTGGCGTGCTGCCCACTGCCCCCAATGTACCCAGGGGCAAGCTCTTGTGCTGGGCTACAGCTTCATCCAGTCAGCCTCCATCCATGGAACCCATATCCATGCCCACCGCCAATGCAGGACCCTCCAGCTCCCCCACTACCGACCAAAACTCACCAAATATTGGAAAAGCCTATTCTCTCACCGCCTCCCCCCACTGCACCTCCTCCACCCCCGCCTTTGCCCCCACCTCCCCCGCCTACTGAGCCACCACCATCAAAAAGTGCAGCCGAAGATCTCACTGATTCTGCAAGCAGCTTCCCAGAACCCTCATCGCTGAATGAAAGCCCTGTCCCACAAGAATCTGAACGCTTTAGCAAAAAAAGTCGCAAAAGGTTGGACAGCAGAGCAGACGATGTCCCTACAGTGTCTGAAGGGAAATCCAGAAAGGAAGGACGTGCACTTTCGGATTTTAATAGTTTGATTTCAAGTCCAAGGCTTGGAAGTAGGGAAAAGAAGAAACCTAAAGGTCAAAGGGAGCAATTAAACAAAACTAAAAAAATCAGCAGAGCCACAAACGAATTTCAAGATAGTTCAGAAAGCGAACCTGAGTTGTTCATTAATGGAGATGAACTCATGAACCAAAATCAGAGTAGTAAAAAGAGCTGGAAAAGCAAGCGCAGTATGAGGATGGCAAGTGAGTTGGAGGAGATCAAATGTCGTAAAGCAAATGAAAGAGAAGACAGAAGTTTAGGAAGCCAAGGGTTTGTCTATGTCATGGCCAATAAGCAGCCACTATGGAATGAAGCAACACAAGTCTATCAGCTGGACTTTGGAGGACGGGTCACACAGGAGTCAGCAAAAAACTTTCAGATCGAACTGGATGGGAGACAAGTAAGTCACTGTTACACACTATCACAACACATGATACTTTTTTTGTTAAAAAAAAATAATAATAAATTTCTTGATCACAAATAAAATCAGTATTATGATGGTGCTCATCAACTTCCACAATTATCTGTTCTTAAAAGGTTGTGTTTAGTTGCCTTTATTCTTTTGTGGTAGCAAAGGCAGAATATTTGTTCATGAATATGCATTGTCCCTTTTAAATAAATAAATAAAATTTAATTAGAATGACAACTAATACAAAAGTACGCAACATGAGCAATACAAAATCTATGGACATCATCTTGTTCACTAATTCTCTGCTTTATATTACAAAACCTAGTACCAGGCAAAACAAAACATTATCTATAGGTTAATTGCAACTTATAATATTGGTAAAAAATGTAATGTTTTTGTCTTTGTAGGTGATGCAGTTTGGACGAATTGATGGAAATGCCTATATTTTGGATTTTCAGTATCCCTTTTCAGCAGTTCAGGCTTTTGCTGTGGCTCTGGCCAACGTGACTCAGAGGCTGAAGTGAAAAAGACTCATTCACATACCTGTAGATCTTGAACTGTGTGCAGTTGGAGCTGGGGAAACATGGGTTTGAGCCATGTTGAGGCCTATTCACTGCTCAAATGAACATAGCTCCTGCAACAAGCTCATTCTGAAGGTACAAACTGTGTTCATAAAACTGAATGTCATTTTGTGGCACTCACAATTTGCCATTACCCAGAAAGAAAGAAAGAGTTAGTTAGTGCTCCTAAGCTGTCACGCCAAAGACACATAATGTAGAAGGGCAATCACGCTAAAAACATCACTAATAAATCTTTATAATGCACTTTGTTAGTGAATAACAATGAGCCAATAGCAGGAAAAACTGCATGGTCATTTAAAGCTCCAATTCATTAGAAATGTTTATAAAGTGTATACATTAATTAAACATTACTGATTACAAATCCATGTTAAGCCATATATTGTATAGGGCAGTGGTTCTCAACCTTTTTTCTTGAAGCCCCCCTTGCCTGTGTCCAAGACAAGCCAGGCCCCCCTAACCCCAAATCCTACCTGCATATACGCACTAAAAGAAAAAAGTGATTAACTACAAACTTTTATTTGCAAAAATTCTTCCTTAAATGTTATCAAGTGTATCTAACACACACACACACAGTTTAATTTTTGACAGCCAAACAGAATAGGTTTACCCCATTACAACAGAAAAATAATGACTCATTGCTAAGATATATCAGTATCTATATGGCTTTCTTTTCTTCTGTGTGTCACCAGGTGTATAAAATGTTCAGAAATAACTGCAAGGACATTTAACTATAAATTACCTAGGCTGAATTACCTGCCCGTTAGCTGACCTGAGGATTGCCTGCGCAAGTTCAGGTCAGAGGTAATAAATACCTTAATGAATTTAAATGTGGACCAAAAATATGTTTTAATTTGAATTACACCGAATTTTGATTAGGCTATTGGGTGTGTTGTTGGGATTCTATAATTTTAATGTGCACAAATATAATTTTGATAAAGTCACAACCTCAACGCAGACGAAATTGGGCGGACCCCCTGCGATCTCTAGCGCCCCCCTTGGGGGGGCCCGGACCCTAGGTTGAGAACCACTGGTATAGGGCACCATATAAAGCATAGTCCTTCAAAGTACAATATATTTTATTTCATACATTTTATTTTATATACACATTTAACATAAATATGCTCTTTTTTGTTTTCTGCAAACGCTACACGTTTAGGCATTAGTTATTTGTATTTATGTTCTTAATTCATGCTTAATGACCATGGCACTTAACCATTTTATGTTTCAGAATCCTCTTGTAAATATACAAACACATTTTATTGCAGCTCCTGTTATTTTACTGTTCTACATCTGTCTGTTAAATGTATAGTCTTTGCAAAGTGTTCCTTACATTATGATTGCTATACATTATTATTGCTATAAAATAGCAAATTCTACTTATTTTTTGTTTTTTGTCCAGTTGCCTTCATGATGCCCACTATCATGATGCCCCTGTTAGGCCTGTCTATGTGCCAAAAAGCCTACATTGGAAAACAACTCAGCGTATTTTTCCGTTGAATTCCCAGTCATTTTGAGATTTTTTCGTAGTAGTTGTGTTTTAACGCTACTATAAACTGCATTGAATGTGAAGTCCAGTGGCTTGCCTTTTTGGAAACAGTGCTGCTTTCTGTAGATAGATAGAGCTTGTCTGCTTTAGAACTTGACTGTATGTAGGACTGATGTTCTAGCAAAACAAAAAAAAACATGCTGCTTGCACTTAAATATCTAGTGGATGGACTGATATTAAATGACTTATTATTATTATTCTAAGCTTGTATGTATTTTGGTTGGCAAATTATGTAATGTTGTACTGAAGCTTTAATTTTAAGATGACTAATAATAATAATAATAACTAGGAGCATCGCTTTGCGATACTAATGGGCCCTTCACCACCTTCTGGCGCTTGGGCCTAATAATAATAATACACTTTACTGGAAACAGTTGCAAGAATAAATCTATATGGTCAGATGGTTGCGGTAAATTGTGGTAGATCTATATAGAAATGGTGCTATATATAAAACAGAAATATGAGCAAATGTTATTTTAAAGAATAATTTAAAAAGTATTTTTAGAGAGATGATTGGGAAACTGTTGTCATTTTTTTTTTTTAAATAAATATATTATTTACATAAACTGCTTAAGAGATTCTTGAAGCAAAATGTCAGTTTTCAGCAATACTGTGTAAGTGATTTTTCTGTTTATAACCAAAGCTGGTTAATAAAAAATACTGTGCATAAATTACCTCTTGTTCATTCATAAATTAATTTATTTTTAAGCTTACGGTATTTTTTTATGTATAGTTGTATTCTAGCCACACACAGTGCACTGATTTGTCCATTTCATTTGTGAGAGGTGATCCATGAGGAGTGTAAGTATGGCTGTGTGGCTAAATTCAGATGATGTTTGACCTGATGGAGTTGGTTCTAATGACACATGCTAAAAGGCTTAGTAAACAATTGAATCACTGCATGCCATGTATTATGCATTATGTTATGCTTAGTACATGCATGATTAATAGATGTGTGAATTGAAATGGATAACTTAATGAGTAATGACAATGGCACATGTATAATACAAGACAATACATTAATAATACAATACACTGAATAGATTTTCTGCTGCTTTAATAAGTCTTGTGTCTTGCTCAGAATCCATCATTGTATTTATATTTTTAGTGTACTCTTGAGCTCCCTCTAGTGGAGCAAGTAGAGGAGGCATGTGGTGCAGTTTGACTTGAAACACATCCCAGCTCTCAGGAAGCAGGCCTCTGGTGAAAAACACTGAAGCCAGGTAGGAGAAGAACAAGATGCCCACCAGGGCACACAGCATGCAGATGATTTTAACTGGAGAGTGCTGCACATAGACAGCATCCTCCAGAGTGCATCCTGGGAAATGTAGTATCATAGGCAGGCCTATGGATCTCCACACAGAAGTCTTAGAGGTTGCTGAGTGGCTAGCACTCATGCTTCACAGCAAGAAGGTTCCAGGTTCAATCCCCGGGTCACCCGGGCCTTTCTGTGTGGAGTTTGCATGTTCTCCCTGTGTCTGGGTGGGTTTCCTCCAGGCACTCTGGTTTCCCCATCAAACCTAAAAAACATGCTCCAGGGACTACACATGGACATTAGCTCTGGTGCTACAACCTGACAAAATGTATCTCCCCTGTTAAGATTAATGTAGATTGTGCACTGTGCCTGTCTCATAAATAAACTAAATTTAAAAAAATAGTATTCCCATGAGAAAGCCCGTTATATGTATCTTGGTTCATATGTTCCAATGAACCAAGATAAAATGACGCTGTCTTCTAGATTGGTGAGGAATGTCCCTGTTAGGCCTACTCTCACCACAGAGACACGGATCACAATCTGGATCTCCCTATCAGATGCCTGCAGAAAAGAAGACATATTAAACTAGTTTTGATGAACAGATAATTATGCTATTATCTGTTGAAATGGTACCTAAAGGTGCAAATCTATATATAGTCTATTCTGTTATTATGGGTTAGGTTACATTAGGTTACATTACACAGCCGAAGAGTGACAAAATCATAATAATAATTTTATAATTTCTCATAGAACCAACATTTCCACAGAAAATAATGGATCAGAAATGTATTATGTATTATGTGAAGTATTTTGTCTTTTGAGAGGCATTTTCTTGGAGGAATGATTATACCGCACCTTTCTTGTACTCCAGAAAAACAGGTTTCAGTGAAGCAAAACACTCTCAGTTAATCAGGCAGTTTGCATATAGTTGAAAGCTAAAGGTAAACTATTGCATTTTAAGACATGAGACATAGTGTGGGAGAGGTATGTTTTGGCCAGGTCTTGGGGTAAACTGAATGAGGTGCTGCAGGGGAATATGAAAAAATCTTAAATTTAGTGATATATATTTTTTTTTCTATAGCTTACTTACATGAATATAAGAGAAATATGTATTACACATTTTTCATCATGTATTGTTAAGTTGTGAGTAATGATCAAAAGTGTCACTAAAATGTTAAAATGCTTGCAACATGAAAGAACATTAGACATCTGTTCAAGACTTATGAAAGAACTTGTTTAAATGTCTCCTTGTAAAACATATACACACAGACCAAGTGACCAAGATCACTCCTTGTTCCCAAAATGTTTCTTTGTGTTATTTTGACTAGTTATTCTATTCTCTACTTTTCTTCCTATCCTTATAATGCTTTGAAACCTGCCTGACCAGTCATATAACTTCCACCTCGCGTCTGGTATTAGGCTCATTCTTCATCAAGGAAAAATATGCCTGAAACACCAGCAAGCACACCAACTCCCTGTGGGAGGGGAAGAAAGACATGTGTCTGTTGTGTTACAAGAAGAGTGCAAAGAAAACTGAAAAAGTGATATGCATATGTCACACAGACTGTTCTGAACAGAAGAGAGCTTAAAATGTTGAATTGCTAACTATAAACATAAACTCATCCAGAAGAATCCCTGCCTTAATGGGATGTATATTTCCGATCCATGGAGCATGTAGGATGTTGTTCAGGACAGTCTGGCTGATGTCCAAAGTGGCAGGACTGATCAGAACTAAGGGAACACAAATCCACTGCAGAAACAGCACAGGCTAGTGTACACTAGAGCAGCTCTCAAAACAACACTGGTTGGTACATCCTCTTAAGGAGTAGTAGTTTTGTTTCTCCAACGTGCTGCTCATTGCAGTCTTCACTACACTGCATGGAGTAAACGTTGTCCCCTGTACCACAGTTTGAGGACAGTTTCCCTAATGTTTTATCTGCATGATTTTCAAAACTGATTTCACCTGTCATTACAAAGATGCCCAAGAGCAGATTGATGCTTCGGTTTCCCAAGACTAAATCTCCATCTCTTTGGCTCCACTTCTCTTCTGCTTTCTTTTGGACTTGAAGGAGGCCAAGATCCCAAGAACACCACAATGGCTTTAACTCTAGGTATGTTCACTGCCATGTCCCCCAAATCACTGCACAGAGATCACAGCTCTTGTAAGTTGCACCTTCTTGGAGGGATGAATATACCTTTACCTTGTGTATTTCCTGAAAAACTGATCCTAAAAAACAATTTTATGAATTGTCAAATGTCAACTGTAAATGAAGATGCAACAAGTGAATTCTTGTGTTTCACTTGGCTCAACTGTCTGTTTTGTAGAGTCATAAATTTCTACTCTCTTGGTTGGTCTCTTGGCTTGTACTGTTGTATAATGACAATAAGGAATCTCATGAAGGAGCATCATTGTAAGAATTTACTTTGTATTATATTGAATAATATACTGGAAAGGGTACCAGTTTGTGTTATAAGCTTCAAAGATGACCATGAATCTGAAATGTAAAAGTGAACAACATAGCTACGGGCTCTCCAGAGAGGATAGGGGGAGAGCCCTGAGATGTGTGTGTTTACAGTCCAGACAGGTGGATGAGCAGGTACACTCACACTGGCTCTTTTACTATTTATTTATTTATATGACAGAAACCATGTGAGAACTCTTTTTATTTACAAAATAACCACAGGAAGACATGACCAAGGCTCAGACTTGTTTAAAATTATTCAAGGTGAGAGGGGGAGTGTATTTCTCCTTTGAAATTATGAAAATCTAAATACAATGTTGCACTACAATATTAATACAAATGTGTGTTTTTTTGTGCACAAAGCTAATACGTGTTGCCTGCTCTGGTTCTGGTGCTCTTGGCTCAAGTGTAAATCAGAGTAAAAAAGCATAAAAATTGGACAGAAAAAGATTCAGTTCTTTTAAAAAAAATGAGATACAGTTCCAGGCGGGCACAGGGTGAGGCGGGCACAGGCCAAGTGCCATAACACAATGTCCTAGAATAGAACTGTGAGATATACCTGTCAAAGAAACAAATGTCCACTTAATATTTTGCTTTAAACATACAAAAATAAATCAGGAGCAATTCAACATTGGCTCAGTGACTTCCATCTCATAATATTTCCCTTTATTTAAATCCATATTATTCTGTGGAGCTTCCTCTAGTGGTGCAGATGGAGGAAGCATGTTCTGCAGTTTGATCTGAAACACGTCCCAGCTCTCAGGAAACAGGCCTCTGCTGAAAAACGCAGACGCCAGGTAGGAGAATAACAAGATGGCTGCCAGGGCACACAGCATGCAGATGGTTTTAACTGGAGAGTGCTGCACATAGACACCATCCACCAGAGTGCATCCTGGGAAATGTAGTATCACAGGCAGGCCTATGATTGGATCTCCACACAGAAGCCTTAGAGGAATTCCCACGAAAAAGCCCATTATAGCGCCATAACCATTTGAGATATTAAAGAAGAGAACACAGACTAACTGAGGGAAGATTATGTTATAGGCCATTTCAGCCCCAATGAACCAGAATAACAAAGCACTCGTTTTATGGCTTGTCAAAAATGCTCCAATCAAACCTGACACAATCACAGACACACGGATCACCCATTTGATCTCTTGGTTTGATGCCTGAAGGAGAAAGCACATTGGAGAACATGGTATACATTGAATGAAATAAATACATTTTTCAATCCAGAAATGCCAAAATAATAACTTCTAGATGGCAAACTTCATCTCACCTGAGGTCTCAAGATGTTCTTGTAAATGTTGGAAGAAAAGACTGAAGCTGCAGCAAGCATTGCAGAGTCTGCAGAGGACATGACAGCAGCAGCCACACAGCCAACCCCAATGATGGAGATGTAGGACGGGGTAAGGTGCTGTAGGGAGATAGGCAGGACTTGAGCTGCTTCTCCTCGTTCATATGGAGACGGAGAGCCATAAGACGTCTGGTTCCAGTCTGCAGAGAGCAGCAGTCAGACAAGTGATGAACACCAATCAAACACTGTAACATTATGACCACCTGAAAAACATGTCATATCATTATTTTATTTATTTATTTATTTTTAAATATAACTCATGTTATGAAAGCATTATTAGTCAATCACATCAGTCACTATCAGAAAATCATACAGTTATTATTATTATTATTATTATTAATAGAAAGGTTGTAAAGCTTTCTCTATAAAAAATGAAACTCAGAAGGCAGATTTAGTTTTAAACTTGCAAGCATGGGGATCGTAGCGCTTATTACAGCTCGTCCTACCACCCCAGAGCTGATTCTCCCCTTGCTTGCTTTTATTACAAGACGATTACCATAATACAAAAGGGCGGTCACATACTACAACAGAACACATGTGTGTCGTGGTGTGAACACTGAAGCAGAAACTGTGTGTCACACAGTGTTGTAAAATAAAAGTATACTTTGATAAAATATAAAATAAACATTATAAAATATAAAATCCTTTACAGTCACACATGTCCAAACCCTGATCTTGAGTTATGGACAGATATACAGAGTGGATACACTCCTCAAAATGTATGATACTGTTATAACTGTGAGTAACACATGTGAGTGGAAATTCACAGAACCCTCCTCATCCTCAAACATCCCAACTCAACTGTAGCCAAGTCAGCACTTATTCACCTCATTGGTTTAGCTGCCCAGCTTAAACTTAAGTAGATGAGTTTCTCAACTGAGTGGTGTCCCAAAATTCATTTTCTTGTCAAAGCCACACACTCACAAAGTTAGAACTTAACTTAATCCAACTCTTTATGTTAATTATCCCTTTAATCGCACTCTACAATGCAGACAAATTGCTATTTCTTCTGTTAATATATAACGTGCTCTATTACCTGTAGAAACCACTCCTGCACCAAGGAGAATAGGTGGTATTCCAAATAATAACATCAGGAAAGCAGCAATATGGCAGGTGGCTTTGGCTGTTTGTGTTGATGAAGCTGCTAGCATCCTCTGATGGAAACACTGGTATCCCAGACTTCCAAAGGCCTACAAGGGGAAACCTATGTGTACCACACATTACAGAATATTAAAGATCTTTAAACTCACAAAATATAAAAAGTTATCCAGCAGAATCCCAGCCTGTTTTGGATCTACATTTCCAATCCAAGGAGCGTGCAAACTGTTGTTGAGCAGAGTCTGTCCAATGTCTAGGGTAGAAGGGTTCATCAAAACAAAGGGGACACACAGCCACTGTGGAAAAATAAAAATCCCTTATTATTATTGTCTAACCCTAACTCTAACCCCTGAATTATTTTGTAACATTGGAACTTTTCTTCTTTATTATTTTTTTTTTAACAAATAAGAGATAGATGAATGGTAAACCTATGTGCAACTATTCAAACTCATGTTGTCTCTGACAGTAGCTCAAGAGCCAAACAGTCTCACCAGGCTGCCAAACACCAGAATGAGCTGAATGACATCTGTGTAGGCCACAGAGTAGAGCCCTCCCAGCAGAGTGTAGGTGATGGCCACAGCAGCAGACACCCAGATACATACACTGTAAGACACGTCCAGGACCACACTGGTGGTTGAACCTAATTAACACAAAAGCAAAAGCCAGAAACACAGTACACCAAATAGAACTAAATAATGCATTCGTCTCATCTGTCTTACCTAAGCAGATTAATATTAAAGTGACTGAGAGTATGTCCATACAAACTGAAACCAGGGACAGAGCCGCCATCAGGACTTTTCCATATTTCATGTGGAAAAGATCCAACATGGTCACACACTTCTTTGCTCTGATTGGTTGTGCAAACATAAGACCACCTTAAAAACACAAAGATGAGTAAATAAATCATGCATCTAACTGACATTTTGGCAAACAAAAAGAGGAAGAAAAAGGATATGCAGTCATGGATATGTTATTTAAATGTGCAGTCAGAAACATCAGGTGGAAGATTCACCATTTGGGGTCATTATTACTTTCCTAAAATGTTCCACAATATGGCATTATATGTATATGTCAGAGAAGACAAGCAGGTGGCACCACCACTTTTTCAAAGAATTCTTTTATCGAGCCAATATACTTACACACAATAAAAGTTGTAGAGTAGGCCAACAGCAAAATAACTGTGAAAATGAGTCCCATAGAAGGTGTGTACATCATTTCTGTAGTGCCGACAATAAAACCTCCTCCAATCCAGCTGGCTAAAAACAAAGAATAAATACATAATTACATAAATAAAAAAACAGTAAATCACTGAACGCATACCATGGAAATTCTGCAAATGTAAGATTAAAGAATAAGCTGATAAAAAATATTAAAAGTCCTTTAATAATACATGGACTGGAAAGCAGCCCCACCCTTGAGAAGCACCTGTGTTTTACACCCTACACCTTCACTCACCTTATCCCTTGCTTTTGAAATAAATCAATTACGCCATCACTAGCACCTTGTACAGGAGCACAGAGAGTGCTAAAAAGCAACATGTCTCTCTGTGATGCACAAATGTCTTTGTGCATTGATATCGCTCCAATATTCTCTTCAAATGCAGGAGGGTCTAGAACTGGACCATAAAGGCTTAAATCAGTTAATTCAGTTCCACATTTATAGAAGACAATTTGATTCATCAGATTTTTAATGTTAAATGCAGCTGAATCTCTCTCTTTGATTTCTTTAATTATGAAAAAACCTGTTTGAATGTTTTTTCTTCTGAATATCAGTTGCTGAATTGTTAAGTGTACATTTTCAATGTGTGTTAAAATCCAAAAATGAAAATGTCACTTTTTTAATATTCAACTCAAATGTGTTCAAGTCCTCAAATTCAACAGTCAAAATTCAGAGTGAAAAATTTCCAGCAAAAATCCAAGATGCCAAGGCAAAAGCAATCGACTGTGTGTGACTGAAGAGGACAAAGGAAGGCTGTTTCCTTTTGGTGAAAAAAATTCAACTGCATTTAAAACTCAGAATCTGATGAAACAAATTATCTTCCATAATTATCTTCCATAGACTAACATTCAATCCAATGAGTGCTAAATAAGGAAGTGCAGATGCCAATACAATACAAGCCAATAATCTGAATGATTAGACTAAAACTTAATCAAAATACCCTATGAAAATGACACTTACCCACCTGCCATGGTGAAAGTCCCAACAAATAAGTTAATTTTGCGGTTTCCAAGGACAGCCATCTCCATCTCGGAAACTGCATTTTTCTTCTGCTCTCTTTTGGACTTAAAGGAGGCCCAGATCCCAGTCAACAGAATCAGAAAATAGAAGATCAAAGTAGCTATAACTCCAGGTATGTTCACTGCCATGATACTCACAAATGTTGCAACACAGACAGTAAATACAGGCTTGTGATGTGAGTCAGATACGCACACTGTTCAGGTCTATTTGGTTGTTCTTTTAACACTTTTTGAAGACCCCACCCACCATCACTTTATGGCAGAGGTGGGACCAAATACTTGACTAAGATTTGAGACTTTGAGATGATTTGCAAGTCTTAAGTCTTGGTTCAGTCCCAAGTCAATTGGCCAAATGCCCAATAATAATAATGATCATGATGATTATTATATTCATTATCACAACAAAGTAGCCAACTACTGTTCATGAGAAGAACATTTTTTTCTTTTTTCTTTTCTAATTCACTGATTATGTATGCTTCTGAACGAGAGCTGTGTGAAGTGTGAAGAACTGTGTGAAGTGATGAGAAATGTTCCAAATGATCTGACCACCTGAGCCCCAGTTTAGATACATGTTTGAATCAAATGATCCAACTAAACCAAGTTTCAAAAAAATCGGCTAAAACGATTGAAAAAACTGTAGTGAAGTATGACACTGGGGTTCACACTTTACACAGATGCTTTTGGGACTGGAAGAGTATTTTATTTTTTTTTTTCAATATATTATAACATTTTTGTAAAAATGTTATCTCAGCAGAGCCCACGAATAAGCCTCCTCTGACCCATGTGGCTGCAAGACAAGACAAGTCATGGTGGTGGAATTCAGTTGGCATAATGCTGGTGCAGTATTTGTACAGAACATGCATGCAAGTGACCTAGGTGAAAGGACAAGGACAGTGGAGGATTACTCAAACATGCATGAATCAAATCAAACAATCAAGCAGTGAAGAGTAAAACACCTTTAAGATGATTAAAGTTGACATGTAATGTCTTCTTTAATCACAGATACAATATTATTACAATTATGCAATTTTAATCAACATAATTGCATTTAATTCACATTTTTACAGCTTCAAGTGTAAAATAATAATAAATACCAGCGGCAATGATCAGCCCTCGCGTGCGCATGCGCCTACGCCGCGACCCACAAACGCAGTGCCCCGCTCGAACCCACTGGAACTCTTTATCAGATGCCTAGAGAAGAAAGGATTGCAGCTTTTACATATATATATATATTCTTTTACATATATATATATTATATAAGAGATATGTTTTTATTATATATTTACATTTCTTTCACTCCCTGTACATAAGAGCTACCTGATGTTGTAAATATGTTAATATTTATTGTGATTTTATTTTTTATTTACTTATTGTTCTGAGTGTTTGCACAATTTTTCACAACTTTTTGCACTATACTGTCCCCTGACTGTGAGCTTCTGTCACGAGTGAATTTCTCCTCTGTGAGATCAATAAAGTCTTGTCTTATCTTATCTTACCTGAGGTCTGATGATGCTCTTGTAAATATTGACAGTAAAGACAGAGGCAGCAAACAGCATCACAGAGGTCTGCAGAGGACATGGCGGCAGCAGCCACACAGCCAATCCCAATGACGGAGATGTAGGATGGTCTGAGGTGCCGTCTTGGAGATAGGCAGGACTCGAGCTGCTTCTCCACGTTCATATGGAGAAAGAGAACCATACGATGTCTGGTTCCAGTCTGAAGGAAGATACAAAATATTGCTAATTTCTCAATCTTTTGTGCAGCCTTGATATCACGTTGAAGTTTATGTACACTACCAGTCAAAACTTTGGACACACTTTCATTCTTTCTTTCTTTTCATGATTATTTACACAGTAGATTCTCACTGAGGGCATCAAATCTATGAAAAGACACATAGGGAATATAGTAAACAAAAAGCCTCAAATCTCAGAATGATCCCAAACTTGTTTCAGATTTTGCTTTGGTCACTGCTTTGGACAATTACCATTCCTTTACCCAAACATGGCACACAGTGAAGTGAAAAACATTTCAGGCAACTTCATTCTAAGATCACTGAGAGAAGGCCAAAGGTTTGCAGCATTGTCAAGAAAAGGGTTGCTACTTTGAGAAATTTGAATCTAAAATATATATTAAAAATGGTTGAATTATATCTTGTTTCATATATTTGATGTCTTCCGTATGTATCTAAAATGTAGAAAGTAGTAAACATAAAGAAAAACAACACTGAATGAGAGAAGGCGTCCAAACTGCCTGGTACTGTATATCCAACCCGAAAACATATGTGGGGAATACCTGTTGAGGAGGCTGCATCTCCAATCAAAAGTGTGGGGATCCCCATTACCACGGTTAGAACAGAAGCAAAGCAGCAGGTGACTGTGGCTGTGTGAGTGAGGCCGACAACGTTCTCTGGTGAACACACTGGTATCACAGACTCCCCGAGGTCTAGCAAGGCAAACTCCTGATTAATGTAAATCTAATATTAGTGTAGGAGAGTGGGAAAGAAGAGTCACCAAATATAAGAAGTCGTCCAGTTTTATTCCAATAGTTTTCAGATCTGTTTGACCAACCCACGGAGCATGTTGTGTGTTGTTGAGGAAAGTCTGACTAATGTCCAGAGTAAAAGGGTTCATCAAGACAAACAGAACACACAGCCACTGCAGAAACAGAAAACAGCACTTCAAACTAAACATAATCACTGACATAGATAGAGCACCTGTTAATAAGTGTTATTACACATCTTTTTTCCATATACATTGTGTGTTGTTTCTGCCATGTTAATATGTACCAAATGTTGCCCTTGGGTTCATTCAAAACAATGAGATAATATTGCACTACTGAAGGAGTTAATGACTGATCTCTTTAAGAGTTTGGTACATTCAGTGACAGCAGAATGTGTTATAGAATTGTAAAAATATGTTATCAAAGTGTACTGAGCTACTGAGTTATATGTGCTTATGTGTGCAAAAGAAGTGCCTACGTGACTGAGAATTCAACAACTGTGTAAACAGAAAGTGAGACCCAAGATTAGCGTGTGTACAGGGAGTCTAAAGGTCGTAACTACCTGGTCACGTGTTATTGTCAGACACCCAGAATGTCAAAAGAATAAACACATGTCTTAATGTTTTCCTCTCAAATATTCTGGAGGAGTTCTGTATTTTACCGAGGCAGATGAGTATTCCGGTCAACATGAGAAGCTCCAGGCACACAGACACCAGGGTTATTGCTGCAGTCAGGACCCTCCCATACTTCCTCTAGAATGAGTCCAACATTGTCACATATTTGTTATCCCTCATTGGCTTGCAAATACAAACCCACCTAAAAAACAAATAAATAAAACTACAAAAGACACTAATCTCTTCATTCAGTAATAATTAAAATATTTGCAAATCTTGGTTAAAGCTCAAACATTTTGCATTAGCAGTGTAGAAGTCTGTGTAGATCAAGTGGGCACACACATATTTATCCATAAGATTTCCTTGGAGTGAGTTCCTCATGCGTTCACTTACAAATGACAAAAGTTGCAAAGTATTCCATCAGCATCAACATGGTGAAGCTTAGTCCCATTGAAGGAGTGTAGGCCATTTCCGTGGTGTTGACTACAAATCCTTCTCCAACCCATGTGGCTGCAAGGCAAGACAGTTTTAGAGTTTGGAGTGCTTAAGATGTTAGACATGACCATCAAATAAATCTAATAATAATGCACAGCAACATACCTGTCATAGTAAAGTTAATTTTACGGTTTCCCAGGATTTTTTATTTTTTTTATTTTTTATTTTACTGTTTTTATTGTTTTAGGACTGGTATGACCAAATTTTAGCAATTTACCTTTTTGTTGTCTTAATTTTATGATCTCTGTGCTGCACTTTAAAACTGCTTTGTTTGTAAAATGTGCTCTTTAAATAAAGTGGATAATATTATAATAATAATATGTTTATTCAAAAGTTACATTACTCCAGACACAAAATATTACTAGTGACAGCAGAGAAGTAGAATACAAACATAAAGTCATGCAGAAATAGGGGAAACACAATTTGTGTGTTCTAAGATTTCACATTGTATTCATATATTTTAAAAACGAATCAAGATAAGGTCAGAATTATTGACTACTTACCATCTGGAGTCAATGATAGGCCAGGAGACCAAGAGACAGTAGGCTAATGCTGTACCCAGATTTTATAACAAACAAATAGTATACAAATTAACCCTTGTGCTTTGTTGAAAATGTGTGTACACTGAGAGTGTTTTGTACAAAGTGTGTACTTTTTTTTTTTTTTTTTTTAAACTGCCAAACAGTAATATTTTTCAATTGTTGTTATATTTTTTCACGAAGGGGTTCTCTTTAAAATGAGATATTATGTTTATGACCAAAATTTATTAACCCCTTAGGTGCCAGTTTTATAATTTTTGTAGTCTTTAATTATCACTGGTTGACTTATATGGACATGGGGTCACAGATACTTTTTCCTCCCCATTCGTACTGTAATCTTCTTTAAAAGTATCTATGCATATTGAGACCACGTGACTCAATATGCATAGACGTGATTGTCCACTGAGATTAGATTTAGTACTAGGTAAACAATCCTATGGGCTAATTGCAAATAGTAGCAACTATGCTTATTACCACTAGATGGGGCTACCTTCATATGGCATTACCCTTCAACACCGCATCTTAATTTGAGATGTGTTTGACAATGTGAGCGTCTTAGACTAATCACCTGTCCCCCTTTCCCCTCTTCCCTTTCTGCTGCAGGCACCAGAGCCAAAAGATTTACCAGAGACAAGCAAAGTTCATCCAGCAAAGTTCAGGACTTCAGAGGAGAAAAGGAAAAGAGGAGAGACTCAGCTGTGTTTACATAGGTATTTGTGGAATATGTGGAATATATGTCCAAAAATATTGGAACCGCAAGGCAAATTCTCTTATTTTTATTGTTCACTTTTGATCTTGAACCCAAAGGTTCAGAAAAGATGAGTATAAGACAAGAGGTCAGAATGTCAGCTTTTATTCCCTGGTATTTACATCTAAATGTGTTAAACAACTCAGAACATACCAGCCTTTGTTTAAACCCACCCATTTTTCAAGTGAGCAAAACTACTGGAACATGTGACTGACATGGTGTTTCTCGTTGACCAGGTGTTGCCTTTAAGGTTGGTTGTTCAAACATTAAATAGCTCTGCATAACTCTACTTCTTGGCTGCAAGACTGCATTCCTTGTTAAAGAGCATAAACCAAAATGAAGACCAGGGAACTGTCTATGTGAGAAAATCAAGCCATTTTGAAACTGAGAAAAGAAGGAAAATCAATCAGAGCCACTGGACAAACATTGGACATAGCAAGCACAACAATTTGGATTGTCCTGCAAAAGAAAGAAACTACTGGTGTTCTGAGTAACAGATGTCGAACAGATTGGCCAAGGAAAACAACAGTAGTTGATGACAGAAATATTGTGCGAGCTGTGAAGAAAACCCCCAAAACAACAGTAAGTCAAATCACCAGTGTCCTCCACAGTGCAGGGGTGGAGGTGTCACAATCCCCTGTTTGAAGAAGACTCCGAGCAGAAATATAGATTGACGTTATCATCAATTTGTATGTCATACAGTATGTGCTGCCCATGTCTAACCAGGAAGTAGCTACAATTATAAACACACAAATTTTAAAAATAGATTAAAATAGGCAAGATTTTTAGCCAAATCTTAAATATTATCATGTTTTTTTGTGAAATGAGTAGTCTAATCTGTCATATGTGCTAACATAATCTTATAGCTTCTTAAAATGAGCGAGTCAACCAGAAGTCTAATACGGTTGATGTTTTTTGTTTTGTATAAAAAGTGTGGTGAGCTCAGCAGCAGCGAGGACAGTGGACATTGAGCCAGTCCAGGAGGAAAGACCTAAAACAATGGTGATCACAGTTACACCACAGTCCCGGAGTTGAACCCACTCAATAACAAATCCAATACTGTATTGGTTACTGAGTGGGTTCAACTCTGGGACTTCTGCCTCAGTTTTCATTTTAGTAGTGAGTTACACTCTGGGCTCCACCACACGCACACATGCGCGCACCTTTTTACAGTGATACTTTTTAATTTTACTTCACTACATTTGAGAGCATGTACCTGTGCTTTCTACTCCACTACATTTTACATCTGGACTGAAAAATAAAAAGTACTTTTCTTCATTTCATCATTAAATTGTTCTAAAAAAATGTCTGCAAAATACTTTTACTTTTTACTCTTAAAGTACATTTTTAAACAGGTACTTTAATACTTTTATTTAAATATTTATTTTTCATGAGATACTTTACATTTTTGCCTCTGTATCTGTACTTATACTTAAGTAAAAAAATTGAGTAGGCTACTTCATACACCACTGCAGACTGCTACTTTCATAAGACTGAAATATGAAGGTCATAGTCCAAAACAAGACTGCTCAATAAAGCCACATGAGGCCATGTGGTGCCAGAGCTGCTGGGCATGAGCAGCTGACTTCAAGTTGTGTTGAAATTGCCAGCATCTAAAAAGAAACTGGGATGTGGCTGAGAAAGTGCAATATCTGTAATGCAGTAATAGTAAACATAAATAATAAATCATTATTAATTTGCATTCTTTACAGGAACTGGAGCAGTACTTTTCTTTAATGAGCAACCAAATAATTGCATTAATAACTCCAAACAAAATATTTACATTAGCTTTTTATGACATTACCTAGTCAAAACAGACCGGAATTAATGAAAATATAACCTAAATCAAATCAAATCAAATCAAATCTATAAGGTTCTAAAAAAAGAAAAACTAATAGAACACAAAAAGCAAATAGACAGGCCTTGTCCACCATTATGCAACATGTTTTGACTGAATTGTTTTAATTTATTAGCCAAATACATTTACATATTTCATTAGGCCTGTATACTTTTTATTCTAGTTCAAGGCAAATGTACCTACATAAAACCTGTAACATACACAAAAGCTCCACACAGAAAACATAACCTACTATAAAAGTTAATAATCCGTTTAATTATGTATTATGTATTATTTATTCCCGTGACCGTTCACCGGGGTCACGTGACTCGTTTATTACCGGAAGTGTACCGCGTACTTTTGTCCACGCCTTTTATTTTTAAAATTTTAAACTAAAAGCAGTAATAACAATATAAAAACGCTCTTGTCGTGTTGTAAATATAAAATTCGGCTAATTATACCAACATGAACGCCATTTAAGTAGTGGACTGTATTATTTATTTCGGATTTTACGCTGAAGGTAGAGAGGAAAGCGTGCTGTTTATTACCCACGGCGTGACTGACCATAACATGACTACAAATGTGAGGGGAGGATTTACACTGTGGAAACTACAGCGGATTACTGCGACTGGAAGAGTCTACAGAAGTTTTTCAGAGCGTAGTTATGTGGCTAATTTGTTTTTCTGCTACATTTGCCGGATATTAAGGACTGGAACGGTATCATGGCCACGGAAAATGAACGTGAACGTGAAGGTAAGTGATATGAAATTGTAACCAACAAGTTAACATTTTTCTTTCTCAATCGCAGATGCTTAATCACATTGAATGGCTTAAAACATGCATCAGTAACTTTTTAAAATAGTTTGTTGTCTATTCTAGATGCCAGTAATGCCCGGAATGAATCCACAGAACCACCCCAGAGGATGTCCAGACAGCAGATCCTCACCCTCATTTCTATAGCATCAGTGAACTTTAGCTCAATGATATGTTACTCAATTTTAGGTCCTTTTTTCCCAAACGAGGTATGTCTGATTGTTTAATAGCCTATGAAATAAAAATAATACTTATACTACTGGTAGGACAAGTAGTCCAAAGTTCATGGTGCATTGATTTTTTGCAGTGTTATAATGGCAAATGTAGGCTTTGCTCTTGTTTGTAGACAGAGGGTGTTAGGTGAGTTATCATGTGTAAATACAAGATCAGCTATAGATGTGAAGTTGCTTTGATAAGCTGTGAGCTTAAGACAAAGCATACTAGCATCAGTACTGAATATATTTTAATTATGTCTGCAAACAGTTGCATGCACCCTCTTCACGTGTAGGAACAGTTCACCAAAATTATATATAAACTTGACAATGTTTCTTTTGATTTCTTTCCAGGCTGTAAAAAAAGGTGCGAGTCAAACGGACATTGGCCTCATATTTGGCTGCTATGCTGTGTGTAATTTAATTGGTTCATTAATTTTAGGAAAATATGTAAGTTCAAAATATATTTACAAATATTTCACAATATTGTTTCTAAGTCTTTAATATGCTTGTTAATTGTCTGTTTCAGATTGTCCAAATAGGTGCAAAGTTTATGTTAATTGCAGGGCTATTTGTGTCATCAGGATGCACCATAATATTTGGGTAAGGGCTCAGAAACTTGTGGTAGTATAACTCTAAAACCTTTAAGGTGTTTAAAATTAGATAAACCATGTTAAAAATAAAATCCCAAATTAAATTATTATTCAAGAAGGTAAATTAGGGTTCATTGAAAAGCATCCTTGAGGAGAGTTTTAGGACTGAAGAAAAAATGCAGTACAGCATGTAATTAAATATGTTTTAACATTTGAAAGGGGATTATTACACTAATCTTAATCCTTTGTCAAAATATTCAAACTTTGTGACTTGGTCCCTGGTTTGAATAATCCACTATATTACACATTATTTCACTGTGCTTCAGATTTGTTTTTTGAATAATTTGAGATTTCAGCATTTGTCTTGTGTCTCTTTCAGATTACTGGACCGTGTACCTGCAGGCCCTCCTTTCATTGCCCTGTGTTTTATAGTGCGCTCCATAGACGCTTTGGGCTTTGCTGCAGCGATGACCTCTTCTTTTTCGATGACAGCGAAAATCTTCCCCAACAATGTGGCGACTGTTTTGGTGAGTGTCTGGTTGGTATGTTGTTTTGACGTTTCAATCACGAGAAAAACAGGCGGCAAAAGCTGTTACTTTGTGTTGCCTATGACTACCATTAACAATACTGGTACATGTCTTGGTATAGTAAATAATTTGATAAAATAAATTACACATAGATGTTTTTGTCTCTTTAAAAAAAAAAAAAAAAGAAGAAGATGCCCATCTAGATGCAAAGACACATTACTGTTACTGTAGAGTTCAGTAATGGAGTTTCTTGCTCAGAGACACACCACTCCACTGCACCCTCTATGTTTGATTTAATGTTGTTTTTCTGTGTTCATATCCTCTTCACTGTTCATACCTGTCTATAAAAACAAATTAAATGTGTGCCTTTTTGATGGCAGTGATTGCAGGATTCTCCAATAAATCAGATGCCCTACCTGCGAACAGAAACATGTCAAATTAGTAAGTTTTAATATTATTTCCAAACTGATTTTGATATGATGTTTCAGGGTAGTCTGGAGATCTTTACTGGCCTTGGGCTGATCCTGGGACCACCAGTCGGGGGATGGTTTTACCAGTCTTTTGGATATGAAGTCCCATTCATGCTTCTCGGCTGTTTCCTCTTAATTATGGTCCCCTTCAACATTTACGTCTTACCCACTATTGGTAAGTAATTTGACTGTCTGAATTATACAAAATTCTATTTACGGATTTGTTGTGAGTATTGTTACTGTTAGACTAAAGGGGTAATTTACCTTGAAACACCAATCTAGTTCTTGGCACAAAAATTATCCTCAGCATGAAAAGCAATCAACATTTTCAAAGTGCTATTTTATTGTTATTTTTTATATCGTCTTTTGTAATTAATTGTTTTTTTTTGTACATTTCATCTTCATTTCTTTTTTTTTCCCTCAGATGCAGATCCGTCCAAAGACTCTTTTTTCCGTCTTCTGACCAATGTAAAAATACTCCTTATCAGCTATGTCATATTCACACTAAGTGCAGGCTTAGGTTTCCTGGATGCAACATTGTCACTTTTTGCCATTGAGAAGGTACTTTTCTACACATTTACTTATTTGACAACATAAACAAATAAGTAATAAATAACCACCCATGCCATTGTATTCCCAGTTCAATCTCTCCCCAGGTTATGTTGGCCTCATTATGCTTGGCTTGTCTTTACCTTACTGCCTGGCATCTCCACTAATGGGTTATTTCACCGATAAATTCCCTGTGAGTATAAACAGTACATTCATAAACATGTTAATAATTTTTTTAAGTCAATAATTTTTTTAATTATTGTCCATTCCTGTATTATAGGCCACCAGGAGTTGGTTCATGGTGACTGGGGGGTTCACCACTGCACTTGGTTTCTGTCTGCTTGGTCCTGCTCCATTTTTGAATATTTCTGGGTGAGAATCAAATTTGGATTTACATAGTAGTAGTTTGAAGACATTTGACCATTCAAAATAATATCAAACAAAAATAATTATGCAAGGGAAAAAGCTGTCTTGGCTCCCAAACATAGCTACTATATGTTTCCTCAGTGGGTCATGCCATGTTCATAATACAATTAAGATGTTGCTCTCCTCCCTGTTTTGCATGTGTTAGGCCGCTGTGGCTGCTGGTTGTCATGCTGGGTGTAATTGGGTTTTCTCTGGGCATGACTGCTCTCCCTACGTTCCCGGAGATCATCACATGTGTGTAGTGAGTGCCTTCACATGTTCTCCTGCTACATTCACTGCCGGGAGGAGGTATGAGCTCCAGGCAGGCACACAGTAAGCCTCAAAGTAACATTGTGTCTGTTCTCCAAGTGATCAAGGATTTGAGGAAGGCCTGAGCACACTGGGGATGGTGTCTGGCTTGTTTGGAGCAGTTTGGTCCTTTGGGTAAGATAAGAGACCATTTATTTCTCCCACAATGGGGAAATTCCAGTGTTGCAGCACACTGTCCAGTAACAAGAGAACAGAAATAGACACTCAAAAATCAAGATAAATGAATATTAGAAAATAGACACAACACTGCAGTTATATATATAAAAAAGTGCCTAATAATGCCTGCTCTCACTCATTTTGAAATGAGAAAACCCATTAACAAAGCAAGAATATGAGTCCTGTGGTCTAAGTTTAGAAAATGTGTCAATTCAGTTCATACAAAATTCTTATGTCATTTATGTATTTAAGATGACCTCTTGAGCTCAAAATACATGGAACTTGTTTGTCTTGGTAAAAATAAATCTTTTCTGTTTTCAGCATGTTTTATGGGCCCATCGTCGGTGGTCTTATCACACAGAACCTAAGCTTTGAGTGGGCAGCAGTGATACAAGGAGGACTGGGCTTTTTGGCTGTAAGTACTTTATCATAGAATCAGTGTTGAATTTTGTATATGTGCATTAGAATCTGACTCACTCTAGTAGTCTTTAGTCCAGTCGTTTAGCCTTTGCCAGTCCTGGTTAATCTTGGAGGACTGTAGTACTAGTAGCAGTAGTAGTCACAGCACAGTATTTTTATGCAATAATGGTTCAAACCACTAGGTATAGTGATATATAGTGTTATAGTGTTATAGAGATAGTGCTATAAAGCAATGTGATATTTTAAACAGCAAAAAGAAAGATTTGTAGATAAAACTTTGTTCTTGTGTCCTAGGCATTTCTACTCAGTTTACACTACATCTTTCAGAAACCACGACCACAAAGGTAATAATAAACTCATTTACATTACTCATTTAATAATTAACACATTTACTCTCTCATTTGTTGTTTCGTCGTAAAGATTTGTGTAACAGTTTCCCTCTTGTTTTCATTAAGCCAAACGTGTGAACTAACAGAAGAAACCACTCCACTTCTGAATTCATAAAGATCAAAATGCCAAGACACAAAGTCATAGGAAGTATTTGGTACTGTTGATTTGTTTGCCATCATCATTTCGTACTGTTACAGACATAACGCCTCTCTACTGGATGGACACTGGTATTTCTTTGGTCTTGAAATATCTTCATAAATTGGTTAAGTTTAGTCCATATTTCTAATTGGCTGAATTTGAACAGCTACTTTGTTTAGTGTCAGTCTATGAAAATGTGAAGAGTAACAATTTTCTATGTAGTTTTTGTACTTTGAGATTTCTAGACATATCCACAAGCACTGCCTAATGTCATTGAGATTATAATAAATATGACTTGATGTGTCTGATCATTTTAATTCGTGGGAGCCTCGGCGAGAGGGAAATTTGGAGGAAAGAATGAGAATCTTTCACAATGGTGCTTTTTGTTAAAGCAGCAGTGTCACATGACTACTTTGACTGGTACAGAAATGTTTTTGTTTTATATTGTTATTTAACACTATTTGTGTATTGAATGTATTTCATGATTGAGGAGGTTTGAATAAATAAAACAAGTATAAACATAATGGCTTTTAGTTTATATATTAGAATGCATTTGTTTATAAATCATTAAATAATCCTTTTATGGTTTGTAATCAAAACTGGCAACACAATATGTATGTACAAAGTATGAAATATACTAGTATAGTGGGACTGTATTGTGAGGCATATTTCTACGGCATATCAATATGATGTGTATACCAGTTTTTAGTGTGATCTGATAATATTTAAAGAATGCAAATGTTTCCATAATTTCTGTGGATGCAGCTTTTATGGCTACCTGGCTCACACACTAAGCAGTGTTTTTAAATGTTTTTGAGCTCACTTTTTAACACACTCATGGGATTTTAACCAATTAAGAAGTGCAGCATATGCAGTTCAGGAACTATTGGATTTGTAAAATTAGTTGTTTGTTTTTCCCATATCCATGGAGATTGAGCAAGAGCTAGCTAAGGCGCTAACTATGGACATTTGAGATGCTACAGGCTTTTACACCGTATGCGGCAGCAAAAGGGGCAGAAGAACTTCCAGATGAAAAACTTGAGGGAATGAGCCATTTCATCACCAACTGAAAGACTAGAGTGGTGTAAAAACGAGGCCTTTCCTGTTGTGTTCAACTAGCCCCCTGGACTCTCACTCTCACTCGCTCTAGAGATATTCATAAAGAAATGATCTAAAAACATAATGTTATAAAAAGGTTACAATACAAAATACAAAAGAAACTAGATACAATAGGTTTAAAAGTGTAAACAAGTGAATACAAAATACCTCAGTATACTCCGTATACTCGGCATACTTTTTTATAGGAAAAAGTCCCTTTGGTTCAGGGGTCAGGTTCAAAGGCACCATTGGTCTTTCCACTGGGTCTCTTTGGCAGTGGTCTTCCTGAAGTCCGGACCGGTTTGTCTAAAGTCTGGATGGTTCTGGTGCTGGGACCTGCCACATCTGCCTCTGAAAATGTCCCCCGAGATGAAGACATGGACAACATGCCAGGCTTTTTCAACTTTTTCTTTCTTTTATTTCTGTCAAAAAGACAAAAGACACAACAGACCGTAGTAGTTAGTATGTCCCAAAAACATTGTTTTCTAACTTTGTCTGGTGTCCTAAATGTATTTTTGACTCATCTTATATAATCTTACGTCACATTGAGTTATTTACTGATTATTGCTCCTTTTTCAACTTGTTGGCTCCCCTTTAGTTCTAGCAATGATCTACTGGTTTTTCTTAGAAGATTTATGCAGTTCTCAGGATGCGTTCACACTGGTGGTGATTTGGTCATGATTTGAACAAGTTCTAGTCCTAGTTTAGTTCTGGTCTAGTCTGGATTTAGTTAGAGGTTAGAGACATTAAAATGTTTAAATTTGTATATTTATATAGACAGTGTCACTTACTTGGTGCTGATCAGCTCCGGCTCTGTGTCCGAAAGAGTTGGTTCAGAGAGAAACCTGAGCTCCCCAGAAGAACTAATGGCAGCTGACACCTTAAAGTTGTGAAGCAAGAAACAGTCCACCATCACCAAGTTATGGCACCCAGTTATATAACCCAGAGAAATGAGAGGAGTAACAAGCAATACAGGTGTAGATTAAATGTAGATTTCTTACCCTTGTGGGTGTGGAGCGATCCGCTGTTCCTTCAGACAGAGTAGCTTGAGCCTCTACTCTCTTTAATGCATCTTCGTTGTAGTCCCCTATGACATTTCACAAACATTAAATTTAGGTTGTTTTGGGAACAATGAAAGACAACACTGAAAACTTCTCCAAGCTGTTACCAAGTGTTGCAAGTAATACTGCAAATACCCCATTATAGACATTCACATTTAGTTATGTGTAAAATAAAAAAAAAATATAATAATAAAAAAATAAAGGGCCTATATTATGCTATTTTCTGATATTATATTAGAATTTATAGTTTCCTCATCAAAAACATACCTGGAGTTGTGTTTGTTTTGCTTGCACAAACCCTTCTTTTATGTTGTAAATTTTGTGATATTTTATTCTTTTATGAAATGTGAAGCGTCTTTGAGTGTCTTGAAAAGCGCTATATAAATAAAATGTATTATTATTATTATTATTATTATTATTATTATTATTATTATTCTCTCCAACAAAAAACACTCACTGTTCCAACTTGTGATGTCATGTGGTAATACATGAAATGCCCCACTGTGTTAACTTGAAAACTACCACTTAATGACATCACAAGGTGGAACAGACCATTAATAATGCAAACAATGAAACAAAAGACAACTCTGGGTATGTTTTGAATGAGCTCACAAGAGTACTCATATTCTCAAAGATACTTGAAAAAGCATCAAAAGTTTAAAAAAGCATTACAGAAAGTTTAGGGATTTATTTTTAAACTTTTATCCTGCATCTTCTGTATACATTGTACTTACTCTCATCCACCACATATGAAGCCAAGAAGTAACCCTGCTGCCCACTGGAAAGTTGTCCAAACCACCAGTTCTCATTGTCCTTATAAAGCACCTGGATCACGTCCCCTCTGTGGATCGTGAGCTCATCCGATCGATTGGCTTTGTAGTCGTAGAGAGCAATAACCTACAAAAAACACAGAGAAATAAACCATATAATGTATTTAAACTGAGAAGTTAGCGGTAACATGGTAAGTGGTGTTAAGTTTCAAGGTGTTTAGTTATTTACAATGGGTAAGACTTACCACTTGTTCAACTTGGGAAGCACCTGTCGTTCCAAGAATAGCTGAAGACACACTATCACGCAGTGTCTGGAAATAGGCAATAGAAATTACATTATAGGGCTTTTACCAAATACTACATAAGTAACATCATTCTTACCCTTGGCAGTCTGAATGAAGCCGCTCCTCTCAGACGTTGGCCCACCGGAGTAAAGCCACCTGAAAAAAAGTCAGAAAATGCAAAAGTTTTCCAAATGTGTTCCTCATTAACCAACCACTTTTAAACTTACGGACACAAGTGATTACAGTAAGAGGTCCATCTGGGTCCCTCTGCACAGTATACATGCTTCAGGATTACTACTAGCCACACTGAACTTAAAGGAAGTGTGTTGGACTAATACACAGAAATATGTGGCTTCTGCGACTTGAGTATAATAGGTTAAAGGGGACCGTGTTATTAACCGTTTCAGATACTCACGGTTGTGTGTGCTCAGAGCGGCCTGTGGGATAAGCTGCTCGGTCAGGGCCCCCGAGAGCTGCAGCTTAGAATGAGGAGACAGGAGAGCGGGAGGAGGCAATGGGCTGTTTAATCCCATCTGAGCAAAGAAAGAATGTGCACTTTTAATTATAACTTTTTTTCTGATTCAAGGCCGTCTGTCATTATAGTTATTCCAAAAACACATTTATGATATATGTATACAGTATTTAAATGCAAATCATTAGTATTTAGGTTTCTTATTGATATGCTAACCAGTAACCAATAACAAAAAAAGGTAAAGAATACAATAAAATAGCACTGTAGCCATTTGCTTATCCCTAGAATGTTCCACAGTATGGCATTAAGCTGATCCACTGATCAGACTTGTAACATGGCCTAGTGTTGTCACGTACATGTAAATACATAAGTTTAACTCATACTGCAGAACATTCATAGCAAAGAAATTGCATCTTCATGGAAACAAGCACGTGGTGTACCCCCAAACAGAAACATTTCATAGAGCACTGTTAAAACAAAAAATGTATCTTTTTAGTGATGAAACCCATGACTAGATAAACAGAAACACTCACCATCCCAGTGTCAATAGTCAAGCCCCGTCCAAGGCCTTTTCTGTCTATAAGAAACAGAACAAATTTGACTATATAGTTTGAGACGGGTTTGTTCTTCTACCAGGCTGAATAATTTTACCTTGTTCAAAAAGCAATCCAGAATTTGAGGACCTCTGATGTGGCTCCTAAAAGATGTTATAGGAGTTAGATCAAACTATTTTTCATGAAGTTATTGTCAAATATGTAAAACTGTATACATTGATGGTAACTGACCAGCACTGAGTCCAGTTGCTCTTTAACAGTCTGCATTCTCAGGGCCAGTCTGGTGGATTGGGCAAACTGGTCCAGAGCAGCGGAGGAGGATATGGGCGTGTCCGAGTGCATCACAGAGTCCGGGGTGTTCCTCACAGTCCTTGGGTCCACTGAAGTCTCTCGGCTCAGTCCCTTTATATTGTGCACCTCCAGCTGAGAAACTGAGATAAAACAACAAGCATAGACCATAATGTTAAGTATGTAGTGTGACTATTTTTGTCAGTCTGGGATATGGTTGGCAAGTGGTGACTTTTTTTTTTATATATATGATGAAATGTTGTTAGAGTTGGTCTAATGTAAATAGTTTCTTTAATGTATTTTGTACCTGCCCAAGGACTGCAGATGGAAAGTAGCTTGAGCATCTTTTCTTTCTGAGAGTAACGCATTCTGTGCACTGTCCTTGTTTTAAATAAATAAAATATATAACAAAATTAATTATGTTTTTATTGCAGACAGAAAACACAAATAGATCTAGATTAGTAAAACCAATGACTGGCTGCTGCAATAGTATACTTTTCTGAAATGGTAGCTGAATACTTAAATGCATTATAATATGATGAGTAAGACTGACTGTTCATTGACTAAAAATACACTACATGAAATTAGACGAACCTTTGCGGTCGTAAATATACACATGGATGGGCTGGCTCTGTCCAAAGGTGCAGAAGGCCACCATGTTTTCGTGAGGATGGAAGGACACCCCATGGAGGGAAGTGGAGTAACAGAGCTCCGAGTACACTGCCACCTGGTCTCCTGTGATAAATAAATAAGTAACAAGACAGGTCCACCCAAGAAAAGATACAAAAACTTCAGTGCGCACCAGTGTCCGTGTTCCAGACATACGCCATGCCATCCTCACTTCCAGAGAAAATGAAGTTGCCACATGGTGTGAAAGTGCTATAGATCCTCTCTTTGTAGTTTGTGGCACCGGTGTATTTCTTTACAGCCAGACTGAGAAGACAAAATCAAGTGTTTCAGTTTGTTCACATTTTCTACATTTGGTAAAAATACATTGACATTAATGACCCCTAGTGGTCTTAAGTTCTTAAGGATCATAAGAAGTACTATGTGGATTCTTAATGACACTTAAACAGTTAAATTCAATAATGTGTGCACTTGGATAAATTTTTTTTTATATTTTTTCCTACATGTCACACACACACATTTATTTCTAATGTAGAATTTTTCTATGTTAATACACATTAATCAGCCCCTATTATTTTATGATGGCCCTGTATAATTGTTTTTGTTACATTGTGTATATTATGATATATTTTTCAGTATTTTAGTCAGAAGATTTGCGATTGTAATTACATTCTCAGATCAATCATCCTCAGGACACTGTCTTTGGCGTGGATCAGCAGAGAGCGCCCATTTGGATGGAGCTGCAGCTTGTTGATAGGAACACCTCGGAGATCTGCCTCTTCAATTTTCTGTAAACAACAAAAAGGGTAAACAAATAATAAATATTAAAAAACAATACACTGTATATAGTCAATCTGAATGTGTTACTAACCTTTTCTATGCACCAGTACTGACAGGGCTGACGATTGCCGTCTTTCACCAAACTTTGCCAAACAATTATTGTACCAACATTGTCTGCAGAAAACATTCTCCCTCCCTCTGAGTCAAAACAAATATTGTTGATAAAGCTTGAGTGTCCTTCAAACTCGTGCAGTAGTTGCCCATTCACGTCTTGTACGTCCAGTCTCCAGACACGGATGAGACTGTCATACCCTCCAGTGACCACTAGGCTTTGGGCGAATGGATGGTACTGAGCACTGTACACAAATGAGGGGTGAGGAAGCACCTTCTGGGCATTTGCTGACAGTCTTTCAATGTCCCACTCTCTGTCCAAAATAAATGAACATTTGCAATTAGAAAGAACACTTACTCCCCCTGGTGGATGAAAATTAACCAGGGTTGAGAACAAGATACTAAAGAACACACATTCTTGCCTGAATATAATAATTAACACAATTAATAGTCATTTACAAATGAATCCATCTGCAATACTATAAATTCAAATTAATAAATGCTGCTGTTTGGCCAGAATACAACAAATGAAATAAAAATTACATATTCTGACCTGACAGTTCCATCAGAAGAAGCCGACAAAAGTCTTTTGTCATCTCTGGACCAACAGAGATCATAGACTATTTTAAGGTGTCCATTGAAGGCAGCCAAAACTCTACCAGAAGGGATCTCATAAACTGGAAAAAAGACCAAGAAGTGACAAAAACATTTCTACAATACTGTATATTTAAATGTATTATATTATTAAAAGTGTCACTGACCCACAACAGGGAAAGCATCTCTGTCAGCACAAGCAGCTGCCATTATGGTCCCCGCATTAGAGAAGAGCACAGTGAAGCAGCCCATCTGACCACCACGGAACGCTAACATGGACTTATTAGGAATCCTACAAACCTATTAAAACCAAAACACTACATAGTAAAACCAGAATTATTCAGATTTACAAATCCAGTGGCATGTAATATAATAAAATGTAAAATAAATCTCTCCTGATCTCGTTACACACCTGGCCGGGGAGCCGACTCCACTTGAAGATTGGTGGTTTGTCATCCAGCACCTGAGAAATGCTTTTCCTTGTCACTTCATTTTGGAGCTCACTGTAAGTAGTGCTGCCCCTCTCCTCTTGTAGTGCCATCATTGAACGCATAGTTGGGTCCACCTAGAATACAAAAATAGTGGAAATGTGGAAAGCTGTAGATTTTAGAGATCTGTCCAAGAAAAACAAATACATCAACTTACATGCTCTGGTAGTTTAATCCCTTTCACTGTAACATAAAGTGTGGAAGGATATTTGTGTCTAGGGTGCTTCCTCCACCACTCGACAACCTCAATAGTTTTTGGTTGCCTTCTGGCTCGAACCGGAGGGCAGAAAAGTTGGAGGCGGAGCTTACTGTCAATGTTCAAGACACCATTTGTTCCTACAAGCTACAAAAAAAAAACATACAAATGTAAGAACACAACTGATACAACATATACACTGATTTCATCTACATTCCTTGTTATGTGATGTATATAATGTATAAACTTCACATCCAAATACCTTAAGGAATGCCCATGCTATCTTTTTAAATCCTAGCTCTTGTTTGTGCCCATCAACATTGGCTCTTGCTGCTTCTTCCATGCTCATAATTTCCAAGATCTAAAAAAGCAGAAAACAAAAAACAATTAAAGTCTTTATCACTAACTTTTTAGTATAAAGTTATTTGTTAATGTAATGCTACTCACTTCAAAGAAAAGTAAGACTTTGGGGAACTCCTCCTGGTTTTCCACAAACCAACCAAAGCGTTCATTGAAGATGATTTGTTCCTGCCACTCGGGGATGACAGTTTTGTTTTTCTTAAAGTCGAAAGGTTGAGTCATGATAGGCAGGATATGATCCACACTCTCACTTTCATAAAAGGAGGACACTTGGCGATGACTATAAAAAACAGAAAAGTCTAACAATATTCTCACTCAATATTAGCTAGAATGACCTACACTATTAAAGGTGCAATAGGTAATCAGGTAGAGCCTCCACAAATGTAACTGCTCTACCTGGAATGTTCCACTGTATGGCATTAAAATGTACAATCTTCATGGACACAGGTAGGTGCAAGCACATCTGTGGAGAGGCGACCCCACTCACAGTAAGAATGCAAGTTCTTCACTGTATTTTAAGCAATAAAAGTGAGAGAGAAATGCAAGATGTAAATAACTTTAATGCTATACAGTGGAACATTCCAGGCAACTTAATAACATCTCCACGGAGACAGATGGCAGACCCCCACCAAAAAGTTTTATAGTGCACCTTTAATGTCACATGAAGAAATATAATAAGTCATATTGATTCTGCTTACCAGTCCTCCTTCTTCACATATTGGCCTGTGATTTCATCCACTACATGGACCTTGACCATGGGGCGCGAGATGAGCAGGTCTGTTTTAAGACGGTCTGTGCGGTGGATATAGACCCCCAGAACAAGACTGTCATCAAACGCTGATCTCTGTGGTTCTTCTATGGCTTCAACTTCATTCTCTTCTTCTGTAACTACATGGAGGAAATACAACAAAATAAAATGTTACTGACTCTGCACATGACAACCAATACAAAAACGCATTTGCGACAAAGCAAAAACCTCCTCCAGGAAAATTACATAGTACAGCTTTAAATTCATAGTACCATGTTTTTTCTTCTTCTTTTTCTTTTTTCCTTTAGAATCTACTTCATTTTCAATATCAGAGTTTGGGTCTGCATGCTCCTCTTGGCCCCTGAAGAAAGAATACTATTATCAAACTTTTTTTTAGGTTTATGAATGTGAGGAACTCTGGTGTTAATTCCAGTTTATTAGAATGACACATATATACAGCAAATATACTGTGCTATAAAATTTCATGAATAAATAACATTAGGACTAGAGATTAATTGACATGTTATTATAAGTTAATAATATAATCAAAGTATAATTAGTTAGCAAACACACTTACCCCACATCAGAGTCTGGTGGGGCAGATTTTAATTTCTTCTTTTTCTTCTTTCCAACATCATTATTAAGTGTTGCGTTCTGAGAGACGGTGGTTTCCTCTTCTGCTTTTGTCTGTGCCTCCTCCTGTGCAATCTGCTGCTGGTAATCGAGCAACAGTTTGTCCTCTGCATCCTCCAAGTGACTTCCCTCTATGTCCTGATTGTCCTCTTTGGCTCTCCCCTTTTTACTTTTTCGCTTTAGCTCTTTAAGTGCAGACACATTATCAGTTTCTGAAATTATCTCAAATTTGGAAACCTCTTTGATATTGCTGTCTGCTGAAGGAAGAGGAGGCAGTCTTCTCTTTTCTTTTTTGCTTTTCTTCTTGACTTTCGAACCCTGAGTCTCCTCTTCATTTAAGCTGTTGTTGACCTTCTCGGATGATTCCTTCTCTCTGCGTTTGTTGTTTGTGAAGAGAGGGCTGCCCTGTTCCAGGTCATATGTGTTTTGGAGGATAGTGTCATCTTGGGCTGTGTGTTTTTCAAGGTTGAGGTTTTTCTTTAGAGTCTGAAGCTGAAATAGCACAGTAAAATACATGAAATTATAATAAATTTTTAAGTCAGCTACAACTAAGACATAGACTGCATATTTGCGGCATAACAGCAAATATGCATAAAACAATATTTTACAAATCAAACACTTGCTTCATTATTCTATATACACATAAAAAGTTAAAACATACTGCAATGTCATCTTGTACTTTGTCTTTTTTCTTCTTTTTCAGTTTGTCTCCCTCTGTGTATTTCTTGAAGACTTCATTGAATCGTTCTCGGGTGTTTGCCCGTTCGTCACTCTCACCTGTAAGATATGGTGAGCGAAAATTAGTAAAATAAGTTATGTTTTACACACAAATAAAAATAAACAACTCATGCAAATCTTTTAGCATGATTAGTAATTAAGTTATTAGCTAAATGATTCTTACCCGTTGGCATCCTTAAGTACCATGACTTTTCTGATCCCAGTAACGTAGTCAAGCCAGAGGGAGTAGCGTTACTTCTAAAATTAGAAAATCTGCTTATTGTTTACAACTTGTAAAGGATTTCTCGTGACCCATGGGTGTACAAACAACACACCATGGACATTTTAAAACACAATCACCCCAGAACTACCCCATTCATTTCAACCCCAAAACTGTATTTTCAGATTGAATGGAGCAGAGCTAACAAGGTTGCACAAATGTTGCACGCTAAGGTTAGCAGTTAGCATGCTAAGCTAACAACCCCCTAGCAACAAAGGCACCATCTCTGGCTGACAACACAAAAGGTATCTTACCATTTCTTGGGTGCTTATGAAGATGCACTTGTTGTGAATAAATATATTTTGTTGAAATACAGACGACTGCGTGTTGTTTGTTGTTACCGCTTGCAGTGATTGGGACCCGCTACAACTTCAACAACGCTGCCTCAGTAACCATGGGAACCAAGAAAGAGGCGGAGTCTGAATGCAACGTTTCTGACGTATTACGGAAAAACAAAACCTTTCCACCAATCACAGACGTGTCCGTATAACATCCTTAACATGACCAACGTGTACACTGTTACCATTTCTGCTCCCATCTGAGAGAAGACGCAGACATGGCTTCAGGATTTTGTAATTGCTGCTTGCTCTGTAAATGTGCTGCTAATGTGAAACGAGCTGGACAAAGATTAATTGTGTTTTGCAGAAACATTTTACCGTGTTCTACTTGTTTTGAAAATCCTGAGGAGTCCACGGTGCTACAGCTGAATGGTTGGTTATACCCTAATTTTATTTTTAATGAGGAACACAGATCACATTTTAAAATTATTATTATTATTATTATTATTATTATTATTATTATTATTATTATTATTATTATTATTATTATTATTATTATTATTATTTCATTTTATTATTATTATTTTTTTTTAGAAAATAAAAATGAACTATGTAATGACCAAAACCTTGAAACCCTGAGAAGGCTTACAGCCTCAGAAATCCCCAAGATACAACAGACTGCAGCAGAGTATTTTTTACATCTTAGTAAACACTGTAAGTAAAAAATGTATTGTCATTACAAATCATATACCTAGGCTAGATCATGTATTCCCTATAAAGGATTGCAAACATCTTTCCACGGAATGACATTTATGTAGCCCTCTCAACTGGACAATGAAAATGAGCAAACTGAATAAATGGGTGACACAAAACTTTAGTGAATGACATCAGTCTTCTGGTTTGATAAATCCTATACTGTCAAGTGTGACCAGTTCTATGTAAATTGCCAACAGTGTTTGTGCTCTTGTTCAAACAGACAAAAGATAAACGTACTGAACTGGTAGGAACCTAGGTTGTGTAGTAACAGTATCCATTTGTTGAGCTACACCTTAATGCTTACTTAGCTAATTCTACAAATTTGTAAAAAAAAAAAAAAAAAAAAAAAAAAAAAAATCCATTCCAGTTGAAATGTTGAATGCCTAATTTATGTTTAACATGTTTTATTCATAACTATAACTGAATGAATTTCAGTGATATCCCCTTTACCTAATCCTTTCTTGGGACCTGTCATCACTTTACTATACTCACCTGACCTGAAAGTGCAGAAGACCACCTCCCTCTCCCTAGTCAACTTTTTACTAAAAGACACCAGTAAGAATGCTTTGTGTGTTTTTGTGTGTACCATTTTTTTCCTCATAATAGATACAATGGGCTTTACTTCTGGTGTGTTTATAGTTTGTATTGACACAGTGGTTGATATGAAGATTCTGGAGCCATTGATAGAGATGTTCAAATCTGGTGATGTTGTTGCCCAGTGTACCTCCTGTGCATGCATAATTATGCTCTCCTCTTCAGGTGTGTAAAGAAAATGCATGGGAATGTCATACCATTGCTTATGAGTTTTTTCCCCCCCCCGAATGGTTGATTCTTTTCTCCCATTCGTAGGCATGCATTTGTTATCGGTAACCCAATGTCCCATATGAATTAATGAAATTAATAAAATGGTTATAACATACTATCCACCATCTACGGTTAGCCCAGTCTAAGAAATATTTTAATTGGGTTTGCAAGACAGGGAATGAATGACAATGAATGACATGACAATTCTTAAGTTATGCTATGTTTTGTTTTCTGTGAAAACTCTGCTGCAGAGTCAAAGGCAGAAACTATAATGCATGACGGCATCATCCCACTGTTGGCTTTAGCAAAATCGTATGATCCACAAGTTCAGCAGGATGCAGCCTGGGCCCTGTTACATTTTACACAGTCAGGTAAGTTCACTGCTCTAGATACAACACTGACATTTTACATTTACATTTAAAGATACAACAATGCCATGTCTGAATTCATATTTGATTGATACAAGAAACACTGCTATAATTGCTGACTAAATCCATACTAAGGGTATGTTCGTTCTGTTTTGGACCCAGTTTAGTTACTTCAGGGTTTAGCCATTTTAGTCCCAGTTTTAATGTGGTAATTGTGTGAAGTGTGTATGCACCACAAAATGTCATCTAAAACAATGACTGACCAGTGATCACTTCTAACTGCACTTGTGCTTTATTGTTTCAGAATCTTCAGCTAAACTCTTGTGTCAGTGCGGGGCTCTCCCGGTCCTGGTCCTTCTGCTGCAGTCCTCAAACTCAAAGCTCCAGTTTCTCAGCTGTACAGCTCTGTGTAATATTGCGTCTGTACAGAAGCTCCAGCCAACACTGTTAAATGCATGTGGCTGCTTTTTAATTCGATCTCTAGTAAATCTAATGTCTTCTACAGTGACAAAGGTATGAATGGAGACATTATTTTATTATATTTTAATTCTTCCAATTTTATTTTCACTGTAAGAAAAAAAAATATACGTTTTTTTATTTTTCTCTTTTCAGAATGCAGCAAAAGCATGTCAATGTCTCCAACTTCTTGCCCACAGTGGTAAATATGATAACATGTATGTATTATGTTCACAGGAAAAAATGTGAGATCTAAATCAACATTTATTTTCCAGTGCAGATCCAGGTCCAGTTGATGGAACTAGACTGTGTTTTGCCATTGAAAACATTGTTGAGAACATCCAGTCTAATTTACGTTGAGCCAGCCTTAAAACTGCTGTGCTTGATGTCTGCACATGCACCCAATAAAGTATGTATAAAAAAGTCCTGGATTTGTCCTGGAAACAGATGGTAATGGCACATACTTTCTCATAGGATGTCTTAGTGGGTGAAGGAGTCCTGGATGTGATTGGCCAACTTTTTTACTGTCAAAACCCCAGTCCCACACTAGTGATACGCTGCTCCAATATCATCTCTCATTTGTCCAACTCTGACACTGGCCCACAGGTAAAACAGACCAGTATTGTTAGCTGTATATATAGTCACTTAAATATTGACTGGGAAACTATGTTATATTGTATTTATGTAGGCTATCACAAACACCATGTGCGTATCAGGACTCTTCATGGCACTTGAAAACCAAACAATGTCAGATGAGGCTTTGCTCCAAGTGACTTCATGTTTACAGCAGCTTCTTAACATAGGTAAGTAAGCAGATATAATGGTTTAAAATAGCTCCAATAACACAAGTTGATCTGATCTTAATTATCATACTCTTAGGTACTTTAAGATCTCATGTGGTCGCACAAGTTGCATCGGAGCACATTATGAGGCTGGTGACTTTATCTGAACCAACAAGAAATCCTGTGATATCCTGCAAATGCGCTGCTATTTTAAGTAAACTTAAACAGACTGGAAAGCTTCCACTGTTTACTAGATTCGTTTAATGAAGGTTTGTACACCACATAATCAAGCTTAAATTACAAAAAAAAGATCAGTCAGACACATTTGAGACATTTTAAGCATCAGACATAACTTATATTGTAATGATTTTATTTAATTTACATTTAACAGACTTGGTAAACATATAGTTATAACAGAATGATACTTTTGTTATAGCAAGTAAATAAAAATAAGCTAAGCACATTTGGTTACACAATGACTTATTCTTTAAATAAATTGTCAAACCCTGCTTTTTGCTTTGTTAAATGACTTCATAACAAACCTACAGTGCAAATAAATGCTTTGAACTTGCCTGTTACCTCTACCACAACTGAAGCCAAGCCTTTGGGAACTACTCTATAGCAGCTTTGAAATAGCTGTTGCTTAATTTATATAAAAAGATACAGTTCAAATATGAAGCAGTCCTAAATGTCTAGTGCAGATAGCAGCACAAGCTTTTCTTATTCCACAACACTGGGAAGGAAAAGTGCTTAGCCAGCAAGAAATACAATATAAGGAATCAGCAAAACACATATGGCTGACATTTTGTGATTGTTACAGTAGCTATTCATTTCAATGATTATAAAGGAAACAGAGCTTTTGCAAACACCCACTGCAATCTACTCTTGTGGTTTTGTTAAGTCAAAACCTGGTGAGATGTGAAGGACAGAGAAGGAGCCAGTTGCTGTGTTCCGAGTTCAAGGCATAGCAGGGACATGACATGCTCCTGAAGAGGCCTGGAGGCAGCATCCATAGCTCTACTGCAGGGATTCAGATAGACGGCAGCACTTAGCCCTGCAGCTGCTCAGATGACCTCTGAAACAACAGCAGAAAGAGTAAATACAAGTTGTAATAGATAATGTTTTTGATGTACTGAGCCAGATTTAAAGATTCATCGTGGGAACAAGTGAACAAGCCTCTACAGACATTTCTTCTTTGGATTTGATTTTTATTTTGGATGAGATGTGTTTTTTTAAAAGACATATCATTTAAATGCAAATTGACATTGGTTATTATGAAAATGGTGAGAAATAAGAATTCTATAAACAATACATTTACTTTATATAGAACTTTTCAGGAAACTGAATTTAAAGAATTATTACTTATTGAGTCCCCCTTGTCAAGAGATTTTGAACATCTACTAGTACAATGGACCACTGCTAGCTAGGTGGTTTAGTGTGGTCTATTCTGAAACCCACTGTATTAATATTGTATAGAATGCAGACATTTGCTCCTGACCTGCTCTCTGCTGGCTCTGTATCTCGTCCAATCCAGTGAGAGTTCGCAGAGATCTCCGTTCCTTAAAGGCTACAACAGGAAGCCCCTCATCGTCGCCGTGGAGACCCAGAGTAGAGGGTTTGGTCACGACTTTCACAGCCTCCTTGATGGTGCTGCTGCTCACAGGCTGAGTGTTCTCCTTTGGCTGAGTGGAGATCCTCACTGATACTGGCTTCTGGGAAAGAAATTGTTACAGTATAAACAAATACAATCTTGCCTTTAACACATTATGTCCCATTCATTTATCAACAGGATGTGATTCATATGGATAATAGATAAATGATGAAAGGATAGTCGTATGACAGTTTGGCCAATTCAGGTTTTCATGTAGTAACAGCTAAAGAAATATGACTTCATAAAATAAACATGACTGACAAAGACACATTGTTGTTGAAAATTAAATGTCATCCTTTTCTTTTGTTCCTCTGTATTTAGATCAAATGGAAGGAAAAATGAAAAATCTGGAACTGTAATGAAAACACTTACTAATTAGGCATAATAACATTAGTTATACATTTGGGTCATTCCAAGTGAAATGACCAGATATTCCTTGGGAGTGTTGCTGCACCATTTTCAAATTAGTCTCAAATTTCCATGCCACTAGATAGTAACAAAAGTACTTTCTATGCAAAATTGTAGACCTGTAGCTCAAATAGTTACTGAGTTGTGGGGGTCTGAAATTTTCAGAATTTGGGCTATAAATAGCCAAGAAAAGCCTCGCCAGGGTTGTTGGCATCTTTAAGGGGTCAATTCTCAGCCTCTAGACATACCAGAGAGCTGTAAGTTGGTATACAAGTCCTCTGTATGTAGCTAGTGCTCCACAAACATCCCCAGATGTTTCCCTACACTCTGCAGGCCATGGGGGCTTGCTAAAAATGCCAAAAATTAAGAAAAACCTACTCGTGAGTGGGGTTTGGGGCCTTAAAAGTACTAGAAATACTGCACATAAGTGTTCTGACATCCCTGGGTTCCATTCTACACAAACTTGTGTGATAACTTAGCAATCTGGGGCTTTCTAAGTACGTCAGTTTGGAAAATATGAGCTCCCAAAGTTGGACGAGATTTTTAATTGGCTGTTTTTGGTGGCAAAAATCTCCATGTGGGACAGGTGCCAGAGACCCCAACTTTTTCTAAAAGACAGTTCCATCTGTCTTCTATCACTGTACAAAAAAGCAGCAGGGTTATATTTGTAGTTACTGAGATATTCTCACTCAAAATGGCGGAGGTGGTGCCAAAATCGTACTGCCGTAACACAGGAATTACTCAGGAGTAATTCCTGTGTTACGGCAGTACAGAGTTTTATGACAGTCACTGTCTATGCCTAGTCTAATTCCAAGTGAACATGAGGGTAGGCTGGCCATTGCAGAGTATCTAATGTAAATGCTACTAAGGAATAACTGGTTATCTAGTTGTTAAAACTACAGACTACTTCACACCAACACCACAATGTTTGTTAATTAAGGCAGAAACAGAACTCTTGGGCAACACCCGTCTGCATGGAACTGAACTCTGAAAAGAGAAAAGCACAGGCTATATACAACTACGGTAATTTAATAGATAAAATTATTACAAAATTGGAATATTTTGAAAGTACATGTAGTCACCTCCACCAATCAGTTGCTGAAAAGAGAATAATAAATTTAGTAAAACAAGTGCTTGAAACTATCACTGGAATGGTCATTAATACATGTGTCTCAACTTATAACACTGAAAAGCAAAAAACGATTTTGGCACCACCTATGCCATTTTGAGTGAGAATATCTCAGTAACTACAAATATAACCCTGCTGCTTTTTTGTACAGTGATAGAAGACAGATGGAACTGTCTTTTAGAAAAAGTTGGGGTCTCTGGCACCTGTCCCACATGGAGATTTTTGCCACCAAAAACAGCCAATTAAAAATCTCGTCCAACTTTGGGAGCTCATATTTTCCAAACTGACGCACCTAGAAAGCCCCAGATTGCTAAGTTATCACACAAGGTTGTGTAGAATGGAACCCAGGGGTGTCAGAACACTTCTGTGCAGTATTTCTAGTACTTTTAAGGCCCCAAACCCCACTCGCGAGTAGGTTTTTCTTAATTTTTGGCATTTTTAGCAAGCCCCCATGGCCTGCAGAGTGTAGGGAAACATCTGGGGATGTTTGTGGAGCACTAGCTACATACAGAGGACTTGTATACCAACTTACAGCTCTCTGGTATGTCTAGAGGCTGAGAATTGACCCCTTAAAGATGCCAACAACCCTGGCGAGGCTTTTCTTGGCTATTTATAGCCCAAATTCTGAAAATTTCAGACCCCCACAACTCAGTAACTATTTGAGCTACGGGCCTATAATTTTGCATAGAAAGTACTTTTGTTACTATCTAGTGGCATGGAAATTTGAGACTAATTTGAAAATTGTGTTGCAACCACCATCTGGTGAAACCACACGGAATGACCCATTTAGTCAAAGTCAAACAGTAACTTTTAACATTTGAGAAAATGTAGTCAGTGTTTTCGGTGGATCATAAGACACCTGCAGCAATCAACTGTCCTCTCTAAAATTAAAAACATTAAGTTTCACCGTATCTGGAGAATCAGTCCTCCTAGTTCTCCTCATGATCTCCTCCAGTCTCTATGAACCAAAACACAGAATTTAAGCAACATGCAATTGTCCAAAATGACCAACCAGGATTTTCACTTTTAGACACAAAAAATCAGCCACAAAAACAGTTTACCTCCTTAAGTGAGGGGGAAACCAAGTGAACTTTTGTCCTCCAACTCAATTACCGTATTTTCCGGACTATAAGCCGCTACTTTTTTCTCACACTTTGAACCCTGCGGCTTATACACCGATGCGGCTCATATATGGACAGATTATTCTTCTATGAACACAGCGCATGTGCGCGCAGCTTGAGTGCAGAAAGCGCCGCTGTCTGTGCGGTGAACATGGGTTAGGGTTAGTTAGAACACTCGCTAGCGCTGTTGTCAGCACTAAAACAGTTTATCGCTGCGTGATAAAATAAGTTCTGCTGCTAAATGAACATTAGTGAGTGGGATACGTCTTAATGACCCGTATGTGTTAAATGCAGGTGAAGCGTAAATGACGAGACGAAACGTCTCAAACTTCAGTAGCTGGACATCCGCTCATACATGATCGATACAACTAACCCCGACCCCCGGGAGAGCCTCAAATCCTGTTGAAATCCTACAAGACACTGACATGATACAAGACAGGACAGTGGCTCTTTCTGCTTGAGACATGCGCTGTAGAGCGCCAAGTGACGGGGCGCCAGAGCGAGACAGACAGGTGAAGAGATGATGTGCTGAGGAAGATGCTCATTTGATTTTGTTTTGAACAGTTATTTTGTGCTTCATGCACACACCCTCCTTATGGAAAACATACGAAGAAATGCATATGATGCAGCATTGAAGTTAAAGACAATTGATCTGACTGTCAAAGAAGGAAACAGAGCTGCTGCACGTGAGCGCGGCATCGTTGAGTCGATGGTGAGACGCTGGCGACGGCAGCGTGACGAACTGACTCAATGCAAAAAGACGACAAAAGCTTTCAGAGGCAATACAAGCAGATGCTCCGAACTTGAAAACTTCTTGAAGACGTGGACACCTGCGGCTTATAGACAGGTGCGGCCTATATATGTAGAAAAATAAAATTCTTTGAAAATTTAGGTGATGCGGCTTATATTCAGGTGCGCTTAATAGTCCGGAAAATACGGTAGTTGCAACTCTTATGGGGTTTTGGCCTGGGGTGGTCAGTGATATCTTAGTATATGTATAATGTAGTTAATATATGGTCAAAAACAAGAGTTGTTATAAAAATGAGGAATAAATTAGACAAATTAGTCTAGCAAAATATAAACCTGTGAGTGCTGTATAAGGGGCAGGTGGTCATAATATTTTGCTTGATCAGTGTTAGACATCTTACCTTCTTCCTTGCCTGCCGTTCCGCCTCCTCTTTTTGTGCCAGCAGTTCCCTCTCCTGTTTCAGTTTCTCGGCTTTGGCTCTCTCCCTGGCCTGTTCCTCTTCTCGCTGTGAGACACACCAAATATAAAGGATTAACAACAACAACATATGACTCCCCTCCAGTCATAAGCTCTGTGTTTTTGGTCCTATAGCAGTAGAATGGGATATTTTGGCCTGCGGTGAGAAGTTCATTCAAAAGAATTTATAAGAGTTTATAAGTATGTTATTTATAAAGAGGACCTTATTATTTGGAGGCTAGTCCACTGCAAAACATTTACAATGAAACAGAGATCATGTATTGTGTGCTAATAATACTTTAAAGGGGCATTATGTAACTTTCTGGTGGGAGCTAGTCCTATGAAGATGTTATTTCTGTGTCTGGAATGTTTCACTTTTTTTCTATTTCTGGAGCAGTGAAAAACATATATTTTTGCTCTGAGCAAGCTCATTCTGACCTGTAACTTGGCCTGGTGGCATCACTGGCCTTTCTCCATGGGGATTCATAAATTTAATCCTATTCTGTGGAATACATCAGTCAAAGCAATAACATCTCTATGTCGCCAAGCAGGTACTGAATCCTCTGACAAAAAAGTTACACACTGCACTTTATGACTGTAAAATGTCTTGGACACAACAACAGTATTCATTTAGTATGAGATTTGGCACAATCACAAAATTGTTTATATGTAGTTATTGTTGGAATTACTTCCCTATCCCAAAGAGATGTATCAGGAAAGGCACTGAGTGTGTCTGTAACACTGTGATAAGAAATGTAGTGATGTCAAAAAAGAAAAGCATTATCCTGGTACAGTCTTTATATGACCCCTGCTTAATGTATGACACAAACACCACTATAATGTAAACACTATACTGTCCAGTAGTGCCATATGTGTCTGTATGACCTGTTTCAGTAGCAGCTGTGCCTCTCTCTGCGCCTGAGCCCTCTCCTCCTCTGCTCTCCTCTGCTCCTCTTCCTCTCTCCTCCTCTTCTCCTCAATCAGACGCTGGGCTTCCGCCTGCTGACGCGCTCGCTCCTCTGCTCTCCTGCGCTCCAGCTCCTCACGATTTCTCCTGAACAGAAAAAAATGATATTATATTTTACTATTTCACCCAAAATGTTTGTTTCACTTCTGCTAATTATAACTCATGATTTCAATTGTATTTTTGATAAAGTAGGTTACTACTCATCTGAGCAGGTATCAATAAATATAAACAGGACAAAGTTGGACCTTTCCAGAATAGTTTTACAATGGTCGTTGATCTATTAGAATTAATCTAAGACCACATGATAATATTAAAGAAATTACTCTACTACTATTTTCTATTGAGAATCAGTTTTTATTATATGAAATAATTTTTTAAATCTGCATTGTGTTGTATTGGTAAATTGGTATCAAGTATCAAGAAGGTGTCAAGCAGTTTCGTTTGTATAAAACAGGAGCATTCATGCACATAGTGGGACATATTATCTGACCGTTCCTCCTCCTCCCTTTGCAGTTTCTCCTGTTCTTGTTGTTCTCTTTGCAGTCGGGCCTCTCTCCTCTTCTCAGACAGGACCCGAGCCGCCTCCTCTGGGTCTGCGGTCCCGGCTGAGGGCTTGGACCCGATCTCTGGGAGTTGTCGAACTGGACGCAGAGGCAACTGTGAGGGACCTGTAAAAGAGATGTACAGTAAAATATCTACTGCCACATATTTGTGCAGAGCCTTTCAACAAGAGGTATTTTTAGACAAAAAATAAAATACAATCAGACATCAAGTCATCAAGATCGTAATATTTTGAAACCATTTAATCCATGCATACCAAATATTGAATCATCATTTCTGCAAAAAAGGCAATTTAATGTGGCATATTTTAAAATGTATTATGCTTTCAAATACAACAGTTAAGTCAACTGATTAACTGACACCAAACATGAGATGTAATTATCAGGTTATCTGATTATTATAGTTATCTGATTTTTGCTGGCTATGTAAATGTATCCATCTTTAGTCCATTCCCTTACTTCCATCTCCATCTATTCTGCTGGTCTCTTGGGTCTCTAATATGGCGGACAGGCTGGAGTGAGGATCCTCATGTGTATAGTCTTCACATATTTTCACAGTGCGACCTTCACCGGACGTCCTGATAGCTCTGATGGTCCTGACTGGCCGTGTGTTACCAGGGCAGGGGGGGTCCAGGCCTGTATCCACCTCCTCCTCCGGGACAGACGGGAGCTCAGGCGGCTGCGGAGCTGAGTGTCGTTGGATTGATTTCCTGGGAGAGCTGTCAACCCATAAAGAGAAGACAATGACCCAGTTGTCATAATACTACTAATCTACTGTACATGAATGGTTCTCTACAAATGGGAGATATAAATCAGTCGCAGTGTTCATGTATTACTATGAAGAATTTTTAAAGCGCCCATATTACCTTATTTTCTGATCTATGTTATAATGTTGTTCCCTCATCACAAAGATACCTGGCGTTGTGTTTTGTTTCATTCACACATGTTTGACATCCAAATCCTGCATATTTAGGTTCTTCTCTCTGACTGAAAACACTCCATTCCACCTTGTGATGTCACATGGTAGTACAGGAAGTGCTCTACTGTGTTTTTAAAACTTCATACGCCCTCACTACAATCATTTGGATCATTTCAGTCCAGGAATTGGAATTAAAGATGAAAGGTAGTTGTTAACTTGAAAACTACCACTGCATGACATCACAAGGTGGAACAGAGCATTTTGAGCTTTGAGATGTTGACAGACTAATAATAAAGGGTTACTAAAAGATGTGTGAATGAAACAAAAACACTGTAACATGGCTAAAAGCTCACTACAGTCCATTTTGTGTAAGATAGGAACTTTAAATACAATGCATTCAAGGCAGATAGAAAGAATAGAAAATATGATCAAATACTATGACAATCTTGTGTCTTATGAAAGAATAAAAATCAATATTAAAACATAAACTAGAGAGACTTTTAATTAGTGCCATAAAAATCTTTCTCCAAAGTCTGACCTCTGCTCCAAACCACATGGTTTTAGTGACAAAAGATTGACCTGAGCATATAATTTATGATTAGAAATTATTGAACCTCAATCTTGATTAATTGCACAGCCCTAGTTGTGATTAACAAGGGAGACAACATTGAACATACCGCTCTGGTGAAGGAGACGCTGTCCTACTTTCTTTCTGTGGGGTTGTTTTTGGACTGGGTTTGGCCCCAGGAAATTTGGTGTTTAATGAATGGCTCCTGCTCTTCTTATTAACATTATCCACCTTGGCAGCTTTAATCTAAAACAAAAGCAAAGGCAGTCAACACAATATCTCATTTAGACATTTCTTTCAGTGAGAGCCATATATTTACAGGTATTGCCTATTACTAAATATGTGATTTTTAAATTGATTTTCAAAACATATAGTATAGTACATGTGGACATTTAGAACCTACCTGTGCCACAGTGGTGCTCCTAGTTTGCAGGTTTTTGGGTCCGGAGGAGGCAGGGGGTCTGGGCTGGGGTTTGTGAGCGATGGAGGTGGTGGAGGGGGAGTGATATGAAACTGCACGACGGCAAACATGGACAACTGAACACAAAATTTTAAATGGTCATGAGGAAAATGTGTAATGTGCAAGTAGAGGACAGTGGAGAAAGAAGAAGAAGAATTATTAGTTTTAAGTTATCCATGTAGCAATTTAATTTCTCTATATGGGGTATAAAAGCGAGTGAGGGACCTGAAAGCTCAGAGAAATAGGGAAACTAGAGGATAGGCAAAAAAGAGGCAAGGCTCTGGTATTAACACAGCATTATATTATTCCATTACTTATGATATGGTCAAATTTATCTTGTAGATTTTTTTATATAGTTAATATTGATATGTCACTGAGTCGAGCAAGTAAATTAGCCCAAACATTCATAGCCATGTATTAAATCATAACTTATTCTGGACTAAACCAGAACTTCTTTGAAAACCAATGTAACTCAGTAACTTAGTACCTTGCTCCCCTGATCCCTGGCAGCCTGCGCTCTTGCTGCGGTTCAGATAGGAGCAGGTGGGGGTGAGCAGACGTCTGACCAGATTTTTCTCCCAAGTTGTCAGTGGCTTTCGACGTGGAACTAGTGCATTGATTAGTGTAAAGTTTTCAGTGCAAGCGACAACAGCCAGGCCAAAAGTTGAAGATACAGATAGTGATTGATTAGGAAAGATGAGGAAAAAGCAGAGATAAGAGATAGGATGAGCACATAAGACATTACCATTGGATTTGGTAGGCTTTCTTCCTCTGTTTTGGCTGTTCTGTTGGGCTCTTTGGCTCTTCTCCAGTGTCTTACGAACTGCAGATTCATATCGCTCCTTAAATTTGGAAAACAGTGTTTTTCACATTGGTCATTCCAGTCATGAGGCAATTATCACTTACTTTCTCCTCCTGTAGCCTCTGTTTGCGCTTCTCCTCCACAGCAGCGCGTCTCCTCTCCTCTCGGTGGCGCTGTTCCAGGAGTCGATTCTTGCGCTCCTGCAGTTGTAGTTCATAAAACTGTTTGGCTCTCTGCTCTCGCTGCAGTCGGTTCTGCTCCCGAGAGGCTACAGACAAATCAAGACATGTATTGTACTAAAACTGTCATCACATTAAAATCCACAACTCTGAGGAATACAGTGCATGTTTTAACAGGGTTTATTACCTATAAAGAGTATTTATTTATGTATTGTTCTATTTATTTTAAATTGAAAACATATCTTGCCTGCATTCCTCTGAGACACAACAAGCTATATGCCTCTTAATAATATGCTACAATGATCAAATCAAATGTTATGCCTGATAATTTTGCTGTTAATCCAAAATTTGCACAGACAAAAATACCAGTATTCCTCCTTCACACCTGAGACTGGTTTTCAACTAATATGACAAAAACTACAATCTCTTTTAATTAGTCCAAGTCCAAGTATTAAAATGGCTTTTGACTGAGAATATTGCCAACAAGCCAGAGTTTTAGTACCAGTACTCTTTAATAACCAGGGTAAGAAGAATTTATATTAACATACTAACCTACTTACGAAGATAAATCTGGACCATATCTCAACAATATTGTAATCTAGTGTTTCTTAATAAAATATATTTAGATAGTAGTAACCATTTTTTTCTGGTAATAAAGTGCTAATCATTATTTACCTATGAACTTCTGTTGCTCCTCCCGTCTTTCCCGTGCGGCTTTGAGCCTTTCTTCAACATTTAGTCCATTTTGACCTAGAAATAAAACATTTTTCAAATTAAATTCTTAAAAACATACTTTTACCAAAATATTTGCTACTACAACCTAAATCAAAACTGCTTTTTTCAGTGAAGGAAATAAAATAATAAGATAGGACACATTCACACACACATTTTTCAAAAGCTTGAGAAAACCTTCTAATAGAAATGAGGTTACTTCCATGACACTAATGTGAGTTGGTTGGCAAAAGAATCTAACCCACAACCTGGTAATCATTTATAAATGCAGTTGTGTTACCAAACCTGTAATAGACCGTGGAGTGGCTGTGATCTGCTCAGTCTTATGGACGGGACAGGGCGCCTTCTTAGGACTTGATTTGACATAAACCGCATTTTCTACAAAGAAAACAACATAGGCCACACAGACAGTATGCTCAGCTATTACATATGCACTGAATAAGCAAAAACAATTGATATCTTTCATCCAAACAGTGGTTAGTTTTGGGATAACTTTAGGCTAATGTGCAAATGAAAGGGCTATTATACAGAGTCCGCATGCAAAAGGCAGAGAACAAGCTAACACCTGACCAATGATCTAGCACTACTTTAGCGTCATGAGTAATTACAAATCACATGGACTCAGTCCTTAAGACTTTTCAAATATAGTTAGCAGGATAATGCTCATATGCAATACAATCCCAGTCTACAGTGTCATTCTTATTCAAGTAGGCCAAACCATAACATTCAGTTTTATTAGCAGATATTGTTTATTTATATCCTCAGTAGCATCTGCAGCTTCCTCAGGTCCTTTTAAATTTAAATTATGATTCAAATTTATATAACCCAATTCATAATTATTAGCAAATGCTCATAATTTGCAGTGATTCAAACTAAAACAATGGCATCTTCTACATTTACAGACAAGCTTGCTATTTGCTTTCAAGTTAAACACAATTCAGGAAATGCAATAAAACTGTAATGTGTAAATTTTACATCTTAACTGTTAATATATGTATTCATACATTTGTTTATATTTGTTTATAGTAATATAATATGGCTATAGGCGTACAGTGCAATCATGCCATTAAAATACTTGGACTGCTACTTAATTAAAATACTGATATCATATTCTGGGTCAATGGGCATTTTGCAAATTGCCTGTAACAAGTAACAATATAAGTGTAACATCTGGTTTAAAGCAAATATGGTTTAGCTCTTACAACTAAAATGAAGTCACTGATAAGTCTTTAACTAGAACAAAATGTTATGGTTATGTTTAGGTTAGACATGGTTTAAGGATGTAATTGTCCTCTATTTTTAGTCCTTGTTCCTGGTTTTGTGACGACCATAACCTTGTTTAAACACACACTATTAGTCTAAATGTAATCCTAGTTTAGGTTTGTTAAATCCGATTAATATGGACCATCATACACATACACATTTGACACATTCTCATGTATATATTCAATGAAACCTATTGTTTTGCCATACACAAACTGTCATACCAGAGCCTTGAAAACATATGTAGAAACTGAACACATCTTATTGTGATCAGCTTTATAGCACACACTGTATTTAAGTCCTACGTCACCAGTACAGTCAGATGATTCACTGTGAATGCTCTAGCTCCAACAATGCGAATCTTTGTATCAGGCAAACAGAACATTAAAACCACTCACCTCTGGCTCTCTGGGAGGGACTTGCCTTCCTCTGGCTCTCGATGGTGCGTGTGGAGAGTGGTCCCTGTGATGGAGGAACATCACTCTGCTTCTTCTGCACAGCCATGCTAAGGCTGCTATGATGCTATGAGGCAGGCGTACCGATGCTCGCAGTCCAAACTCCCCCTCCCCTCTCCTCTGTTCTCTCTCTCCTCCTTCTTTCCTCCTCCTCTCTCTCCTGCTCCTGGTTTGAAATGCTATTTTGAGAAGCCTTGGGGGTTTCAAAGTGGAGATCTTCTTTGTGCATCAGCAGTCTGTCCATCTGATTACAGAACCAAAGCAAGAGAAATCACAAATAAATAAAATAAAACATTAAAAGCTAGCCTATCTGGATTCTTGATGTCAATTTGTTGTTCTAGTTTTGGGGAGACTTATACAGACCTCAACATTGCTTGTTTAAACCACGGATGAGCCATTAAAGGAACAAACCAAAACAGCCAAAACTGTATTGTGGCTATATTGTAATGTGTCTTTACATTATCTTATTCTGGTGAGGCCGCTGCTCAATTTGTAGATATTACCTTTAATTCTCATCCTGTATGTACGAACACTGGCCACAAGAGGGAGACATTTGTTATATTTCTTTACACCAGTGAAGCAACTCGGAGGGTAATAAAATTGAATTTTGATTCTTCTAAAATGTAAACTTCGATAATACTCAATTTATTTTAATAGATCCACGTATTCAACACGTGAACAAATTCCCTGATGCAATATACAATAAAATATGGCCCATTCCACTTAGAATTGCAATTTTCCCCCCAGTGTCGACACGTAGGCTGCTGTTGCCCCCTTCTACCTGAAAGTAAAAGAGCTAAGAGATCACAATACGACAGAAATCTCTAAAACGGTGTAAGTTCACAGGACTTGCAAACCACGCTTACCTTATTGAAGAGACGCGAGTGTCATTTTGGGAAGGACCGTGTACTATCCCAGAGACAACACTAGAGGGCGCTATGTGATCTCTGTAATCTTAGTTTAGGAACATGTTCACTATAAAGTTACATAGGGCAAAGAATGAGTGTGATTCTCCTTTATACTGCTATTCAGGCCTTGGTAAACTTGCTTGTTATACGTAGTTAATTTATGTTTTATTATTAGCCCTAATTATAATGTAGTTACACTAGAATAATACATGTTTTATATGCAACCTAGTGTTTTGGAGTACATTCCACCATGATCTATTGATTTTAATATTGACACAGTAGGACACAATTCATGTGCTTTATTATTATTATGACAGGACAGATGTGTTGAAATGCGAGACTCTTATTGTGGTGGGATAGTTGGCTGTGGGCCCATGACGCTGTCCAGCCAGTTATTGTATACGGACACTTTGGTGTAGATGCCTGGTTTTCTGAGCTGACCACACTTTATCCCTCCATTGGACACGATTCCCACCACAACACCTTTGAAGAGCAGAGGACCCCCAGAGTCACCCTGCCAGAAAAAAACAACAACAAAAAAAACAACTTGATTTTTTTTTTGTTTTTTATTATTAAGAATATATAAATAATAATATATAGTCATTTCAGTTTTAAAAAGTAGTTGTAGTTGCCATTACAGTATGGGCCTTTACATGTAAAGTACTTGTAGTATAAGAAGCAGTAGTTGCATACTGGATGTCACCAGGACTAAATCAGCATCGAACAGTACCAAGCCAGGTCTAAAGAAGGACTACGTAATTATGACTAAACTCAGGCTACACTACAAGACTAAACCAGCACCAATCCAGAACTAAACCAAGACTGAACCAGAACCAATTCACAACTGAACCAAACTGCACTAAATCAAGGTTAAAATATAACTAAACCAGGGTTAAAACCAGAACTCAACCAAGACTTTACCAGGACTAAACCAGTGGCATACTCACATCACAGGTGTCCTCTTTCCCCTGGCGCCTGCTCCCTGGTTTGTTGTACACATGGTGGGCACAGATCATGTTGGGGGTGTATCTGGTCCCAAAGTAGTCACTGCGCGCACAGAGCATCGGGTCCACCACCTCCACTGTGACCTCCTTCAGCTTGTCTGGTCTGGAGCCCAGGTTATCAGAGGCCCCCCACCCCGCCGTCTCCACCTGCTCGTTTGTGGTCGGGTTAGTGCCACCACTGCGTAGGAATTTCACCACTTGGACCGCACTGGTGCTGATTACTGGACGATCCAACTGAAAATAAAAATGATAAGTTATGTATTCTAGTTTAGGTTTGGGTAATTTTGGTTTCAGCAGGGGTGTCACGTAATTCTGGGGGCTAGCTGCAAACTTCATTGGCCCCACTATGTTATTCTGTATTATAAATTCACATTATTGACTTGGGGAAGGTCTTTTCTTGCATTGGGCCCTGGGTAAACAAATTTTTAACTTTTAACCTGGGTAAACAACTTTTTAACCCCCTATTTTCGATGTTTTGTTTATTTTTTATTGTAGCTTATTTTTGATTTTCTGATGGTGCAGGATTGAACCAACTTCTTTTTTCCACTTTATTAAATATTTTCATATCTAAGGAACAATTTAATGAACAAATAAAGAAATGGTGAAGTGACATTTGAGTTAGGGTTCAATACAGTACTATATCTAAAACAATGAAAACCTATGTTATATTAGAACGTTTCAAACCTGCAGCAATTCTTGTTTCATTACTTTACCAGGACAAACCCTTTAATTATCAGAAACAAAGATAGAAGACTCAAGTGCCCTCACCTTGATCAGAGCGATGTCATTGTCAAAGTTCTCTACTCTGTAGTTTGGGTTTGTGTGGAGCTCCATAATCTCAAACACTTGTTGTGTGTCCTCAGCCTCAGTCAGCGAATGCATTCCCAGCACCACGGTTAAGTTAATGTTACTGAAACAAAAATAGACTAAAAATACGAAATGTGCCCTCACACATTTAGCAAATGTTATGTGGCATATTATTCTTGCAAATGAGTTCTTTACTTCACCGATATATGGTACACAATTATTGGTTAGTTTTTGTTTTTTTTTAATTGAATTTAAACTTTAAAAAAAACATCTTACTTCATAAAGCATGAACAAAGATTTAGTAACCACTTAATTAAGGGATCTGGGTGTTAATTAAGAAGTTACTAAGCCTGAATTATTCTTAATAAACTATTTGTTTGTCTTTCTTCATGCTTTATTAAAGGTGCACTATGTAACATTTCTGGTAGAGGGTCCAGCTCCTGCTTAAGTCCATGTTGTTTTTTCCTGAAATGTTGCACAGTATGGCATTTAATTTAACTATCTCCATGGAAACAAGCAGACTCGCTCAGGGAAGTAGTGCATGTTTTTGTGGTAGTTTTGTTAAATGAAAACGCCTGTAATTGATTGATAAGATATATTGATAAGATATATTGCTTAATGCCATATTGTGCAGCTGCTGAGGTGGACTTGTCTCACCCGTGTGGGAAGCAGTGCACAGCGGTCATGACCCACTGCTCCCCCACCAGGAAGCCCCCGCACTTATGAGTCCTTTCCCCTCCGTCAAAATGCTGGATCGACGCCATGTACGGTCGAGAGTGGGCAACCGCTTCACGACCGCCTATAATACCCTCACCTGCACAACACGGTAACGGGGGAATAGAATAATGTTAGAAAAAAGATATATAGATAAAGATATAGATAAAGATATATTTATGGTAAATGACCACATGTTTGTATAGCACTTTTCCATCTTCAAGGCACTTGCATTCATATACCAGTGTACACAGACACTCGGGGCGTAGAAGGTTAAGAGTCTTGCCCAAGGACATAACAACGGTATTCATCTGTGCTGCCAACCTGTGGGTCAGCGGATCTAACCACCCAGCCAATGTTGATCAAATTCTTCTGTCTTCTTTTTGCTGAACTACTTTTTATATTATTGATGCTATTTATACAAAAGAATTAGTGATCATTTTCAGATTTTTACAATTCTGTTTATTTACTTTTTAATTTGTCTTACCTGTAATTTACTTTTAAGTGTGAAAAAGATTTCTGTAGATTTAGTTAATTTTATTTATTGTATTAAAATGTTCTAAAACTTAATACAAGTACAACCATTTTAAAAAGGCAAAACAAGACATTTTCTCCAATTGCAGTCCACAACTAAGACATATAAAGCACATGAAGTAGAGATAAGTAGGAATTATTTGCTACACTCAACATGCAATTTATAATAAAACATGTTCTACTTACTCTGTGAAATGAGAGCAAGAATACAAACTGCAGCGGCCGTGAGCATCTCAGCCTTGGACCCCATCGTGTCTAACTAACAAAAAACTGTAGTAAGTGGTTTTAAGGACATTCACTCAGAAGAGGAAGTCATGGAGATATGGAGCATCCTTCTTCTTCTTTATGCAACAACAGGAAAACCCACTTCTGCCTGTGATAATGCATGTTTTTCACCATATAAAATTCATGCACTTTTATGTGAACTTTTACTATTCAGTGTTTATCTACAGTGTTGACAGTGCTTTGTTTGTGTTGAATATCCACTTATGACATGACAAAGCAAATGTTCAAACTTCCAAATGTTCAGACCTCCAGGAAGACAGGAAACCATGTGTTTAATCTGAGACATCAGCAGAAAATATGCTGACACATCAACATGAAAAAGTGAATTGTTATGTAAGCGTTCATTGCATACAAACATACGTGCAGAAGTAAAAATACTAAATAAATTGCTTTACATCTCCAAGTATGAAAATGGCTTGTTATTAAATAAATACATAAATACACATTCATAGTATTAATTGTAGTTTCCAGTGGGGTGGTTGTCCTGATATTCCCCTTACCCTTTTTTGGTATGAAAATATCCCAAGGACCCCCTATGGTCCTCCACAATGGCACTGCAATAAAATTCAGATGTTCAAGTCATTTTTCTAACCAAATTTGAAGATTAAAGTTTAATTACTAAAGATTAATTGCTCATAATCCTTATTTTATTGGCGCACTTGGTGTAATGATCAATATTATCAGAATTCTTTGGGGACCCCACTGCTCTACTGGAAAACATGTTTATAATGACACTTTATCAAAACTTCTGAGAGCTCACCAGAAGAATGACCTCTTAATATATCCCTTACAATATGCAAAATTAAATATTGGTTTTAGTCATTTACTATACTTAAAAACTCTCTGTTCAGGGGTACTTAAGGCCTGTAATTTGAACTGTGATAATGGCTCCCCTCTGCAGGACTCATATGAAATGAAAATTGCATAAAAATCAAGCTTAAAGGTCCTATATTACACAAAATTGATTCTTTTGAGCTTTAGGCCATGTTAGAATGTTGTTAAATCTTCAAAACATACCTAGAGTTGTGTTTTGTTTCATTCACGTTTGCGTAATCCTTTATTATTAGTCTACATTTCCAAAGCTCAAAAATCTTCTACCTCAAAATGTTCTATGTCATGAAGTAGGAGATTTCAAGTTAACATCTACCTTTTACCTTTAGTTCAGTAGAGATCGGCAATTCCAGGTCTGAAATTATCCAAATTATTCTAGTAAAGGTGTATGGAGTTTAAAAACACATTGGAGCACTTCCTGTATTACAACATGACATCACAAGGTGGAAGTAGAGTGGAGTGTTTTCCATTTGAGAGAAGAACGCAGCCTAACTATGCAGGATTTGTGTGTTTAACATGTGTGAATGAAACAAAACACAACTCCAGGTATGTTTTTGATTAAAAACAACATTATAACATAGATCAGAAAATAGGTCAATATAGCCCCTTTAATTTACTTTAAAATTTAACAGTTTCTAAAGAATTGAATACGTATTAGCAATGTTATTAGCCTTTTAAAATAAATGTAAATTGCCATTGTCATCATAATCCTGTCAAGTCTATCTCATATTTGCATATCATTAACACATGTCAATCACACCACTTTATTACAGTGATGCACAACAAAGCCACCATTGTGATCAGAGGTGGTGTTTAGAGCTTGTAAACCTCGGCATGAACCGTATCCTAGAGTTGCTGTTGCCATGGTGACCAAGACTCCACCTCACCTGTCCCGGGCCCACCCAGGTGTGTGCTCTGCTTGTGTGTGGTCTGGCACCCAACCAGTTATCACAGTCATTTTCCACATTATGAATCTCAGTTACTGCTCCTCTCTGCCACTCTCTCTCCACCCACCTCACTCTCTCTCTCCCCTGTCTGAGCTGCTGTCTCTCATCCCTCGATCGCCCATTCATTCCCAGACTATGACTCAGTTTCTGTGTGTCTGGCAGCCGCTCTGTCCATCAATCACTCGATGCCTTTAACTTTTAATTCATCTTTGTTTTAGCGATTTCATCAAAAGAAGAAAATATTGATGTGTTTATTGTGATCTGGTTATCAAAAGGTTTAATCCAAGTGCACACAAGGAAGACTGTTTATTGTCAGTGTTTGTTGAAGACTCTAAAATATATAGATAATCTATTCTTAACAAGTGAACAAGCACTGGATTAAGCCTTGTCTAAACTAAAGTAAACTAAATCCACATGTCAGAACCTGAAAATGTTACAGCTCATTTCCTCATAACTTTGCATTCTTTTGTTTTTCTTCTTTTTTATTTAAAGCATAATAATAATATTAAAAACAACAACAACAACAACAACAACAACAACAACAACAACAACAACAACAACAACAACAACAACAACAACAACAACAACAATAACGCTGATCTCCTTTTTGAACTGATCTCCTCATCTATTCTTGTAACACAGTATTAGTTTACTTTAATTACCCACATTGTAGTGGTGATTTGTCTCTAAAACAAACAAACCAGCTCACAACAAAGAAATCAAAAGATGTTTGTAGCAGTGTCAAAGGGGTTTAATCAGTAAAACAAATGAATGTCCAAAACACTACATGAATTTAAAATCAAGTTTAACCAGACATGCATCCTCTCCACTCAGCAAAAAATATGTACTCTCTTCCACCCTGGGACCCATTCATGTATTACCCCCTCGTCAACTAACACAAGACAAAGTAAGGCAAATCAGACATAAAAATATTTTCAGAAACAAATTATCAAAAACAAAATAATCTAATAATGATGATCATATTTATTTTCAGAGTGGTGGTCTGTGGCTCCTCCTATATTCCTGGTATAATGTTTGGAGTTTCCTCTGAGCACAGGTCTGTGAGAGCTGCTCCTCTCTGGGACCTCCACATCCACATGTGCTCTTTAACTGTAATCTGCCTGATCCACTGGATTACTGCGCCCACAGTCTCACACAGAGATGTGAACACTTACAGACATTATGAAAACGCAACATGGGAAAAAATCATGATTAAGTGGCATTCTCAAAAGGGTAATTACAGACTTCAGTTATGCGTGTGAAGATGAGAGCAATGTCTTATAGTTAAAATTGCTTTTTTTGTGTGTAGTTGGTAAGTAGTTCAATTTCCTCTCAACTTGGCCCTAAGTGTATATTTGATGGCCCCAAGACAATGCTGAATTTGTCTCATCTCCAACTGTCAAAATGTCAGTGTGGTTTGGGTGAGTTAATTAGAAATTACATTTGAGTTCAGGAGGTGAGGTAGAAGATGATAAACACTATTATTATTATATAATTATTTTCTCTTAATACAGTTAAATAGTTTAAAACACAACCATAAATCCAGAATTGTTAATCTACTTCCAGACTCTATCCAATCTTATAGGTGCCCACATGTGACTGTCTCCTACTCTCCCATCCTGCTCAGGTGAATCCTGTCTAATCTGCTGTTGTTTGCCAGAGTCTCTCAGATATTTGAATAACCGTGAGTGTGTGAGACCTGCCAAATTTCACTGAAAAAAATGACAAGTTTGAATCCGCCTCTGAGTGTGCGAAACCCTACCTTTACAGTTCTCAGCAGCAGTACAGCTCCGCATTATTATCTATGGGACTACATATTTCACATTGCGTCAGACATCGCATTTCCCAGGCTAGACTCAAGCCGCTAATGCTAATATGGACTTTTAGATGACGGTGGTCTTCGGTGGAATGAGAGGGAGATTCCAGGTTTCCCACAATGCTCCTTGATCCACCTGACTCCGACCATAAGCTGCCTTTTGTCACTATATCTGCACAGACATCTTCATGTTTGCTCATCCAGGCATTGTCAGATGAGAACCACAAGAACAAAAACCACTGTCCATATTCCCACTGTAATAGTTAAATAACGCTAGTGTTCCTCTCTTTTACGAACCTTAAAATGTCTTAAAGCTAAATCTTCTAAAACCCTGTGTAAATATCAAAGATTAAATAGATGATTGACTGGAAAACACTGGCTTTTGAGTAATTATGGGAAAAGCTATGGGTCCACTAGATATTTTGCAGTTTCAGAACAACACTCAAATTCAGAATAGCATTTTAAGTTCATACAGTATCTGCCGTGTAACTATTTGTTGCTAGCTGTTGCTCTAACAAACTGAGTGGAAATTGTGATGCTATTTTTTGCCAGAAAATAGAAATTATGTAATACACACAATGGCAGGAGAGTTTGAGGAGAGTAATGGCCCTCAGGAAAAAAGTGTCCCTCCAAACTCTTTGGACACATAACAGAAAACCCTCTTTAGCCTCACTCTTACTCAACTCTCCGTGTTTCATTTGGTGATGAGATGGACTATTCCCTCAAAGTAGATTTAAACCTAGACTTAGACAAACTTTATTGATCCACAAGGACAATTGTTTGGACACAGTAGCTCACACATCACAATAAATATAAATGGTAATAATATAATAATAATATACAAATGTATGTAGAAGTAAAAATTTAAATGAAATGGTGATTGATGTAGTCCTTTAGTGATATTTTCTTTGTTGTCCACCATGTCTTCCCTCATGCAAAAAGATTTTTTTTTTTAAAACTATCTCTGGATCATGCAGACATAATAATAAAGTGACCATTTTCCATCTTTGCCCGAGTCCCTCTCCTGTGTCCTCCCCCTGTCATGTCTTAGCCCCTTGTGTTCTGATAGTGACAGTGCTCCATTAATGAGGTGTTTGAAGTGCAGATGCAGATGTGGGACAGGCAGGAGCAGAGGGAGGGTCAGAGGAGGCATTGACCCGTCCTCACATCTTCACACCGAATTGGGAGTCACTCAGCGGGACAGACACTCGAGGGCTTTAGGAGCTACTCAGCTGTGACCTTTGATCTTCTTTGAGCCAGACTCAATCTACCTATATGTTTTTGTCAAGGACACGAGATTTAGAAATTAGAAGATGTTATTTTAGGGGTGACAATTCTAAAGGTGCATTGCACAGCTTTTCTGATGGCGGGTCCGTCACTTGCTTGTCTTCATGGAGATGTTATTGCTTTGTCTGGAATGAAGACAACTATAGGCTACATTACATGTCAAATCTGAATTGTATTTTTGAGCAACAGAAACACCTATAATGAATAAATGCTAGATAGATATACCATACCATGGAACATTCCAGGCAAAGCAATAACATCTCCATGGAGACAAGCAGGTGACAGACCCTCCATCAGAAAAGTTGTGCAATTCACCTTACGCTTAAAGAAATAGGGAGGGGGGCATCTGACAGAAAAACAAGCAGTAGGGAGATGAAAAGAATAGCAGATAAAAATAAAATAATTGGGAAAAGAGCATCATTCTCAGAGTGGGGAAAGACATTCAGATTCAGATTGAATGTCTTTCCCCACTCTTGCCCAACAAAACAAAGGGTAAATGTGGAAAAAATGACTTTGACCTTTGACTTGAACAGTAAAGTAGCCTACACCAGTATTGTCTATAACTGACTACAACTAAAATACTGTGAATATGCAGTTTTTTTATCCACTTTAACAATACACCCTTCACCACCACACCAGTAAAATCAGCCTGACATTTGAAGTAACTCAACAGTCAATCACAAGACAAGCCACCCCTTTCATTTTTAATCCCAGAAAGCTGCTTGTGCTAATTTGTTTCAACACAGTTACAGTCGTCAAGGTAGAATCTTCTTTTTTATGCATTTTTGTCTGTGTTGTTTATGTTGGAACTGGTTAATTCCTTTGCCTCGGGCCTATTATGGCTAGACAAGAGCACGACTGTCAATAACTGTCATTCGTACTGCAGAAAGAACCCAGCGCCTATCACCTGCTAAAACTAAATACAATGTGTTGAAATTCAGATTAGCACCACCATCAAATCATAGATAGCATCGCTGGTCTTATAAAGCATCAATGGATGGTGTGAAGTAACAAAATTGTGCTTGCTGGGAATTGGACACAAAAGCTAATATAAACTGGTGATTGAAATATCTGAAGTGTTACGCGGTTGAACAGAGTTGTAAAATGCACCTGTTTCCCAGAGGGCTCGGCACTAAACAGCTCAATCCAAACTACTAATGGATTTATATGAGTATGGAAAGCACTCAGGAGGAGTGCTATTGTGATCTGAGCTAATATTGTGTGCCACTGCAGTGGGTTAAGCAATCAGAGGAGAGTGAAATGACAAAAAAACAAAACTACTGAAGAAGGCTACAAATATGATGTAATGTAGAGGTGTTCATCAGGGGTCTCCAACCTTTAGCTTAGGAGCTAGAAATTTTAGCTTTGTAAATGTGTTATTTGTTACTTTGTGCACTAATAAATGGATAATGGTTTTATGTCTCATATGCATCTAACTGTACACCATCTCAGGCTTGCCTTCTTACTAAGTTTCTGACTCAGTTTCTAGCAACTGCGAAAATTAGTAGCTCTTTGGCATTTTTGTTTTATAAAGGTAGCTCAGCAGAGGCAAAAGGTTGGAGACCCCTGGTCTACATGTATAGAGTAGGACTAGGAATCATGGTGTCCCTCATGATTTGATACAATACATGTACGTTATGATATCATCACTATATGGCGATACATGCTGTTTTTTAAGAAATAAATACACATTAATAACCATATTTCTTTGTTAGCCCCCTACTTGTGCAAATTTTATATGAAATACTATCTATGTGACATGCATAATATCCACACTGAACCATTTTAAAACTGTTCATTGTTCAGGTAAATTGAACCACATTTTTATAAGCCACTTTAAGTACAGATGTGAAGCATCTGCACTGTACATGAAGAGATCATTAAAACATTTTATAATATTTCTTATGCCCAGTTTCTCTACAGAGGTGGTAATGGTGGTAACGCTAAGGTTCCTTAATGGCAAAAGGAGAAATTCAATTTGTCAACTGGGCAAAAGTTTATTTGGTCCAATAAGTTTCGCAGCTCATCCAAGCTGCTTCTTCAGTTCTGGTCAGATGCTGGTGGACACTGCTTTATATCTGGCTGAAGGGAGGAGCTAACTACAATGAAATGACTCAAAGACTACACATATTTGTTTACAGTTTCTGTTAGTTAGGTGGGCCTATTAAATATGCAGTGGGAGTGGGGTGTGCGGTGTGGGGTCTTGTTAGCATAACCATTCAGGGCCATGATGGGTGTTTCATCATCATTAGATACAACTTCTGTCACTACAGACAATTATCGTTGGCATGTTTTTGGTTGATGGGGGAAACCGGAGTACCCGGAGGAAACCCATCCAGACACGGGGGGGAAACATGCAAACTCCACACAGAAAGGCCCGGGCGACCCGGGGATCGAACCCGTAACCTTCTTGCTGTGAGGCATGAGTGTTGCCACTCAGCCACCTCTGGACCTGTCCTGGCTAGTCCTATTGTTTTCTTTGTTTGTTTTGATTTAGGTTTGAGGATAGAGTTATAGATGGGAGACAAATGATGTCTGAAACCTCCATTTCTGTTCAAGGAAAGATTCTCTTTCTTGACAAAAATTGCTTCTTTAACTCCCCTCTCAAACCAGTTCTTTTCTCTGGCCAAGTTCTGGACCTCACTGTCCTCAAAGGAGTGGCCCGTGGCTTTTAGGTGGAGATGTACGGCAGACTGAGGTCCACTCTGGCTCTCTCGCCTGTGTTGGTTCATCCTCTTGTGGAGTGGCTGTTTTGTTTCTCCAATGTAGCGCTCACTGCAGTCTTCACTACACTGAATGGAGTAGACCACATTGCTTTGTTTGTGGCTCGGGGTTTTGTCCTTAGGATGGACCAGTTTCTGTCTTAAAGTGTTTGTGGGTTTGAAATAGGCTGGGATTTCGTGTTGTCTGAAGATCCTCTATAGTTTTTCAGAAACGCCAGCCAGGTAAGGAATAGTTACACCCTTTCTCCTGGGTTCTGGTTCTCTGTTGTCTTGCTTCTTGGCTCTCTTAGTTTTATTGAAAGCCCATTTAGGATATCAACAAACAGAGAGGGCTTTCTGCAAAACATATTCGACCAAATAAACTTTTGTCCAGTTGACAAACTGAATTTCTCCTTTTGCCATGGATTCTACCTGGATGACTGAGGGATTCTACACACATCTTAAAGGTTCCTTAATCTTTAAAAAATATATATGACTGTGCTCCCATTAAATAGATTTTTGAGGTGGTGCTACTAAGATGTCTTTCAATATTTTTTCTTGGGGTCTTCACTTAACTGAGTTTTATTTTTTTATATACCAGTCACTGGCATGCCCATTCTTGTTTACTACTTGACTTTTGCAATTTCTGATGCTCTTCTCTGGATGCATTTTTAATTGATCCCTTGCCTACATTCCATATGTGTTACAAAAAGTGCACTGTGGGACTTTTTAACAGGCTTGTTTGTTGAGGCCTAACTCTGCTTAAAATAAAAAGGTACATTTTCATACCATGAGTATTCATGGTTACAAAAGTAGTCCATGCTTTAGACTGGGGAACTGCAGCACCACTTCAAAAACTTCATAGTGTTAAAGCCTTAAAGCCCGTCTTCTGTTATAATCAAATTAAGCATGTTTATTAAGTGCTTGACTACAACCCAGGAATCACTTGGTTTGTTGATAATAGTATAGTAGCAGCTTACTAATGCTCACACTTGTTTTGTTGTTAATGGCTTATTAACAGTAATAATAAAAAAATTAATAATAACAAAAGTGCCTTATAAATACTTTATTAAGGATATATATATTTTATTAAGGAACCTTATTTTGCCAAAATATTTTTGTAAACGTTCATTGTTTGTCTGTGCTGTTTTCTGAAATACCCCCTGGATTGTCATTTCTAAGTGAAACTAACACAATCTTTGCTAATTAATAAAAAAATAATAATAAACAAAAAAAAAATAGAGTGAGAGAGAGATTTGAGAATGAGAAAAGGAACAGTTAATACAGTTTGTACATTATAGATGAATATGGGCAAATAGCTCCAGTAAGCAGTAAATTCATTCCTTTGTACCAATAGTCTCATTGGCCTCTTCCCTTCATTATAGTCAAATCAATATATATTGTAGACGCTCCAATGATTGATCCCATGTAAAATCCATAAAAAGATGAATAAACAGTGAATGAGGACAGGGAGCTCTACTGGAGCTTGAGCTTCTCTAGTCGAAGGACCTCCACTAGCCCACTAGATGCATTTGGGTGTCAAGCTTTGAGACTAATGCATTCATTTAAAATTTCCCACATCATCTGAGGACCTCCTGAAATCATTTTGCAATCTTCACAAGGGCCTCAACCCTCAGGTTGAGAACCATTTATCTAATGTAATGAAAATCAGCTAAAACACGAAGACGCAGAATCAAGCATCAAACTAAAATGTTACAGGCAGAGGTCATGCCGTAATTAGTGGTTGATGGTGCCAGTGCACTTTGGGACATACATAATTGACTAAACCACTGCAATGAGTTTGTGTATTATTTGGTGCATTATTTGGTGGTATTTGTTATGTTTTTATTAATAAAGTATTGGCCATATGGAGGACTGTTTGATTAATATGTTAATGTTAAAAAGATTACTAATGCATTCATTTTGTTCAGTAAAACCTTAAAACCCTGATTTGATAATTGGGAAACTGAGCTTTCTGGATGAACTGCTATGAATCAGCATCACAAAATACTTAAAGAGATTATTCAAACTACATTTAATAACAAGTTGATTAAACACTAAATTAACATTCATGATGGCTAGTTGCTCCACTAATGGGAAGCTAATGGTAGACTGAAATGGTAAACTGTAATTATATTTCAATTATAGTCCAGATAAAAAGGCAGGAGAAGAAATAGTTTAATGCCACAATAACTTGTTTTATAAAACATGATGACGCGTCACACCAATATGTTGCACAAGCTGTGTAATGTATAGGTATAGGGGGCTAGAAGGAGTACTAGAAAGGTCTCGAGTCCTGGAAGGGTCTCAAGTCCTAGAAGGGCCTCAAGTCCAGTAATTTGCTTGAGTCCAGAGATTTGTTCAAGTCCAGGGATCTGCTCGAGTCTCAAGTCCTAAAAGGGTCTCGAGTTTTGGGAGGGTCTTGAGTAGGGGCTCGAGTACTGGAAGGATCTCGTGTCCTGGGAGGGCCTCAAGTCCTGGAAGGATCTTGAGTCCTGGGAGGGCCTCGAGTCTTGGGAGGGCCTTGAGTCCTGGGCAGTCCTCGAGTCCTGGAAGGGTCTTGAGTCCTGGAAGGGCCTCAAATCCAGGGATTTGCTTAAGTCCAAATACTGGGAGGGTCTCAAGTCCTGGGAGGGCCTCGAGTCCTGGGATCTCCTTGAGTCCTGGGATCTCCTCAAGTCCTAGGATCTCCTCAGATTCTGGGATCTCCTTATGTCCTGGGATCTCCTCCTTGACAGGAGCAGAATGTGTGAGCGCCACAGGCTGTGGGTCACACAGGACTTCAGAGGAGACTACCTCAGGAAGGACAGTCTCTGTGAGCTGGTCTGAAGTGACACTGAGTGTGGGTGCGAGTGCACTGGGTTCCTCTGTTGGTTTCTCTGAGGCTTTTTGAATGATCCCCCCAGGAGGAGGAAGAACAGGGGCAGCAGACTCCAGGTCTGTGCAGGGGTCTTCATGCTCCTCGGTTTCAGAAGGGAAGAGAGCACAGATCTCTTCTACCATCAGGCCCGGCAGGCTGGCGCAGGTGGACCAAACAAGATCCTCCAGTTCTTCATGGGAAAACATTTGGTGGGTTCTCGCCATGATCTTCATAGCCATTTGGTCCTGCATGGAGTCAGAGAAATGCACTCTCTGAAAGATGTTTCCTATAGCTTCATTTACATAGTCCAGCACACCATGTGTCAAAGGACAGCATGCTGAACAAGTCTGTGTCTGCCGGAGGTTGCCACAGGCTGTGGAAGACCTTTGGTACAACGGCCAATACCACATGCTTGGGCTGGAGCAGGCAGGAACACTCCTCTGTCTGTTCAGACAAAGAGTCCGAAGACTCCTGAGCCAATTTTGGGTCACCAGGGGACAGAGACAAAGTCAAATGAGCTGAACATTCATTTCAAACAGACATGATAATGAACAGTGTGTGTGACCTACAGAAAGTTTTCAGGGATGTCTTCAGGACACACAAGAATCCGCCTTGCCTCAAACACAGCATCTCCCATTTTGAGTGTGTTCATAACATCCCAAGTCTGAGACAAAAAGAAGAATCAGCATAGTGCAGGACGGTCACAGGACTGAATTTAAAGATTGAACATCTTACCAAATTCAGAAGAGGTCTGGCTTCCTCTTCTTTCCCCTCCATCTCAAAGTCCCACATCTGAACACGGATGGACTTCTTTGCCCATTCCTGCACTGCCCTCCTTCTGCTGCCTTAGCAACTGCAGGACCACAGCACTCTGAGGGACACCAGAAAACTTTAATGTTCACTGGTCTACTTTTGTTCACTGGTCTACTTTTTTCTGATAAAAATGCGAAAAGAGAGTGAACTCCAGTTCTGCTGGCACTGTATAAAGTCACTGCCAGCAGAACTGGAGTGGTCTCTTCCATATCGAGGTGATGAACAACACCAGTTGAAAAGACATGATTGCTTTACTTATCGCACTTTGCCAGTCAGCTGATTTTGGTGGGACATGTGTCCTACATAAAGTGTCTTACCCTGATTGGTAAATAGAGACCCTTTATTTGGGCAAGAGAATCCATCACAAACGCAGGAACCCCAATGAGACGCAGAGAGCGTAAAGTGTGCACACGCAACTGAGCTCAGCTCACAAATGTCAGTATCGAATACACTACTAGCAGAGGGTTTTTGAAATTCTAAAATACTTTGGACATTGTTACGGAGACATGCTATGCTATGTTAGAACACATAAAAGTGAAAATATGAATATAATAGACTGCTTATAACTGTGTGTGTGTTTAAAATAGGCTATTAGACATATTTTAATCAAAATTAAAATTAGTGAATATGACAAGTTCATTCCACTAAAAAGTTTCCTTCCACAAAATAAGCAACAAAATTGTAGATACCAAAAATGACTGAAATAGTGAATATTTAGGGTCAAATAAGGTTATAAGACCATCTGGTACATTTAAAGGGGAGGCACAAAATAACTCACAATTTCAGTTTGCTTTGTACATCAATAATGATTAGATTTTAAATGCGAAAATAATGTTTTACACTAAAGTAAATATATAAAGGTGTTTTTTTTTATATAACATATAACATTTTAGCATTGTGATAAGCAAAGTGGCAACCTTTAAATGGATTTTATGATTTATGTAATGCATGCTGTTGTGCCTGAGAGGGAGAATCATTTTGTCTTGTCTCAACACAGCAACAGAACAAACCATGTCAATTCTTCTCTAAGGCAAACATTTATAAACTGTATAAAAATTACAAACGGAATATGTCAATACACCTTGAAATTCCTCTTACTTATTATTATTAGTTTGTATACAGTTCATTTTAGTCTAATAATAACTTGCAATCAGTGTAGAGACATAGTGTTTTTTACTTTGTCAAAACATGTAAAATTCCTCTAGACATGTTTATGAATGAAACAATAGCAGCCTTTAACATATTTTGGACAGAGTTAGTGTTCACATTAAAGTGTCTTTACAGTAAAATTTATGTCTTGACTAATTAGGCAGCCACACACAGACAGCTGACGTAGGCCAAGCTTGTCTCTATTTGCCCAAAAACAACTGCACACATTCACAGTGCACTGCAGCAGGGCCTGAGAGACTGCACAGAACTGAGCCACTTTAGGAGTCTGTCAGCGAATGGGACGTCCTCTTTGAACAATAACCGCAGAGGCCCTGAACCCCCCTTTAAGTTGTTTTGGACTCAAAGTTGCATCACTTCCCTCTCAGGTGGACTACAGGACTAACTGTCAACCAGCTGCTGTTGACAAGGACAGGCCAGCTATGTCTGGTTACTTAGAGAGACCCAGTGAATGTTATAATAGTAATAATGCAATGGATTTATATAGCACCTTTCAAGGCACACAAAGTGCTTTACATTAGATTTTCGTACTATTACAAACTATTGCAACCACATCTTCCCTGAGGCAGCCATTCTGCACCACTGGCCCCTCCAACCACCACCATCAACACTCACGCACACACACACACCACATTCTTACTAGGCAAAGTGGATGAAGTGTATTGCTTACAAGGAAATGACAGTTTTCACTAGACCTGGTATTATGGTGCCTGGTATTCCCAGAGATGGCCCATCCAAGTACTAACCAGACCTGGACTTGCTTAGCTTCTGAGACCTGGCGAAATCAGGCACCTGTGGCATTTGCACTAACAGTATGAATTAAGCCAATTTCCTCTGAGAAAATAACAAATCCCTACTGACTGGTGGCTTGAAGAGTTCACTGTGTTCACTGATTTTGCTGAAGTCAACAACATCTATTTATTTACTAAAAATCATCACTGTTGTGTTTGACTGGAAAAGTCAGTAAAGAATGGTTCTGAGTTACAAGTTCAGACAGCTACATATGACTGTGTGGTTTAAGGCACTTTTACCTGGCAAATCTTAGAGTTATGTTTATAATAATAAGATATAAATTCACGAGTATTGTTCAGAACTCCTCTGTTTATAATCTAAGAACATTTTTATATCAGCATAGGATGGCGCAAGGTCAATACTCTTATACAAAAGATTATTTTATTATTTTTAAAAGTTCATTTTATCATAGTTTAGTTCAGTTTTGACATTGCATCGCAGTGTTTTACTATCAACTGCTACATTTGCCCGTAGTATTTAGATTGTTTATATTGTTAAGAGCTTTTACTTTTACAAATTGTGTGTTGTGTGTCAACTTCAAGTGCAACTATACAGTCCTATCTAATAAACAGTGTGTATAATTACATGCCTTTAATACTGCTGTTAAATGCTAATGTGTGTAAACAGGTCTGAGAGGAGTCTGTCTGTCAACACTGGAAATGACAATAATAAGTTGTGCTCCTCTGTGGATTGGTGAGGCATGTCCTATTATTAAACACCGCCGGCATGGGCTGTGGTTGGAGCTTCATTCACGGGTTTGGGTGGCGTGGTTTCCCCAGTTCACAAGCCAGACAAATGGCAATTCATTTTACACTTCCTAATGAAGTTTCAGAGCCACATGTGGTTTGTTATCTGGGTTTTGAGGTGCAGCGAGTCAGACTGGATTTGTTGATGAAGTATTGTCATTCATTTAACATAATAACACTTTATTAATCAAACTTTTATTAATCAAAACATGAGACAAAATATGAGCTGGAAGATGGCTGTCAAATATTTGATTTCTTTATTGGAAAGTTCACCATGGTGCTGAACTGGAGTATTATTTTGCAGTTTTCTCATAGGTGGGCATCTATGTGGGTGACTTAAACACGTGACTTATTAAACAAGATGCAAAAATACTCTATCTATCATAAAGATCGTGCAGTGATTTGCATATTGACGTATTTGTACCATATCTCATTCACCCTTATTTTATTGTTTTATTTCCATGGATTCTAACCTAAATTGACAGGCTGTAGCAATAGCATTGTGCAGGTTGAAGGAGTGGTGTCACGGTGGGTGTTCTAGTTGGGCACCTTTCCCTATGTCAGTGTGATCTCAATGTTGTGTAACACTAAACCCAGGTTGGACTGTTTCCCACACAGGCTGTCATATACTGAGATAGGGGATTAACACCGTGATGAAGAAGATACTTCTAGACAACATTTTCAAATGTCTGACTCAGATCACAGACATGATTTTAAAAAATAATCTAAAAAAAATAACTGCACACCCAAAACAGCTGACCATACCTGTACTGTTCTGGCTGCATTCAAGTACTAGTATGTAACTGTCTGGAGGTGGAAAGTCAACTGTATGATTACAGGGAAATAAAAAGTTAAAAACCATACTTCGGAACATTCTCCATGGACATAAATACATTTTATGCCTTACCATAGAATAGTGTGGGCAAAGGACCAACATTTCCCTGGAAACAAGCAGGAGTAAGCCCAGTGTAAATAAGAATTAGGTTTATGGAGATGCAAGCCCATTCAGAATAAGGACATTTTTTTCCATCATCATAATAAAAAAAAAGTTTTACATTTTATTTGAGTCTATTTTTAGGCAAAAAAAAAAAGTTACATACTATGGCTTTAATCAAGTCTACATTGTTTTTTATTTAGTACACATGATCTCACATAAATAAGTTATATTTTTATGAGAGAATCTGACTTATGAAATCATTACCATTGTAAAATACATGTAATTCACTGTAAAACTATAATTCCCATACCACACTTTAACAGTTTAAGTAATCAAATGTAAGTAAATACCCCTCAGCTTTGAATGAACATTTCTTCTTAAACTATGGTCTCAAAGCAATTTTATCTTACTCAGTGTAAAATACCTCATAACTTTTTACATCTTTCATAAAACCACTTTAAATTAGAAGTGGATTTCCCCTGCATTTTTGCTGTCTATCATTTTAAGTATCAGTCATTACAATGTCATTTTTCTAGAAAAACCTTCAGTGAAAGTTGAGCAAAAACACACATTTTTTGTTTGCTGTTCCGTGTATTTTTCCCAGCCCAGACTGTCCCACCCAAACAGCACAGGGGGTATATTATTAAAGGAGATTTAGGATCCTTTATGCTATTCGCTCTACCCCCTCTGCTCTACCTCTCGCAGTTCGTCTTTATTTGTCGTAATTCCAGGACCGGCCGGGTCTTGTCTGGGATTTGGAGAGTGCCTAGTTTCAAAGGGGTAATTGACACCTTACCTGTAATTTCATGGTTTCACTCCACCTGCCTTTGAAGTCTGCTGTGGATTTGAGGGATGGATCTGCGAGTCTCTCCGTGCCTTGACAAACAGCAGAGAAAAGGTGCAGGGGTTTTCTGTGGGACATGTGAATGACGTCTCAGGCAAACTGAGTTATTAAAGGAGACCTGGGCTACGAAAGCTTTATTGTGGTCACAGAGGATGACTTCACAGACAAAGAACACAGAAGGACATAGATCAGGACTGCACTGTTTAATTTGATATCAAAACTACATGTGAAATATAAGCAGGTCAAAGAAAGTTCCTTGTTCCTGAGATCAAGGTCCATAAAATGATAGACAAACACTGATTCCTATTACAACCTGAGCTTGGTCAGGCGTATCATATAATTTCTCATGGTCACGGGTAATAGTAAAAAAAGTGTCAACTAGACTCAGCTCCATCTTCACTGTTACTGTATTTGTCTGTCTATCTCAGGCTCCATCCTTTCCATTAATAAACAAGTACAAGCCTTACCATATTGGACACTTGACTTTGGACTTTGGAATAAATTAAGTAGCTCAAGAGTGTGAAGAGACGCAGGACACTGGAGGTCTGATGAAAGAGAATTTTACTGTAACCATCTGGTGGCTTGAACGCTCACACTGGTCCATCCAAGTCTGGCTATGCATGAATTGTAGGGATTATTATAATTTAATAATTTCTGAATGTGTAGCTCAGATAACTAGGATTGTTACCAATCACTTCCTTTTTCAAGACATTAACAGACTAAACTTACAGTACATTCAGCAAACAAGATATGACCAATTCTTAGGGCTTGGGGTAAACGATTATTTTTAAAATGATTAATTGGACGATTATTTTATTGATTAGTAGACTAATCTAACGACTAATTGGACGATTAATCTAATGTTTATGCTTCTGTTGTTTGATTAATAAAAGCCATGTTTACTCCCAGCCCTAGTTTACATATATTTTATATTGTGAATTTATTAAACTATTGTACAGCATGTGTAGCCCTAGTTAAAATAAATTGTGTTATTCTCAGAAATAAATCAAATGTATTTTTTTCAAAATCAACCACAAGGGGTTTCTCCATTTTTTTTTTCTTCATATGAATTGCATTCTGTTAAATTAATCTAGCATACCTTCAAAAACAAATATTATTTTTGTTGAGAAAAAAATTAAGCCTAAACTAATCTTAAGTCCAAACCATCGGGAACATAGCAGAAAAAGGAAGAAAATTGATCTACCAGAAGAATCAACCAGTAATTAATGAGATGAAACAAATTAAGAGCCATAGCAGTGTGTGTCCATGGGGTCTTATTCTGTGTAATAGATGCAAACCCTGTAGTTTAGACCGCTACAAACATGTTCTGAAATGCCTCTGTGTCTCAGATGCCCTCCCTATGTGTCAGATGCTCTCCCTAGTGTGAGAAATGCTACAGTCGGACTAGATCCAAACCCAGATGTCTGAACCAGCAGAGAGCAGCTCTGTTTCAGGCCGGGCTCAGATGAGTTTCAGTGGGGAGTGGCATTACAGGTGCCTCGGCCTGAGCAGCGATTTCTCCCGTACGGGCACGGGCCGCTCAGAACAAAACAGGCCTATAACAAACCAGACCAGATTCATGTTTCTGTCCAGATGCTTTGCTCCACCTTGGAACCACTCGGGACTCTCAAGTATGGAGAACAACTAACAATCTGGTGGACCCACCTGGACCTATAGTCCTCTGCGCACTCTCTCTTTCCACGTCCTGAACCAGCACACAGAGGGTGTCACCACAAGATATAACATACCGGACTGGTTCCATGCTACTGTCCAGATGCTTGGACTTCAGAAAAGGGACGCGCGAGTCCAGTATGCGCTGGCCCTGCTCGCCTATCTGACCAATGGACCCAACCGTGCTATGGTGTGTGCTGCCATGTCTTAACCGAGGCTGGCTGCTGCTGCTACCCGAACACGTGTGCTTCTGTTACTGAACGATATAACCTGTGGAATCATTTTTCCTTCCCGCTGGTTCGCTGGTTTGTTTTGGTTGGCCCACGTGTGCGTGGCGATGCTTCGAAGACAAAATATGACGTCGACGATATTTTGAAGTTGACGCGTCGCTACAGGCCTCCCAATTCTACAAATATTATTCTCTCCTTTTCTCTCTACATACATGGCTCCCACTAACCACTCAGCCACCGGCAGCATTCACTCACAGTTCGGTTTCCAGTGTCGGCCAAAGTGCAGAGTTTGCGTGTGCCTGTGGGCACTCCAGTTTCCCCATTAACCCAAAACAATCACTATAGTTAAAATACTCCAGCTAAGGTAGTCCTGACCAAGTCTATCTCAAGATTATGGAGATGGATCCTGAGCAGTGTACAGCAGTTGCTCACTGCTCCTGGCAGGTTGCCTTGGTTGAAATGCAGAGAATGAGTTTCCCTCACAAAGGATCAGTACAGTATACCTTTTCCTTAGCCAACCTTCCTACATTCTAATTGTAACTGTGGTACTGTAGTTTAGCAACATAACATCATACATGCTGTTATTTTACGCTGGAAGAAATGGTGCAAATAAATACCTCCATTAAAACCAATAGGCAGTGTTTAAGCGCTATGGCAGTGCTGGGAGGCTGAGTTTGGGGGTGAGCAGAGGGCTAGCTGTGAATCCAGGCAAACAGTGGTGAGAGATGAGAGGGAGTTGACAAGAAAATTACATTATGTGCAACCCATGAATCATGACAAACAAGTGTTTAAGAGGCAGCCTGGCTGTAATTGCCTGCTGTGTGCTGCTCTGTACCGCCCACTTTATTGCCTCCTATTACTGACACTTAGGCTGCAGAGCCTGCCGAAGCACATGCAGACCTCACAGACAGCAGGTGAATGATGAGAAAAATTAGTGCTAAAAAAGAGGTGAATTGTGTAATCGAGAACTACACAAGATCAATGTCATGCTATCATTTGTCAGGTTAAGAGTTGCTGGATGGCAAGAGGGAATTCAAGCAGCTATGTGCCTTTGGCTTGGTACAACATGGGTATTTATTCTGCCTGTAAAACCCATCCAACCATCCAAACCCATATATATATATATATATATATATATATATATATATATATATATATATATATATATATATATATATATATATATATATATAGACAATGGATTAAAATATTAGTCTTTATGTTTGATTATACATAAAACTCATGATATACCATAAAAAAGAGATCAAACAAGATTATGTTTAAAGGACCTATATTATGCAAAACTGACACATGTGAGCTTTTAGCCATGTTAGAACATTGTCATCAAAAACATACCTGAAGTTGTGTTTTATTGTTGTTTGTGAATGAAACAAAACACAACTCCGGGTATGTTTGTGATGAGGAAACAACATTATAACATATCAAAAAAATAGTGTAATATGGGCCCAAAGGATGGGATACCAAAGGAAATTTAATGAGTGACACACAAATGTCTAAAATATATCAGGATTCCGAATCTTATCACGTAATTTGTGCGACAATGCAAGGTATATTGTTAAAATTATTGTGGGATTAATGGGCATACAGAATGGTCAGTCTAAGTTGAGGTCTGTATCTCCCTCTCCTGCCCTCCCTGTGCTCGCTCCTCCTCCTCTCTGCCAGGCTCCACTGGGCTCACATCCAGATTTGTGTCCAGATGACCAGCTCTGAAGAAGGCCAGCGGGGTGAGAAGAGCTGGCGGAGCGGCGCGGATGGCCCTGGTTTGCACCTTTGGAGGGGGGTTTCCACTGCTCCCTGCTCACACACTACAGACCAAAGACTAAGTATGACATTCCGGAAAAATGGGCTTAGTGTTTTCTTCTACTAATTGATGCGGAAGTTTATCTTTGCATAAGCCTTTTTATTTGTTAAGTGCAGAATATTCTTGCTAAACTTGGATTATTTTTTTGTTTTGTTTGTTGTAACCACATAATAATCCTGGGTGTTGATTGCCAGCCACACTTCTGTTAGTCTGCCCCAAAGCAAATCTGGCTGCAGAATTGGTTTACTACCACCATGTGCAGAGTGAATTAATGTTAATTAATAATTTAGAAAAGTGCAACATAGGACAAGTACATTTTTACTATTATAACTGTAGCTTTATATTATGTTTTGTGACTAGTGGTCATTTACCATTGTTATGACCCCCCACCCCTTTCAGAGCAGTCATGCTACTACTAACAACAACTAGCATGCTAGCACACCACCTCACTTCCTGGTTCTTGGAGGATGAAAAGACTTTATAATCAGCCGGAGACGGCACACAGCAGTCTTTCTGCAGTGTCCCGTGCTGATGAGGGGTATCATGGCCTGTGAGCGGCGTCCCAGGGAGTTCCTGTTTGTCCTGGGACAGTCTCCGGGTGAGAGGTGTGTTTACCTCAAAACAAAAAGCAATAGGCTGCGGCTGTGAGCTGCTATGTAAACTGTAAACAACACACAGACACACACACATACAGACACACAAACACACACCTACTGCTGCCAATCAGCTCACTGAGAGATTTCACTACTGACTACATTTTCCATTTTGTGAACCCAAAGAAAATATAATTTAGATATATTATATTTTCATTGGTTTTATATGAACAATGTTGACAAAAAGGATTTCTTTTTTTTTTTTTATCTGAAAATTATATAGTATCATATTCTTAATAACATTTTCCATTAATTCAGTATGAGCCAATTCAATCTGTGTTCTGTTTTGGTTGCATATTCAGATTATTCCCTGCTCCCCTCCCAAAGACCAAGCAAACATTTTTCCAGCCATTAAACCTTTGTTCCAGCGGGACCCCGTCTGTTCAGCCCAGTGACCCTGATGTCTGTGGGGCTTACACTTGTGAGGTGAGCCCATCTACCAGAGCCCCAATCCAGATCTGAGCCAGTGCACACAGCCCCTGTCAGTGAGCTGCCACTTCCAGCTCCCGACCACAGCTGGGGCCTGACCTGCTCACTCACACCCAGAGCGGTGAAGCAGAGCCCAGCCTGCTCGTCCACGAAGGCTGCCTTTGCCCTCCGGATGAACCCTCCTCCCGGACCACAGCTCATGGGGGGCAGGATTAGACTCTGGACAAGTGTGTGTGAATATGTCGGTAATATATTTTTGTTACAACATATGTCAGTGAAACCTGTATTTTTAAGTGTTCAAAATCTAATTTTATGTTAGTTTTGCAATGAGCCAATGTCCCTGTACTGTATATAAAGGAAGTTGAATGTTTTTTAATTGGTCTCATCTGGTGTTAAGAGGGTGTTCCAGGTTTGCCATAGTGGGGCAGCAGTAACTCAGTGGATAGAGTGCATGTTGTTGTTGTTGCTCAACACTTCATGCACTTAGCCTCCAGTGTCTATGCACAATGGTGTATGTTTTAATGATATTATACATATGATAAATGTGCAGTTGGTTAGGGTCATACAGGCCCCTCTCCATTTGTCTGGGCTTGGGGCAGACACAGACACTACACAAACTTCTCATGAGAAAATAATATTCTGATCTATTCTTGATCTGTCTTATGTATGGACCACCTCCCCTTCAACCTCAAAGACCCCCGCCCCCCATCATGCACCTGTTCAGAGTCCTGTCCTAACCTGCCCTTATCCCCCCCTACGCTACGGCACATTTCAAAAACAATGTCATCTTTCAACTCAAACCCACTCAGATACAAGAAGTTTAATTTCCAACAGTAATTAACACAATCATTAAAGTTGGTTTATTCTGATGGATTTATGACTTTGTGTTAGATTTTATTAAATGTGACAAATGACTCATGGGGAGGTGCGTAGTAAAAGTATATACGCTGTGTACTTTGTGTGTACTAAGCGCAGCTTTGTAGTCGATTGTAGTCACAGACAGACAGGGCAAGTCCTGGTCTAACCCGTCATTTGGGGACTGGAGCTGTCGGGACTTGTTGAGCTCTGTATTAGGTGCTCTGGGAAGGAACTTATTATTGTCTGCTAAGCAATGGAAATAAGGTTTGTATTGATTGTATACATCAGAAATAAACTAACTCTCATTTTGAGCCTGACGAACCAAGAAAGTTGACCTGATTGGTTCAGCATAATGACTTTTAAGATACTCTCAAATGTTTTGCATTGCATTTAGGGCTGGGTGCAAACTGTCAGAGGCAAAAGATGGATTGAGTATCCTTTTAACTTCATACAAAAAACATTCTAACTGCATTAATTGTGATGAAATTGAAATAGTTGCCCACCTCAAATTGCAGTTCACCTCCCAGGTCTTTAGCTACTCATTTATGCTAGAACTGACCAATGTGACTCCCAATCTGTAATCATTAGTCACTCACACTAGGCAAGATTATGTGTCTTGCCTAATAACACAATTCCATCCGTCTTCTTCATTACCCAAAAGAGAAGAGAGTAGGAACCAGTAAATTAAGACCTTTGCCTTTCGATTTAGCTCCTTCTTCGCCACAACAGTCCAATACAGTGACCACATCACTGCAGACGGTGCACTGATCCTCCTCTCAATCTCATACTCCATCCTCCCCTCACTGATGAACAAGACCCCTGAGATACATGAACTCCTCCACTTGAGGCTGGGACTCCCCACCTTTTCCTGGTTGAGAACCATGGCCTCGGATTTTGAAAAGCTGACTTAATGACACAAGAGCGGTATAAACAGTTTAGAGCTGGGATCAAAGCATCAGACCAGCTTTTTGTTTTGTCAAATTGCCACAGTGAATCCTCTGCATCCTCTTTTAAATTCTAATTTTCTTTCTGTACCTTCGTAAATTTCACCCCCTTTCCTATTCATTCTGTCAGTTCAAACCTCAACATCCTTCCACTGTTCCTCTTTCCACACCATCAGTCCATTATGATTATGTGAAAAGCAAAATAAAACATTAAATACTCACCAGCATCTGCCTGGTATATCTCCTGACCTGTTGCTCTGTTTGATATGGTCCCACTCACTAAAAACAGGTGCAGAGATAAGGCACAAAATCATATTTTCACCAACAGCAGCAGACGGCTCTACTGAAGGTGTTACAGTTTATTTTTTGGTGTCTGAATAAGGAGTAGTCAGAGCCACTTCAGTCCTTGTGTTTACTTGCTCCACACACCCCCTCCTGGTCCCCCTGAACTGGACGTCCCAGGATGAGGAGGGCAGAGACAATAGGTGAACTGTGTTGTCCCGAAGCGCTGTCACACACAATGAGCACGTCCATGTGGATTAATGTGGCGCAAAGGCAGTGCAGGGGCTAATAGCTTATAAAGTGCAAAGTGACAGTGTGATCAGAAAACAGGCCAGAAGAACCAGCCCAGAGGAACCAGCCCAGGTTAATCAGCTCAGAGGAACCAGCCCAGAGGAACCAGCCCAGAGCAGGCTGCATGCGGTCCATGGGTTCTGTTGACCAGCAGTTTGGAGGTTTAGAGAAGAGGACTTTAGACAGTTATCCACATTTTAATGTAAAACATGCTTTAGTTCATTTTCTTTGCCTCTTTCTCAAGTGGAGCGCCTTAATCATTTCTATATATCAGCATTGTAATGCTTTGTGGTGATCACTGTTGATATGCCCCAGGGGAGCTGTGGAAACAGAGGCATTTGCTTTGGAGCAAGCTTTTTGTTACAAGCCGCCTCCACTGACACTGTTGTCCATTACCTTGAGCTTTGTCTCACAATTACAGTGCCCTGTAACTTATATATTGGTGATTCTTCATTAACTGTTTTCTTGTATAATGTCAATTATTACTAATGTCCAAATAATCCTACAAAAACATTCTGTAAGACGTAAATTGGTTTTTAAAGTTTAATTTTCAAATTATGTTATTTTTTTTCTTATGTAACAGGGTTATGGGTAATATTAGAAATTAATTAAAATACCCCCTGCTGACAGACTGCCAGTTTCACCATACCCCCATTTGGAAAACCCTGTCCTAGCGCAACCTCCCTTGTCCTTTATGTGAGTGCGTGTCTGGGTACAGTCAGACTGGGCCTGTGTGATGGGAGAGTAGGTGAGGGTCAGCGGGGCATTTGAGTTCAGAGCCAAAACAACATAAACTGTCCTGGCACCAGTTCATGGACTGGTAATGTCCCATCAGAGCAGGTCTGATATGGGCAAACAGAAGTGTTTACTTGTTGACTCATTTTCAGGAACTGGAAACTGAGAAGATGAAGCACTTTATTTTGGGAAAAAGTGCAGTTGTATTGGATTCATTTTTAACTAGACACACATCTGTGGATTATGCAAAAAGAATACTGATAAATACATTACAGAGTTATTTTTTCCACATTTAAAGTGATGTTAAATTTAATTCAGGAATAGTTTTTTGTTCAGAAAAAAATGACATGGATCTGGCTCACTGGTGTAGTGGTTTAAGGCATTGCACTTATATAGCTGTTAGAACCATGCTGTCCTGTTAAATAAACCCTTCAGCCCAGAAAATACTGACTTCATAGATATGCAGATAAAAAATAATTTTAGCCAATGAAAGTGATCATTCCTGAAAAGGAATGTCCAATGTTTTAGATCTGCACACCGGCAGCCAAAACCACTGTACTAGAAAGAGTTTGAAGATTTTTATGAATGAGACGTTTGAGGAGCACAAGGGGTTAATATAGTCCATGTCAGTAATAACTGGCCTGTCCTGTGTCTCTTTGGACTGCACAGTTTCCATTGTGCAGTGCTGGTGCAGGTGTGGATATGCTTTGTTACCCATAATCCCCGTCCTGAGAGTGGACTCTGTGAGTGTGTTTGACGTGGCCCAGCGTCCTGGGCCTTTGCTCCTGCTCTACAGAGCTGCTCGCGTCCTCCCGACTGCTCATGGGATCTGACAGGCGGAAAAATAATGAACAACACCTCAACCCGCCACTGACCCTGTGCGCCTCACCCTCTGCACACCGGGGGGCACTTTACCACTTAATAGAGCCTCCAGCATCAAACCAGACACAGCCCCTCCCACAAAAGACATGTGTTCAACTTTTACAAGTACGCTTCATACTCATTTAGTTAGTGTGTTGCAAAGCACTGGATTATCAATCTAAATTCAGAAAAGGTATAGCCTACATTTGAACTTTCCCTACACCATCATCATCATCATCTGAACCTCTATCCTCTCTCCTCTTCTATCTCATGCAAACATTTCACACTCCTCTTTTTCAGATATAGGCTTTCTGTTTGATCATTCTAACTTCTGCCTTTTCAATGTTGTTTTTATTGCTCAATTATTGGCATTTTTAATGAGTTGCTTGATTGTTGTATCACATTTCTGAACCACTGCAAACGTACTGAACAGATTTTCAGTTTGCATCACTTGCCTCGTACACTGTCTGAGTGGTCAGAACTGTCCAGAAGGCCTTTCTGCCCATGTCCCTGGTGGAGCCCCGATGACCCCATTCCTGTGCCCAGTGACCGCTCAGTGACTCCCGCTCTCCAACAAACACCTGCTTCAGTAACAAAACACACTTCTGACCTTGGCTCACTCTTAAATAATATTATAACTCCAGAAATCTGATAATAATCAGATTTTTGTGTGCATGTAAACAGGCAGTGACACTGCCTTCATTGACACGATGTGACCCCTGTGAAAACATAATAAATGCTTTGCTAAATGGATGACAATCTTGTAAACTCCATCTGCTCATTTCATGTTGGACAGTGTTGAGCCAGTGAAATGGCAAACGGTGTCGCCCACGGACACATGAGCAGTACATCCTTCTGCTTTGACTGGGAATCGAATGTCCACTGATTTTAAAAGGAAACCCTCCAATACTTTGTGTCACTTCAAACCTCGTCAGTGAAACTCTTAATTCAAGTACTGTTCACAAACTAAAATATCTTATGATATCAGCCTTTTGCTATTATGTAATATAAGTTGAACTGTATCCATTACAGAGAAGCAAATAGTTTGCTAGTGTGATGTAACTGTAAATGTGAGGAAGCCTTGTCACAATAACACAACATCGTAAATAAAAAATGAGTTACGCATTTGGTTTAGGGCTGTCAAAAAACTGATACCATAATAAAATATAGAACAAAATTTTACCTTGAATCATTTTAGATTGGTCTTGATCTTTTTGAACTAGTCCACAAAGTAATATTATGAAGATTATTATTTTGTGTAGCAAATTACTTCCCCAAATATATATTTTTATGGTTGTGATGTGAAGTATAAAGCTTTTTTTAAACAAGTTAAAAATTATAGTATTGAGACAATACTAATTTGGTTTGCATAAATAGGATTTCACATTGTGTGCATTGTGTCCTGGTTTGACAGTGGAGTGGGCTCTCGTCTGTTCTCACTTAAACCATCACAGCGGAGTCTCCTTCACTGAGCTGCTATCCACCCCTGTGCACTCAGTGCTTCCAATGCTTCTGCTCTCTCCACTTCCCCCCAAGATGTCTCTCAATAGCTTCCCCAGTCCATTATATGGGGGGAATCATTTGGGTTAAGGGTCTTGTCAGGTCTTTTCAGGACACCCACATACAGTATCCCATCCTAGAGGATCCATTCTAGAGCTTCTTCCCACCACCAGACCTAGGACACTACAATGGCGCTTTTCAGATGTCACCCAACAGATCTGACTGGGTGCCAAATTAAGACAGGATTTGAGCTTGTCCCGAAGTGTCAAACAGAACTTGGGTCAGTGGATCTACCTCTAATTACGAGTGTGCAGTCTCAGGACGTCACACAGTGGGTGGTAGAAGGATCAGTTTTACTGAAGGTGCCCCTGTGTCAGTGTCTAGAAGTAATGCTGATATCAGAGGACTGTTTTTGTCCACCACAGGGTTTGAAATAAGAAACTAATAAGAAAACAGCAAATCTGCATCAATTTCACCAGAAGTGACATAGTATCCAAAATGCCCACAGCCCCTCAAACTTTTAATCAAAAGACAAGGAAAACCTTAGCTTGTAAATTATATATTCAGGGGGAACCATATAAGATGGAATTAGTCCCACTTAAAATATTCTCACTCATGAAGAGTGGCGGTTAATTTAACTTATGCAAATCTGTAATTATCACTAGGTCATTAAACATAACATATTAACATAAATGTTAGTAATATTAATATGAACTTTTCTTCACTACAGATAATAAATAAGGTTTGTTAATGTTGGCCATTTTATAAAGTGATATTAACAGAAGTGTAAATAAATGAAAAATTACAAATACAACATTCAAAAGTATAAGTAAATAAATAAATAATCCACCTTTGTTGAAATCTTAGTTTACATGGTTGCCGGCTGTCTGTTTGTTTCAAATGTGTTAATCTCATTAATTCTCATTAACACATGCATGCACACATTACACATATTATGCACATTGCACACAGCACAATGTAAATGCATAATGAGCATAGCACATACGTGTGCATTAGCACTGGAGATGGCTGTGTAAAAAGGTCAGAGTCAAGTCAAGAGTGTTTTTTTTAAAGATGAGAATAATTAGTGGGTCATTGTTTTAATGAAGCTAAGGTCAACCTCAGGTCACGACCCCAAACCCAGTGTTTTTATATTACATGACATATTAGGTGTCAATAAATATATTCAAATACTGAGACTCAGTATAACAAGTACATATAGATTCTAAATAAATCAGAAATAAATCATATTTAAACTGAAAATCACACAACCAAATGTATTGCTACTAAGAACCATTGTTATGAGGAATGACATATATTTTTCTTTTCTGTCGTATTTGTATAGTCAGTGAAAGTGTATGTAATCCATGCATAAGCAGATGTAATGTTTGCTCTGTTATTTGTAAATTGCGATAAACCATTATGTGATTGTCCCTAATCTTCTCACTGTGGGTGGCTCCTGCGTCTCCCTGGTTACAGACGATGCAAGCGAATTTCCTGATTAGGAACATTGGTGGTCCAGAGCTGTCAGGGGCTGGGGGACTCTGACCTCCCGTAAACATATAGCTCTTATGACTAAAGGAAGTGGGACAGTTGGTCTTTTGTTTCATGACTTTCTAGGAGGAGGAGAGAGGCTGTAGATCTGTGCCATATACAACTATGATTTTTACCTCAGAGTTTAGCATCAGTGTGTTATGACTGTTGAAGTTGTTTGTCTGCCCTGAAATAAATATATATTGAGACACGTATTATAATTAAGTGAGAATAAATTAATAAAATTATGAAATACATTTGTCTGGGTCTGGTGCACAGAGTAATGGGCAGCGAGCTGCCCCCGCGACCCAGCCGGATTAAGCGGGAGAAGATGGATGGATGGATGAAATACATTTGTAAACTATTTTTTTTACAGCACATTTCACCATTAAACAAACAAACAAAAAAGTAATATAATGTTTGAAATTGTTAGTGGCACTATTTTTTGTCACTAACCCAGTAATTTTTTTTGCAAATTTTAAATTAGATTCTACACATTATGCGAAATTAACATAATTTATTATGGGGAAAAACACACAGTTTACGTTAAAATGGACACTAATTAAAATTTAAAAAGTGGCCCAAAAACAAGCAAAGGCCACATTGTTGGATGTCAGAAGAAAATATGAGGCATAATCAAGCATCAGTCAACTTTTACAAAAATATACATTTATTATAGGCATGTGTTCTGTACATCAACAGTGGTTCAGTCAATATGAAAGAACATAAGGCAGGATTTGTGTGGTACAAACCTAGAGTACTACAGTATACTGCATTTGGGCACATGGAGACAGGGCACTTTGAAGTATCTGAGGTAACAGTGGTCGACAAAGGCAGCTAAGACATATTAGTGAATGAGTATTAAATAGAAAGAAAGAATAAATTAGTGAGGATGTACCAACCGTCATGGAAATGTGTGAAATATGAAGTGATATATGTGCCAAAACAAAACATGTAAATTGCAACTTAAATTTTTAGAAAAATTCTATAAACTCCATAAAGATTTTGAGCCGATGCAGTACATGTCTGTTGCAGCTCACAGTGTCAATGCCTTAAATTACATTATTTAAATACAGTAAATGAATGATTGTCAGTAGTGTCCCGTGATTGTCTTAAGCACTATTCAATTGTAAATAAAAATTAAGTGCTGTTTATGTTGGTGGTTCAGTGCAGTCATTAAGTGCCATCAATATTAATAAGGCTTTAAATGTCCACGCCCCATTCTGTTTATAGAGTGCAACACATTTCAGGTGAAAGAGAACTCAATTTCATTTGTAATATCAAATGTTCACTGCCTTTCAAATTTCTTGATATTTGTTGCAATAATAAAATTGCAAATTAGTGGAATCATTTGGAATTTTGAAAAGTGGAATTCCTTATTAACCTATTTATTAAAAAAAAAATCATGTTCTAGATTGTGCACCAAACTTTTTCATATGAGAACATCTCTATAAGTATCTCCTAAAGCTCAGCTCCATCTCGTGGGTAGATCAAACTGTTGACACTAAAACTGTTATAAAAATGTCCATTAAATTGTCCACTCTGTCCTCCGCCGCTGAGCGTATTGTAGTAAACTCCTCTATTGAAGTGCAAGCTGGAGTCCCCGTGCTCTGTCGCCAAAGAAACGTCCTGTTGCTGCTGTGGTGCATTGTGGGAAGTGTGGTAAGGAGACAGGGCTGCCGTAATGTTCCTATTAGCCAACTCATTGACCAGTCCAATTGCCCCCTGCGATCTGTTGGGAGAGCTGAGACTGGACATCGCGCTGTAAAAGTTGTTAAAACATGGTGAGCTTGCCGCATGTCCCTTGTGGTTTTGGTGATGTTCTTCCAGTTCAGGAGAGGACTGTCCCAGGAGAGATGGGGGGCTTTCAGGGGACTTAAGGGAGGACCCCACTCCCCCAGGCCGCTCCGGAACCTCTTGGACTTTAGAGGAGCTCACGGAAGACACAGGTCCTGATGAGCTGGGGTCTGAGCGACGCTTTCTTTTCCTCCTGAAGTTTCCGTTGTCAAACATTTTCTCACAGTTTGGGTCCAGCGTCCAGTAGTTCCCTTTACCTGCAAGCAGAGGGGATATATTAGAAGAAACTAATATTGGTTTGAATAGTCATCAATGCAAGTCACTAGATACAAAGATTATTGCATTATTTCAATTTAGGCCTATGTGTTGAAATTAAAATTCAATATATACACATACAAAACAGTGTATACATTCCATTAGAATTCAATTTATCTGGGCAGATATCAAAGTATTAAATTGTCCACAGATTATTAAAAGGTAAATAGTTGATAGTATAAATATCTCTGGATTTGTATTTGTAATTTTGTAAACCAAATTTAATATAATTACGTCATTAATTGCCAATAATATAAAAACGTTTGCAATATTTGAAGTTATGTTTTACAGTTCCTGCGATTTTACATCCATTCAATTAAAATTCTAAGTGTATGAAAAAAATGGTGATAGGGCCTATATGTATATATTTTTTTGCATTTTAATTTCAAATTTATGAAAAAAAAAGAAAGAAAGAAAATCAGAAATCAAACACAAGCCTTACATTTTCTTAAAATGTAATCACTTTTGGATTGTCTTGTCACCTTCATCTCTTTAGGCCCTGAACTTTACATTCATTTTTAAGATTAAGCACCAAACATTTTCACCATCTAAATAATAAAGTTATGCCTATTTTATTTTTTCAATGTTTGTATTAAATAATTTAACATATTTTTTGATGAATTATTTGTTTGTTTTTTATCCAGTGTAACCACCAAGTGTCTGACTTGAAAAAACACTTACAGCCTACAGGAGGTCTAACAAAATAGAGACTGGAGTTGTTTTACGCACCTGGGTCGTCCTCGTCTCTTGGCACCTTCTTGAAGCAGTCGTTCAGAGAAAGGTTGTGCCGGATTGAGTTCTGCCAGCCCGCTTTGCTCTTTTTATAAAACGGGAAATTATCCGCTACGTACTGGTAAATCTGGCTCAGCGTCAGCTTTTTGTCGTGCGCATTTTGGATAGCCATGGCAATCAGCGCGGAATACGAATAAGGCGGGCGCACCAACTTCAGCAGCTCCTCCTGACTCGCTATTGACAACCACCCGAGATCCGTACCTCCAAACCCGGTCGAGTTGGTGATGAACTGCCGCTGTGATCCGTACGCTGGAGGGATGAACGGGGCCGGGCTGCTGGCGTGGTGCAGATACGCGGCAGATGTGGAGTTCACGGCCGGACCATTGAGCCACAAGTACGGGTTGGTAGATGAGGTGTAGTCCCCGAGCGCATGAGGGCCGTATCCCGGAGGTCTTTGCGCGCTCTGGACGCTCTGCTGGTGATGATACATGGAGCTGAGGTTATCACAGTAAACCGCGGTCATGTCCTCGCCTTTTGGGGGCGCAGGATGGGGTGTAGCGTGGCTGTGATGGCTGCTGTGCTGGTGGTGGTGCGGTTGGAGAGGGTCTATGGAGTTCATCCCAGAGTCCCGGAGACAAGAGGCGAAAAGTGTCTGTGAATGAACCGGAGGACTGACTGGAGTTTGGAGTGAGTTTGATCAAAACATAAAGACTCAACGGAAGAGTAGCGACCACGTGGATGGGAACGAGACAGGAGCCAATAGGAAGGCGTGGAGGTGAGAGGGGGCGTGGCGAAGTTCATTCAGCAAAATATGTCTCAAGTTCTCCTCCATCAGCAGTGGGTACAGAACAGCCTTAACTATTAGTTTACAGTCTGTGTGCTTTAACCTTTTATCCTCACGTGCATCTATTGCTACATGACTTGTTTAATTAATTCTTTAAAAAGCAATCACTGGGCCTGCTTCATTCATATGCAGACCTATAGTCTTCTTATATATCTATTAGTATTGTTTAATTATTCTAGTCAGCCAGTCACAATGAATAAATCACAGAGTTTGGAACCACGTCACACAGACTCAGGTGACTATGTGAATAATAATTCGGACAATAAATTAGCAATAGGCCTACTGTATTCACACATAATGAAGAATTAGGAAAACAAAACATCCAACACTTGGTGACCCTTCAAGTTTGATCATTGTCCAAGTCTGCAGCTATTCCCGGATAACTTATTTAGGTCTTATAGCGCCATCTTACGTTTAACTCGTGAGTCGTGTCACACCAAACACAAATTAAAATAATATTAGTGTCTCACCACAAGATGGCGCCGTCTTGCTGTTGTTTCATTGAGATAAAATGGAAAGAGCCTTTAAATGTAGTACTCACATAAACCACCAGAGGTAGACAAAGACTGAAAGTTCTCCGTCAAAAAGCTGTTTTTTTTTTTTTTTTTAAATGAATGAAACTCGTTCCTCAGAGATCCTTCATATGGGAACATTGAAAAGTAGACAACTAAAAAGTAAAAAATAAATATATATATTGTTTTTCAGTTGGTCCATTTGCTATGAACTGATTCCCATAATAAAGAACAAGCATTTACTCAGAGCTGAAGGTGGTGCCCAGTTTATCTTATTTCAGCAAGCCACCATATAGGACTCTCCATATAGGTCTATGAATGATTTTTGCCGAAGCACCTGGAACAAAGGCTATACAAGAAGCACTGTGGTTAAAAAAATGAATGAGAGAAAAAATCCAATCAAAACTATTTGGGTCTGTATTGGCTCTCCATCTCTCTAGCCACAGGGTAATTGTGCTGCTGTAGCACTCGGAGTCTCTCAGTCTGACTGTAATGCTATAATATTGGGGTTAGCTTCAACAATAATCCCCTCCAGCTCATCGCACGTCACAGAAAACCCAACTATGAGAACGTGAGACACTGGTATGGGCTCTCTGAAGTTTTCCCCTTTTTAAGTAGTTTATGAATTATTCTTTTATTCTCTCTTTACTTTTTAGGGGTTTTGGGGAGTGAGAAGAATTGTGGATTTACAAAGAGACCACAGCAACATAAAGCAATGATTTGTCATATTTTTTTGTCAGAGGTTGGTGTAATTTTTATGATTGTTTGAAAAGCAAAAGAAATAAACCAAAACTTTATTGCATATGAAGCAACTGACAAACCCAATCACAGAAACGCATGGGAAAGAATCAGACTGATCCAATTCGGTTACAGACAAAGAAATGGGAAAACGTAGGCCTGCTGGTTACTCAGTTATTACTAATGTGACGCTTTTGAGCGATTTCTTATCATGAACGGTTGGATCCGGATCTCATTTTTTAACCGAATTTTACTAACTCGTATGCATTTTTTGCACAGAAGCAGAGCAGGCAGCACGAGTGAGAGTTTTGTGCACAAAACAAACAAACAAAAAACATATTTGGCATCTTAATAACAGTATTAAAAACAAACAAAACAATTATTACTTATGTAATGCTACATTTTATTTAGAATTTCGTAATTTCTAGGGGTAAACACAATTCTACTGTCAGTTTGAGCCATTTTAAACACATTTTGCCCTAGGTAATTTCTCTCTGAGATTATTTTGTAGATAAAATAAATTCTCATGTTGGAGTCTGTCATATTAAAAACACACGTCTCTTTGACATGAACAGATCCAAAAGATGCGGATCCTACAAAGAAGCCGAAAGTCCCATCACAAAGAATTATAATAGTGATTTGATTTGTAATGTCTGACCAGTTCTTCAGTAGTTTAAAAAGTCACTAGTTTTGGCCTGCAGATCAGATGTTGTGTCCAGTGTTTTGGTGGCATCTGGTGGCAAAACCTCTAATTACAACTGTCTAATTGTGCCGTGTAGGTACAGGACATACAGTAGTTTTGTAAACTGATACCTTTCAGGTTGTCATTAACATTCCTTAAGAGGATAAAGCTAACTAGAGGCACTGCCCTGTTTGATGCTTTGTTAAATCTCATTCTCCATTTCAGTTGAAAGTCAAACACCTAAATGGGACCACGCTGTTTGTATTGATCACAGGCTCCTATAGGGTGTTTTTTAAAAATCATTCTAAATATATTTGTTGTTTGAGTTTAAGATTTAAAAATATTTATCTGACAGCGTTTTCCAGTCTGTGTGCAAAATTCTGATTAAACTGAAGCCAATAGTAGCATAAAAATCTCGCAGAAGTAAAATGAAAAAGACATCTAAGAAGTTTTAATGGACATATAACACGCCTGGTTTATATATTTCACAAACACTGAATGAAACATGTTTCGAAGACCGTCTCTCCCTCAATGGCCGTGTTGTATGTTATCAACAGTGCTCATGCTCAGGTTAGCACGCAGCCCTGTAATGGATCAGTGGGGGGCAGAGAAGCAAATTTGTCAATGCAAAGAGCTTTTTTATTTGTATTTCCGAAACATTTAGTTCATTGAGGAGAGACACAGGCTGCTGCTGTTGCTCCTGGTCTATTTCAGTCTGATATTTCTGCCCTATGTGAATCCACCACTGTTAAACTGATGGAGAGGGTTTACTCAGGAAGCCATAGGAAATAAACATGTGCAGTTATATCTCTGTAGCCTCACTCAAGCAAACACACAGACCATAGACTGTATAGGAAAATGGGACCAGTGATGAGAGGCAGAAAGAGTCCCATTTACTTGTACTTAGGAATGTAGAGGCAACTTCATATGAATCAGTTTCGTTATTAATTTTCAACATTTCAGTGCAATTTATGTCAGTTTTTAGTTTAAAATAAAAATAAACCCATAACATTAAAGGTCCTATATTACACAAAATTGATTCTTGTGAGCTTTAAGCCATGTTATAATGTTGTTACCTCATCAAAAGCAAACCTGGAGTTGTGTTTTGTTTCATTCACATACAGTATGTTGGAGGAATGCTTTATTATTAGTCTGTCTACATCTCCAAAGCTCCAAATGGTCTGTTCCACCTTGTGATGTCTCATGAAACAATAGTTTTTAAGTTAATAGTTACCTTTTACCTTTTGTTCAGTAGAGACTGGCAACTGCAGGGGTGAAATTATCTAAATGATTCTAGTTAAGGTGTATGAAGTTTAAAAACACAGTGAAGCACTTCCTGTTTTACCACATGACATCACTAGTTGTGTTTCTGTTTGAGAGAAGAACTCAGCCTAAATATGCAGGGTTTGTGTGTTAAACATGTGTGAATGAAATAAAACACAACTCAAGGTCTGTTTGTGATGAGGAAACAACATTATAACATAAATGAGAATATAGAGTAATATGGGCGTTTATACATATCATCACTTGAATCAATTTATTTAAGATGGTCTAAAACACAATTCAAATCTTGGCTGAGACAGACACAAAAGTGAAAAGTGTTGATTCATGAAGTTCAAAAATATTAGTTTTCAATGTCATCATAACCACAGCGGTCTAGGGGTAAAATAGTTGAAAATAGCAGATTCTCAATACCAGCCCACTAATCACAGAGCAATAACTTTTATCATTTCTTTTTCAGCTCTTTAATTTAACTTCAAAATACAATATAGGGTTCATGCTTCGGTTTGTAGAGAAAGACTAAGGAAATGCCTGTGGTTACGGTCTACTGTATACTCCATAGTGGCTTTATAAACATATGGAGCGTTAACATGTCAAGTAGCCACAGAACTGAGCTGCTCTGTGTCACTACGGTGCCATGTAAGTCAGTACTGTATACAGGCTGGTATATGCTGCTATTATCCACACAAATATATCTGGCTTCATAGTCTTCTGTTTATGAAATGAAACAATAGACCAAGGCAAGAGTTCAGCCACAGAAACCAGACAGAACATGCAACAATGTAAAGTCAGCAAAGTTCAAGGAGACAGTGGGTTTCACCATGTTTGGGAAAAAGGCTTTTTGCACAAAGGAAAACAAACAGCTAAAATGGGATTCACTACAATGTAACGCAAATTGTATAAACAGTCTGAAAGTTGTGGCAAACATGTTGGCTGATTCATGACATTTGAGTGGATGGTTGTCTGTGTCTCTAAGTGTCAACCCTGTGATTGGCCTATTGTTGTGGTCCATCAATAACTACTATCAGGTATAAACAGACAATGGACGAATACAGTGCACAGATACAAACACATAAGTTGAAAATCACACATGAGGTTCTTATTCTCAAATTAAACACGTCATTCACATTAATATTCTTTCTTTGGTTATGTAAAGGGCAAATGTGGGCAAATATGTCTTCTGCATTTGACCCATCCTTCATTGCTGCTGATGCAACCTCTCAGGAGCAGTGGGTACCTGAGGACCCACCTCCAGATCTTGAGCTGTTGGTTTGGTCAGGACTAACTTTGCTTGGGGTTTCATTTTACCTATTGTGCATGTTTTGGATTCATGGGTTAAACCAGAGTGTGTGGAGGAAACCCACTCAAACACAGGGAGAAATATTACAGCTTCTCCCAGGAATCGAACCCTTCTTGCTGTGAGGTCTGAGTGCTGGCCACTACAGCCCCTTTGAATATGGGAGTTCAACAAAATATTGTTTGAGGGTAGGATACATGTTTACTACTGTCGATTGTTGATGAGAATGTTTCTGTCTATGTTTATCTTTGACTCAGTATAGCAAAGTTCTGTTAATTAGATTAAGGAAGAAAATGTTAAGGCAAAACGTTGCAGCTGCGCACATAAAAGTTACATGTTATTATGGACGTGAACTAGCCAAGAGACTCGCTAAAGTTGCTGCTCATTTATTGAATCATGTTAATATGAGTCAGTTTTGATTCATATTTCTCTTTCCCTGCTCCTTTGTGCCAGTCTAAACTGTGTGGAGGGTAATTAGGCCCAGGAGCAGAGTGCTGGTTTTGGATGCCACTGCAGTAGGTCTTATTCCTTAAACAGGCACGACTGGAGCAGTGCAGTCTGTGATGTGCTATCCAACTTTAAAATAGTACTTTTTCTGAGTACTGCTTCTTCAAAGACTTTTCTCTCTTTCATTCTTTCCTTTTTCCCTTCTGTGCCAGGCTGCTCTACTCAGCTCTGCCTACACCAAATGCAAAAAGCAGTCAAAAAGACAACAAGTGGTCAGTGTAATGGTTTGATTGGCTGATTAGAGATATCTGACTCAAGTAGAACATGAATCTATGCAACCCAGTTTTATTTCAACCCGATTCAACAGATAAGTAACTAAACTATGACAATCCAATATATTGTCACAGGTGGAGCTGACTGGGGAAAAAGTGGCTGCCAAATTGTGGCTCTGTTCACTTCAGTTTTGTGTATTGGTATAGTTTTGATACTAAAACAGTCTATGGAACATGGACCCTGTTGGTGATCAGTAGGCATTCTGTGTCTTAAATACACTGTGAGTCTTTCAATAAAAACAGGCTTTGTATTGTAATGACTTTTTTACTAATGGGTTTGCCTTTAAAAAGGCACACAACATCATTAACTGGGGCATTCTCATTCTAATCTCCCCCTAAGCTTTCCGAAACACTTTCCTCTTTGTATGCTCAGAGGAGGGGGAGCCACCTGACCGCTCTGCCCCGTCCAAAACCTCTCGTTTGGGGTGGTCCTGTAGCACAGCATCTCTAAAACCACGTCTCTGCTCTTTATGTGGTCCAGCTACAGTCCTGATGCCAGCTCTGTTCCCTTCTCTCCTCACACAAAACCCTCCCAAGTTAAACTAGCTGCTTTTTGTTGACTTTTCTGGCGTCCAAGGAGCTTGTAAGAGGTTGTAGCCTATTTGAGACTCACAGGAAGAGGGTCTGTGCAACTGTAGCAGGTGCAAAGACAAGAGTCTCTGACAGCTTTGTCCAGATTGAAGATGTATTGTAGTCCAGAGTGTGCCCCTCCGCCATTTGGGAACATGGAGCAGATGTCAAGTGATCAGTCGGGAAATTCATGAGTGAGCAAATATATCCTTTGCATATCTTCTAGGTGCACTGTGCAACTTTTGTAAAGGACGTCTGCTTGTCTCCATGGAAATGCTATTGCTGAAATGTCCCATAGCATGGCATTAAACATCTATCTCCATGGAGTTAAGCAGGTGATGCTACAGGGTCAAGTTACAAGTCAGCTCTGCAGATAAGTGACCCTGCTCTCAGTAAGAACGCATGTTTTTCAAGACTTTTAAATCCCCCTGTGCAAGTAATATAAGTTTAATGCAATACTGTAGAACATTTCAGGCAAAGCAATAACTTCTCCATGGATATAAGCAGGTGACGGACCCTCCCCCCAAAAAGTTGCACAGTGCACCTTGAAGAAAAATGAAAAAAATCAATTTTGTCTAAAACAAGAACAGTTTAATTTGAAAATATTTGTCTTTCTAATCAGCTCATCAGGGAAATATTGTAATTTGTTTCATTGAACTTTGCATGTCAGTCTAGATAGCTCTAAATCTTTTCCAATGGGAAGTCCAGTGTGTGTCATTATGTTTTATGGCTGTAACTGGAATGGTTCCACATTTGATCCAGTGTAATATGTGTGATATACGCTGTGTGAGGAGCAGGTCTCCCTTGGGCCTTCAGTGATTTCATGGGGCTCTGGGGGTGACCTCTGGAACAAAGAGGGGGCGCTGTTTTCCCCTCTGACATGGTACCAGCTGCGTCCACCTGTTCCACTGTCCTCTGCCAACACTGAACTTATGTAATAAATGTTCACATACAGTAATCACTCAACACGCACTTACTTCTATACATGCCATTCTTAGTACATTTGTTGATCAGACTTTTTGTGTTTTTGGAGTTGGAAGTGTGCAACTAGCTTATTATTAACCTACTATGCAAATAAAGGATTGACAAGGCGATTAGCTGAACTTGAATACATACACACCATTTTAGGTTGTTCTATTCACTGACCTGAGACTAGCAGGAATACCACATTAAAGGTGCACTATGTAACTTTTTGGCTGAGGGTCCTTCACCTGCTTGTTTCTATGGATATGGCTCTGTTCTGCTCTGAATGTTCCACAGTATGACATTAAACAGCTCTTCCTAAACATTTACTCAATTACAGGTGTTTCTATTGCTCAATAATACCTAGAAAAAAAGGCATTCTAACTGTGAGCGAGGTGGCCTCTCCACAGATCTGACCTATAACTTGGTCTGGTTTGGTCTCTATGAAGAGAGAAAGATTTAATGCCATACTGTGAAACATTCCAGACAAAGCAATAACATCTCCATGGAGAAAAGCATATGACAGACCCTTCAATAGAACACATATTTATCAAACAATAGGGCAAGACTTTCTTCATTTTCATTCACATTGTAAAATAAATTACCATTTCTACAGTGTCAGACAAACTTTATGAAATCAAACTTTCTGAATAAAAAAGTAAGGTTGACATAAACAGCCAGATAAAAGTTTTTTTTCCACTATCTATATAACTTGAATAATCTCTAATGATTAACCAAATCACTTTGAAATCCTTATTTATTTAAACTTGTATCAAAGCAGTCCAGAGATGATATTTGGTGGAGACTTTAATCATCTTTGTCGTTATGGCTGCTGTGATTGAAAAAAGAAGCAAACAGAACTGCTCCCAATGCCACTGCTGCTACTCCTGCCACTGCCCCCTCTCCAGCCACAACAGCATCACCTAGAAGATACAAAAATATGCACTTTACTCTGACCAGGAGCTGTAACAGGAGTTGTAATTCCCAAGATCACCTGTTAAATTTGTCAATATAAACTATCATCTAGTGTCAAGGATTGGATGTAAAATTATCTAACAAATCAGGATCTTTCATTGCGTTTCTAATCACCTAATTTTTGTCTTGAGATTTTGTAATCAGGTTTTATTCAGAAAGACATCTGCTTCTCCTCTGGACTGGATTATGTGAGACTGGCCCATTGTTCCTGCTCTGACAAGTGACATGTGATCAACTCATCAGTGCAGAAAGGAGACAGGGCTCTGTGAGTCTCATCAACACAAGTAAACTTGTTACTCATGTGAGCATAGCTGGTCAAATACAACCAACTTTCACTTTATATTCAAATGTCTTTCTATGGTCACGTTTTCATATAGAGCTTTTCCACCTTCAAGGCAATCAAGACAAGCTTTACAAGGAGTGTACGCAGACACTGGAGGCGAGGGGGGTTAAGAGTCTTGCCCAAGAACACAATGACAGTATTCATCTGTGAGCGCTGGAATCACACTGCCAGCCTGTGCATCGGTGGATCTGACCACTCTACCAGTGATGTTCATGTTGAGAGCGGGATTTGAACCACCAACCTTCGGATCATTGGACAACCCGCTGAGCTACTGTAGCCCGTATTGTTCAAATCTAAATAAATAATACTGATATATGCAATTTCAGTTTCCTTGGCTATTACTTATACCATCCTGTGTTAACCATTGGGGGTGCGATAGACAAATCACAATTGAATCAGTATTGCAACTGGAATGGTCACAAATCAAAATGAAAACAACAAAATATCTTATTATGTTAAGCAAAAACAAAAATAAATAAAACAAACAAACAAAAAAAAAAAACATTAAAAACAACTTCCGCTTCCACACAATTTTTCTGAAACGCATGGGATTCTTGTATTCAGTTCATATTTCAGTCTTCTCCTTTAAACTCCTTCAAACTTTATTGAATTGCAAAGAAATTTGTAGTATATATGTTTTTTATTTTCAGTGTGTGCAATTAAAATACATCCTGCTAGCATTCTACTTGTAGTTTATTTGTCTGTTGATAAAGCTACATTATCACGATTTTGGGTGCACTTGTTTTGTAGTTTGTTTCTGGACAATAGCCTCACCTGTCTAGACTCTGGTTTGCCGTGGCGCAGGTTGGTGACAAAGTGTTCACAGTTGTATCCGACCATATTATAGTGCAGCACTCGTCCCACCAGCGTCCCTCATGATGTTGTTTGGGTGCCGGGCTTCGTATTTGTGGTCCAGCAGTAACAGTCTGGACCCACTACTTCCCAGATCTTCTCACACTTCACCTCTGCACAAGGTCAAAGTACTGTGCAAGGCTGACCAGCCCCGACACATCACCGTCCATGTTGGCTAAGGACAAAATGGGCATATGATGTTATAGTATTATTATTTTGTTATTCTTTTGAAAAATAAAGTTGCTCCTTACAGCTCTGTATTTAACTAGTCTGACTGTACCTAGTTTAAATCCTAGTCATATCCTATGCCATATCAAAATACAAATGATGCCATGACAGTAGGAGTCTCGGTTAATTAAGGAGAAAGTTTATTACCAAAGTTATCAATACAAAAAATGATTACAACTTTTAACCTTAATGTGGTCTAAGTAGCTGATCTAACATGCACTACCCCACTACTTCCATAGTGCTTTTCTTCTTAATATCAGAGATCAAATATTATTTTAAAAGTGATCACTCACTTGGTGGGATCAAATGGATTCATTTGTAAATCTCAATCAGATCCCCAGGCTTTGGAGGGTTGTCAAACTATAAAAGAAATATACATTACAGTAACAGAATCATTGTAATAATTATGAAATTCTGATTGGTATACAATTCTGAGTTTGAGTCAATAATTCATATTTTAAAGACATTTCATATTATTTGTAAAACAACATTTACAAGGCACTGGTATTGTCTCATTGGAAACTTTAATTGAACACAAAATATATACTACATAAATCATTTACAAATAAACAACAAATGTGATCCAGACTCACCAGTTTTGGGGCCCTGTCTTTTCCTGACAGTATCTCGAGCTGCTTCCACTTTCTATCAATGCAAATGAAACATAAGGATTATGTTGTTGTAATAACTGGTATAAAAAAACAAAAAAACAAAAAAAAAAAACCAAGCATGAGATAGGACTCGTGCAAACAAATAAATGAGGCTGCATCCATGAATCATTAACTTGCAAGTCAATACCAGGGAGCTATCACAGGGAGGAGGCTAAGTTTCTGTTTCTGTGAAATGTATTTACTCTACTTATGCTGTAGGAAAAAAAATGAAAAATAAATTAATAAAAGTAAATGTATGTTTACAGTTTGGCTCTAAAAACATCTGGTAACATCTAAGAATTGCAATGCTTCCTAATATCAACATTTCTGTTATCATCACTATCACCCTACTAAAGGTAAGGTTTTGATGAGGATAACAGATTAAAAGCATAAAAGTGTTACAGTGCTGTTTGAACTTTAACACCAGAAATGTGTTGTGTGGTATATGAGATCTAAACCATTGCATATACTTTTGTACAGGAACAAGCCAACTGCCTCATTAATCATAAAAGGAAGTCCTCACTTAGACCACAAGTCCTAGACCAGTACAGGATGTTTAGAGAATCCCTCACTCGGATCTATTCACTTTTATTATGAAATACATCTGGAATACACTATGCTCCGTGCCAAGGAACTCCTTTTACACAGTCCCCTCTGTTTCATATGTTCTGGTGTTCCTCACTTCACTGACAGCAGACACAAGCCAGAGATATCTGACACCCCCATCCATCTCTGCTCTGATCCATCAGCTCTGTGCTTCACTATAAGAGCACCTGTTTCACTAACTATACACTTTAATATGGCTTATGTAATATTAAAATGCAAACTGATCACTCAAGGGAGAGTTTAGAGTTGACAGGTTTTTGTTGAGGCTGTTTCTATATTGGAAAATTACAAAGTGCAAAGACATATCCAGAAATAAAACAAGTACATTTTCAGCTTGCATGGTTTATTCCTCTCAGCTCATATCGCAGGCACTCGACCTCTTTCTAACTGCAGCATTGATATTTCAATAATTTGCCTATGCCTTAAAGGTGCATTGCGCATCTTTTCTGACTGAGGGTCCATCACCTGCATGTCACCATGGAGATGTTATTGTTTTGCCTAGAATGTTCCATGGTATGACATTAAAAACATCTATCTTGCATTTATTCATTATGGGTGTTTCTATTGCTCAAAAATGCAATAATTATCTCTTTGAACAGGGTTGCCTCTCTGCAGATCTGACCTGTAATGTAGCCTATAGTGGTCTCCCTTGAAACAGATAGGTTTAATCTCTTCCGTAGAACATTCCAGACAAAAATGAAGACAAGCAGGTGACCGACTCTCCACCAGAAAAGTTGCACAGTGCACCTTTAATGAAGAATCAAAAATAGTTAATCAAATATTTGTCATAATAATATGCAAACGCTTAGTATCATACATGCCAACGTTTTTATATTATCTAGTATAAGCTTTGGCCCTCCTGTCAGCAAATCCCAACTTCACTTGAGACTGCATTGCTCCAGTGGCGGCTGTTCAATAGAGGGCGCACTCCCTAACTTGACCTAGATTAAAAAAAAAAAAAATGACGTCATTATGTTGCTTCTGCTCATTACTTTACATTGCAGCCCCGAAGTACGTATTTATAATCTATATTTATAATTTTGGCCTAGGAGTCCCCCCAAAAAATTATACCACCAGCCTCCACTGCATTGTTCTTCCTTGATTAAAGTAGCTCTTCTTTTAGGGCACAGAATCACTGAGTAAGCACGGTCACCCTTTTCTTTTACTGTAGAGCTCCTGCTTATTCCGGCTACGCTCAATACGACATTAAAAAGCTTGGAAAAAGAGAGTTGCATTAGCATTTCAAAGACACACATCGAACGCAGCATCTGTCTGTCTGTGAGGCCGCTGTGAGATCTAACTTATGCAGTCAATGGAGAAGGATTAGAGACTACTAGAATAAAGCCCAAATCAAATACAAGAAGTATAGATTGATGTGCAAAAGGTCAAAGGTCATATTTAGTGCAAAAAAGATGGACGTTGATAGAATTCCTGACTATCAAATAGCATAGGGTGGAACCAGTTATACCACACGATAATGGATATTTAGTACAATACAGCACACAGCCAATCTCTAATATTTACATTTCTGATAAAATGGACCCAATAATGTACCTTTGTGTACTTTTGAGATTGTGTGACCCTAAGTGACTTCTGCACTTCCTTGGCAGCAACTGAAGTGATGGAAAAGAGTCACTGGACAAAACCCAAGCCCATTTCCAGGCTAATTGATAACACTGTTTGTTTCTATTGTGATTTGTCAATTTTTTCTGCAAGGGAATTGGAACAACATTAGAACAAAATCTGAACTGTGTGTGTGTTTTTATAGCTAAAAATATCTTTAAAAAAAAACAACAAAAAACAAACAAACCCCCCCCCCCACACACACACACACACACACACATCTAAGACGCTAAAAGGGTGTCACCTACTTGCAATATTAATCTTAAAGGAGCACTTCACCTGCTTGTTTCTATGGATATGTCATTGCTAGCCCTGGAATGTTCCACAGTATAACATTAAACCGCTCTACCTTACATTTATTCAATTACAGGTGGTTTTATAGCTCAAAAATACCTACAAAAGCAGGCAATCAGACTGTGAGCGGGGTTGGCTCTCCACAGATCTGACCTGTAACTCTGGTTTGGTCTCCATGAAGATAAAAAGGCTTAATATCATACTGTGAAACATTCCAGACAAAGGAATAACATCTCCAAGGAGAAAAGCATTTGAAGGACCCTCCACCAGAAAAGGTACACGATGCACCCTTCATTTTCATTGTCTAAAAGAAAGAAGTAAAAACCTATGCAAATATTAAAAGAAATCCTCCTGCCCATATTGCAAAACATTTCTTGCAGTGGAATTGGCCTGAGTTGTACCCATCCCAAACAACACAGCACCCTGAACCATAAATCACTCCAGTGTCCGGGTGGCAGAAGTCATGGATCATCCTACAATAGTGTCATTAAAGTCAGATCAATCCAAAAGTGCCACCTCTGCCCTGGCCCTGCTCAGGACGGTCCCACGGTGCGTTCAAGAAGGTGGGAAAAACTTTGACGCACTTCGGTATGTTTGCTAAAGCTACTGCTCATATTTGCACAGAGACACAAAGCCACACTGGTCTCTCTGGCACCAAATGAAAGACGTTTTTACAGCAAATAGAGAGGCTTTTTTTTTTTTACCCACAATCCTCTGCTCTTCTCCGAATGCAACTGGCCAAATTTGAGAAAAAAATGAGATGCCAGTTGTCATGGTGATTGGTCAGAGGAGAGAAGAGGTGAAAAGTTTACAGCATTTGGGGAATATTGGACGATGTGGGTGAAAAAAACATGTAAATGTGTATGAATAAACATTTTATTAAGGGGCTAATTAAGTGATTAAGAAATTTTTGCATAACTCTTCTGTTTTTGACTATTAATTTAATACTGAAAATTGAGAATTGACTTCAATGCTCCCACTATTGGATTTCTTATTATGCAAGGAAATTGGAGCAACACTGGAACAAAATCTGAACTGTGTGTGTTTTTATAGCTAAAATTATCTAGGGGAAAAAAAAAAAAAAAAAAAAAAAAAAGATTATGCCAAAGTGCCAATAACCAAAAGATGGTGCCAAAGTGCCTTTTACTTACACTTTAAATTAATTATTTAACTCCTATTTACTCTTTTTAAACTTTAAACATCTTTAACCTTTGTAACTGTTGCATTTTTTGCTCCTTTTATTGCTTATTCATCCATTATTTATTTTTTTTACTGAAACTACATTTTCACTAAACACGTATTTTTCTTTATATATTTCTGACTCTTATATTATTCATCACGGTTCACAGATGACATGTTTAACTACTCGGGTGATCAGAGAAACCAACTTTAAATCAACAGCCAACCAGGAGCTTCTGTGTAAGTGGTAGCTACATCTTTTTCAAGTGTAATCCTAAGGAAGTTCATCATTGAAGCAGACATAATTTTCATGTTTTTTTTGTGAAACATTTAACAACCACCAATATATTGTAAATGTATATCTCATAACATTGTGCATTGCACTGTCTAGACTCCAACTGTACAAACAATGGCTTCTTACCCAGATGTTATCCTGTTACTGAGAACCTCCTTCGTGCCAGGCTCTTGTTGATGAGATGCCAGCTACTGTTGAGCTGTCATCTCCCAAACTCAGAAGACATGCCAGAGTGAGTCATGGTAGTAGCAGTAGAGAATTATGGGAGATCTGAAACAAGCTGGTGGTCTCCTACACACATTTCCGGCTCCTGTTCAATCAAACTAATTCAGTTTTAACTGTCTCTAGAGAACAGACACTGGGCAGCTATTTTGATTCCAGGCTAACAATTTATCATCAGTGAAAGTGACACAACCAGTGATTCACTGGTTCATAATAGAATGGTCTTCTATTCATTTTAACTGAGAGAAAGGTCGCACTATCTAAATATTATATAAAATAGGTTAATTTGTGTAAATGTTCAATGTACAAGTCAACAATGCATCCTTTCTCTTGGTGGTTTAAAAACAGCTTTGGAGAATAGATATAACTTATTTACTGTTGAGATATGCAGCCCTAAGCCAGTCATATTACCAGAAAGATAACAGCAGTGTCTGTGGCAGCTTCCTGAATGAAGTCAATACCAACCAACTAAATAATAACACTGCCTTGTTTTATGATTGTCCTCATCTCCACAGAGACATATGGGTAATTTACAAGACCCAAGTTGGAACTGAACCCTCAACCAGGCTTTTTATTAGGCCACTGGGCCTCTGAGAAGTAAGACCATAACTTTACATCGTACTGTAATTAAATGATGATAGACACTTCCCAAGGTATCAGCGAATGGAGCAATTTACTTTTCACATGGGGTATGGTGCAAGTCGATACAGAACAGACCAACCATAATGTAGCTAGTGAAGTTTATATTTAAAGCCACTTTGTTATAGTGAATCACTCCTCTGTATTTCCTTGACCTATTTTCTATAGACACTCCTATGGCTGTATAACTGTGTGTATCTGACAGAATGGGAACAGAAGCCACAAACTTAATCAAACTTCAAGATTAATTTGTCACTTTGTGCAGCAGAAGGCAGATGAGTCACAGAGATCTCCTCCTCCTCCTTCTTCTATGGTCCCCTCAGAGAGCTCCAAGTGACACCCATATTCTAGTCTGAAAGATGGCCAGCGGTCACTGACTCACACTAAATAAACTGTGCCCACTGTCTGTTGCGATGGGAAACATGCCAAACTAACAAGGAAGGGCAGAAAGAGAAAAATGCTCACACATGTCTTGTTTCTATTATGTTAAGAAAATTTACAACAGTCACTATAAATGTAAGGACAAGCTACCTTGTTCATTGTATTGGAAGTATGCAAAGTAGCACATAAATAGTTTATTGGAATTGAATTGAGAAGTTCAAATGCTTTTTTTTTTTTTTAGTTTTTAAAGATGGTAAAACAAATCATCAAATCTTTAATGCAGACCTCTTTGAGAAGTGTACTTTGCCTGTTATTGGGTCCCATGTAGCAAATAAGTGTACAAAACTAAAACAAACTTAAGTTTGAGACCACTACAAAGTATAAAGGTAGACTGGTGTTGTCCCTGAATGCCTCATGTCTTCAGCAAGAGAGACGTCATGTGTCTCAACAAACAGATTACATCATGATGTCTCCAACAGAAGAGTGTTAAATAAAGCATCTGTCTTTGTCAGACACAGTTTGAAGTCACTGAGAATATTTCTATTAAACATCAATGCTTTAGAACAGGGCTTTAAGGAAGAGCCACTGAACCAGCTTTCATGTGATTAAAGGACTGTTCTCCTTTTGTGAAAGTGTAACTGATTTTCTTTCTGAAGCAAACCTGACAAAAAAAGGAGGGGTGTCTCTGTCCCACTGACGGATGACTTGGGGTTTGTTGAACAGGATCCAGGACATCGTTACCGAGACGATCTGACAGGGCTCGATGGCTGCCAGGGTCCAGTGGGCTGTGAGCAATGCCATACAGTCTGAACAGCTGCAGTGTGGGAGAGAGAGAGAAAGAGAGAAAGAGAGAGAGAGAGAGAGAGACTGAGCACCTGCAAGAAGCACATGCATCAGCTACTTCAGCCACATAAGAATCAATACAAATGTGTGGGGTTGGAAATCTGCAGGCTCTAAAAATGAAAAGAAACTCTAGAGATGGACTGGCCTGTCGATGTGTGAAGTTTCTTGAGGGACATTTACAGTATATACACTGATCAGAACTGAAATTGAACTGTCAGCATTCTGGTTCTAAGGCGACCACTCTCATTAAAGATGCATTTTGTAACGTTTTGGTTGAGGGTCCATCACCTGCTTGTTTCTATGGATATGTCACAGTACAGTGATAAACTGCTCTACTTTATATTTATTCAATTACAGATGGTTTTATGGCTCAAAATACCTAGAAAAATAGCTAATCTGACTGCAAGTGGGGTTGTCTCTCTACAGATCTGACCTGTAACTTGGTCTGGTCACATACTGTGAAACATTTCAGACAAAGCAGTAAGATCTCCATGGAGAAAAGCATTTGATGGACCCTCCACCAAAAAAGTTACACATTGTACCTTTAAAGCAGACCTTGTATATTCAAATTCGCTTCTGCTTGACTTTAAAGCTCCCATTTGCACGTGTATTTGATTGTTTTCCATCAGTACATGACAGACCTGACTTTTGTTCAGGTTCACCTCTTGTCTCTGGTCTTCTTCTGTTAGGTCAAAACTGGCACACTAACATACAGAAGCAACATAGATAGCATCTAGTGGTGATATGTAAGAATACAACAGGGGCGTGTCTGCTAAACTGATTACAGATGCATTTGAAAAGTTTGCATTTGTGAATGTTTGCAGACACCCTTCATTGCTGGAATAAAGCCCCACTAGATATCTACACATTTACACAAAACAGTAGCTGATGGTAGTTTTTGATACTGTGTAAAGGCAAAGGAGAAGAGGAGACCAAAACAGTCCAACTTCCTCTGCCCTTTTTAATTGCCTCCTGTTTTTCTTCATCGGTAAGATTTCTCATTTTTGTTATGGAACAATGAGGCCCAGTATGGACTTTATCTGAGCAAAACAAGCACTAACCTTTTCAAGTCAAGGTCACCAGCAGCAGAAGTGGCTTTTGAATCGCGCTTATGGAGGTCAGAATACAGGGCGGCTTCCTCTTCACTGCTACCACTCCCATACACACAAAGTACCTTTATCAGTCTGCAACCAGGGTAAACTGAAAAGCTACTGAAAGCTACAGAAACGCTATTTTGTTTTCCTGCTTGAACAAGATTAATGGCTTGTGGTGGGTTACTTTGCATACTTAATTTAGATCTGAGACAAAAAGGGGAAAAAGTAAGTCCAGGTCAACTATACGCTGCTCTGGAGACTTAGTATTAGTGTGCCTATCTGACTTAAAGCAATAATGTGAAAGTGTGGAGGATAAAATAGACCTGAAACATGTAAAGTAAAACTAAAACTTGTGCATCCATCTTGCCTCCTATAACTGTAGACACCAATAAAAATCTGTGAATGGGTTGAATGTAATGATGTAAAGCATGCAAGATACCTAGAAAAATTGGACTGGTTTTGTCATGGAGATAGAAACATATTGTGAAACATTCCAGACGAAGCAACAACATCTTCATGAAGAAAAGCATCTGACGGACCCACCACCAGAAAAGTTACACAATGCGCCTATAATGTGTTAGATTTTGTGTGTGTGATTTTTTTTGTGATAAAAAATCAGTTCTAGCTTCCTTTTATTGTTAACATTTCTGACAATTCAAAAGTTAGAATATATTATTTAGAATTTTCGATTTTTCTATGGCAACAGTCCCAATTGTTCATCAATCTGAAACCCATGGATACAAAATCTACAAAGCATCCAACTCAGCAAAGATGAGAAGAGGCTGGGAATCCAACCTTCAACCTTCTCATTGTGATGCCAGATGAAACAAGTTCCGCCCTTTATGGTACACCCACTTCATATTCACTTTCCTGCTTCTCCCCTGAAATGCTCTCTCACAGCTGCTCGATGTAATGAGCCAGAGCAGGTTAAGTGCTGCATGTATTACAGCACACCGGCCCATTGGAGACTTGAACCCCTGACCTCCTGTCCATTAGCATCTTCCTCATCTTCCTAATGCACTCAGCAGAGTCTTGGGCTTCTCCACGAACATCTCCGCACTCTGTTGAATCAAAGATGACTTCTAATCACACACTTGTAGCATGAGGAGAGAGGAATTTATAATGAATCTGGCAACATCTATGCAAGATAGTAGCAGCATCTTCTTCTTGAGCTTTGAGGCTCTTCTAAGCTTTTCTAAGGTGAGAAGTCTAAGTAATAGAAGACATCATGGGAAATAACAAGCCCAGTGTCAAACAAGCAGATGTAATGCATACCTCACCTCATGTCATGTTTCAAAAACAACTGAAACACAAATATAACATCTTTGGATTTTTGTAGAAATGATTGGTATTATAATGGAGACATCATAATAAATAATAAAAACTGCATCAACAGCAACAAAACGCCAGATACACAAATTCACAAATTGTTATGTAGGCCTATATGTAAAAATAATGCAGGGAGATCTTCTAAGAGCCTGCTTGTCCATTTGATCTATTTGTTTGATTTTTAACCATAATGTGAAGGAAACAGGGATGGGATGAGACACAATTTTTATGAGACACATCACGACATTTGATAAACGAAAATGAGACAAAATGAGATTTTGATTTAATCTTTAATAAATTGTGGCATTGAGTTCATAATTTTTACTTCAGTTTTTTTTTTACTTAAATTTACAGGGGAGTCATTACAAACATAAGATGATTTCACTATGTAAATTTACCATGTGTGAAACTGGCACAGATGTAGACAGCCTTGTGACTTCATTTGAACAGGACAATAGTTTGAACTGGCTGTCTGGGTTTTATTAATCTGAGTAAACACACTAAATTAAAAGTACGTTGGGTCCCATATGGCCTCCTATGTGTCTCTCTCCTCCGTGCACCTGTCCTGTTGTCTTCCCCCTCTCAGACCCCCATGTCCTGGGACGGTTAATCCAGTGTGACTGCGTGTGGAGCAGTTGTTGCTCTTGGTGTAAACATTAGTATTGGCAGTGGTCCATCCACCCTGCCATCCAACAGCTGAAGCAGAGCAGGGACCCGCGCCGAGGCTGATGGGAAATCAATCACCCTGTTCTCTTCAGACATGTGTTTAAGTCTCTTCTCATGCACAGGGGCAGACTTCCTAAAGCTGCACACTGTCAGGTCTGTAAAGGCACTTTTCACTTTACACAGCACTGTTCACACATCTGTCAACTGTGAATCATGCCTGGGACATATGGGGAGTTTTGTACAGCTAATGCACTCAATGTGTTTTACCACAAATTGTTTCTTTCAAAGCTCCAGTCAAAGTGCTTTATTATTTTTACTGTAACCATAACATTATTAAAATTATTCTAATAACCTGATTGGGGTCTCTAGAGAAAACGATCTGCTTCCAGAGAGCTGTGAGTCATTTAGTCATTGTCATGCTTTTATAACAGATGAGGTGATCTTCTCTCTTCTAAACTTTTTTTTTATGGACTGTCTGTCACATGCTTGTCTCCCTGGAGATGTTATTGCTTTACCTGAAATGTTTCAGAGAATGGCATTATGTCCATGGAGGCAGGCACCACCAGGCCAAGTGAAGAGGCAACCCCAGAATAAAATAAATTCAACATTTAGCAGCAGATAGCGAACCCTCCAACAGAAAAGTTACATAGTGCAGCTTTAACTGTCACACTTTATCATCTGAGCTGTTGCATTTAAGATCTGTTAAAGAGGGGGTATTTTCCTTCTATGTTGTATTAATTGGTAACACATAACATATTTAAGTCACCATGTTATATTTTTTGTTAACTATTGTTTTAAAAATGCAAAATTCACCGAAAACAATGTATTAACAAGTTTTATATTTTCTCTTTTGTTTTTGATGCGCTGAGTCAAAAGCCACTCCCTCTTCATAACACTATCACAACACAACCAGCTTGCATTTCTCTAATGAAACTACTGCACATTGCATCAGGTTTGTATAGCTGTAGGGCATGGGTTTGTATTGTAGTGCAGTTATATATTGTTTTGTATCATGCTTTTTTATATTTCTGGATAGTCATGTGGCAGCATGGATGATGTAGGCTTGTAAGCTGAGCATTACACAAATCTTACAGCTAACCGCAAGGAGGGTTTGGATAGAGCCAGGGAGAGATTGCTAAATTACTCAAACACGCATGGATGACATCAAACCACTTCAGGGTCTCTGATGAGGGAACAACTTTGTAACATGGCAGAAAACTCCAAAAAGATTTTGCATAATATCCCCTCTTTAAAGACATTTATGTTTATACATTCATTCCAAATATTTTTCCAGTGCATAACAGAATAACAGCAGTTTTGTTGCCCTGGGCGAACTAGATTTGTATGTGTTTTGAGACTGTCCGATCCAGCAGACAAGTCACTGCAGTTTAAGATGATCAAAATGTTTATACTAGAAATACCATAATAAAAGTGAATGAAGCACTGTTGTAGTAGTGGGTGTAGATCAGATAGAGGGTATACTAAACACATAAGGACGTCTTCAGGAAGAGCCGGATTTACTTCACATCCTTATAAAGACAGATCCCGAGTCCGGATGCCAGGGACCCAGCGGAGATACTGCACAGGGTCCTCAGGTTTACTGCTTCTACCCACTCAGGCTGTCACAGGAAGAGCTGGGAAAGATCAGAACTCTTCTAAACTGTTAAACTTTATACATGACCAAAATAGTGTATAGAGATAAGAGTGACCTCACAGGAAGCACGATATAAAATGTTTTAACTTATTATTATTTTGTTACTGTGCTGTGGACCAATTGATTACTTGACTTATATATTTATTTTTATTTATTTTACAGAAGTTTTTCAAGATTAACTTAAACTGTTGCTTAACTGTTTCCACAGTTTATAAGTGTGGCGGGGCTCTACTAAAAACTCAGGCAAGAGCAAATTTCCAAGTGCAGGTGGATTTATTGTGCCAGTGTCCAAAGTGCAAAACAGTGCAAAAATATTTACAGTGAGCAAAAATGTTCCGGTATTTACAGCAAAAGAAAAGAAAACGGGTAGAGTTCAGCGTTATCTCAGGTCCCTTTAATTCCAACCTTGTAACCGGTGGCAGACTGACTGAACAGAACAGAAATGGCTCCCCTTTATACCCACTTGCTCCTCCCATTGAGCGACATATACAAATAAATGTAGGGAAAAACAATTTCACAATACATCTACAATGTATCATGTTCATTTCCCCAGCAGTAATAATGTGTATTAAATTATAAAAATAAGAGCTTAATTATAGCAAAAGGAGAAATTTAATTTGTCAACTTCTTCAGAACTGAAGAAGCAGCTTGGATGAGCTGCGAAACGTATTCAACCAAATAAACTCTGTCCAGTTGACAAATTAAATTTCTCCTTTTGCTATGGATTCTACCTGGACGACTGAGGGATTCTACACACAAGGACTTAATTATAGGTAAAAATCAGGTTGCGCAACCTGCATCACGTGATCAGCACCACGGCGCAAACAGCGCCTATTTTAACCACCAGGAAATACTGGCTCGGTTTGGCAGAGTCGCGCAGCGTCGGAGGAGAGAGACGCATTAGCGAACAGGTAAGAGCTGCATGTGTGAAGTAAAATATTCTAACGCGCTCAAGTGTGCACCCTTGGCGAATAAATAACGGAGGAGAGGGGGGAAAAAGGCGTAATAGCGCACCGAGCGCAGATGGATAAACAGCGGGGAAAACCGGGGGAGTGAATGAGCGTATGTGCGCGCGGGCGTAGCCGGAGCAGGCCGCGGGGACATTTAGGGGGAAACGCCGCCTGTTCTTATAGACGGACTGGCTCCGTCACAGTAAGATTTACTCAAACCTCAAATGTTACTGTACAGATTACTTAATATTAATAATAATCTGAACAGGTGCCTTGATGGAAAAATAACCTCACCTGCCAAGGGGCTTAAAGCTGGGGTACCAAATTTTATTATATGTAAATATAGTTGAGCAAATTATTTTTCCCTATTTTGCTGCTAAAATGTGTTCTTGGATAAGAAGGTATGCGATGGAATTCTGCCCTAGACTGTATATGTAAATGGTCATCGCTAACCTGCTAGCCACCAAATAGGAAGTGAGCATGGGCACACTTCCGGCTCCACTGACTCAGTTTCAAATTGATTTTTTATTGAAAAAATGTCACACCTCCTTCTCATTTTGGTCTTAAAATGTCTGTATTAATTCGCTCTACATTATCCTGGTGACAGTTTTGTCTGTAGATCAATTCCTATTCCTAGTATGGAACTCTGCTCCAAATTCGCAGGATAACTGCTGGTCTCTGTGAGCTTCATTTGACTGGAGCTGTATGCTATGGTTGAAGTCAGGCTCCCTTATTCTTTATACATTCTATGAGTTCTACTTTCTTTTGCAGTCTTAAAACTGTACAGGTGACCAAAAGGCATGCATGTGAATACTGTCTCCATTAAAAATAGCAATGTTATTTTGTAGTTCACAGTCAAACACAACACAGGTAACAATCCATTCACATATGAGAATGCATCCCTGTAGCTCATAACATTCACTGTATGAATATGAGTGATTTGGTTTTAATTAGGATTCATTTTTCATTTTGTTTATAGTCTGCAGATTTTGTACCTGGACAAGAACAGAGCCCAAGGTCACAGTGACCACATAGATGTAGACAGTGGATGTGTATAAAAACATGTGGGAGCTGAGTTTGAGAGTGTCTACTGAAGCCGCCCACTCTCCTCAACAACATTGTCTGAAAAGGGCTTTTACTGTTGAGTGCCCAAAGATGAAGTAAAGACCCACACGAAGATAAAGTCAAATATTACTATACAGAATTGCTTTTTATGGATCACAATAGGCAGTCCATTTCATGCCTTATTGGGTCCTATCCATGGGGTTCAGAGTAATGAAAGAATCTGTACAATTGCCATGACGAAACAGTTCAACCAAAATACTGTATCATTTAAATGGTGACAAGTACTTAAAATGCTGTCTATATACAGTTTTTTTTTTTTTTTTTTTAATCAAACTGTATACTGTATATACACTGTATATCACCCACAGCGTTTGGTTCCAGTCACATGAAGCTAATGATGCTAGCAGTTATAGGCGCAAATTTGGAGCCGACTTTAGGAATAGGAATTAATTTACAGTAAAAATACCAAAATAAAAACATGTACATTTTAAGTCCAAAATGAGGAGCCTGACAGCAGCAGCTACAGAGAGTAGGGTGAGGTTTTTCAATACAAAGTGAACTGGAGCCAGAGTCAATGTAGCTGGAAGCGCACCCATGCTCACTTCCTATTTGCTAGGAGGTTAGCTATGTCCATTTATATATACAGTCTATGTTTTTTTTTTTTTTAATCTATATCTAAAGTCACATTACACTGAAATATGACCCCATGTTGTTGGAATATAAACTCTTAATAGTCCAATTTGAAATACATGAAAAACTTTATGGAGTGGCTCATGGTGAGAAAAGGCTGACCGATAAAACAGATATATAATGTAATGTAAACAGAATACATATCAAAATAAATAGCAACTTTCAAAACACAAAGTGGTCTCTGGCTGGTCTGACCCTATGACTCTCAAGCACATTTTCTTCAGAAATCCTCCTTCAGAAGTGAGTGGGTTTGGAGTTGGAGCAAGACCACCAGGACCGCACCACATAGCTCCATTAAAGAGACTCATCTGAAGAGCTTTGTGTGCGTCTGAGAAATACTAACATTCTCTGACCTTTCAGATGTCATCACCTTAAAAAACCCACCTTGATCTATGCGGATTTCTACACTGCTAATGCAAAACGTTTGAGGTTTAACCAAGATTTACAAATATTTAAACTAACGCTGTTGAAACAGGACAAGCTATTATGTACTTTCTAGGCTTTTTGGTCTGTTGACTCATTTTAAAACAATACAGCTTTATCAGCCATGTGCAAGGCTGTTCCTATTCCTACTAATTAATATTTTACTTGTGTCCTTGTGCAAGACACTTAACCCACCTTGTCCCCAGTGTCTACATACATTGGTGTGTGAATGTTTGTGTGAATGGGTGAGTGGTTCCTTGATGTAAAGCACTTTGAGTGTCTTGAAGGTGGAAAAGTGCTATAAAAGAATGTGACCATTTGCCATTACCATTGACTTGACTTGTTGATATGTCAGCATTGTTTTTTTTCCTTTGGATTTTTGTTCTATTTATCCATGAGAAATACAAATTCTTACTGTGAGTGGGCTTGCCGCTCCATAGACCTGCATCTGACCTAATAATGCCATTTGCTTGTCTTGAATTAAAGTGGACACGCTTTAATGCTGTATTGTGGAAAATTCCAAACAGAGCAAACAAGCAGACTGTCCACTAGAAAAATTCTGTAATGCCTCTTTAATCTTCATTGGAGACAGTCATGGTAACGTTGAGGCTGTACAAGTGATGTCACCTAGACTGTTTTTAAACAAAGGAAACCTCAAGCTTACACAAATCCATTCATATCAACATGAACTGAATGTAGTTATTGCATTGTAAGAGCCCAAAATAGGTCTGTGGGAGCGGTGTTAATGACCTTTTAATAGCAGGGCTGACTCTCTGATTTGTGTTCATTTGTGGCAGCCGTGGCTCTGATTGGGTTCCTAATCTACTTTCATTAGCGGCTCGTGGTCTCGTCTTGGGTGATTTATATTGATTGTTGAGAGTTGTGAGTTAATTAAGCGATAAACGAGGAAACACACATCAGAGCGACTAGAGTGTGGCACTGAGGCGGCGTGAGAGCTCAAGTAGGACATTAGCAGCACAGACAAGAGGCTCCAGTCGGACTGTACTAACCGTTCAGTTTTTTTAGATTACACATGTTTACTGTTCTATTGCTGAGTTTCTGATGGAATCATACAGTACTCTGTTCATGGGTTTTGGAGTGTTTAAACATTAGGACTGTTGCCATAGTAATAAACAATTCAAAAGAAAAATGAGATCTTTTGAATGTAATATAATTCAGACGTGCGTGTTCCGGGATATTACTAGAAAGTAGCTACATGATCATCTTGGCAAATTAATACTGATGTCATCAGATTTCTCTAGAGGTGTGATGCTAACTATAAGCAATGCTCTGTCTGAAGCTTTGTTACTCAATTTATACTTTAAGCTTATCTTTTATTTAACACAATCTGACCAGAAAGAGCTGACTTACCTGGAACTACAACAGGTGATCTGATCTGTGCTGTTAAACAAGACATCAGACATTTTTTCTTGAGTTTTCAGACTATATTGAAATATTTTTGGAAGTGTTTGCTAATGTGTGCATTGTGTCACCATGGTAACTTCTAAACATTACACCATACACATACATGTAGAACACCCCCAGCATGATATCACTCAATCAATTGATAACTTAAAATTGTGAATGAATGAATGGTGATTTAAACATCTGTCACACCAAAAGGCTATAGTTTCTGGCAATTTTAGTAAAAAAGTAAACAAAAAAAAAATCAACTTTAATTTAGTTTGATTTAACTTTTAATTCAAAAGTGCTAAACCAATGAGTTCTTCAGCCTTTCCAAATGAAGTCCTCTGTCAAGTACTGTAGCGCCCATTAAATTATGTGTCTATATGAGCCGTGCACTGATGAATATTAATGCCCTGCAGGACTGAGGCGGGGGCATATAGGATCTGACATTTACTGACATCAGTTAATGGCTTCAATGAGGACAATCTGGGGAGCAATAGTGTCATTAGTGTGGACTATTAATTATAAAGCTGTTCAGACTTGGAATTAAAATTGTCTCCTGTTAAAAAATAATAATAATAAAAAAGTACTCGTTGTTGACCATTTGTGGTTAGGTCGGTAATTTGCACATAATCCTTCTTAGGAATGTACTGTAATTATCATATTTTCGCCGGCTTGTTTCTATGGAGATGTCATTGCTGTGCCTGGGTTGCTCCACAGTATGACATTAAACAGCTTTGCCTTACATTTATTCAATTACAGTTAGTTTTATAGCTCAAAAATATCTAAAAAACTGTGAGCGGGGTCACTTCTCCACAGATCTGACTTGTAACTTGGTCTGGTTTTGTCTTCATGATGATAGAAAGGCTTGATACCACAATGTGAAACATTCCAGACAAAGCAACCACATCACGAAAAAAAGCATTCGACAGACCCTCCACCAGAAACGTTACAGAAAGCATCTTTAATATTTGTGGCCACAGTTGCCTTAGGGCAGATAACAGAAATGTGGCTGTCACTTTGCACCATTATTTACAATACGGTACAACAACATGAGCAAATAAAAGTATTTTCACGTCACATATAACCTTAAACATGTTTTTGTTTACGCCTTGGAAAACTGCTATAAAACCACTTTATTTGTATGCATGCTTTCTGCTTTGTTTAATATGTGCAAATTTGCAAATCAACTCATGGATAAAATCTGTGCATATTTGGCCCAGGACCATCTCTCCCTGGAAGTGATTTTGCATTGTCTATTCTGTGCTGTTATCTGATTATGGTCTTAGTCTGCACATGTGTTACTGTGTGGCTATGTAACAAATGTCTTGAATTCACTTTTTAGCCCCTGGTTAAATGGAAGTCTTGTGTGAGAATAGCTGGTCTATACATTCAGAGCAAACTAAGTAATTATCCTGCTCCTTAGTCCTCTCCCCTAAGTCATTGCTAATGTCTAGGGATTCATTATGGTGTAAAACAGATAAAAATTCAATTATTTCCTCGCGGGATTGTCCTTTTCTCGCTGGCCATAGTATCAACAGCACGTCACGACCCGATGCTTAATGCCAGACTTCTGCTCAAAAGGATGGAAATTAATTGGGAAAAAGCTGGAAATACAGAGGTTTGTTGAAAAGAAAAAGGGAACTGAGTGCTATAAATGTCTGCTACAGTTGGCTCTGTGTTTCGAAGTCATAACGACGCTAAATTTTCTGTGTCTGGTACAGAAGATAACAATTATGTATGTATGAAGAATATTAAGGAGAAAGAAATCAACTTGGAATTTTTTGCAGTGAAACCAAGCTGCTTATAAATTCGCAGTATAATATTAATAACAGTTTAAAGGCACACTATGTAATTTTTTGGTTGGGGGTCTGTCACCTGCTTGTCTCTATGGATATGTCATTGCTCTGCCTGGAATGTTCCACAGTATGACAGTAAACAAATCTACTTTACATTTATTCAATTACAGGTGGTTTTATAGCTCAAAAATACCCAGAAAAACAGGCATTCTAATTGTGAGCATAGTTGCCTCTCCACAGATCTGACCTGTAACTTTGTTTGGGCTTTATGAAGATAAAAAGGTGTAATACCACACTATAAACCATTCTAGGGAAAAGCAATAACATCTCCATGAAGAAAACAGACTCTCCACAAGGAAAGTTACACAATGGACTTTTAAACAACAATGGCAGCGGCAATCAAATCTCATGTTGTTGTGGTAGAATTGTCAACCTATTTTATGTGTGTAAAATCCCTCAGTCGTCCTGGTAGAATCCATGGCAAAGGAAAAATTCAGTTTGTCAACTGGACAAAAGTTTATTTGGTTGAATACATTTCGCAGCTCATCCAAGCTGCTCCTATTTTATGTTAAGATATATCTATCCATCTGTAAACAGGAAATCCAACACAATTGTTTAAGATGGTTTATTTTTTTACTGAAGTACTGATACATGACTGAAAGGGCATCTGGCATAAAATCTATTACAAGTCAATCTGCAAATAACTGGATAGTTCAGTGTTATTTGTTCTGAAGAAATTATAGCATGTCATTTTTTATTTGAGAGAAAGCTGTTGTCAGTTTGATTTCATGAAGTGTTTCCGTACATTTTGCAGTTGTGTTATGCGTAGTCGCTGGCTGCTCTGACCCTCTTGACTCCCAAACACATTTTCCTTTAGAGACCTGTCTACAGAAGTTTAGGGGTCTGGAGCCAGAGCGAGACCACCAGGACCTCACCACACTGCCCTGCTTTAAAGAGAACTGTGTGTGCTGGAGGAGGTCTGAAGATCACTGAAGATTTTTCTGGCCTTTTGGATGTCATCACCTTCAAACTTGGCGTTGAGCTTGCCACGTAAACGGCATGTTATGTTAAAGATAGTTTATATAGTGGACTTTGCCAAGAGTTAAGATGTTTAGACGGTGTGCAATGCTGTGGAAGACTTTGTGGAACACTTTTTATTTTAGGCAGCACCTCTGTTGGTGATCGTAAACTGAACCAAGTCAGGTGGTTAGACAATTAACAAAGTAGGGAGTGCGGTCTGATAGATGAAAATACTTTTTTCAACCCCAACAGGGATATTCAAGATTCTTTCTGAACCGTACATGAGCTTGAATAATTAATAAATCCTACAGGTTTTTGGTTTGATATCTGCTCTCACAGATGCATGCTGTTGTGTCCTTGGGCAAGACATTGAGTGTCCCTCAGTCCCCCCATTTTAAATATGACCATTTATTTGTCTAAACTTTAACCTTCACCAATAGACTTGGAATTTTAAACATATCAACATATCAAGAAAATCATAACAAACATATCAAGACAGTACATATCCAAAAATCAGAAACGGCAACAAAAACATAGATTATTCTGAAGTCTACTCAACTTATGCATGGAGTTTATATGTTATATTTTGACAAAATGCAAAACAAATGTCAGTGCCACTATTTGGTTTGTTTTTGGTTAATTGTATCCAACAACTTTTAGAATCTCTACAGTAGTTCTATACACATTCCAACCATTGTCAGACCCTTTCACTTTACTTTAAAAAGTGCATGAATTCTTATGTGCTGCTGCGGCTCTGAGGTTTTTACCGCTCCCAAAGAAAATCCTGCTAGGTCAGTTTCACAAACACAACACGTGTGAGAGGAAGAGCCCGCCGAGCTGATGGGGTGCCTGTTATCGCTGCTCACTCGACCGCTGCTTTTAAAATCATCACCTCAAATCTGCACAGGCACATGTGTTAGCCATAGCTGCTTAGCCCCACCCACCACCTCTGTTCCCAATAAAAGACCTATCCTTAGATTCCCCTTATTCCTGACAATCCAAGGAGGATTAAGTCCCAAACTGTGGATAGCGTCCCAATGAAGAGTCTATTTCACACATGATTGTTCCTCCATCTCGCCCCACTGCTGTTGCTCTGTGAATGAATATACAGGGGTGCTAGGGGGAGGAGAGGGGGGCTGTCCAATTGATCTCTTTAAGCCTCTGGGCCTTACTTAACTCATCCCGGAGCTTAAGGTGCGACCAAGGCCCCACTTTGCATGAGAAAAACGGGATTAATCCAAATATTTATCCGCGCTGAGAAAGATGTTTTCCCAGTCTTTACATCCCACCAGGAATTCTGCACATTTTTGCCCTTTGAAACTTTCAGATTAAAAATTCTGCACCTCTCTTACATGTAGTTAGGCTTTGTGTAGCCGCAAATAGGAATAAACTTTATGCACTGAGTGGAATCAGGAATCACCAGTAGAACAGTTTGAATGTCTCATATAAATCATAAACTTTTCCCTCTATAAACAAACTCAATATAAGCAAACTCAAACTGACAAGTAATAGCGTCAGCATTTTTATGTTTTTTATGTTTGTTTTCCTGCTATTAAAATATGAATGTTAAGATAGTCAAAGCAGTTTTAAGACAAAAAAGTGTAGTATAGTGCAAAAAGTGTACATAGAAAAAAGTTCCATCTTGGCGTATGATTCTCAATATAGTTGTAGGAAATACACCAGTCACTCATTTGTGCACAGGAGGTAACCAAGAGTCACCAACTATTTATAATAGTTAAATAAATATTAAAATATGTAATTAAAAAAAAAACAAAAAAAAAACCACAGGTTGCTCATGAGTCAGACAGATGATAGCTGTTTTATACTCTACATCTATAACAAAGTATATTGAAGAGGCAGGGGGAGAGGGGAGGCTGCAGTAACCATGGCAACCACAGGTGTGTACTGTACAACAATTCAACTTCATGTTCACATCTCATTCAACACAGGGGCTGTTCTCCTTTCACTGTGCTCTGAGTGAAAAATAATAGAACAGGTATTGGCATTATAATAGGAAAACAAATGTATTTTTTATGCATTTTAAACCAAGGACATTACATGAAAACCAATTACCTCCTCACGTATCTTTTTCTTGCTATTGAATCCAGTAATCTACTATGACTGAATTCATATTATTTTTGGCAAAGATCCGGACTGTAATTTGAACCAATATAGCGAGAGCATAATTAGTTTATAAGTTTAGGCTAATCACTTCTATATATGGAAGTCTAGTCTGGTCTTAGCATAACTGTCAAGACATCAGGCCCAGTAGTTGATAGGATCAGCAAAATTAAATCAATGAAAATAAAATTACTCAAAATACATTTTATAAGCCTCTAATTTTTCTTTCTACAGAATGTGATCGATTTGATTTGGAAAATGTAAAACTTAATAAACTTTAGCTTTAGTATCTTTTCCTCGTGGCTCCAACCCTCATTTTCTCACACCCCACACCACGTCCCTTACTCTGTCCTCTGTATCAGTACAGCTCCCATCCTGTCCGGCCTGGTTCCTGTCCTCCCTGTCTCAGCTTGTGTCGTGTCCTTGGGAACTCTCCTCTGTGTAAACTCCAGCTCCATCATAAATCTTACTGTAGCACAAACACTACACCATTGTCTAAATAAGAGATTTTCAATCGGTGGGATGGGTACCACTGTTGGCATGCAGGCCTCTTCTGGGAATATGGGGCTAGGCAACTCAACTTCTATTTATAATATGTCTTGATTTTGTCTGAACTGAAGCATTAGCATTTGTAGTTTGGAAACTTTTCTTTTCATTTTTCCTACTTTTTTTAATCTTCAAAGTATTTGGTAATATTTTTTCAGCTAATACGACTAGGTATAAAAAACATACTTAGGTTTTTTTGTTTGCTTTGTAGTCAACAAAACAATGGTCACATTTAAAAAGCACTGTGATTTGGTGTTAGCGTCTCTCATGTTGGGTTTCCGTGCTTCTTGGGGACATTACACTGACATTCATTTCCTGGACCATATAAAATTTAATCCCAAACTTCTAATTTCCCATTGTTCCCCAAACGCCTCTCACGATTCACTCCCAGTTACAATACTTTGTGTGAAAACTCATCTAAACCTTATTTTACATCACCTTTTATCCCAAACCTCTTATTTACCATTGTTCTAAGTGCACCCAAGGCCTCCATAGCACCACACTTGGTCCTGCACTTGTTGTCCAGGGGGAGGGCGCTCATAGTTACTGCTTAAGGGGAGTCACACAGAGCTATTGATGCAGTGGAATAGCAGTTAGCAGCCAGGAGGAGGGTCAGTCCAGCCCACGCAGCATGGGACATGGAGTTCATGGGAAAGGCCTAATGGGTTCAGGCACCTTCCCCAGCAGCTCCAGGACAAAGTGCTCCTCTGGCACCTCCTGAGCCCGGAAACACAACAAAACCAGTTAGAGCTGCGCCCAGAGGAGGAGATTGATATGATTAGAGACCTGAGCTGAATGGAAGGGCTGTTTGCTTCAATGACTTTCACTTGGAAATGGGCCAATTGATTGATGCAACAATTACCATTAATTAATGATAACCCCCCCACCAGAAAACAACTCTAGTTCAGAGACACAGAAGGAATACTACTTTGAAAATACTACTGGTCGATTTGAATAGATCTTACATGTACCATCATTTCCTAAATATTTTTATACTTTTCTAAAATTGATTTTTTTTATTTTATTTTTTGGTCTGTCAAATAGAACTACTCAAACTGTCTGTTGCTTATACTTTTGCTATTATATGTTGCTATTATATGCATGCAACCATGCATAACCATGCAACCATGCAGTGTGTCAGTGAATACAACAGTACACTTAGACATGTTTTTATTAACCAACAGCACATGGTCAATTTTCTATAATAGTAACTTGGATTATGTGTATTCCAGCAGATTGTAATTAACAAGGATCTGAGCAACAGTGATGGTCTCCCATCTTGGAAACATTGTTTTTAGCCGATATCCATTACACTCTGAGTTAAATACACTGTTAGTGCCTATGTAAAACCAGCACCATAATCAATACCATAATGATTATTTTTCTTCTCTGCATGAGATCCCACACACTTCATTATCCCATAAGCCCCTCAGGGTAAACATGTGTACCCGCCTCTGCCAGTAGGGGGCACTGCAGCCTCACCTCCTCCCCTCCACACATGCCAACACACTAGTCCATGGCAGTGAGGCAGGATCCACCACACCCAAACCACACTGGCACACAAAGCCCAGGACTGCCACTGCTGCGGGAGGGACAAAATGTAGGGCTATAGTACTGTCTGGGACAAGTTTCTCTTTTTAGGAACATATACTTAAAAAGGGGGGGGGGGGGGGGGATCCAGTTAAAAATACATTTGTAGACAGTTTCTACTATGATCAGAAACAGGAAAATTTGTGAAAATGAATGTAGAATATTCCTAAAGAATGATTACGTTAATGTAATTTTTCAAACATGCAATACACACTTATTAAGTGATTTTGTGATATTTGCAGTGTAATATTTAGTTGTTTTTTTTGTTTGTTTGTTTTTTTTCTTTAGATCATTATTTATAATCTACAGCTCATCAAGGCTAATAGATAGAGCATCATCTTTTGTAATTTATATTTTCAGTATTTTCTGTCAATGGACTTTGACTGAAAAGAAATTAAAGTGTGAAATGTGTGGGGTGCAATGCTCAGCAATTTGCCAAAGTGGAGAATCAAACTCACCACACCACTAAGACAGAGGACAGAGCACAGAGCCCAACATACCTTGCCTGACCAGACAGTCCCTTCAACACTCTGTTAAAATCCAGAAAAGTCTGGAGTTATATCATAGACTGTGAGAAACCTCCGTCCAAAATTGAGATGGTCCAACTGTAGCTGCTAATTTGTTTCATGTATCTCTCAAATGCAGAAGACATCTCCTCTTGAAAATTTCCTTGACATTCAGGAAAAAATATATAATTTTTTACCTGAAATAAATAAGTTTGGTGCTTGATTGTTGATTCTGATATCTCTAGACTAGACCACTGTGCAGCATTTCAGTATTAAATAGTCAACAAAATAACAACATGTCAGTTACATCAGACTGAAGAAAGCTGTTTTCAGGGTGAATATTATTAGCAGCATAAGCAGAGGGTGTAAGGCTGCTGTCGCCCTGGGATTAGCTGTTCTGTCTCTGTGGCACTTTGAGTTTACATTGGCGGGAGCGGGCACTGGGCACTGGGCACTCTGAGTAGTAAGCACATATTAACACTTCACATTCTCCTAAAGTGATTTAGCAGCTGGACAAATAAGCTGCTAAATTAGTTAAAGGGGCAATTTTCAGGGTCTTTTAGGAACTATTTTTGGTGTTGAAAGTGCACTCGAGATCATTACAGTAACTGGGGTGGTTAGATGGACCACAGTATGAGAGGGACACAAATGAATATTCACGGAGCACAGTGGGACAGTGGTGTGCACTTTCCCCTTACAGCAACAAGGTCCTGCATGAATGGGTGCAACTGTACAAGCGCAAGTGTACTTAGGATTTCAGATGACTATGGCCACATGGATTTGAGCTTTCTGTTTACAGGCACCATTTTGAACACTTTTGATCAAAAGATCTTCAAAAGATTAAAAAAAAAAAAAAAAAAAAAAAAAAATGCTTTCCTGTTCTGTCTCCATAATTCTCCTGGCTCCCTCTGGAGGCTGCTGTGATACCCAGGCTTCAGGACACAGGGGAGGGACACTTTTGTTCTGAGGGCTGTTACTTTCCTCAAACTACCATGACACTGGATCTGATGACCGTACCAGTTGAGCTGCACTCAGACATTTGTTTGTTTCTTTTATGATTGTATTTTATGGCTTAATGCGCTTAAATTGCCCCTTGGGGACAAATAAAGTGATTTTGATTGAAATATTTTATTTTGAATCATTGTCATGGCAAAGGTGCTAATTTTTCATCACTCTGAGACAAATGGATAGAGATCTCGAACTGTTGTTGTCACACTTTTAGTTAGTCCAATAAACCAATGAAGATTTTGAAATGCTATGGTGGATTTTCCCAGTAATATTTTTATTGCATTATTTTTATCCTGATGACAAAAAATACACATAGTTAATATTACTAAAACAATCTGGATAGTGTGACAAAATAATGAAAATCACTGAAGAAGTTGTGCTGGAATCACTGACTCTTGATGGGAAAAAGAAACAAGATGGTTTATCGTTAAATCTGACAGAACAGTAGAAGGCTGACGTCTCAGTCACTGTGGGGAAAGTCTTCATTGTGGAGCATACACAGGAGCTCTATTCAGTACCTCAATGAGATGTGGACCACAGTGCACTGATCAATGGACGCTGCACCAACAAAGAGCAGATAAGAGCTTCTCAAGGATCAACATGCCAACACTGATCTGACGAGGAGCTCTGAAAACAAAGGGCTTCAAGCAGGTAGAGCTGGTTTAGTTCTGCTGGAGACCTGATTCAGTCCTGTTTAGATCTGGCTATGTCTTAGTTTAGCAAAACATTTCAGCATCTGTGAGATAGTACCTGTGGTGCAGATTCATCTGTGTTCATGAGTGCCTCGATTGTTGATTGTTGTTATTTTCTGATTTTGGGTGTGGCAGAGAATGTGTTTACGGGCTACTGGTACCAAACACAGTACCAAATATATATATCTTGGGACCCAGACAGGGAAAACTTACTATAATATTTTTATTTTTTGCCCAAGTAAATAAATAAATACACAAACATTTTAGGAGACTCCTCAATTAAGTCATCACTGTCAAACACACATCTTTATCAAAACTCACTCACGGGAGACACTGTCAAAGAGAGAAATCCTATTGTTATTTCTGACACAGCCTTGCCTGTCTCTGTAGCGTCTCATACTGCATCTGAATGAGCTCACATGCTACAGCTCAGGGACTTGTAACTCCTCCATGACTCCGGGGGCATCCACAGTTCAGGGCACACAGTAGCATGTTAGGCCACGCATGATCGGATTTGAACTGGGATTTGGACCTAGATTTGGACTGAGTTTTTGGGCTAAATTGACTCGTAGTTGAGGAGGCAGAGTCAAGACCAGATAAGAGCCAGTAAACAGCAGTGATTCACAGAGACTGCTGAGGAACAGGGAGAGAAGTTCAAGACGTCTCAAGATGGTTTAAAGTGCATTTGACTGGTTTTCATGTTTTTCTAATTATCACATTGTTTGGTAGGACAGTGGATGTGGAAAATATATTTATTTTATACCAGTCAAGTGGCAGTTTGTGAAAAAAATTACAGAAAGTAGCTCTGAGTAATACCCATATTAATGACATCTTGCCATATGAGACATTTTTTTTCTGACGTTTAAAATCTTTTTTTTAAAAAGTTGTTTTGTCTTTGTCAAATAATAAATAATGTGTAAATTAGATGAGGTTTCCCAGTGTACTGTATAGTTTCAATAAAAGTATGGAATTGTGAAAGGGCTTTAAAAACATATAGGAGCTTCATGGATTGCTGCTTGCTGATATATAATTGAAAGCATTTTTAGCTCCGGAGAGGAAGATAAATGGACAAAATGTGTAGGATTAGAGTATGACTGAAAGTATCTTATTGATGTAGATATATGGTTGAGAAAAAAAGGTTACATTTGCAAAAATTTAACTGGACTGAAACTTAATTCAATAGAAAATTGTATAGAAATTTAATAAAAATATGTTGGGTTTATGTTTGTAGGTAACAGCTATTCATACAGGATATGTTGTGGGCATGAATTGGGGTTTACAAGAAATTACAGTGTCAAGCAATATAAATGAACAGGCTATTTGCTTAATACATCTTTTGATTATTTTTTCTCATGGATCTAAAGCGTGAGTGTTTCTGTGAAGTTAAGCTGTGACCTAGATTGTGTTCAAACACTGTTGGTTGTTAAGTGTAGAGGAGAGCTGGTGAGTGGAGACTTGTATTGAGAGGTTTGGGGACAGCCCAGGGGCGAGTACTGCAGTGTCTTCATGTCTCTCTATGGGACAACACACAGGCCCGGGGCAGACGTGTGCAGGGGGTGTGTGTGTGTGTGAATGAGGGGGTAGAGAACCGTACAAGCGGCTCATTCAAACCTGATGTTTTATTTTAGTCTGAGCTACTGTATATGTTTTAGGAAGTTTAGTTTTGTTAGTTACAATCTATACAGGTTTGTTTAAAGGTCCTATATTACACAGAATTGACTCTTATAAGTCTTAGTTTAAAGTTAACAGCTACCTTTTTACATTTTATCCAGTAGGGCTGAAATCACTGAAATAATTCTAGAGAAGGTATATGGAGTTTAAAACCACAGTGGAGAACTTCTTGTATTACCATTTGACAACATCACAAGGTGGAACAAAGTGTATTCTGTTTGAGAGAACATGTGTGTAAGCATGTGTGATTGAAACAAAACACAACTCCAGGTATTTTTGTGATGAGGAAACATTATAACATAGATCAGAAAATAGTGTAATATGGGCCCTTTAATACTTATGTCATGCTCAAGCTTATTTCAACAGCTGTGACTGTGATTAATGAAAACAATGATTACACATTGTCACATACACATGTTCTAGTTTTGGTCTATTGTATTTTATAGTAGGTTATAAGTTGTAATATTCTTGAAATTTATTACACTGACATCAAGTATTTTTAGGATGGGTAATAGAAAGCACCACCTCACAGTAGGAGTTTTTATCAGCTAGAACATACCAAGTATCTAGTGAAGTTGAAATGGAAAATACTGTAGTTCCTTCACAGTGGGAAACAGTTTGCAGAAACTTTTGAGAATCTGGCACAACAACTTCACAAACTTGGTATGCTAATTTTATATCCAGTGCATACTGAATACATATTGAATACATACAATTTGAATGTGTTTTTCTACTTACCTCACCCCTGGTCCAAGGTGCTTTTTATTTTCAGATTTAAATTTGTAGAAGTTGACCTGTCTTTTTCGTGTTTCTGTTATAAAACAAAACAAAAGGGGAGGATTTTAGGATTATTTTGGCCTTACATGGGAATACATATTATATTGGCTGTTAAGTTGTTTTCAGATATTTTTTCTTTCTCAAAAAAAAATACATTTTGTGTAAATTAGATGAGTAATTATGGAGTTACTTAACTTTTGTAACAACTTCAAAAGTACAGAGAAGCTTCTTAGTTTGATGCTTGCTGATGTGTACAGAAAGGGTTTTTGAGTTCTGGAGAGGAAGATAGATGGATAAAATATGCCGGATTGGTGTATGAATGAAACTAAACAAATCTCCTAGTATCTTATTGATGAAGATATATGGCTGAAAGCTAAAAAAAAAAAAAAAAAAAAAAAAAAAAGTAGATTTATAGAAGTTTAATTGAACTGAATCTTAAATTTGAAATAGAAATGTAATAAAAATATTAATAAAAATGTATACAGTTTACAGCTATTGATACAGGATAAATTATGGGCAAACACACATTTTGAATGTATTTTTACTTATCTCTCCATGGTTCACGGTGCTCATTAGAAGTTTTATTTTCAGATGTTTCATGTTTGTGTTCTAAAACAAAACGAAAGGGGAGGATTTGGGGATTATTTAGGCTTTGACATGTATCTGAAATGTGTATTATTTAAGTTACTTGTAAATATGTTTTGCTTTGACTACATGCTGTGTCTCCCTCTTGTCTACGCCACCATCAACCCTTCCCAGCCTCATAACTGGATCTAACAGAGGCGTTAGTGTGTCCTGTGCCCCTAACTTCAGTCTCCAAAATGTCCCCAGTCCAAACTAACAGGAAAACGTGTGTATTTAAAGCCGCTGGAGTTGTCTTTGAAAACAGAGGGGTGTTGTTACAGTGGTGGACCTTGTCTGGCCCTGGAGTCTCCGTGCTCCAATCCCTGAACCTGACTGTACTGCATATACACAAACACTATGGCCTTGTCTAAGGGCCTATATCAGCGAGAGCTGTATCCAAACAACAGGGTGACAGTCTACTCACAAGTTACATCAATCTGACTGTCAGGAGCTGATATTGGTTGAGGGTCCTGGTGCTGCCCTAGTTTGGTCATGTTTTTATTCCTAAATGTAATTCCTAATGTATACCATAAAATACACCTTTCCATGCTTTAACATTTGAATTTGGTTAATATGTTTGCAAATGCCTAAAAAGTGATATATTTGAGCACTTGTTTCTATTCATGAGTTTGATGTAATCTTATATTGTATTGCATTCGAGGCTTGAGTGCTCAGAGAATATCTGTTTTCACCTATACCCACGCTCTCCGCCCTCTGCTCAGTACTTACTTGTTGTTATTCAAATGATTCAGACTATTTTAGTTCTGGTTTAGAAATACTGTCTTTATTGATTACCCGAATCCTTGTATATTCTTTGTTTATCTTAGTGTTGATATTGGAGCTCTCCACTGACAAACCTCTTTGGTAAGTTTAGTCCTGGTTTAGTTCTTAGTTTAGCTCTAATGTAGACTAGATTCAGTCCTGAGTCATGTCTCCAGAGCACAATGCTGCTGCAGACATAAATAAAGTCTAGATAAACATTGTCCAGCCTTACACAAAGCTTGGCTTCAAGGTCACACTTAATGTTTTTCTATCGGGGTCCAAGGCCATTTGAGCTTCCTAGAAAATAATTATTTTTCATTGATTATAATGTTATTTGAGAATAATAAAAAATAAAAAGTATTGTTGCAATATAGTCGATGGTAAATGATATGATTGTATACAAAAGGCTGAATATGAGAGTGAAAAATATAAACTTTACTTGAAGTTGCACTGTGTAACTTTTCTGGTGGAGGGTCCGTCAAATGCTTTTCTCAATTGAGATGTTATTGCTTTGTCTGTAATGCTTCCTAGTATGGTTTTAAGCCTTTCTCTCTCTATAGAGACCAAACCAGACCAAGTCACAGGTCAGATCTGTGGAGAGGCAACCCCGCTCACAGTCAGAATGCCTGTTTTTCCTCTGTATTTTTGAGCTATAAAACTACCTGTAATTGAATAAATGTAAGACAGAAATGTTTAATGTCATACTGTGGAACATTCCAGGCAGGTCAATGACATCTCCATGGCGGCAAGCATTTGACGGACCCTCCAGCAAAAAGTTACACACTGCATCTTTAACCAAATCAGAGCCAGTAACTAAATTCAGTTCTGTATCTTGGTATAACCTCATTATTTCAGCTAAGGAGATTATTAATTCCTTTCCTTCCTTTACATTCAACCCATTATTTGTAAATGTATATTTCAATACAATATAGATGACATTTCTAGCCTAAAGTATGCACATATATAGAGGTTTCCATTTCCACTGCATATTTGTTGTCAGTGTGTGGCAGAAGATTGAGAGCATCACCAGCCAAAGTATAGGATCTCTGTCACTGTGAGAATAAAAAGGCCAGTCCCATAGAAAAGCCCTGATCCTCTTAGTGTTGTGATCTGTGCGCAGTGAATGGGCCTGTGATCCGTCTGCTGTGATCGCGGGAGGCGCAGGAGTCAGAGGTGAACGGGACTCTCCTCATTGTTTTACAGATGATCGCTCCACACACACAGAGGGAGGACAGCATCATTGGCCGGGAATTAACCTCAGCACAAACAAATCAGGTCTCATGTGATCTGAGAGAAGAATAGTGTATCCCAGATTTGATCAGTCACCACATTCTTGGAAACTTAAAAGATGCTCTACGTGATTTTCCTGGTGGAGGGTCCGTCACTTGGCTTTATCTTTCAGAGTTGTCATTGTTTTGCATGGAATGTTGCACAGTATGGCATTAGACTTTTCTATATTCATGGAGGGAAGCCCACCCACAGCAAGGATGATACATTTTTCATAAACTGAATTATCGTTTTAAGTAATCCTAAGTACGTAATTTCTGTGGCAATAAAACAATTTTAACTGAATAATTGTAAGTTAGTTTAAAGATCCTATATTACAAAAATGTATTCTTGGGACCTTAAGCCATGTTAGAATGTTGTTATCTCATCAAAAACATAAGAGGAGTTGTTTTGTTTCATTCACACACGTTTGAGTAATCCTTTATTAGGCCGTGTACATCTCAAAATGCTCTGTTTCAACTTGATGTCGTGGTAGTTTTCAAGTTTTACCTTTTTCCTTTAGTTCAGTAGAGACTCGCAATTCCTCATCTGAAAACATCCACTTATTACCACATGACATCACAAGATGGAACAGAGTGTTATTTGTTTGAGAGAAGAACTCAGCCTAAATATGCAGGGATTGTGTGGTAAACGTGTGAATAAAATAAAACACAACTCCGGGTATGTTTGTGATAAGGAAACAACATTATAACAGATCAGAAAGTAGCGTAATATGGGCACCTTTAAGAAACTTTGTCCATGGCTGTTGATGGAAAGTGCCAACCAAGCCGCAAATAATGCCAAAAAAAAGGCACCACTTGTTGAATATGATTTTTTTATACAGAATAAATCTCTTATTTAAAGTAATGTCAAAAGAGAATGATTTGGGAACTAATATATTTGTAATTTGATGATATAAAAATAAATTAATAGAACATTGTGTGGACAAATATATGTATGCTATATTGTTTATGAATATACAGCATTCACCTTCACATCACGCATTTTATTCTAGCACTTTGAATGCAATAAACACACACTGCATGTTTCTCGCAATGTCTAAAATAAGCTATTTTATTTTCCAGCTAGCATCACTTTTCATTTGCTTTTCACTGGTGCTGCCACAGAACTCTGGAGTGCCTCGGGGTAAGCCATCACCATCTATTTACATTAACCTTACACACAGCTTTGATATGTCGAAAGATACTCTGCTGCCATAAATAAACCAACTAACAGAATATGCGTCCATAGAGCAGTCGAGCTTTGCCAAGAAATTGCGTCAACAAACCAGTGTATAAAATGTACTATAAAGAATAGTAATGATACAAGTGGGACCATGTGCATAGCATTGTGCACATTTTACAATATAAGGATGACGTTGTACAGGTGAATAAACTTGTGGAAAGCAGTTGGGAATAGACACTTCCTGATATTAGCAATAGCAGTAGAAAAGTCAAAGTTAACTTGTTTGAATATATATATGTATAATAATATAATATATGGTTAAAGGTCTTATATTACGCAAAATGGATTCTTGTGAGCTCTTATAATGCTGTTACCTCATCAAAAACATACCTGGAGTTGTGTTTTGTTTCATTCATGTTTGAGTAACCTTTTATTTAATCAACAAGACTGATCTTCTATCAATCTCCAAGGCTCAAAACGCCCTGTTCCACCTTGTGATGTCAAATAGTGGTAGTTTTCAAGTTAACAGCTGCCGTTTACCTTTAGTTCAGTAGAGATTGGCAATTCCAGGGCAGAAGTGATCCGAAAGATTAAAGTGAACGTGTAGGGCCTTCCTGTATTACCAGGTGGTGGAGTGTTTTCTGCCTAAATATGCAGGGTTTGTGCTAAGCATGTGTAAATTAAAACAAACACATTCTGGGCATGTTTAATATTATAACATAGATCATAAAATAGCATAATATGGGCCTGTAAAAAAGTAGATTCTTAATGTTATTGTGGTGGTCAAGTTTGTATAATTTTGCATGAATATCATTATTACAGTGCTAGAATGTAACCTGTTGTACCCATTATTATCATAATATCTGATTTATCTGTGTATCTGATTTAACAGTTGCTATATATGAACACACAATATGACTGTGGGGTAGGATTAATGGATTTGCACTTTCCAATACTGTCACACAAGCGGAACCGTGTGAGAGGATCATTACATTGTAGTTAGTGGATTTTAATCACTTTGCTCAGACATAAGAGTGTGTTATTGGCCTGAGAACGGGTTTGTGTGAAGAGGATGCCAAAATGATGGATGATTCAATGAGAGGAGGTAGGTGAAGGTAAAGTGAAGGTGGAACAAACTGTGCCTCATATCAGTGAGAAGAGAAAACATGTGGACTGGAGCTCTAAGATGAAATGCTTGGGAAGAAAGATCATGTAATAGACTGGTTTAGAGGCTGTTTAAAAAAAACACAAATACAACGGCTGCAAACGCCCATGAAGCACTCTTTGGTGGTAGATTATTGAAAGATGGGAAAAAGTTAAATAATCAGTCTTATGTGCCACAGGGTCTACGGGAATGGCACGAAAACTGGGTGTAGAACAAAAATGGGAGCGGGGAGAGGTGTCCAAATAGAAACATTTATGTTATAAAAAGTACTGAAAATGTGTACAAATTAAATAACTGATTAATACAAAAATGAATATATAACTGAATGGGTGAAGGTGAAATAAAATAGGATGTAGTCTGTAAAAATCAGGGAGCTGTCTGTCAAAAAAGTGCCTGGATGGACAGAATGGTATTGATGGGAGATACAATTATATTTTTGTTCAATTCAATACCAAGTAGTAGAGCATTTATGTAATGTCTAATATCCATACATACTAGCTGAATGAGACATGTTGGTGTATACCGTGAAATCATGCAATTATAGATTTTAATACTTTGAATACATAAACATAACATAAAACCATCATACCATAATCCTTTCATTCATAATTACACTCTCATACTTCCCAAATCCTCATTCTGACGGCTCACTTTGACTCTCACAATTATAACTGGTGTGATCTGTATTCACTGTGCTCCCTCTGTGCACCTCCCCAGCCTGTCTCCTGCAGCTTGAGCCTCATTCTGCTCAACAGCTGTAATGATGTACAGTCACACTCAATATCTTTATTTTGAGGTAAAATACCATTCCAAACCAACAAATTTCAGTCTGCCTTTGTCTTTTCATATAAAGGGCCCATATTATGCTGTTTTCTGATCCATGTTACAGTGTGGTTTCCTCATCAAAAATATACCTGGAGTAGTGTGTTGAGTTCTTCTCTCAAACAGAAAACAGCCTGTTCCACCTTGTGATGTCATGTGGTAATACATGAAGTGCTTCACGGTATTTTTAAATTCCATACACCTTCACTAGAATCATTTGGATGATTTCAGCCCTGGAATCGGCAATCTCTACAGAACAAAAGGCCAAACGTGTGTGAATGAAACAAAACAGAACTCCGGATATGTTTCTGATGAAGGAATGACATTATAACATGACTTAAATCTAAGTCAATTTTTGTAATATAGGACCTTTAAAAGTACACCACCTGCTTGTCTCTGTGGATATGTAATTTCTATATCTCTATTCAATTAAGAGTGTGTTTTATAACTAAAAAAATGCTTTGAGAAACATGCCTTTTTACTGTGAGCGGGTCACCAGATCTGACATGTAACTTCCCAATGGATGTGTGCCATTCTGTTTATCGTCCAAGCAATGACAAAAAAAACTCATAACCATGCTCCTTTAAGTCTTGATTCTGTCCCTGGGTTTAGTCCTATAGTCCTAGTCTCTGCATGTTAAAGCCATGTTTTTGCCCATCGTCCTTCATTAATAGTAAAGACACCTGTGATGTTTTTTATTTGCCATTTACTAACCACTCAACTGTGTTTTTATTCTGGTGATTTGAAGTCTGGACATTGTTGTTGGTTAATCAGAATAAAATAAGTATTTGCATGCCAAAACTGACCCAAAGCCTTTTTAGCAGTACCCCAGAGATGGTGTCTGCAAAGAAAATGTGTTTATGGGAATCCCCGAAAGACCCAGCTTTTCCCTAAGAGGCCAAAATGAATTAGATTTTGGTTTTTCACCCCTGCTTGCTTTCTTTAATTCACAAACCAATTACTTCAGATTTTCCACTTGAGGAGAGAGCGGCAAAGATTGGAAAAAGAGAAAAGCGATGAATCTAGGAAAGACAATTCTTCTCCAATTGGCTGGTTGAAAAATGTATTCCTTCACTGCATGCGGCCCCTAAAGTGACAAAATACCATGAATTAATATGTGACTATGAAATATTGCACTAGCAGAGAAGCAATAACTGTGCTCAAAATAAAGTCATTCTCTATTGAACATGGCAGGCCTGTTAGATGAGAATTTGCAGTGCTACAAGTAAGCTGGCTGTATCCTGTAACTAAAGTACAGTTGTAGCTATGGTCAAGACCTTTTCGGGGAATTATGCTGTCACCATCTACAAACATTAAAACATCCATAGTTTCATCATAAGAGTTTCTTATCTGGCCAGCTAGAACCACATGCTTTGACAGAACTTTATAAAGATGAGTGGATCTGGAGCTGTATCATCTCTCCCTGATTTCAGAGGGTGTGACTGACAGGCGGATTAACTAATCAGAGAGACGCATGGTCCATTCGCGTCAAAAACAAACAAAGGACTGAGGAACACTGCAGATGTTTTCAGAGTCAACAGTCGAAGCACCAAACTTTTATTTGTCCCACATATTAGAAGTTAAATATTTTGTTCTAAAGGTTACAATAATTTTGGAGAGGAGATGTCTTCCCTTCTGGATTCAAACAGAATGTACAATGAACTGGCTGGTCAAAAGAGTTTCACATACAGATACCATGAGTCGTCTTGAAATGAGAAGTTTTGTGGTTCATTCCAAGCTTTGATCAGTGCATTGGGCAAGACACCACAGCCATCTATGCGTATAGGTGAATGTGATTAAATGTGAACAAGTGACAGTGGTTACAATAACTACAGCAACTGAATGAATAAAACAATGTAAAGCATCTATAATCATCCTTTAAAGTGCTGTTTAAATTCAGGCTCAAAACAGTTCTGTTTAGCTGTGCATAAGACTGATAAAGATTTATATGCTGCACTCTCTCTTAATGTGAATTTTATGATAGTTTTTTTATTTGATTTCTTTGTATTGGGATTTTAATGTCTTTCTTTTTCTATAAAGCACTTTGAATTTTTTTGTGTTTGAATTGTGCTATACAAATAAACTTGCCTTGCCATTGTGAATAAAACACATTGTGGCGCATTTACCTTTAACTAGACTGTTCTGGATTGAGTCCAGGTCTATGCACTACTGTACTTTTGTCTTGAACCAACACAGATACAGTGGTACATACATTCATACATACGTAGCCATTTAAAAGTGACCTAAGGTATCTCTGATGTGTTGTGTAAAACGATGTGCACTGGGATGAGTGCACTTAGTTGAAATATGAATAAAATGAGTGAATGAGTGAATAAAATAGTGGCCGTATTCGACTCTGTCCTGAGATCTTTCCACTGAAAATGAGAAGCAGTTTTCCCTCCTCCTAAAATGTCTCCTACTGTGTCTATGTTAATGTAAAGAGTCAGATCCTCCATACTTCCTCCATGTCTAATGCTTTGACATGTTGCGTATACCCACGGGCACCAGCACTGTTTTTGTAATTCCCTCTGCAGAATAGGCAAAAAAAAATCTGCCTATGTTATGTATATGACTGCGGGAGAAGATCCACATCTAAGACTGTACATGAGACGAGACGCCCTCCATGGCTGCCCCTCCCCCACACTGACCCTGTGAAGTTCAGTGTGGAAACCCTGAGTCTCACCTCTCATTCTCTCTGCACATCACAGCTGGAGGTTTTAGCACAGTATAAACCTGAATTTTACTCACAAGCTCACAAAGGAAGTGACATGAAGTTTTCAGGAGATCAGAGGGAGACTGCAGCCGAGTGGATACAGGCATCGCTAATTGAATAAATGCAAAATTGATAAGTTTAACAATGTAATATCTCTGTGAAACATTTCATAACATCATAATAACATCTACGGAGACAAGCAGGTGGTAGACCTCCACCAGAAAAGTTACATAATGCACCTTTAAAGGTTCTATATTACATAAAATTGACTGTTATGAGCTTTTAGTCATGTTAGAATGTAGCTACCACCTCATAAACATACCTGGAGTTGAGTTTTGTTGCATCCACACATGTTTGAATAATCTTTTATTATTAATCTGTCATGAAGCGATAGTTTTCAAATGACAACTACCTTTTACATTTAGTTCAGTAGAGATTAGAAAGTGATTCTAGTGAAGGTGTATGCAGTTTAAAAACACAGTGGAGCACTTTCTGTATTACCACATGACATCACAAGGTGGAAGGTGAAGTGTTTTTAATGGGGAAACAACATTATAGCATCGGAACATCAAAAAATTTCATAATATGAGCCCTTTAAGAAAGAAGCCAACACTGTTGAACCACATCCAATACACTGTTGTGGTTTACTTTGGGATTTGTTTATTAGAGTAAGCTTTCATGGTTCTTCTTATCACTTCTTATCGTTTTGGGACAGTTTGTAAATCTGAAATACAGTATTCATAATGATTTATTCAACAAAGCTCAAATCTCTGCTATTTTTACACATTTATTTCCTTTAAGTTTGAAACAGAAACATGATGCAAGTATCAGGCAACTAACAACGACAAGAGAAGTTATGCTTGTTATTTCATTGATTATTTCAGACTGTAAAAGTGTCCTAGTTTTTTGCACCACCTGGAAGAAGAGCTTCATCAGCATCTCAGTGCACCTACGGCATCATTAGCACAGTCAGTACAAGAGACACTTCAACCCATTTTTACACCTGTCATACAAGTATTTGCCAGTTAGGTATACTAATATAAACTACTGCAAAAAAAACAACGCATGCACTCACCATAAAAGCTCTATTTTCTTCCTTTCTTTTATTTTCTAATGCCATGCAGTTTGAAGCTTAAATGGCACTATCATGTACTTCAATATATTTCTTTGATTTTAGGAAAGTAACTGCAACACCACTAAATGAAAGAGTACCTTTTTGGGGGTACGTATTCCGTTCCTTCCCATCACTTTAGAGAAGGGATTTTTTCCTTAGCGGACCAAAATGTATATGCATTAGCGAGTCGAGGGCCTACTGCCAAGAAATGTGTGATTAAAGTGACACTCAGTATTAGAAAATAGACAATATTGGCCCTGTTCCCACCTCCTGACTGTTTTTTCGATACAAAATGAAATCAGACGCACGCCCCACTTTGGACACCTCTGCTTTAGACCAATGCAGAGCAAACACAGTTCTCAATATCTGAAAGCAACATCTTCAACGTTTTTATTCATTTTTCCAACTCTAAAGACTCTGTTGCTTTGTATCTTTCCTTCTAACAGGTGCCATGATAAAGATTTTTATTATATATTTTCTTTGTTTTCTTGATCCACGCTTGGAGCTGAGCAGGTGGAAGATTCCCCGGTGAACAGCGCTGAGAGCTAGTGTCTGAAATGTATCCCTGTGTACATCTGGCACAGTGGAGGATAATTGGATATTGTTCTATTATGATTGTGGGGGAAATGGAGCTGGTTCCTCTAAAACCTGATACTTCAACGAGAAGCCTCCACCGTCAGCTGTGGAGGAAGGGTCTGTAAGCAAAACAGTGTAAATACTGTATCAACTCAATGTATGATGCTATATGTGTACTATCTTCAATATAACCATCATAAGAGAAGAAAACCTGTGTTTGGCCCACAATGAACAAATGGCTGTCTTTGGAAGCCGCAATAGTTAGAAAGAACAACTAGGTGAAAGAAGCTAAAGGTGCTAAATAGTAAAGTTACATTTTACAGTAGTTTTTCAGTCATAAACAATGGTGAGAATGTAATTAATCAAACTAACTTAAAAAAAAAAAAAAATATATATATATATATATATATATATATATATATATATATATATATGTATATATATATATATATATATATATATATATATATAATATTCTTTCTAAATACCTGCTCTCATCCTTTTGTTATGAACTCCTAAATGATAACAAAAACTTTCCACTCAGACATGGACAGCTGACGTATCCCCCACCACCTTCACTTTGAACCCTGCTGATAAAAAGAACATCCCCCAAAGCTTCTCCATCTGAAGGTGAAGAGAGTCTGACCGCTCCTCTTCATCAGACCACAGACTCAGATACAGGGGTCAAAGGTCAGTCGCCTGTGGTCTGCTCGCCGCCATTGTAAACCATCAAACATCACAGCCTAGTGCACTCGGCCTGGACTAAGAGCTCAAATCCTCCCCAGAAAAATGGATAAAAGTGAATAATTTAGGACCGGCGTTGGATAAGGAGGGACCTCTGACATGAATGTTTTATGAGGGGGAGGGTTATATATTTTTAAATTAAAACCAGTATTTTTAAGTGTATTCACATACAATTTTAAGTTTACCAAACAGGGATTTTCAGATTTAAATTTTCACTGCAAATGTATTGTTGAAGGTCTAGAAGCTAAAATGTTGTTCATAATATTTTTATTAATCAACTTTATCATTATTTTCAAGATTTTCTTTTAACCTCACTCAAACACATAATGTTTTGGTTTAATGTTAATAATATAATAATAGTATAATGTTTGGTCACACTGGGGGTGTCCTACATGTATCTGTATGGTGGAATCTTCAGCTGTTACCATGGAGACACACTGCACACATTAGCAAACATTGCCAACAAAGTTTTAAGATTTTTTTTTAAATTGATTTAAAAAACAAACTTTCAGGTGCCTGTGATGAGCGTTCATGGTAATTTTATGTGTGTGAACACTAAGTCAGTTCTTTATAGTCAGATTGTGTTAAACCTCTTTAATCTGACCTTTAGATTAAAGTCTAATAAAAAGCCTCAGACAGAACAGATCCTCCAGTTAGCATCACACCCCATGTTGATGACATTGGCTGCAACGTATCAATAAAGGCCATTTTGTGCAACACACTAGCAATTATTTCCAGGTCAGAATACTTGCAGTATCGTATATGAAAGATGTAAATGTGTGGCGTAGAGTGCCATACATGCAAATGCCCTCAATGTGACTGGACCAGACCAAGAAATTCACAACGTCTAATCCAGTGTTTTTAACAAGGGTACGTATGAAAGTGGTAGAGAATACTTCAAATTTTGAAGAAAGTTGGATTTGAATAGTTAAATGTTCTTAGTATTATATTTTACATGCTTAATAATGATTCTGTAGGAGAATTTTGACATACATATAATTAAAACAAGAAAATAATATAGTTGTTAATGGCAAAAAGAAACAGAAAAAAACAAACAAACAAACAAAAAAAAAAAACACTAGTACACGATATAGGGACTATTTAAGAAACAGCGTTTTGGAGGTACACAAGTCAAAAAAGGTTGAGAACCACTGGTATAGTCAACAGAACTTGCTCTTGCGTGTTACGTCAACATTAATTCCCAACACATACATCACACTTTAGAATCTTAAACTAACACTTGGATACCTCCTTGAGTTCTTGAATTGTATGCATTTCCGTGCTCTTGTAGACAGACCGCAGTTATAACTTCCTTGAATTCGAAAACAGTGACAATTACACAAAATGAGCTGTAATTAGCGAAGCATTCTTTCTTGTTATTGTGCAAAAGAATATGACACGACAACTTCCTGTGGTCAACGTTTTTCATCAAATCTTTGCGTTGGTTGTCCAAGAAGTGTCATCTCCAAGAACATGCAGGCCACAAAACAATGCAAGTCAATAAATGCAGAGAATAGCTCCAGCCCACAGGAGACTCGTGGGTCCATTTTGGTGCAGATACAGCATCTCCGTGTTAAGTTAATTGGGGCAGCAGAAATGTGTTGGACAACCACAAAGTGACCAGGAATGCATGGTAATTGTAGTGTGGCCTTGGGAGAGATGGGATGATGTGAGAGTCAAAGAATCGTTGGCGAAGAAAGCTCGAGCTGCAGTTTCATGTGAAGCAGACAGCCTGACGGACAAATCATTTAAGTAAAACTATGGAAGGAGTGGAGAGTTTTTGCTGTTAAAGGAAATAAATGCAGAACTAACTTTTAGGAGGTTTTAGTAATGCTTTCCCCTCATCATCTTATTTAGTGTGCTCACAAAGTTTCTATTCACATCTCATCGCCTTGTATTTGCGGTTATTCGAAATTTTTTGTTTTGTGGGTCATACGTGTTGGGTTCTCAAATGTTGCATAGTCTTTTTTACAATATAAAACCCAAATACAATGTAAATAAAAATGTTATGATGCAAGCCCTACTTCATAAATTACCCCAAGAAAATGCTGCCTAATTGCAACAGAAATTACCTTAAAAATATACAACTCCAGGTATGTTTTCGATGAGATTAACTGCATTCTAACATGGCTTTAAGGTCACAAGAGTCAATTTTGCATAATATAGGACCTTTCAAAGCTCAAATTTTGCATAATAGGTCTGCTTTAACAATTTTGAATGAAAGATATTCACCTGAGTGTGTTAAAACAGTGGTTCTCAAACTTTTCACACTTAATACTTTCTGAGTACCATTAGATCTAAGTCAAATATATAACAACACTATTCCTGGTCTAGTGTTAAACCAGATCTGAAAGTGGACTACACCTACATTAAACTCACTTAACGAAATTTGGCAAACCCATACTGAGGAGCTGTCCACTGGGACAAGTACTCACGTACCATCAGCGGAAAATGTACCATAGTTTGAGAAACGCTGCATTGAAATATAGACAATGAAGACTTAAACTTGATAATGAGAAAGAGTATAATTTTAGCAGGATATTTGCAATTTATTCATCTCCCTATACCTAGCAGAACAATGACAGAACAGTTTTATTTCCGGAGTTTTGTATAAATTTGCTCCATGTGCTCAAAGATTTGAAATTTCGCAGATCCACCTCTCACTGAGCCTCAATTGCTCCCTGGCAACCGTCAAAGTCAACAAATCATTTTAGAGTGATCCAGGAAGTGGGACAAGCAGGTTCTTGTATATCACACTTGATCAAAAAGGATGCTAAAAATAGTGAGAGCACTTTTGAGAAGGAAACGACTAATCCTCATAACTAATGTCCAGGGGGAGAAGGAGATTCTGTTGGCTAGTGATCAGAGCAGGCCCACGGGCACACGGATCCACACAGACGAGTCAGGAGTTAGAGCCATGTGGTCCACAGATGCTGCAAGAAGAGAGGAGGATTTCCGGGGCGATGCTGCAGACTGTCTCCACTCATCTTAGGCCTTTATCAGAGCTCAGCCTCACAAGATCAGACTGACAGGCATGTGGGCAAAGTGGGAACAAATAAAATGAGTGTAAAGTAACTGTAATGGTCTAAAGATGTAAGAAATTTGTTCAAGAGTGATTTTTGAATGTTTTGTGCCATTGTGATTTAACCAAGCAACAACAGTAGAACACAACATTGTAGAATCCCTAGTTTCATACTGAGCTAGAGCACAGGTTAGAAAGGTCAAACTGGCTGTTAAACTGTCAGATTGCAGATGTTCTGACCTGGTTTGTATCATAATTAATATCTCTATAATTACTAGAGCTATCAACATGAAACAAAAACTTGGACATAAATCAAGGCCTTCTGTTAGCATGAGTAAACATACAAAAGCTCGCAATAGTTTCAGAAAGTGGTGCACAGTTTAGTTCAGTAGTTCCAACAGCTGAATGTCTCGCCTCATTCTTCACCCCCTTTCACCTTTACATCTGCCGTGTCCAATAATCAATAAATACACACATTTAATATCAGGCATGTATAGGAGATTTCTCCATTATTATTATAATTTTTTTTAGCACAAATGCACTGTTTTATTATAGCAAAACTTGAAAACTTTTTTTGAATTGAACTGGTCTAGTATACCTACAGTTTACCAGGCCTTGTTTATTGAATAAAACAGAAAATCTTTGTAGTTTCATGTCAAAAAGCAACAAACAAGTCTTTCATACTTAATGTCAAGTAATGTTAGTGCAGCCCTAGTTACATACATGTATATCTTCCCTCCTGTTGATAAGGACTACATGTTGTTCTAGCGATGTCTGAGCGTTGCCGTGGAGTGATTGAGAGACTGTGAAGTGGTCTCTCACTCCCAGACCCCCTCTCTTATCTCAGGCCTTATCCCTCTTTAGAGCCCTTTGGAGACGGGCCCAGATCTGGACTGTGCAGTGGATCATCTGACCCCTCCAGGATTAAACTCCCTCAGGTCATTCATCAACACAAATAGCCCATATGTCAAACAGGGCAGATCTAACTCAGTTTCTTCTTGAAGATGGATTTGTATAAATATTTATCAGATTAACAAAAAGTTGAATGTGTTCAAGGTGCAATGTGTAACTCTTCTGGAGGAGGGTATGCTGACTGCTTGTCTCAATGGAGATGTTATTGCTTTGCCTCAAATCTTCCACCACATGACATTCAACTTATCTATCTGCATGGAGAGAAGCAGGAGATGCCACCAGGCCAATTTACCGGTCAGATCTGTGGAGAGGCATCCCTGCTCACAATAAGAAGGTAAGGTATTTTTGAGCTATAAAAAATGACAGACATATTTAATACTGCTGTGGAATGTTCCAAGCAAAGCGATAACATTTGCCATAGAGACCTTTAAGTAGCTATGCAGGTTTGGAATGACCAGGCATAATTGCTCACTAAAGTAAAGTAGGATGTGGTTTACCTGTTGCTCACAGACTGTTCTGAGGTCAGAGGTTAAAGCCACTGGCCACAAACAAAATTACACCCACGTGCTTTCTCTGTTTATGAGTAACAAAATGGAAACTTTTACTTGAAAACAACAACAGGAAGAGTGGTACAATTACCAACCAAAATAGCTGGTTTTAACTTGTTTTTAATGTAACATGATTTTAATTCTTGGCTGATCAAACTTATTTATGTTCACATTCTTGATAGTGTTAAGTGGATTTGGACCATAGACTGGACTAAGGGAGTGTTATGTCGCCCGTTCCCAGTCAACAGGAATAGGAATTTATTTACAAACAAAATAGCAAAATAAAAACACCAGGATCATGTAGAGCGTGTTAATACGAACATTTTAAGACCAAAAATGACAAGGCTCACTGCAGCATTTACAGAGAGAGTCAGTTGGACCCAGAGTCGATGGAGCTGGTAGCACTCCGATGCTCACTTCCTACTTGGAAAGCAACGGCTAGTGGGTTAGCTATGTCTACTTCTATATACAGTCTATAAGTACAAACAACCACAATTTGCCTACCTATCAAATGAAACCCTTAATTGAATCATCAATTTTGTTCTGTTCTGTAATGCTACTGGCCTAATGTTTGCGGATGTGCAATAATGAAGTAAATGAAAAATCTGCAGTCACACTGGAAGCATGTCATTCCAGTGTGAGACAGTGACCACATAAAAATGCAAGACACATCCCAGAGACACATCCCAAATTAAACACTCACAGATGCAGCAGACCCCAGCCCTTATGGTCGTGCCCTCCACTGTCAGGAGATGCTTATTAGCAACTTCACCAGAATATTTTACACTACATTAATATGCACCCATGTCAATCCTGCACATATGTTCTGAGTTTGTGGTTGATCAACTGGTACATACTATGTCAATGAAATTAGAGGATTCAAAAACAAATTTCAAAATAAAAGCATTCTTGACATGTTTGAATGGATTTTATAACATCCTTGAGGACATTCCTCACAACCACCATCATATGAGTCACAGAAATTTGGTCTAAAACAGGAAAACCTCACAGTCAACAAGAAAAGGGCATTTAAAAGCACTGGGATTTCTGCATAACATTAGAAAGGCACTGATGCACACCCAGATGAGATAACATGAGAATCCTCAGCAAAGCCTATGTAGTATATTTGGGGCTTAGTTTAATCTGGACATCCTTTATGATGCAACCTTTTCAACTTAGCAGCACTGAGTATACACAACTATCTGTATCTGAGTTAACTTTAACTGAGAAAACTTTTATTTGTTAAAAGCAAGAAAATAATATGGCTAAAATTATAGTTATTTCTATTATCTTTCTATTTTTATAATGGTGAGATAGAACCATAGACTGTATTAGGAAATGGACTAAGGGAGCGTGACGTCACCCATAGTGTTCAGATCCAGTCAAATAAAGCTCACGATGATAGTGGTTATAGGAGGAAATTTGAAGTCAAGTTCCATCTTAGGAATAGGAATTTATTTACGAACAAAAAGTGAAATAAAAACACCAGGATCATATAGAGCGGGTAAATATGAACAATTTAAGACCAAACTCACTCACTGCATCATTTACAGAGAGAGGGGTGACAATTTTTCAATGTAAACTCAATTGGAGTCGATGGAGCTGGAAGCGCCCCCATGATCACTTCCTATTTGGAACGCGGTGGCTAGCAGGTTAGCTATGTCCATTTATATGTACAGTCTATAGATAGAACACAAGGTTAGGGAGGAGAAGAAGACCTTGGAGGTTCACACTTGTATCTTCATATATAAAGCCATTTGATTATTTCTTTGTTTTTAAATACACACACTCCTAAATTAATACTTAACAATGGTCAGACTTGCACATTTCCAACAAAGTTAAACAAACTCTTGATATTGCAGTTTGTCTGACTAACCCCACTTTAAGCACTTCAAACAAAAGGCAGGGTGCTAAAGAAAGATAATTCACTTTGCTGGAGAGAAAAAAATTGTTAAAAAAGACCAATATACTGCGATTCAGATGTAATGAGATTTACCAAACACCCACCTCCCATAGCTGTCACTGCCGGCTCAGTGCGTCAGGAAGGGAAACTAGAGACTCGGAGAAATCTATATCTTAAATTATGGGACAACAAGAGGCGTTTTCACAGTGTAAACAAATTAGATTGCACTCACATAGATAGGTCTCTGCTTATATTGACGATTGCAGAAAAGTGGCTTGAGACTATTACAAAAGTCTAAAAATGGACACCAACATTGCTGCATGAAAATGTATGACCACGTGCAATCAACAGAATTAAAGCTGCACTATGTAACTTTTCTGGTAAAGTGTACGGCACCTGCATTATGGCATTGAGAGAGAGAGGGAGACAGAAAGAGAGATTATTGATCCTAAAAGAAATTCAGTTTAATACATTTATTATCTATTAAAGGTATATGTCATCATGAAGACAAGCAGGTGATGATACATGGCCAAGTTACAGGTCAGATCTGTGGAAAGGTGATAAGTTTAATGTTTCAAATGCAGAAGACGATTTTCACTACTGAGACAATAAAGTACAACCATACTTTTAAAGGCCCTATATTACACAAAATGGACTCTTGTAAGCTTTAAGTCATTTTAAAATATTACCTCCTCAAAAACATTTTTGTTTAGTTTCTTACACACATTTGAGTAACCCTTTATTATTCGTCTGTCTACATCTTCAAAACCCAAAATGTCTTGTTCCCCCTGATGTCATGAAGTGATAGTTTTCAAGTTAACAACTACCTTTTACCTTTAGTTCAGTAGAGATTGACAATTCCGAAGCTTAAATTATCCAAATGATTCTAGTGAAGGTGTGTGGAGTGTTTTCTGCTTGAAAGAAGAATTAAAGGTTGTATAGAGGATTTTCCAAGGAAGGAGAAATCCAATGACTGTTAGTCCTTTTTTAAATGTTGCGCGTGCATGAAACCAACCCCCTCCCCCACAGCTCCCTAAGTAGAAACGCCTCCTCCCGCCTCTTCTTTATGCTAGAAGATGTTTGTTTACAGCCAGTGTGTGTTCAGAATCGCTGTTGCTGCTGTAACTATACTGTACGTTTTCAAATGATAAGCAGAAGTTCCCTGTTCAGAAGTAATTTAGTCTCCAACGCGTCAGTCCCTCTGCTTCAGTGCACGCCATCGCTGGAAGGAATCTATGAGAATCACCTTAGTTTAGCTTTGCACCTTTTCCCCTTCTCTTCTTTTTTCAGTGACCTCAAAAACAGACTTTCTTTTGTGGCTAAGTGGTAGTGGATTCTTGTCTGCCATTGCAACAAACTCTGTGCAAACTGCGAGGAAGCTACAGTTGGATAAAGCCTCTAAGAACCGCTGCGTTGGTCGAGTAAACAGCGTCTTGCATCTGTGGAATGCGTAAGAGGCGTACGTAAACCACGTAATCCCAGCGCGTCAGCAAGTCAGTTACGCTAGAAACGTAGGGAGTTTGATTGACAAGCTAACAGCCAATAGATAATGAGGTAGCCTTGTTATCTATTAGCTAATGTTTATCTGGCCCCACCACGTTCACAGTTGATGGATTTTCATCATAATTACAAGGCTGCTGCATCTCTATAATGCTATCATTGACAATTTGAAAGAAACAAAAAAAATCCTCCATACAACCTTTAAGTTGTGTGTTAAACATGTGTGAATGAAACAAAACACAACCCCAGATGTTTGTGGCGAGGAAACAACATTATAATGTAGATCAGAAAATAGCATAATATGGGTCCTTTAACATTTTATTTGACATTCTGAGGCTTGTTTTATATCCTTTGTTGCAATTCATCAAACTACTGTGGTATTAATTGATGTCTCAACTTTCCAGAGCCCAAATATTGAATATGAATGAAGCACCATGGTAATTATTATTCCCATTGTATTGGCTGTCATGCTGTTCTCTTGTAGAAACTAGCTCAGCTCAATCACTGCAGTCCCATGCCAGACTCCCTGCCTGGATTTGTCACGTTTCAGTGCAGTCAAAGATCCATGATGTTCCAGTGTACAAAAGGACTCAACTGCATTTTGAATATTAGTTTAGTATTTTCTTTTCATTGTTTTGCTACTACTACATCCATGTCCCTATCAGTACTCTGATTGGTAACACTTAATTAATGATGAATAAAAAACAGTATACAATCAAGGACCGTCAAAGAATTCCTCCCTCCTGTGGGCTCACCACCTGCAGAGGGGTTCATAGGGGTCTGGGTCTGGTGCACAGAGTAATGGGCAGCGTGCTGCCCCCGCGACCCAGCCGGATTAAGCAGGAGAAAATGGATGGATGGATGGATAAAAAATGCATTAAGAATTATTCAGGCTTAGTAATTACTTGCTCTGTGTAACTTTTGTGTAGTTTGTAGTTGATGGAGATGTTATTGCTTTACCTCCAAAGTATGGCATTAAACTTTTCAATAGAAACAAGCAGGACATGCCACCAGGTGAGATCTGTGAAGAGGTGACCCCATTCAGTAAGAATGCATGTTTTTACTCACAACCTGAAAAATTACACAGTGCACCTTTACATAATACTCTAACTCCTATAGCTCTAACTCTGGGTTCATGTCAATTAACAAGGGTTAATTAAGTAGTAAGCCTGAATCGTTCTTAATACAAGATTTGTTCATCTTTGTTCATGCTTTCTTAAGGTTATTATAAAGTGGTACCATAACTTCTTGTGCTGGTGGTCAAAGGACTGGAATACTAATATTTTAATGGTTTCAGATTATATTCATAGATAGTTCTCTTAAAAATATGTTTTATTCAAATAATTTCATGGTCTCCTGCCCACCTGTCCTGTTACCCCAAAAATAGACAAGGACACTTTAATCAACTTTTAGTTTGTTTTGAGTGTCTGGCCTATTAATTTTCCAACCCAAATCACAGCAATCACACACACAAAATCATCACAAAATAAGAATATTACTTTATTGCATGACATGACAAGCAAGATGCCATATTTAGGATAGGAATAAAAATGTTTATTACAATACAGTAACTATGGACAGACTTCTACCATTTCGAATCTTGTCTGCTCAGTCCAGCGCCAAATCTCCCTACACCCATGAAAAGCCTGTTTAAGTTATGCACTATGACAAGAAATGAAAACATATAATAATGACTGGGCACACTGTGTGGAAACTGTGTGGTGTTCAAATGCAAAGTAAGTGTGGGAAAAGTGATGACATCAAGTTTGAGTGAACATCTTCATGTCTTCAACACAGAGACTCGATTTACTAATGTTTTCTTAAATTCACAGAGATTTTAGAGAAATGCTGGCTGCTTGCGCCAGGGAATTGTGGGATCTGAGTGTTTGGCCCTAACGAGGTTTTGATGGCTGGCACTTTGATTCATGACAGGGAATAAGAAATCGGGCTTGTCTTGGCGTCATTGTGGGAGTATCTGTGAACACAGTAAAGAAACAAAGCCGCTAGATAGTGTGAGCCTGTTTGAACAATGTCTGCAAATCAAAGCTACGATATTGTTTTATACTTTGGTGTAATTGTCAAATATGTTGGCATTTTATTGTAAAAGTGAAGCCCTGGCGCCTCAGTGAGCTAAACTTAACCACACACAAAGTACTACTGATCCACGGCCAGTGAACTTAACAACCTTGTAAATGATGACAGTTAGACTAAATATAAAATGGTTTTCTGCATACATGATTTCTCAGGACGAATTGAAATGGCACCATACGTGAGCTGTTCAGTTGCTACACAAACATTTGTACAATAGAGGTTTAGAAAATTATCAAAATAACATTTGATCCAATTTTTGCATTGTTTTACTTTCTGAATCTGGCAAACTAAGCAGAGCTGAAAGTTATTCTCCTTTTTAATAGTCGTTGCTATTAAAGTGTTTTGGTTTTGTCTTAAAGGTGCATTGTGTAACTTTTCTGGTAGAGGGTCTGCCATCTGCTTGTCTCCATGGTGATGCCATTGCTTTGCCTGGGATGTTCCACAGTATGGCATTAAACAAATATATCTTAATTTACAGGTGTTTTTATTCCTCAAAACTACTGCAAAGAAATGTGTTCTTACTGTGAGCAAGGCCACGTCTCCACAGATCTGACCTATAACTTGTAACCCAGGTAATAAAATGCGTCTAAACTGCGTAAAATATAATTCCTATGTTACCTGTACGTGAACGTATGTCAAGTCATGTGACACATGCACGCACATGCTATGCACACACAGGTAGTCTCAGCCAATGGCGTTCTTCATGGCGCCCGATACGAGCCTCCTGTGCTTTCTCTGTGGCGTTCAGGAGTTGGGGAGAGGAGTCACAGGACTGCAGTCACGTAAACAATCGCAAGTACTCGCTTTTATAATGTTATCTGCTCTAAAACTTTAACTGTACCTTACGCTGTTAGAGGTCTCTTTACTGCCGTAGAATCTGAGTTCTAGCTGCGGATTGCAAAGTGGGATTGGCGAGGTTTATTTATGCTAAGAGTTGTTAGCATTAGCAACGAAAACTCCGCTAGCATCTTGCCCTCTTTTACTTGTCTTTTTACCTGTCATTGATAGCAGTGCATTCATATGCAAATGTCACCCATTACAGGACATTGTTGCCTATCCATACTGCTTAGCTAAAGCATTTAAGAGCCATTTTAAGCCTACATGAATGTATTCCAAGTGCAACTTGCTATTGGGTTCTATGTTGTACCTATTAATTCAATGCACCTTAAAGTCAAGGTATTACTTGAATGTTGTATGTCTTTTGCACTTTGTCACTCTGAATATATACAACACCAGCCACAAACCCAAGTCACTGTCTCACTGTATTATTACGACAGTAATATTATGAACGACAGTAGCTCAGTTGGTAGACTGTTTGTTCACTGATCTGAAGATTGGCAGTGTGTATTCCGCTCTTGACATATTTGAACAACTCATGGGAGTTTGCCCAACTAGTCCACATGTGCTTTGTGGATGTGGAGAAGGCATTCGACCGTGTCCCTCCTGGGGTCCTGTGGGGAGTGCGGGGTTCGGGGCTCTTTGCTAAGAGCTGTCCAGTCCCTGTATGACCAGAGTAGGAGCTGTGTTCGCATTGCCGGTAGTAAGTCGGACCTGTTTCTGCCAGGGCTGCCCTTTGTCACTGGTTCTGTTCATTGTATTTATGGACAGAATTTCTAGGTGCAGTCAGGGGCCGGAGGGTATCCGGTTTGGGGACCACAGGATCTCATCTCTGCTGTTTGCAGATGATGTTGTCCTGATGGCTTCATCGTACCAGGACCTCCAATGTGCACTGGGGCGGTTTGTAGCTGAGTGTGAAGCAGCTGGGATGAGGATCAGCTCCTCCAAATCGGAGGCCATGGTTCTTGACTGGAAAAAGGTGGCTCTCCGGGTGGGTGGAGAGTCCTTGCCTCAAGTGGAGGAGTTCAAGCATCTCGGGGTCTTGTTCATGAGTGAGGGGAGGATGGAGCGTGAGATTGACAGGCGGATCGGTGCTGTGTTGGCAGTGATGTGGTCACTGTACCGAACTGTTGTGGTGAAGAGGGAGCTGAGCCGAAAGGCAAAGCTCTCGATTTACCGGTCAATCTACGTTCCTACCCTATGGTCATGAGCTTTGGGTAATGACAGAAAGGACAAGATCGCGGATACAAGCGGCCGAAATGAGTTTCCTCCGCAGAGTGGCTGGGCGCTCCCTTAGAGATAAGGTGAGGAGCTCAGTCACATGGGAGGAGCTCGGAGTAGAGCCGCTGCTCCTCCACGTTGAGAGGAGCCAGCTGAGGTGGCTCGGGCTTATACTGTTGCCCCCGCGACCCAGCCCTAGATAAGTGGAAGAAGATGGAAGGATGGATGGATAAAAATAAAGTCATAACTATAGGGCTTAGTTACTATGATTTAATGTAGTCGCAAGTTTAAATCTTATCACCTCTACCTCAACAGTTATAATACAATTAATCACGATTACTGTTACTCCATCTTGTTGCCAAGTGTTATTGAAAGACCTCAGAAGATTTCCTAATAATCTTTATCCCAACATTTGAAATTATGATAATCCATAGTTATAATTGCACAATTAACTAACTCCTGACTGTGATTTCCTGGTAGCCCTGTACAGTCAGTAGTGCCTCAAGTTAAAAGCATTTAAAAGCCTGTACGCTCCATCGCTTCAGATCCCCTGGTGTCTGTGTTTATGAAGTGAGTGAAAAGTTCAGCCTGCGTGTCTCTGAGTCAGACCTGGTGCACAGCTTCTTTTATGGCGTTTGATTTAACCTCCTTTAAAGCCAGATGGGTGGGTTCCTACCACATATGACAACACTTTGAGGCTAAGCGATTTACTCAACCACCACAAGAGAGCGTTTGATACTTATACTGCACGGTGCCATGGCCTTGATTGACGGCTCATCTGACAACATCTGACCCATTAACTCCACCCGTGCAGCCCTGTAAGTTGGATTAAACAAACACTCCAAGACTTATTTGCAAATAACATTTGGTATGGCGTATTCTTTGTGTGTGTGTGTGAGTGTGTGTGTGTGTGTGTGTGTGAGGGAGCACAGTATGGTTTTAATTAGGCGGCTGAGGTTTCGGGACGTCCCGGCAGAAAAAGCCCTGACGCCTCTGAGGCCTGCCAAGCGCGGCCACAGCCTGTATCCCAGAATGCCTCTGTCACCGTCACCGCGGGCAATGCCGGCCCACAGAACATCTGAAAAAACAATCATTTTCACCCCACCGACTGAGCGCTCCCCTTTCTGACGCCACCTGGGGGAGACAGCAGGAGCATGGGGTGAGAGTGGGATTTGGGTTGTCCTGTGAAATGATATGTCACATTTTATTATGGCTTAACTGCATGATACCGCATCTCTTATTTGTGTTACAACTTCTCCTGCTGCTACTACTCGTCCTCTGAGGTTGGTGGTTTGAATCCCGGTCCCAACACAAACATCACTGGTAGAGGTCAAATTCATTAACGCACAGGTTGGTGGTTCAGTCCCAGCTGCTATAGATGAATTCTCTGGTTGTGTCTATTGGCAAGACACTTAACCAGTGTATGCATACACTGGTGTATGAATGTGTGTAAGTGGGTTCCTTGATGTAAATCATTTTGCATGTTTTTTTGAGTGCTATAAATGTCAGTTTTTACCACTTACCTAGTACTGCTACTTTTAGTCTTTCCATACGTGCCATGTTTAAAAATAAGTAAATGAATACTATACAGACATAATTAAGTAAATTCATTAGAATTTTACTTCATCATTAACTATACTGGCTTTCCCAACTCAAGAAAATTAATGTTTTGAAAAATGTGTGGGATGTGTAGTTGCCAGGAGTTCATGTGTAAGTCACTGCAGTATATCTGTCTGTCTGCAGTGGTTCACTGTTAATTAAAGTTGCGTAAATACAAAACCAACATGGGTTTGTCAGTCTATAAAAAGAGGTGTGGTCTTCTTCATAAAGTTGTCTTGGTTATTAAGTTAATTGTGACCTGACCTCACCCCTCAATAACGTACATTTTCAAGCTTTTATATAAAATCCTGAAAAACAGACCTGTTGAAGTATAAAGTGTTTTCATTGGACCTACAGTTTTTCATCTATTTGATTAGACCACCGGGACAAATTCTCACTCCACACGTATCAACAGCCGCCACCTTGAGAATGAATCTTGCCTGATCTTGGAATTGAAACAAAATTGGCCCTTGGTTGTACTGGGATAGGAGACGGCTGGGAAGGTGCCATAGTGGTGCAGCTGTGGCACAAATACGTATTGTTGTTGTGTCCTTAGGCAAGACACTTAATCCACTTTGCCTATATGAATGTGGGCTGTGCTGGATTTGCTAAAATTAAAGTCCTATATTGCAGAAAATTGAGTTTTAAGCCATGTTATAATGTTATCCCCTCAAAAATATACCTGGAGTAGGGTTTTGTTTCATTCACATGTTTAAGTAATCCTTTATTATTAGTCTGTCGACATCATCAAGGCCCAAAATGCTCTGTTCCACCTTGTGATGTCATGAAGCAGTAAAATTTCAAGTCAACAGCTTCTTTTACCTTTAATTCAGGAGAAATCAAAATGTGAAGGTATGGGGGGTTTAAAAACACACCGGAGTGTTTTCTTAAGAATTTAGCCAAAATATGCAGGATTTGTGTGTTAAACGTGTGAATAAAACAATACACAAATCCAGGGATGTTTGTTATGAGGAAACATTATAACATAGATCAGGAAACAGTGCAGTATGGGTCAAGTACATCTTATTTTCTTTTTTAGTAAGCAAATCTGCTTCCTGTTTTATGTAGTAATGTATTTTTTCAACACAAACTGCACATATAACTCAATGGATAATGAACTACACAGTGGTCTGAATATGAGTCTGTTTTAAATGTTAACTCACTGATTAATGACTCAGACTGCAACATAAATTACCCATTCTGGTGTCCTGGGACTGTGTATGTACTTCTGTATTCTTCTCAAATACATGCCCCGTTTTCAATATGACACTTACTTACTTTTTCAAATAGACCTGCCCTGACCCCCTCTTATCTGTCACTCACAAACTCCCATGATGCAATTATGGCTCGGAGATATGCAAAAACCTATGTGCGTAGTGCATAGGGTACATCAAAGGCATTTTCAATAAGGCACATATATTATACAGTACTGCAGTGTCCATTGCAGTTGTATGCGCAGTATGAACCCTAGTTTTATTTATATCCCTAATTGTGTGATTTCAAAAACTGATGCAAAGAGGCACATGCTACAGAACAATTCGATCTGTATGTAAGTATGTAAACAATAATCATCACTGCCATTGTGAACTTGGGCAAATCACTTTACCCACGTTGCATGCACATTTTTAAGGAGGCCATTGGCAGTTTCAGACACTTTTATGTTTGCTATTGGGAGAGCAATCTAGAAGTACATGAAGGAATGCACCAAATTGTAAAGTATATTACACGGTAGAAGAATTCTAAACTTTTGTTGGCAGCTATTTCTGCTAAAATGATTGGGGGGAAAAAAAAAAAAAAAAAAAAAAACTCAGTTAAAGTAAACAAAAGGTTATGTTTTGTCTTCTGAACATTTACACTACCATTGGTGGCTCTGTGTTTTAAAACAGATTCTTTGGAATTAACTTTCCAAATGTTTATATATACTGGTCAGTGTCCATAGAAATGCAAAAACATGTCACTATGGTTAATACATTATCACATTATCATAGTTTGTTTAATATTACATAGTAGTGTAATATTAAACAAAATTTTATTTTATGATCTGCTATGTTGTTTCCTCACCACAAACATACCTGGAATTATGTTTTGTTTCATTCACACAAACCCTACATATATAGGCTGAGCTCTTCTCTCAAACTGAAAACACTCTTATACAACAATACAGGATATGCTTCACTGTGTTTTTAAACTCCATACACCTTCATCTAGAATCAGTATGCGGGGTTGACAATTTGGAATATTAATAGAAATGGTGTTGCAACAATGCCACCCCAAATCTAGTTTGGGGAACTAGAATCTCAGTATAAGGCACACAGGTAAGCACATCAAATGAGAGAGCCAGGTTCCATAACTTACAGGGTCTTTATTTTACATTTTAAAGGAAACACATTTTTAATTTCATTAACAATAGCTACAACATTAAAAGTTCTGGATCCAATCACTCACTTGTTCAGTTTATTATAAAACAGTTACCCACATTTTCTTGCGAGCACCCAGTTGCTCCAGAGTTGGGCACCTGTTCTCCATGCGGGAGAATGGCACCAGACACGAGATTAGACCCCAGTTCCCAATCGAACGAGTGAGTTATTGGATCTAATGCTTTTATTGTTGTAGCTGTTGTTAATGAAATTAAAAATGTGTTTCCTTTTAAAATGTAAAATAAAGACCCTGTAAATTATGGAACCTGGCTCTCTCATTTGATATGCTTACCTGTGTGCCTTATAGTTAGATTCTGTTCTTCTAGATTTGGGGTGGTGTTGCTGCAACACGATTTCTATTAATGTAATTAATTGTCCTTGGCATACAAACAGATTCATTGTTAGCTTGGAGTTGAAATTATATTTAGAATGTGTTTACCTTGTACTGTTGTTGAAGGCGCACCACTGTGCACAAAGGGCCTGGTACAGTGAGTACAGCCGAGCAGCGTGGCTACAAGGGACAGATGCGTAAGAATTTGTAAAAGGGGGATTGGGGAGCAACGAGAAAGGGAGCACTTTTAAAGTCCACCAGTCCACGCCGCAGGGTGCCAGGCATACGCACCTACGTCATAGACCTCAATAGCCGTCTTACCACAAGTTGGATGATTTCAGCCCTGGAATTGCCAATGTCTACGGAACCAAAGGTATCTGTTAACCTGAAAACTACTTCATGACCTCACAAAGTGGAACAGAACATTTAGAGTTTTGGGGATGTAGACAGACCAATAAACTTGGATTACTCAAACGTGTGAATGAGACAAAACAATGAATGAAACAGGTATGTTTTTGAGGACGTAACAACATTATAACATGTCTTCAAGCGACACACATCAATCCCATATAAAAAAGGACCTTTTAAAGTTTAGTATTTAGCATTTTAAACTCTATTGTCATTAGACAAACTGGAAATGACACAATCCCTTTCTATATGGACTCAAAGTGGGCTATGAGAAGCATCGCAATTACATGACGATGAGGACAGAGGGGGAAGGGTGTGTGGGGTTTAATGAATACTCCAGGGATCACCAGTCATCGCCATGGAAGAACAAAATGGCGCGTATGACATAGAAGCTTCCTTTTAAATGACAATAGCCACAGAATATTGAAAGAGGACAGCGCTTGTGAGGAAAACAAACACACTTGACATTGATTACAGGCCTGAGCACACGTGAATCTGTTTACAAAGACGGCAACATTGTGCTAAAAGATCTAATGGATTCTCTATGACAGTAATGTGTTTGGTTGGTGTGGAGCCCTGGGAGAGGTTTGTGCATCAATTTAGTATGTTGTCATGAACACAAAGTAATTTAACCAGACAAATGTATTTTTCTGTTTCTAAAAATACATATCGGCCTAATTATCGACCTTGTACAATAACATGAAACATGAACATAAGCCTTTGCTGTTGTCATAGCAGAAGATCCATAAAAAACATGTCTAAATATGGAGGCTGAAAATAACTGGTTCAGGCTATTGATTTAAAAGTATAAGCCTTCTTAGTACTAACAAAGGCCATTGTACTGGTGCAAAATCAGCTTTAGAAAATAAATGGTAGAAACACTTTGAAATTCATCTGGATAATGTGTTTGAAATTGAGGGATTAGACTGCTATCTAGAAGTAATCTTCAGTATACTGGAGAAACTATAATATATACAGCCTTGAGCTCGTCGTGCAATAAGTGAATTCAATTATGAGCTGAAACTGCTTCCTGCTACTCTGGTTTTGAGTCATTCTAGAAAAAAAAAAATGGAATGAGCAGCATCACTTTATTTTTATTAATTCCTGGATGTATTAGCAGAGAGCTCCTCTTCAGAGCCCTCCATCTGTGCACCTGAGGAGGAGTCAGGACCACAGCCTCAGTGGTGATGGGTTTAGTCTGGTCCTGATGAATCATGGGTCAGACCTCCAGCTGTGAGGCCAATGACACTTACATTTGGACATGTGTAGATCTGTGCATCTTTGACAGGAACAAGAGGATGCGTTAAATCATTTACCTGGAGATCTGGAGATGGTGATTAATGATTTTGAGAAGCCAACACTCGCCACAAGAATGAAAGGAGGAAGATGGATTTTTAAGTTTCGTTTTTGATGACAGAAATATCCATGGAGTGCCCTATAACCTGACCACCAAGACACATTGACTGGATTCCTTAAAGCAGACCTGTTTATTCATTTTCTTAATTTGTGATACTTGTAGGAGTCATCAGCGTTGCTCAGTCATTTTGGTACAAATTAAAAAATCAGCTTCTTGCTTGTGTGATCTGCAGCTATCCATTGGAGGTGCCGACTCTTTGTTGTGATCACTTTTACTTAATACTTAATATTATTTAAATTCCACAAATTAGAACATAATGGTCCACGGGTGTCGTACATTTTAACTATAGCAGGCTCAAGCACAGTATGTGATCTTTAATCCTTTTCTTGTTGTTTTTTGACATTTGATCCCAAGCTAGGTTGTGCAGGGTATGCAGTTTGATTCGATGAAATTGAATTCTGTAGATCTCAAAACAACATCAAGTTCATGAGATGAGTTCAAGAACTGTGATAAAAAGGTATTGGTGAACCCTTCAACTTATTGAGTGACTGAGATTCACACTGTGTCCTTTGGCAAGACTCTTCAGGAATTGGTTTTGAATAGTATGATGGCTTGCTTTAAATTGCAAATATAGGCTACTGTATGATACTGAACATAAATTATAAATAAAATTCAACTACCCCTCTTGTGCAGTTTAATGCAAATAACAACATCCACAGAATATTAAAGGACAATTTCGACTTTGATTTCCCCTTTTCAAAATTTTTAATTAGCAAATTTTAAAAGTGCAGTGGGAGATTATTTCCACAATCAATGAAATGTATCCTTGCTGTGTCACCATCACATCTAGTTCAGTGGTGGAGCTTTGAAATCACATGACGTCATTGTTTCCTATGGCTGCCCTGTTACTCTGTTAGACTAATGAGGCAGCTTTATTAATAGTGAAAGTGCTTGGGTAATTACACTCCCCAGTGCACTGCCATAGTGTGAAGTCAGAGTGGAGAGCTCCTTGCCCGTCCCACAGCATAAATCAGCATGCACGCTTACAGGCACTTACGGTAATGTGGGCTAATGCGGGTGGGTGCTTGGACCTTTACAGATGGGTACTGCATGGGTGACTCCTCCAGAATACATAAATCAGGCATGTTTAAATTTTAATACTATATTTTTGAAAGATGGGAAGTAAAATATAGTAACTTGGTATTTTTCATAGAATGTACAAAAACCCTTATAGCCATTTGAATATCCAAATTTATCCTAATAGTCAATCAGGTTCAGTCTAATGACTGAACTGCATTTATTGAACCTAAAAATGCTCAGTTGCAACTACCAATAAAATGTACTAACCCATCATTGTTTTTTGGTGATTAGTCGGTTAATCATGATTATTTAGGGCATATTAACATTAAATAATTATGAGAATTTTAGAAGAAAATTTGGGTCATTTCAGTTCACTACAAATTAGTTAATATAAATATAAAGTGCTTATTTCATTGTTTATGTCACAATAACTTTATCGTTCAGAAAGTTTAATTTTCCAAAACTGGTCACATATTAGAGAAATGGTGATAGATAAGCTGGGATGGGAAGAATGCTTTGAAAAAGTATTTTCTTACAGAATACCGAATACCTGAATTAAAATGTATTTTGTAACGTATTCCGTTACATGGGCCAATTAGAGTACTGTATTCTGAATACTTAGATTATGCTTACATTGAGTTGCATTACATTACAGTGAGAAAACATGTAATATAATCATAACCAACTTTATTTTTGTTATGCATTTATTTTTGTCTAAATGGAGATGAAAAATCACAGGTGCACTCACTGCAAGAGCTGTGTTTTTTTGTTTTTCTCACCAATACTGTGCAGTACAAAGCCACAATTACATGATGAAGTACCGTCATGCATTCCTTTTAATTTAGGAAAGTAACTGTATTCTGAATAACACTAAATGAAAGAGCAACTATACCGTAACTGTACAGTTGCTCAAAATTAGTATTCAGAACACATATTTTCGGTACATGCATTCAGTTGTGTAGATGTGAAGAATGTGAATGAAAAGAAATGAATGATTTGACTGTTAATGTCAAAAATGATAAATACACAATAATTATAGCACTACAACTATATACTATATATATATAACAACTACACTTCTATATGTTTACTCATAGCCGTTAACTGGCTTCAGTTAGATAATGCAGTGCAGTTGTAGGTGGCCAGTATGAGTCAAAGCATGATCCAGCCCCTTCAACAATAATCCACAAATTATGTTCACTTAGAACAAAAGCTTTATTTTCATGTTGTTTCAGAAATACTGGAAAATAGCCATTTGAATATTTGGAGCTGCTTGCACTGCTGGGTGGATGGACAGACAGAGGCTCTGCTTGATGTCAAAATGTCTGTGGAGTGAATAAAATGAGAACTTGACATGAGCTCGGAGAATCCAGGCTTTAATGGTATTTCTGCTTGAATGGAGAAACAGTGCAAAGTGACAGGGCTCTACACAGAGAGAGAACAGAGATGTGCACAGTCAATACAGAATACTAGCTAGCTCCATACAAGAGCTATGGCATTCATTAAAATGTATGGGTGTATTGGACTTGATTAAAAGCATAAATAATTAGCACAGTATTTCAAACTCGTGCTCGTACTCGTACTGCAGTGTGAAAAGTGGAATACGGCATGATGTGGTGAGTAATGATGTTCAGTGACATCTGACATCATGTTTATGTAAATACATGTAAATTTAATCTTATTATTCACACCAATAAAAAGATGTAGGGTTGGCTGTCTGTATGAAAGGCACTCCTCCCAGCTGTAGAGCCCCTGTTTGTGTGAAGAAAAACACGATGTCTACAGTCTCTGCTCTCTCACTCACAGCTCAGAGAGAAAAGTGATGTAATATTTGCAAAGACTCATGCTTTGCTGGAATCACTAAATATATATATATATATATATATATATGAAATTTGTCCTCTGCATTTGACCCATCCTTCAATGCCACTGGGGCAACCAGTCAGGAATAGCGGGCGACACAGTGTAGCACCCATGGACCCATCTCCAGATCTTGAGCTAGGCTTGGTCAGGATTATAGCTGGACCTATTACCTATTGTGCCAGCTCCTATTAGATGGTAGCCCAAAAATTACTGTTGTCTACTAACCAAACATTTGTTAAATAGCCCATTTGTATCTTCTAATTATTCATTTTGGGTAACACTTAATAGGCTATGTGTAAATAAGCAAAGGCCTTATCAAGTTGCCCAATATTGCCATAAATTTGCAGCATTTTCTAAAGCTTTGAAACAATGGTTGTTCTACAGGCAAATATGTCATCATGTTTAACAAACTTAACTTACTGAGATTAATTGTATGTATAGGGAGTGTGCTGGTGTTACATGTTCTTTTGTGTGATTGTTGCTGATTAGTCATATTTACATTTTAAATGTTTATTAATATGTGCTGTCCATTTACAATAAATAATATAAGAAATAGTCCATTGAACCCCTCACTATTCTCCGTCTGGTGGTCTAGGTAGTGCTGCATACTCAAAAATACTGTGCCTAATAAACCAAATAATTACTTATGAATGCAAACTTTAAAATATTCACCAGTATCAATACTATCTAAAAAACACACTCAGTTCACTGTTCTACAAGTTGAACTAAGTGATACGTGATCTACGACTCCCTAAAAGTTGACATTGATATAGACAAATATTAGCGCTCCACTTAAAGCCCTCTCCTCTGTTTCTCTGTTCCCCGAAACACAGTAAACATAAGTTATGGAAAAGGACTCTGGAGTTTCTGACAACAGCAGTAATCAGTGTGTCACAAACCAGCCCTGCCTGTCATCTCCAGACAGGGGCTCCTCTGCGCCTTGGCTTCCTCTCCTTTGTGTGTCCCTACAGTAGAGATAATGGACAACCCGGAGGTACAGGGGGGTGCAGGGGGGCTGAAGGACCTGAGGAGGGGCTTTGGGCCAGGGGGACATTAGGTGACATGGAACCCACGCTACACAGACTCAAAGTAGAGGGAGGTGTGCAAAAGAAATCAAAAGACTGCTTCCTATAGTCCTCAAAGTAGTAGTATGACCTTCAGGACCTTCTCACTGGGTCGTGTGATGTGAGAGGCCTCCGAAATCCTCAATACTCCAGGGTTGTCACAAAAAATATACAACGCAATATAAAAATGTATATTGAAACTCATTTCAACAAGTAGGCTATAAAAAAATACACATATGGGACAGAATTTGACTGGTTTAGACTGGGCCAGATCTCAGAACTAGAACCTAAAAACTAAGACCACAAAGTAATATGAAAGAAACTAGTATTATTAGTGAAAATGTGTGTGTTTTTATTATCATTGTGGCATCAAAATAAGCATGAGTATTGATTTTTTTTCTCTGAATCAAGTTTGAAATTTTAGTATAACAACACTGATCATGGACATACACCAAGTCCACAGATGCTGCACTGCGGTTGCTCATGCTGCTCACAGGCTGCCCCTTTAAGATGGGTTAAATCATAATATTCCCTTTGGGGGCAATTATGTATTACATTAGCTTTCATGGGACAAAACTCAAGCAGTGGGGCTGAAAATGAAAAAGATAATGGTATAGTTAACAGCACATATTGAGTTTGGTCTTGCTTTCAGCCCTTACTTATTGACTTTTATTTTACTTTACCTTTATTTAACCAGGAGATCCCATTGAGATTCAGGATCTTTTTTCAAAAAGCGACCTGGTCAAGGTAGCAGCCAAGTACGAAACGGTAAAATCACAAAAATATCACATTATAAAACCATTTACATCTCATATATACACATGTCTCACTCACCACACCTTACAATTTTCTTGAACTTCTCAAGTGACACCATAGATTCCAATTTAAAATCTTTCTGTAAATGATTCCAAGACCATGGTGCTGCGTAGGAAAAGGCAGATAGACTTGAATTTGCATAGATTTTCTTATTATTTTTCTTGTATTATGATGCACCAAGCTAACCAGAGCTTTCACCAAAATTAAAGGGATAAAATCAAGGTGTTTACTTCTGATTGTGACCTTAACCTGATTAAGGTCATTCTCAGATGGTGGCAAAGGTTCAGTTGTATTTGCAGATTAAGAATTAACTACGACAGTATTCTAGTAAACTCTACGAAACACAGGCAGATGTGCATAATAAACTGCAGTGGCCTCTCCCTTCACAAAGCTTATACTCTCTTCCTGCTTGTTGTCGTGTTATTTTTCCCCTTGCAGCCCATCACACCTGTTCACAGAGGAAGTGGTGATGTCAGACACTTTAGGCTCAATGCTGGACAATAGTGGCTGTAAGAACGCAACAGGTCCAAGAGGGTCCGCTGGGGGCCCGTAGTGGGAGGGGCCCGCTCTCTGAAGATCCTCTGTTTTATTTATTGAGGGACAGTGTGTTTTGGGGCCTCGGGTTTGAGCACAATAACACTTGAGGCTTCAAGTTCCTCCAGCTCCACTCCCTTCTGCACCTTTCATATAGTACATCATATGGCTGGAGCTCAAAGACGTGAATTTCCCATCTATTTAGACTCCTCTGTAATTACCTCGAGAGTGGGACGGACCGGAGGGGGGCCACATATTAAAAGTGCCTCTAAAAGAAATACTCGGCATTCTTCTATCACTCTCCAACAATAAAAGAATGAAGAGGCAGAGGAGTGGAGGGAGGGGGCATAACGTGGCGTTCCAGCAAAGTCGGACCCTCGGGGGATTGTGAATAAATTAATCAGCGCCGCTATTGGCTTTTATTTCATGCTACTGGTGTCATCTAATTGGGCCCTGCCTCGTATCTGCTCCGTGATTGGATGAAAACGAATGTGAGAACCAAGAGACCCCGGCCAACAGGGCTGACAGGGGCTAAAAAGGGCAGCTTCTCTCCGCGACGTGAATGAAGTTCGAGTTTGGAGGGATTGCAAAAGGGGGGTACGGGCTGATCTGGGGGGTAGACCATTATACATCTACTAATAGAGATTTGGAGTGGGATAATTAAAACCAATGGGAGGAGGTGTTGGGGGAGCGTGCGTGTTTTCTTGCGGTCACATGTTTTGGCGAGGGGCCATGAGAGCTGGAGAGGGACAGGACAAGCCCCAGTACAACAAAAGCAGGGGATCTGTGCTCTCCCAATAGCCAGACATCTGCCTCATTAAAGCCTGCACTTCACTGCACGCTGTCCATTGTCCTGGTGCCTTTCTGTTTGTGCACACTGCGTCCAAATAGCTGCATGGATACAATGCCACTGCGTACAAGAGCCAACGCTAGCCCACAGGAAGTGATTTACTGTTTAGGAAGAAACAAGACTTGAAATCAGACATAACTGCAGAGATACTGATACCAGCAAGACGGTGGGCGGACCAATTTAGCTAATAGAGGCTAAACAGTGCATCTACTCAATGCAATAACCATGAAACTGTTGAAACTTGTTGTAGTTGTTTATGTAGTCTAATGAACCACAATAACCCACCTCAAAACTTTTGAGAGAGAGATTCAAGTTTTGCTGCAGCAACATTTATACTGGGTTTTTCAGTTGTCTTTGTGTCTCAGTGCAGTTTAACAGGAGGACTGGTCAGGTAGGGTCTGCAGAGCCAAAGGTGTCCCTCCTCTGTGTCTTGCAGCATCACAGCAGCGTCCAGTTGATGTCTCAGTTGATGGTTTGACCCCCACCATGCATTGCCTTAATTGTCTTAATGCTGATGACTGGTTGTCAAAAGATTTGTGAACAAATGGTGGTATCAAGCAGGCTATAAAAGCACTAAAAGATGACAGACCTGTTGCTTGACCAGCCGGTCCTTTCTACATTTTGTTGTTTTGGAGTTTGTAGAGGAGTAATCCTTTCTGCGGTATAAACCGGCTTCATTCAATTTGCTTTTCAGAGACCTCAAACTGATGTGAACACCGTGTAAATATGATATCATGTCCACGATTACGGCGTACGAGTGTCCCTCATTAAAATATCTTATACACTGCTGCAGCATATCCGGTCTGGTCTGTGCCTTTTAAAAACTCTAAAGACCGACCACACGAAAAACAAAATCGCGTTAATCGGCTCATATGTTCCCCACAAAACGGGCAAAACATCACTTGCTCGCTGTCCATCGTGCTTCACCATAAACACCATAAATATTTCACGTATTGGCCGCTTCTTGTCGTCCCTTCCGGTTAAACCCCGCAGTTGGGGCATTCCTTTTCTGGTTAAATTTCGCTTGTAAATTTGTTTTGGGATTTGTAAACGTGTCTCGGAGTTTGTAAAAGTGTTTCGCGACTTGTTAAATTGTTTTCTGAAATGCAAATTTGTTTCAGAACTTGTAATTTTGTTTTATGATATGTAAAAATGGTTTCCAAAAAGTAAATTTGTCTCAGACTTTGTAAAAGTGTTTTACAGTTTGTAAATTGGTTTGCACCTCTCAGCCACCGTAATTAATAACTAAGACAAACAACTTTGATTTCATTTCATTTTTATTTCTGTTGAAAGCTTAACTCCAGGTTGTATTCAGTACACAAAGTCGTGAAGTGGTTTTATCGATTGGCAGGCTTATATCAATCTACTCTTTCAGATGGGCGAGGCACCATTGTGTACTGAAGAATTATGGATAAACATGGATTAAAACGTGACCTGAGATTAAGGTGAGGTGCTGAGAACAAATCTAGCTTTGTTGTGAAGGAATGAAAAGATTATGAAAGATGACTGGTATTTTTGTATTTTCCTGTTTAAATACTTAAGTACAAATTTTAGGTGGACTGAAAAGTAAAATGTACTTTTCTTTATGTTGTGAGACCTGTTGCTGAGACTTTATTTTTTTAACGTGCCAACTTTGAGCAAAATACAAAAAAATTGTTAGAAAATTTAAGAAATCAATTGAATCACTATCAGCTAAATCTGAATCACTACATTTCATCCTTAAATTGTTCTAAAATTTCAGCGAAATACTTAAGTACATTTTTAAACATATACTTGAATATTTTTACTTAAGTCAATTTTTTCATTTGATACTTTTACTTTTACTTTTACTTGAGTAACTTTTTGGCCCTGTATCTGTACTTTTATTTAAGTAACAAAAATGGGTACTTCATCCACCAGCGTTAAATCTGAACTAGTGTACAAGTACACATCAGCGTTTGCAAATGTTGTGCTCTTGTGGTCATTTTATAAGAAAAAAAATATATAAAACTGTTACAAAACAGTACTGCTGTTCTGATTGTGATATATACATTTGTTAAAACGGAATATAATCTGTCTAGCCATAGGTTGACATGTAAGAAATCTGACTATTGAGTGCAATAATTATGTAAAGACATGTTTATGAACAACACCATCCTCGTTAAGTCTGGCATATTAGTTAGTTTTCTGACGAGACAGGAGTCCTTCAAATTTTGAACGAGAGTCAAGAACAACATCAGTCTCCACACCCTCTGACGTCAGTACACAGACGGGAAGGGAATCAAAACATTGCACTTCAAAATAAAAGCAACAAGTTTACTTAAAGGGAGACAAAAACATTAACTTAATATCCTCTTTCACAACATCCATAGATTGTCTTTTCTTTCTTCTCATATATATTCTACCTCTTCGATGCAATTTTATGACTTTCTCTTCGAAATATCAGGACTTTTTCCTTTAAGTCATTTCTAATCTTCCTAATCTTATCCAATTTAATCATGGACAAAAAGCAAATCATCTCTAGCTCTGTATTGTGCAACAGAACAACAGTAAATCTCACCGCTGTTTTACATATTTTTTTGTAGCATAGACTGACCATTTTGTCTGGATTCCATCACATTTTTAAAGGTGCATTATATAACTTTTTCTTGTAGAGGACGCACTACTCTACTTGCTTGTCTCCATGGAGATTTTATTTCTTTACCTGGAATGTTCCACAGTATGACAACCTCTGAAGAGAGAAGCAGGAGATGCCACCAGCAATTTACAGGTCAAATCTATGAAGAGGTGACTTTGCTTGCAGTAAGAATGTATGTAATTGAAATAAAATACGTTGGGGATAAATTTAATTTACATTATTAGGTTCTTTTTTCAGACCAAGAGTTTGTTTTCATACCTGACAGTTTCAACTGCTCACTAGCGGTTTTCCTCAGAGTGGTCACATGAAAATTTAATATTTTATACCATGCTGGTGTACCCCTCACCGGAAAGGTTACATAGTGCACCTTTAAATCCCAGGTCTACTTCAATAGCATGTACGAGAGTGGGTGGAGTTATGGTTGATAGGATTAATGGCTTTAATTTAAACTGTAACTTCCATAACGCACCACGACGAGATAATCTGAGCTAATTCGCCACCCAAATTACATTTGCTGGGCTTGTGTGTTAAAGGTGTTCCCATGTTTGACTAATTAATCAGTCGTGAAGAGTCCCGAGCTGCTTTCTCCACTGCTATGGAGACGCCGTGAGGAAAATGGTGCATATTTTCAACTTTTCACTCCGTGTTTTACATCATACGCCGAGTCCAAAGGGGAGAAAATGAGACGACTTGTGCTAGAGTCTTTGAAGTCTCACTGACGAACAATGAGCCAGCCTCAAAGAGCTGCAGTCTTAATATTTAAATAGACAATGTGACTCATGGTTTAACCCCTCAGTTCATTATAGATATTATACATTGTGATAAAGAAAGGGATATATAAATTAAAGTACTCATATTACACTATTTTCTGATCTGTTATAATGTTGTTTCCTTATCAAAAACATACCTGGAGTTGTGTTTTGTTTCATTCACATATGTTTAATATATAAACCCTGCATATTTAGTCTGAGTTTTTCTCTCAAACAGAAAACACTCTGTTCCACCTTGTGATGGCACAGGACGTGCTCCACTGTGTTTTTAAACGCTCTACACAGAATCATTTGGATAATTTCAGCCCTGGAATTGCCAGTTAAACAAATGTGAAAGGAGCTGTTAAGTTGAAAACTACCATTAGGTGACATCAGAAGGTGGAACAAAGAATTTTGAGCTTTGTAGATGTAGACAGACTAATAATAAAGAATTGCTCAAACATGTGTAACTGAAACAAAACACAACTCAAAGTATGTTTTTGGTGAGGTAACGGACATGTCTTAAAGCTCACAAGGGCCAACCTTTGCTAAAAAAAAAATAATCAGACCAGTGCCTATTTTAATACAGGTGAGTGGAATTTTCATGTTTATTGACAGATATAATAGGCTGTAGAATAGAATGTAAACACTGACAACATTTCCTGAAATTAGCCAAGGTTGTTTCCCTTATAAAACATGTGGAATTATGAACTGTTGTCATGGAGAACCTCTGTGTTGAGACTCCCCCAACATCTCATTATGCAGTTTTGCAATGCATGTGGATTATTTTTGAATCCGATTTTATGTTTCTGAACTGTTGTCAAGTTCAGTTCTGCCAAGATGGTCAACCCCCATGATCCTTTATTAACAAAAGGGAGAAAAAAAAAAACAAAAAACATTGTCAGTGACCAACTATAGACACCAACAATGTCTAATTCATGGGAGTCAAATAGGCGACATTTTGAGGACTTACTGAGATGGAAGTGATGAATGATGGATGAATTGGCTACCCATATTTTGTTTATGGGTGCTGGATGTCATTCCTGCTCAACCTGATATACAGTATACAGTGCTGATATATATTTTGTCTTTTTTTCCTGACATGTGAACCACTTGCCTGTCTGAAGTCTGAAGTACAGTCCCCCTTCCTGGACGTATGTAAATCCTTGTCATCAACTGTATTTAAGCAAGAACTCATAGACTTGCAAACAGCCCCTGTCAAATAAACAGGCACACCAGGACAACAGCCGCCTCAATGATACACATACCAATCTGGCAACGCAGGTTTCATCTGGAGCCCACATACTTCACTATAAGACCAACGTGAATGTGGCTTTTGAAAAGCAAGGGCAGAGCAAACATGTAGCTCCTGGGAAAGGACGTCCAGAATGAGAGGGATGTCTTCAGAGCGGCAGCCTGAGCAAACAGCGAGAGAGAGGGGCTGCTCGGGCTGGAGAGGGGAGAGGGACGACATGGGTACTTATGGCGCTATGAGGAGGGACAAGGTTCTGATACACCGGGGCTCTCGCTGGTTAGGAGGTGGTCATAGAAGAAGTCAGAAAATGATATGATGCTAAACGACACAAGCAGTACAGAGGTGAACTGGTCATAGTAGATTTAGTGGAAGAGTGGCCGTAAAACTGGAAGGTCGGTGGTTCAGTCCCAGTTCCAAGCAGTGCATATTGTTGTTGTGTCCACGGGCAAAACACTTCACAGATCTTGTTGACTAGTATGAAAGCGGTGGGGTGGGACAGGCTGTTGATGCAGATTGGCAGCAACATTTCTGTCTGTCTCAAGGCAATTGTGGCAACAGAAGTAGTTTATCACTTTCAGATGTTTTTAGTGTATGACTGATGCTATGTAGATGCTTACTGTTATGAAAATAACTATATATGTCTATTACTGTAAGTGAAATTGTCAAAATCTCCAATCAAGTATTTTTTTCAAGTTATTATTGAAGGTACTGTGAAATAAAAGTTAAACTTGACAGTATTATATGATTGCAAACATTTGTCCAGCACATAACAGTGCTGTAAATGGCATGTTTGTGTGGCTGTAGTGTGAGTGAAGGAGGGGGTTTGAAGTGGAGTGGGTGAGTGGGTGCTGGGCTTTAGAGGCTTGTTTGTCCAGCGAGCAGCGCACTCCGAATCGTGACTACTGTCCACAGAGGCAGGATCACAGCCTCCACATCACAGAGCTGTATTAGACCAGGGATTAGCCAACAGTCAGGGGCACCCCACTGCACCCGGCCCGAGACAGCAGGCACAGAGGGGGCTACAAACAGGGGGCTAAAGGGGGCATTATAATATTTGTATTTTGTCATTTTAGAAAACCATTGTTCAATTTATCATTAGCCAAATATTGTGAGGCTCATACAATAACTGCTTAAGTAATGCCATAAAGAACCACCCTTGGATCCCAAGACCTTGGACTGGAATGCCAAGCTAGAAGATGAGATTTGTGTGCATTTTCCAGAAGGATGACTACACACAGAAAGACCTTGCAATGTCCAGGAATTGATTCTTACTTTTAGCCATTGTGCTGCATCAGCTGGTTAATTATGAGTACATTTGGCACAAAGACACCAGCTCAATGAGGCATTCATACATTAAAAGTGCACTGTGCAAGTTTTGTGGTATTCATTTTAATATTAAGATTAATATTAATACAGTTTATTATTATATAAGTATTATTACTTTACCTGAACGGTTTCACAGTATGGCATTCAACTTATCTATGTTGCATTTATTCAATTACAGGTGTTTTACTGCTCAAAAATACATGCATTCCTACAGGGAGTGATCTCACCTCTCCACAGATCTGACCTGTTACTTGGGCTGGAGGCATTGCAGTAACCGGCACACTGAGTTAGCATCATTATAACGTTAGCATAGTCAAATTCTCAGTGATGCAGAAACAGGTGGTGGCTCTCCCGTTTCCCGCTCTCCGCCTCATTATGTCCTGATGTCATTCTGGTCTGGTACATGGTCCTGAGGTGAAGTCTGAGCTCTGAGCCAAACAGATGGTCCACTACAGTTTAGGAGCGCTGCTTTTGACCAACAGAACAGCAGAGTCTGGAGCTGCCAACACAAAACACCCTCCTATCCCCTCAACAATGGGCCAAATGTGGGGGCTAAGACACTGCTCATTCACTGGTGCAGCTGGCCCCCGTCCCAACAGGTCTCCACACAGCAGAGGCACAGGAGAGGAGCACTGGAGCTTCACAGGGCGACCAGCGGAGGGGTAATCCTGGTGCTTTGTTGGCCAGTGTTTTGTTGGAGCACCTGTTTGTCACCTCCGTGCTTTGATCGCCGCTGCTCTGGTTGTGGAGCAGGAGTTGTTGATGGCAGTTTGCAGGTTGTACTGGTTTCTGTGTGTGTGTATTTGTGTCTGTGTGGTTAGAACATAAATAAGCCTTTTAAAGTCGCAAATACCAGCAGTGAGGGATGGAATTGATGTTTACCAAAACCACACTTTGAAATGGTGAAATTGTGCAGAATTTTTGCTTTCTGTTCTCTCATCAAAAGCTTAGTGAGGTACATACAAGCCTTTCTGAATAATCCTGTATTTTACCTACATATGTGTAATCCAATCCCAATCATTAAATAAAATGTAGAGCAAGCCACTTGTCAAATCTACAATTGCTTTTAAATGTGCACATTTCAGGTGGGTGTACCTGCTTGTTTCCAAGGAGAGGTTATACAGTTTTCAGTTAGGTAGTTTATCCTTTATTATAATGAAATGTGCTGATGACCAATAAGGCTGTTTATGGAGAAATGGAATGTACTGACATGTTTTATGCCAAGGACTGCTCCCATATCCCCATAGTGTAAACATGGGTTCAAAATACACATCGGTACACATACGTACACAGAAAAATGCTGTGTTTCATATCAAGGTGTGAAATTGCCCACCCAAGCAGTGAGAGATATTCTTACAAAACCATATATCTTCATTTAAACTGCACCAGTCTCTAAAGTGCAACCAAGAACAAGGTCATGGCTCAGGGATGTGTGAGAGAGATTGGGCAAATATTGAATCATTCCATTAAAATTCACAGTGAACAGAGCCCCAGCCTCTGAGGGCATGTATGTGCTAAACCTGCCGTTCCCCACTCACATTTAAATCATCATTTCCTCTGGGCAAAAAAAACAGGGGTAAAGCAAAGGTTTCATTTCAGCTGTGTTTGCATATGCAACATTCAAACAACAGAGTGAAACAGGACACATTCAAAACTATAGAATGATGATTTATCTGAACAACGCTATTCTCAACCCTGTCATCTGAAGGCTTTAAAGTGAAATCAGCTTTGAAAGGCCTATGTTTAGTGAAGGATGGCAAGCCAATATAGCAAATCATTGAGTGACTGCTGTGAGATAAAGTTAGGGTTAGAGGTTAGGGTAGGGTTTTTTTGTTGTTGTTTTTTTAGTTTGCATGTGGTCAAAACACCAATGTTAATAAGTTAATATTTCTGTACTGTAGTGATTAATTTTGTGATGTAAGCCCAATACTTCTCAAGGAATTATTTTATAAGCACATTATTATTAATTGGATAAGACATCTAATTATTGAAATAATGCCATAAAATATATAGATTTTCATTCTTAAATATCCTTGATTATAATGTTTATGATCCCAGCTAGTTGCAGTAATGTCAAGTCCTCCTAAGAGTCGCTGCAGCATCTGAATTACGAGTTTTAAAACAGTCAAAATGGCAGCTTGGGAACTTCTGGTGTTAACATTTATACTCAAAGTGATTTATGTTTTACAGTAGAAGCTCCTTAGACCTTCTGGCTCCCTAAGTCACTATCCACTGGCACTCACCCGGCTATCTTCCCTGTCTATCTCCTTCTGTATTTGATGCGCCCCTACCAGGCCCGTTAAAGTTAACAGCCCTCCTCCTCACAGAAGCCCAGACAGGCCCTCGCCAATAAAAACCCAAATTATATCAGCGCAAAAGAGCCACAGAGGAGCCATTTTCTTATTGGCCCCTGCATTCCTTGGTTTAGGAGAAGCAGTCTTGCGTCACGTTGGAATAACTAAAGGGAGATTGTAAAAAAAACGTTAGCAGACTGCAGGGTGGGGTAGTGTTAGCATGACTGGGACGTTTTAGTAGTCTGAGTGGACTTTTTGTAAGGGGGTGAAAAGTGTCTTGGCACCGCCCATGTCCCGTTAACCTTGCGTCCTCATCTGTAGTTGGCAGCCATTATTAGACTGGTGACTGGAGAGTTGCCCACAGAAATACGCCAAGCTAAATGTGCTAAAGCTAATGGAACGTGGCCTCAAGCTAAAGTGCTAGTGTCATGGAAAGTGTCACAGAGTAAGAGTTTTAAGGCTGCATTTTTGACACAACCTCAAACGGTTACTTATTACAACTGCAACTTTGAAAGAGTTCTCGACTTAGATAGGACCAATCATCATGGGTTACAGTAGCTCAGAGTGTTTGTCCACTGATCCAAAAGTTGGCGGTTCGAATCCTGCTCTGGATAGAAAAATATCGGTATATTGGTTGAGCGGCCAGATCCACTGACCCAGATTGGCGGTGTGATTCCAGCTCCCACAGATAAATGCCATTGCTGTGTGTGCTTGAATAAGACACTCTACCCACGTCGCCCCCAGTGTTTGCGTACATTGGCGTATGAATGTGTGTGTGTGAATGTGTGTGTGTGAATGTGTGAGCGGTTCTTTGATGTAAAATTCCTTGAAGGTGCAAAAGCGACAAAAATGTGATCATCACTGACCATTTTACACACACAGACTACATTATCAGCAAATATTTCCAAATTTTAAAACACTTGAATAAATTAGTTTCCATTTGCACATCAATTTTAGTTTTACTTTAATGTCAGATGTCTTGGAACCAGCAAGGCACACATCTGTTTAATTTTCTCATGGTTGGTTGAAAGATTGGGCCTATCTTAATTTTTTTGTGACTGCGGACATGCTTCGGCTCATCAAACATTTTTTTTTTAAATTTTCTTGACATTTACAGAATGTTTTTTTCCTCTGATTGTGCCTTTTTTTTTTTTTTCCTATTTACACAAACATACCCCTTTAATCTCTTCATAAAGACCCTTTTTACTGCTGTGTCCACCTGGAAAACACTGAGTTCTGTTCCATATTTCCATTTTTGGGCAGATTTGACACTGGCCAAAGTACAGCCACAGGAGGGATATTAGTGTTCGTTTTCATTAGGCGCTCTCTGGAAATACTGTTTTTAGAAAGTACAGTCTTTCTTATGTAAGCAATGTCCTCAAGGAAAATATACTTCCTGGGTTAGCTATGTAAGTATAATTGATCTTTAATGGTCTGTTACATAATGCTAATACAATCAAATGCCTTGGAAAATGGTTTAATTACATACTGTTACCATGTCCTTGGGCACTTCAATCACTTGCCTACTTCTATTTGTAGGACTATAGCTACTGGAGTTTTGAAGTTTTCCTCTAAAGTTGTGTTAAATAATTGTTCAACATTTATTTATTCTGTTTTGTTATTAACATGAACAAAAAATACTTAATCCCAATATATTACCTGAAAAGTTACACAGTCCATCTTTAAAGGTGCAACTTTTCTGATAGAGGGGTCTGCAACCTGCTTGATTCCATGTAGACGTTATAGTTTTTTCCTGAAATGTTTTACAGTATGACATTTAAATCATCTATCCCCATAGCAACAAGCAGGCCATATCACCAGGCCAAGTTACAGGTCATATCTGTGGGGAAGTGGGCCCGCTTATAGTAAGGATGCATGCTTTTGCTATAGTTTTGAGAAATAAAAACACATGTAAATGAATAAAAAAAAAAAAATGTATTTGTTTAATGCCATACTGTGGAATATCCCAGGCAAAGCAATGATATCTCTATGGAGTCAAGTAAATGGCAGATTCTCCATTAGAAATGTGCCTTTGGCGTTATCCTCAACACCACATCCAATTTGGGACTTAACTGGGACTAAACCTGGACTTAAAGAGGACTAAACCAGGACCAAACCAGGACAAGCATGAACCCAGTGTCTTTTTCCCATGGTTAGAGACACAGACAGGGACAATGTGTACAATGACAGCTATGGGGAGCTGCCATGGTCCAGATCGGGGCACTGCGCTGTCTGCCAGGGAGAGTAAATATTTAGGGTCACCTGTCGCACACTGGAAAGGAAAAGCAGGACTCTCACCAGCGCTGGAGATGTGTTTGTGTTACGTACCATAGCAGACAGCTACAGTGAGGGCCCAGAGCGCTCATATATAAGAGGAACGTCCAAACACAGGGTGAAAAGTGAGAGGATATAAAATTGAGTTAACTTTCTCTGTGGTTTTTACCAATCTTACTATAGCTCTGCAGAAAGCTGTCAGGAGCAGTGGGCAACAAGTCTGAACCAATTAGATCTTGCTATCATCTTGCCATCTTGCTATCATATTAATTAACCATTTCAAAATCATGCTACAGACATGACCAAACTTTAAAGGTACACTACGTAACTTTTCTGGTGAAGGGGCTGCCGTCAGCTTGTCTTTATGGAGATTGTATTCTTTTGCCTGGAATGTTCAACCAGTCTTGTTTGTTGAATTCACTGTCTATTCACCTTATTCCAGAAGTTTCCATGCGCGTCAACATCATCATTCGGATTGTATTATTTTGTAAGCCACTAAGCAAATAAATTCAGTACAGACTATAAAGCTGTTTTAAGTCCGTTTAAGAGAATTGGTGCAGTGTTGACTTGTTGGTGCATGAACACTGAACATTTTACACTAATGAACCTACTTTATGTCATATTTAAGCAGCAAAAATGTTCTAAAATTTGCTATTGAAATGAATGGCATCCCCATTTAACTGTTTAGGAGGATTGAGAGACAAAAGCGGGTGGGCCGGAATAAGGAGAATAGGTTGTTTTTTTTTATAACCCAGGTTTAGCATGGAAGAATACAGTGGTTGAAATTATACCCTAACTCCTTACCATAAACCTGGCTTCAGGATAGGAGTGAAAACATCTTAATTTCAAAAACAGCTTCCATATGACTACCTCTCAAACGTTTTCTGACTTATCAATTAAGTTTTTGTTCATGCTTTATTAAGGCTAATTAAGATGTAGTCTATAAAGTGGTACTTTCTGTATGATGTACCTTTTTCCCCTGATTAAACTGCAGTAAAGTGGTGTCTCTGTGGAGCTCTGATGGGACAGAGGCCAGCGGGACATACCTAGGACTCTTTGTTTAACAACACCATGTCCACACGTGTCTTCGCTCTGGGACACCATGAGACAAGAGGCAGATGTGCCCTATCTGTCTGTGTGCGAACACTGTGGCATTCAGGGCACAGTACATAAATCTGCACTTCTCACTTCATATAAACAGCAGTCCTTAAATACAACACAGTGAAGGTGAACCGAGGATGGGTTCATTCACTGTCAATGACTCTTTACTTATATATTTTGACTGGGCTTGGATCCTTGTCCCTGTTATGTCTGAAATCCTGTCAAGATAATACAAAAAAATAAAGCCAATGAGTAAAAACATTCCTTCATAAAGGAATTTGGAGTAAAAATCCTTTATGAAGGAGTAAAATGATTCTGCATGTGTCAGCTCTTTGGTAAACTATTTGCATAGAAATTGGCATGACAGTCTGTAGTTTTGTAACTGTACTTTTTTGAACATTTGAATTAATGTATGGCTTCACCCACAAAGTCTTCACTCCTGTATGAAGAAAACATCAGCAGCCTCCTCTTATTGCTCACCTATAGTGCGACACACACTGTACATACGGCAGACTGCTACCTTTATGAGCCATAAATCCTACTGGACTGGAGATAAAATGTCTACCTATACAGAGGAAGGTCAAGTTTATCAAAGAAAAACTGGGCCAGAGGTAGGTGGTTGAGGAAGGGGATTACTTAATACTGCCAAGGCTATCTATGAGACTGTATATTTTACAGGGGCGGCACCAGAGGAGGAGGGGGCTTGAGCGGGTGCTGGCGTTCCCTAGAATGGTCAGTACATTCCCATAGCTCCCCCCAAAATTTTTTGACCCATTTTCATAGGACATTTAATCCTGACTAAAATGTTCAAATGGCAACCAAAGTGAGTTCAAAATGAAACTACAATAAAAGAATATTTCCACATTAGGTTTTATAAATCACTACAGGAGCTAACTACATTTAAAATAGTTTACAACAGTGAAACAAACATGGTGAGGACTGTGGGTGCGCTCACATCCATAAAAGGCTCTAAATTAACATGTTAAGTATACAGTACAACCCCATGCTTTTTAAATCAGGGCACTTCATGATTTTGAGTTGCCGTTTAAAGGCACAACAACAATATTTGTTCATGTTACGGGCCGTGGCCCCTTCTGCATGTAAATATTTGCTCCTGTTTTGCTTTTGTGTGTGTGGTGCATGTAAATCTGGTTCGTGAGCCCTGGACCCAGATCCGCGGGAGCTGAGACGGCCGGACAGGGGCTGAGCGTCTGATCATTCGCTCAATTGTCCAGGTACCCGTCCCCACCAGTCCTCGGAGGCCACCTGAGGGGGGCGCGGACTATAAAAGGGACTGTCTGCCGCCTGCTCAGCGTGGCTGGACACCTGTGTGACAGCTCGCCATTTCTGTTCGGTTGTTTCATTCTGTTGTGTCTCATTTTTCATTCATTATGCCGGCTGGTGCCTTTTGTTATTTGATTTCGATTGAGACACTTTGGTTATTCATTTAGTACATCTCTAGTTAGGTTCTTTTTTGTTGTATTTAGTTAGGGCTCTTTAGTAAATTCATTTTTGTTTAAGCCCCTTTATTTCACCAGGACATTTCTTTGTTTTTTTCTTTCCTATACTGTTAACTAATAAATTCACAATTTTTAGTTAAACCATCAACATCTTGGTTTTTATTGTTACTTCCCTTCTCCCCTAGCAAAGAGAACTTAACAGTTCAGACAAGAATCTATCAAGGGTAATCAAACTACTCACACTTTGGCTCACAGACAAATGCTTAACTTACTACATTGCTGCTTTAAAACATGTCAGATTATTTGAGTTTATTTGAACATTTAATAGGTGTCTAAATTCCGTCATAAATTCCAGTTCAGTTTTACAGTGCTAAGTTATGAAAGCCTGAGTTCTAAATTACTGGAGAATGTAGCTACTTTCTGTCTCTCTTAATATATTAGGTGCATCCCATTTAAATCGACATGCAGAGGTGGAGACAGCTTTCCAGCCAGAAAGGGGCAACTGTGAGTGTAAAATAAGGTTTGTGTGTTTTTGGGACAGGCTCAACACTGAGGCCTTTTAGAGTGGACCTGAAAGAGCCCCAGAGAGCAGCCACCAAAGGAAAACTCACTGGAGACACGCAGGAGACTGGGGTAAGAGCAGCTCATGTGTGTGGCCTATGGAGCATTGACACTGTAAAACTGAACATAGGCTATAACTTAAATTCTAAATATGTAAATAAATAAGTATAATGCCCTCATTTCCAGATAACATTAAAACTGAGTTTCACAGGTATTTATTCAGGAAAAATCACAATTCATGTGTTTCAGTTTTTCATGCATTCTTATTTTACATTTTGTTCAGGGGCTAGAAATTTGTCTATTGATTTTACTTGTTTTCATTATGTCATTGTGTCACAAATTAGTAATTGCAAGTAAGTACAGACAAATTTGCAGAGAGGGGATAAGAGAGGGGATAAGGGAAGGGAAAACAGAAATTTTCTGAGCACCCAAGCCTCAAATATAAGATAATAACACAAACATGCATGAATCAATCAAAATACAACTTTTTACATAATAAGTCCCTAACAAAGTAGCAAAAGAAATCTGGATTAAACTTCCAAATCAGCAGTGTCCCCAGTACCCACTCCACTGTTTGAGAGCCAGTGTGGCGCAACGTGCTTCCCAGAGCTACTACTTTGGTTTTACAGTGCACTCATTCATAAAAACACGTTACCCTCTTCACGCGGTAAGTAGCACAGGAGCATGACCCCTGACCTTTTCATTACTAGGTTTTACAAGAGCCACAAGACACGGTCTGAGTCCCCAAAGTGGAGTTAGAAAAATAAACTCCAGGAGAAATGCGTGTATGTGGCAGTGTCAGGGATAAACGGTGTGCGTTAGATGGAACATACAAAGTGCCCCTGTGCTGCTGCAGATAGACTCCACACTGTGACCTGCACAGTCCAAATACCAGCCTTTAATAGTGAAATATGGTTTTGCTTATCTGGACCAAGAATTCATACACAAATAGAATGTATTTTGCAAGATATGTTCTGCTCAAACTGTAAACAAAGTGAGTAACTGTAGAGTTACTTACCAGAGACTATACATTTTCAGGCGAGATTGTTCAAATAATTCCATCAGCTACACTCTTACTGCAGTGGCGTGCGGTCAGGGGAATCAAGGCAAGCAGAGGTTGTCCAATAAAATCTAAAACCATCGCATGTCAAAAGTATAACTAAATTGTTTCGAATTATCCAAATAATCCCATTTTCCCTTCACTTCTGTCTGTTTGAAACATGGTTGTAGTGGTGGTGTCCTTTACTACACTCTTCTGGTCACTGAGCAAACTGCAACAACCGCAGTTCCAAACGTCCTTAACCCCTTAAATTTTAATAGATCCATGCCCTTAACTTGTGTTGTTTTGCCCTTCTACAGAGGCCTGGAGGCACATGTTGCGAGCGCGGCTTACAGTCATTACAGTCTATGCTTTCTACATGCGCTTTTACAACCGAAGAAGTCAGCTGGTTGTTTTAGAGGTTTGCGCATGCGTACTGACGACGACAGTGGGCTCAAACAGTGCTGAAGAAGCCCGCATCATCATCATGGGAACCTGATGGAAACCGGAGATGTGCGGCGATTCCCAGTGAGTGTGCATGTGTGGCAGGAGACGACAACAGCAGCGCAAACTTTCAACACAAGTATCTAAAAATAACGAACTGCTTTTAGCGACAAGTCATTGTTTGTAGCTTCGCGTTTGTACTGATTAGATGTTAGTTAGAAATACAGGGCATCATTTAATCAAACAGTGAGCTAGATCCAGATGGAGCAGTGGAGTTAGAGCAGCTGGGGCAATGAGGAGTCTGCCTCGTCTCTGTGTGTTTATGAAGGAACGACAGTGTTAGTGGAATAACAGCACTGTCTTAAAATGTGTGCATATGTATACTGACAACGAAGACTTTGAACTTTGTGCCAGTTTTTGTGTTCAAGTCAATATGCTCAGTAATTATAGAGATTAACCATATACCAGGACAGCACATATGTATCTGACATTAAAGCAACCTATTGGAACCTCAGGAATAACTAATCACTGTGATGTTGTGCACGCTGCTTTAATGTACACATGATGTAATGAGATATGACACCAGCCAAGTAAATATGTGCAAGAGGTCTAGATGTGCGTAGATGTAACTCCAAATGCACTGAGTCAGTGTTAATTTAATATATAGGAAAAATTATTCATTATCTGATATTGCTTCTCACTCTACCGAACATCTTTATTTCAGATAACAATGCATGCATAACACACAATGCATTGGATGTATATAGTGCCTTTCAAGACACCCAAAGACCATTATTGCATTGTTCATTTCACATCTGGTGATGGCAAGATACAACTGTAGACACAGCTGCCTGGGGTATACTGATGGAAGTGAGGCTTTCAATCTGTACCATCAACCCCGCAGACAACCAATCACACCCTCAACCATACTAGGTAAGGTGGATGAAGTCTTGCCTAAGGACACAACAGCAGCATACAAATAGAGCCAACTGTCGTCTGCCATCCATAGGGTCAAAATTGAAATAGTTGTGTTGCTTGTTTGCGCTCTTGTCGCTTCATTGTCAAAATTAAAGTGCAAAGAGAATATGAATATTTCCATGACAGTGTAGACAGTTGTGATAAGCCCCTATACTCTTGCTCTAATGACAGTCAGATCCAGATACATATGGCCATGCATTTTTCATGACTTTGATGCTGCCTCAGTATAATTCGGCTCTTCTGCACATTTCGCTGTGCTTGGTCGACATAGATGCTGGTGCTCTGTGTTGTTAGCGGTTTCTGAATGAGAGCGAGTGGCAGCTCTGAAGATGATTAGTTTAAGGAGGTGTGAAGTTTGAGGCTGGTATTTGGCAAATGAGGAGAGAAACCGTGATTGACGTCAATGGACCGAGACAGTAGCATGACTAGACTAATCAACTCTGCACCACTTTAGGGAGAGAAGTTATAAAAAGTGACACAGACAAATTAAACCTTCAAATGGAGGATACGATTACAACTGTGGGCCTTAAGCGGGGTTAATTCTCCTTCTCCTTCTCCTCAATCTTTTGCTATGGTTTATGTCCAAGGAATCAAGACACGCCAGAACAAACATAATAATTTCCTTTTTTTTTGACATTGTTTCAAAGAAAGGCTTCAATCAATTGTCAAAAATATTATATAACATAACATCCCTACAGTATTTGAACGTTGTATTTAAAGATGCAGTATGTTCTGATGGGAGTTTCATATGGAACATGTTTAAAGATAAGAAAAAAGATGACATAACATTAGAAATAGATGGGATATAGATTACGAGAGTAAGTGAAACTACATTTTTAGGAGTCATGATTGATGAAGGTCTAAACTGGAGGTCTCATATAAATTACACTAAAGGCAAAATTTCCAAAGCAATTGCTATGTTGCATAAAGTAAATTTCTCACTAAATAGTGCAGTATTATTAACCTTGTGTAACACTCAATAGGTACAGGTGAGGTAGCCTCATTATCTATTGACTGTTGGGTTGTCAGTCAAACTCCCTACATTTCTAGCGTAACTGACTTGCCGGTGCGCTGGGATTACATGGTTTATGTACGCCTCTTACGCATTCCACATAAGCAAGACGCTGTTTACTCAACCAACGCAGCGGTTCTTAGAGGTTTTTCCAACTGTAGCTTCCTCTCAGTTAGCACAAAGTTTGTTGCGATGGCAAACAAGAATCCACTACCAGTTAGCTGCAAAAGAAAGTCAGTTTATGAGGTCGCTGAAAGAAGAAGACAAGGGGATAAGGAATGAATCCAAACTAAAGTGATTCTCGGAGATTCCTTCTAGCGATGGCGTGCACTGAAGCAGAGGGTCTAAAGACACGTTGATCGCTAAATTACTTCTGGACAGGGAACTTCTGCTCATCATTTGAAAACGTACAGTGTGATTACAGCAGTAACAGCGATTCTGAACGCGCACCGGCTCTAAACAAACATCTTCTAGTGTAAGGAGGAGGCGGGAGGAGGCGTTTCTACTTAGGGAGCTGTGTGTAATAATTGTGATTGTAATGGAATGTATTGATGAAATGTTTTATAGTGACTATCAGTGTTATTGTATGTCTGGAAAAGGGAAGAGGGGGCAGATAACATAAGATTACTCTTCTTTCTGCTCCCTTTCATTCATTTTTTGTAATGTTATGACACTGTTGATCTCTTTTTATACTTTATGAATTAAATAAACAAACAAATAAACCTCCATGGGATAAGCAGGTGGCAGACCCTCCCCACAGAAAAGTTACATAATGCACATAACTTCTCATTCTGGCCCACCCTCTCATCTTCGCACCCAACCCATTCACTGTCCTTGAAAACTAAAGTTAGTGCTCTCTTGTTCCAAGCGTGTTCTCTGTTTTACTCACTGGAATCGCACTATATCATTTTCTGTAAGCTAGTCGAACCTCTATTTTTTTCCAGCCACTAATTAATTATAATTCAGAGCAGTGTTTTGCTGTCAGGCTAAAGGAATGCCTGCAGAATGGAGCCGTAATGTCGACTACGGGCAGAGGAGGGGCAGAAGGACCAAGGAGGAACCAAGGGAGGCCAGGAACTAATGAAGGACCAGGGTGGACCAAAAGGGACCAGAAAGAGACTTGAAGGCATAAGAAACTTGAGAGGGACTAGGGAGTGTCTGTGCAGTAGCCCTTGCTCATGGAGGGATTTCAATTTGACCAAAGCAGACAGTATTCTAAGAGGCATGCACTGTGCATTATGGTTTAAAATGGCATGCACATATATTAGTGATGATGGCTCCTATTTTCTAGAAGATAGCCTTGTGAAAATAGTATTTTTAATTAATACTATCTAAACTACACTTAATCTAATTACACCTCCAATTGTGAACTTGTATTCTTATGTACTTAAAATGGTTAAAAGTATCAGAAGCCTCTAAATGAGTTTCTTAAAGTCTTGTGTGTGCAAAAATGGCCTGACTTTGCATTATCCTCGTATTGCACATGAAAGACACGCTCTTCACTTTTATATTATAGACTTGTATATAGAAAATCCCAGCATTTATTTTGTGCATGATCTGCAAAGGCTTTCTCTGCTCTCTCATCTTTGGTTTGTTATGTTCCAGTGTTTACCACAAAACATTAAAGAGACACACTTTAAATTACAAAGTTACAGTGAACTGCAGTCTGTCATTTTCAAAGAATAGTTCTGATCCTTTGAGCCATGACTTTCCATGTTGGACAGTTTGTGGTGTCATTTGTCCTGCCAGTGTCCTCATCGTCCCTGCATCGTGTGCTCTTTTACTGAGTAGGTGGTTAGCCCAGATTTTCTCATTGTCATCACCTTTTCATATATACTACTGTATTTTACCCTATGGTTTAGATTTATTTATTCTTAGACTTTTAATCAGATTGTCTATATTATAAATACTTTTCAGATCCTCAATTGACGAAAATAAACCCTGGGCCTAGGACTACTTCTACACTTGGTTGATGAATGATTCAATGATCAAATTAGGCCAAAACTGAAAGGATATTTATCAGCATGAAGCAAAGGTTGAGTGGAAAAGCAGAGCTTCCATGACAACCAGGACTAAAAATCAAGAATGTTCATATTAAGAGTACAGGGTCAAAATACTGAACAAACTTTAAAAATATACTTTATTTATCTTATGCATTTGACCCATCTTTCGAAGCTACTGGATCCAACTACCCCAATTAGTGGTTGCATAAAGAGAGAACTTTATCCAGGGGTGGTCTGGAGTTAGCTGGAGGATTCTTGGAGACCTTAGTATCTATAGGAAAGATACCCAGAAACAGGTAGAACAAGCAAATATATTTGCTTATATATGGGACCAGCTTTGGAGAACCACTGTATTAAAGGATGATTTATGAACATGCCAAATGCATTCGCCACAACTTTCCCTTTAAAACTAGATACATTTCCACCACCAGCATCAACAGTAGTTCCCACAGTAGTTCACACACTATTTATCACTGTCGGTTGTGCTACAGAAGAAGGCCAGATCCAAACCGTACGGGCCCAAATCCACAGTTAATTTTTTAGTCTCAACACTGCAGACTGCAAATGAGACGAAGGAGTATAAAATGCAAATACTGTGCTATGGTTTAATGAAAGCTTTCTGAGGTTTGCTTTTCCTGAACAGACCATATTTCTCTGCATAGAAACACTGCTCAGCCCCTCTGAGTCACTGTGATCGGACCTTTTTTTCTGGCACTATGGTTATATTTAATTTGTTGTTAGGGAAGTTTAATGCAAAAGCCAGCGCAACAGACAGGTGCTGCTTTGTTACAGGAAATGGCTTGCTTAGTGTGTCCAGATTGAGATAAAGTTTGCTGACAGATGATATCACTTAAAAGGGGTATTTTTCTAACAGCTTGTGAAACACTGTTTCAATCAGTGTTAAGTAATAGGTCTGACAAAGTGTTCTCAGTCACCCACTTCAGTAGTAAGTGAGGAGAGAAGGATATGAGTGCTGTAAGACAAAGTGAAGGATGTACTTAGAGAGACAGTTTAACCACTGAGGCATTCACATTTGTCCTTGTTTGAGCAGTGGTGTATGAAGTAGTCAGTTTTGTTACCTAAGTAAAAGTACAGATACAGGGGCAAAAGATTACTAAAGTAAAAATAATCATGTGAAAAAATCTACTATCTAAAGTGTACTTACTTTAGTAAAAAGTAAACATATTTTGCAGAGATTTTTTGAATAACTGAAGCAGCAAAGATAAAGAATTTACAGTAGCTGATTTTAAGTGATTCATTTGATTTCTTAATTTATCCAGCTGTTCTTGTGTATTTGGTTTGCTCGAAGTTGGGATGCTAAAAATGAGTCTCAGCCAATTTAGCAGCTCTCAAACCGTAAAGAAAAGTACTTTTTGCTTTTCAGATCTAAAATGTAGTGGAGGAGAAAGTATAGATGCATGCTCTCAAATGTATCCACTGTAAAATCAAGTAATGTACAGATACATAATAATTGTACTTAAGTATTGTACTTTCAGTTTTGTACTTCATTACCTTCTACCACTGGGTTTGAGTGTGGTGTGCAAATGAGTAGAATGTGATTTATGTAATGAATGCACACTCAGAGTCCAGGAAGGAGGTCTGCAATGTGATGAAGGGAATGTTTATTGTTTATTGTTAATTGGAATGGTCGTGATACTAATGAGAAGAGGTTGGAGAGGCTGAAGAGGCTGGTGGTTCTGCTGCAGTGGGGATGGAGTAGAAGAGGGTTGAGTGGGGTATGACAGCAGGAAGAGGGTGCAACAAAGGAAAAAAAATGAAGATGAAATGAGTGGAAATCTGTATTACTTTGAAACAAGGTGGTCATTTGCACGTACCATACAAATGAAGTTAAACATGGACACAAGAAGATAACAATTAACATTACAATTACTGCAGATTGTCTTGGACTGTCAATCCCCAGACTGACCCAGCCTTCCGTCCCATTTTGCAATGTTTTGGCATTCATGAAAATCACAAGTGTTGCTGCTCAAACCCAGATGTATTCCAAGTCTAAATATAATATCTTTCTGGTCACCGGGTGGCTGTTGTGTGCGTCTGCTGTCTATTTTCCACGGTCCGCTTCGGGAAGAGTGGGATGGGACGGTGTGTTTTGGTTGGACTTTTTTTACGGTAAAGATCGAAATGTTGCCCATATAGCGCTTGAAACCAGACTAACAAACTGGCCACACTCAAACACATGGTTAGCATCCTGAAAGAGCGCTGTATACTTTAACATTAGGGGAGGCCATTTTGGGGACAGCAGCTGCACAGTCCGACCACAGCATAGGGAGGCTATTTGCTGAGCCCAGTTTAGGCGTGTGTCTAGGGGACGTCCTGCAGGGCCCCGGGGGTGAAAAACTGCAGTCCTGTCCCATTACTGTTCACCACCACAAACCCCAATGCTGCTGATGTCTTTAAAATAACAGGAGTAAACAAGCCAGAAAGGAATTGTGTAGGTGGAGAAGCTAGTTTGAAGTAATTTCTTTAAATCTAGGCAAAGTAAAACAACTTTTAGATGTGTGGAAAATATAACTTTACAGGGTCCTTTATTTAAAATGTATAAGTTATCAACTAGTTAAATTTACCAAATGGTTTTACCTAGCTTTTCAAACTGACGTTTCACTACCAACCAGATAGCTTCATCAGGGCTTGTGTTGGTGACTGTGTGTTGCAGTGGATGGTGATGTTTATGTGACTTCCAGCTCTGTGTCAACATGGAGACATATGAAATATGAACACATATGAAATGTTTAAGTTGTGACTATTTACAATCGACTATTGTAAATATAACTAATTCGTTACCAGATTTTTTTTTTTTTTTTTTTTTTTTTACATTGGTCCATTGTGTCACTTTCCGTAAAATACCTGCTTTTATTTTTGGCTGTTGGTCTTGTGGAACAACTGGAAGTGAACACTGTTGTTAAAGAAGGAATTTTAGGTCAAATGTTCCCAGCACATTTCCGATGCCAGCCCGTTAAACTCTCAATTATCCTCTCCTCTGTCCACTTTACAGGTTTGTGTCAGAAGCCATGCAACAGGAAGACTATTTTAACAGTTTAATTTGCACATATCTCACAACACATCCTCAGCCCCTCCTCCCCGTGTTTTTATAGATATAAATACACGCCCAGTTAAAGCAGTAAAGACTCTTTTATTGGGACATAAAACTTGTTTCCATCAGCACCACACTGCTGCTGTACACACAGCCATTTTGAGATTTTATAGTTGAATACTTTGGCACGAGAAGAATTTGTCCATCACAAAAAGTACCCAGTTTTCTCATTGTTTGGCTGTTGCTCACTGGGCTAATGTTTTAAGGTTGGCATTGCATTGGCATGCTGGAGTCTGAAGTGGGTTGTTTGGGCATGCTAAGAGAAACTTATCTAGAGTTTTGTGTGAAATATAAATCCAAGAAATGTTATAGTTCAGCTACATTTTGTGTAACTGTATACAATTATGGGCAAAAAAGCAAAAGTAGCAGCAGAGAGTAGAAAAAGTCTGCATTAAAACCAAAACAACCACCAACCTGATTATTGTCACTGATTAAGGCATTTTGACCATCTTGACTTTGGGATTGTGTTTGCACAATCAGTGAAGGTCAGAAAGACCCTGGTCCAATAACGGTACAACTGGAGCTATTCTTTTTACAGTGTAATAATGAATCAGCGCTGAAGGCAGCTCATTTTTGAACTTTTAGCACTGTGCATACTGACCATATTATCATTAACACTGGGCTTTATGTATTCTGTTGCATTTTATTAGTTTTGTACAAATATTATTAATGAATATTTGACATGGAGGCATTTTATTTGTTTATGCAAAATACAAAAAAAACAAAAAAACGTATACAACTAAGCACCACTGTTTTGTGACTAGAGTTTAGATAAAGAATCTTGCTTCAGCATGTTTAAATCATGCCACAATAACTCATAAAGTGCACCAAAGACAAATCAAAGATAGTAAAGTATCCTATTTCCAACTGGTGCAGTTGCATAAGACAGTAGTGTGATTCTCTCTTCGCTCAATGTAAACAAAACGTCTCAGAAACATCTCCTCGGGGAAAGTGGCAGAAAAGAAAAAAAAACTGGCAACGAACAGTGCATTTCAAACAAGCCGAGTGTCGCTCCAGGCATATCAAGGTGCAGTGATCCAGCGGAGGATTACACCAGCTAAAAATAGATGGATTTGAGGTGTAATTGCTAAATGTGGATTGTATGGGAACAAGCCAAAGACTGCTCCCAATACAACCATTCATCCACTGAGTTCGACCTTGAACTGACAACTTAAGGGCTGTGATGAGTGACTTCAAGACTGGGAAACTGTTGTAAGAATGCCCTGTAAAAATATGCACTATATTCTCCCCCATAAGTTACTAGGAGAGATATGGAAAATTCTTGTTAAAAATAACCAACTGAGTTTTACAAGGCTGTTATGTAGTGTTGTCTGGTCATGTATAAAATATGAAGAATACAATTTTCTATCTGCACTGACCCATCCTCTAAAGTGTTCAGTGGGTCTGTAGCTTAAGGATTCAGAGGAAACCACCTAAACCAGAGTACAATACCATTTTATCCATCTAATCATTATTTAAAAATGCACTTTAAAAGCAACATAAACTGCAGCTAATATAAAATAATAATCACAATAAAACACAACAATAAATTGGTAAACCTAGAAAGACAATGGATCTCCAAAATACAAAAGAGAAACACCAATACAAGACAAACAAGAAAACTATTCACCATTTTGATTAAAAGCTAGAAGAAAAGATAAGTTTAGAGCACCAAAGAGCTGACTAAAACAATTAGTGACTTAGTCTGTGTAAAATAGAGAAGTTGCATTTCTGTGCTGTGCCAGCCCCCTACTGCCAGCTCAGTCCTTGTTATCTGGTGTATGTCACCAGAGGTATAATACAATGGAAGCACAGTCAGACTAGACTGGACAAGACTGGAATGAACAATATCACAATGCCTTCACAATGGTTCTCCAGGTTTTGGGTCCAATACTGATGGTAAATAAACTTCTCCTGAGTTAGAACTTCAGCTTCATGTGTCTTCTTCCAACCCTGGGACTTCAATTTATTCTACAAGGTGCGGGGCAGTTTTGAATCTTAGAAGATTAGTAGCAATAGTATAGAGCAGAAAATATTCAGTAAACTTTTCTTGATCATATTTAACACACCAATAGCTTAACCACCTCCCACACATATGCAGTGATAGTATTCTGGCTCATTTTCATCGCTGTTGCCATAGTAACATGGCACTACTGGCTCATCACTTTCTGAATGAGATGTTGTTTGACAGTTTCCAAAAATAGTATCACTGTCAAAGGTTTAATTGAAGCAACTGAGGGAGAACTCACTATCACTCATATGCTAGCAGTTCAGCATCTGTGTTATAATGCTCCGCCCACTTCTATCTGTAAGTCTGTTGTGATTGGACAGATCATGTGTGATCAGGTGAAAAGTAAAGTGGATTGATGTTTGACTAGGGCTGCCTTTACACAACATAAACAAAATGTAACTAAAGTGGGACTAGACTTTATTTTGTATTTAGTATTTCATCACATGGGGCGAAAGTAGCTCAGTTTGTGTGTCCACTGATCCGAAGGTTGGCAGTTTGAATCCCACACTTGATATAAACATCACTGGCAGAGTGGTCAGATCCGCTGACCTACAGGTTGGCTGTGCGATTCGATCTCCCACAGATAAATGCTGTCGTTGTGTTGTGTCCTTGGGCAAGACACTTACTCTCTCTTACTTACTTACACTCACCCCTATCTCATGCAGACACTGGCGTATGAATGAGTGTGAATGGGTGAGTGGTTCTTTAATGTAAAAGCGCTTTTAGTGCCTTGAAGGAGGAAAAGTGGTATATAAAAATATGACCATTTACATATTCAAAATTAACTAACCTTCAATGAGCTATAACATTCCTCATACGGTTGTGTGGCACTGGAGGCCATGGTGTATTCAGAGAGACCATGGTCAATTTGAGCATTGAACCCACAACCTATGATTTAAAAAAAAAAAAGAAATCCCATATTTCTCATACATAGCTGTCAAACTTCTTCTGACCCATATTCCTTTACCCTCTCTCCTGGTTGTACTCCACCTTTTCCAGCTGCTCAGGGAGGGGGGTATGGTGGTGCCAGACAGACCCTCATAAAAACTCATACCACAGAATTAGACGGGGAAATATATTAAAACCATTTATCCACATCTAGACTCAGTGAATATAACTGCTGTGAAGAGATGGTCATTATCCCAGTACAGACAGGAAACTTGAACAGACATTTTAACAGCCACAACTCATCCAAAGAGTCTATGTTGTCACATTAGGGAATAAAGCTTGTGTGTTTCTATAACCTGTAGTAAATGATGAAATATGCTCATTAAGGGACTCCTAATAGACCAGTGAGATTTAAGGTAAGAAGGTAAAGAGTTTTGGTTCAGGTGAGAATGACAGAAAATAGTTGTATTAAAGCAATTACTGGGTATGCGATTGCTGTGCGCTACTATTATACAGTGGAATATAAAACATACCTGTGCAGACAAATGAAATATTTATAATTGACACACACACATTATACAACTACTCAAATTACCTGTAATTGCTCAAACTCAACAACAGAATTAAAAATGTAATTAACACACAAATTATACCTGTTATACATGTATAACAGTTACAACTAAGACCATATAATAACTAATAAGAACCTATTACTGCTCAGACTACTACTACTGCCTTAAATTCTGCTAAATATTTTCTCTGGTTAAAGGGGCACTGTGCAACCTTTTCGATGTGCAGTATGTTAGCTCTGTGTCCCCATGGCGATGTTGTGCTTATATAAGCTTATATACACTATGTTGCATTTATTTCATTACCAGTTGTTTTTAGTCTTCTAAAATGTCTTGTAAAATATGAATTCATACTGTGAGGGGGGTTGTCCTCTTCACAGATCTGACCTGTAATTTGACCTGGTGGTGTCACTTGATTGTCTCCATGAGGATATGGTTAAGTTTGGGTTTCATGCCATAGTGTGGAACATTCCAGTAGTAGCCATAGGTGATGCACCCGCCACCTGAAAAGTGTATGTAGTCCAATGGAACTGCTAAGTTCCTGTAAAATTGTATTGACCATTTGATGCCAGACCTAATAAACCAATTTATAGTCTGGAAAAGTAAAGCAGGGACACTCCACTATCATTAGAAGAATATTATTACAATTTATTTCAATAACAAGTTCATAAAGTCAAAGCAATTTGCCCAAAGCACAGTGCCAATCATAAACTGAAGCATCTATGAAATTATCAGTGGTGATGATTCAATGTATTATTCGTAAAAGCACCAATTTTCTATCATTATGGAAATAGACACGGCTCATGAGGTTACCTGGGGTCTTCAAAAATTACTTTTACTTAAACGAAAGGCAAATGTAGATGATACAATGACATACAACTACACCGTACTATGTGCAGCTACTTTGCTTCGTCTGGAATGTCCCACATTATGACATTAACTTATCTATCTATCTATCTATCTCAGTGGAGACAAAAAGGAGGCACTGGTCAGATCTATGCAGAGGCGGCCCTGCTCATAGTAAGAATGCATGTTTTTCATGATATTTTCTATGAAGATCATGAAAATGCTAAATAGATACATTTAATGCCATACTGTGGAACACTGGAGACAAAGCAATAACTCTCCATAGACAAGCAGGTGGAGGTCATGGTGCAAAAGACCAGGTTGTATAAAACAAGCACAAGCCTGTTGTCTAGGCTGTTATTGACAGTGGTGCGTTGTCTGCTGTTACTCAATAAAACATGTTGCGAGCTGTATAAAGAAGATTCAATATTTCATAATGTGCATCATAAAATGCCAGCTATGGATATTAAATAAGAGAACTACTCTTCCCTTTGAGTTTGTGTCAGAGTTTTATGAGCCTCTTCACTATAAATGAAATAAAATGTACAGTACACTGGCTGACATTTCACTCATAAATTCAACATGTCCGCCCACAAACTTCCAGTTGTTCCACTGCACTGTGCTCTGAGCATCATCTGATAACCATCTGAAAATATGTGAGAGTTGTGTTGACTCAACATCACTGTCAGCTATTACTCAAGTACAAGTATAAACTCAAATTAGGGTTGGTCCATCTGAACTTTTAGACACCTGTTCACATTGTTTCATTGTGATATAGATTTTCAACTGGATGTCTTTCCTGATGCAACAGTCTTGTTATTTAACCAGGCATGGGACCAGCACCATTGAGTGTCTTCTTCAACTGTAACTTCTGCAACTACCACAAAGCATCTTATGTACAGAGTTGGTAACTGAATACATGTACCAAGAATGAATATTGAATACTAATTTTGAGTACCTGTATTCCGGTACAGTTACTTTTTCATTTGGGGGTTTTCAGAATACAGGTACTTTTCTAAATTCAAAAGAATACATGGCAGTAGTTGATCACACACGTTAGGCTTCAAACGGCACAGAATTAATAAGAAAAATGTAAAATTCAGCTCTTGTGATGCATGCAAGTATGATTTTTCCTTCTCTGATCAGTGATAAATAAATGCATAACAAAAGTTGAAACAAACATAAAGCTGTTTTTAATCCTAGGTTGCATTTTTACACTATAATTTAAATACAACTCTGCGTCAAAAGTATTGAGAGTATTCAGAATGCAGGACTCTGATTGGCCCATGTATCCGAATATGTTATAAAATACATTTTAATGCAGGTATTCAATATTCGGTAACTAAATAAGTATTCTTCCCATCACTGGTTATGTATTTATTTTATTCTAACTTCGAAACAACTGTACATCCCATTTAAAAGTCAACTTAAGCACTAAAACTATAACAACAAAATTAAGAAAGACTTAAAGAACATAATGAACAAATAGTTTATTAGTAATGATAATAATAAGGCTTAATAACTGCTTTTAAGTTGTTAGGAGATAGGGTTAGGATTTGGATACTAATTAAGATCATCCTTAATAAACTATGTGTTCATTATGATTTCAGTTTATTGCTTTATTGATGCTTATTATGGTGTTGTTATTATTAAGTCTGAATCTGTTCCCTGCCACTACCACATAATTATTTCTCAGTATTTCTAGTTCTGATCCCCTAAGCTCATAAGTCAGTCCTATTATCAAAGTATTTTCCAGCAATGTCACCTGTGTGGTATGTGCATGTTGTTAGAACAGGTCTAGAGCTCTCCAGGAGATTAATGAACTGTCAAAAAGCAGAGGGGGCGTGGCAAAGCAGTGGGGGCGGTCCTAAACAGTGTCCCTGATCACTGCGGAGTGGTTCTGTTGCTAAGTTTCAGATGACATCACGGCATTTTATAAGCCAATATTAATTAATACAGATGGGGGGACAGCTAAAATTATGTTGTGATACAGTGAGTTCTTGCTACTTAATAGTTAAAAATACCATTTATATGATTTAAAGTTCAAATATCATGAGATGTCCTGGGGCTACATCAGTCAGTAAAGAGTCCAACTAGGATATCACCTGAACCGATATCATGGAACTTATATGATACTGAAAATTTCCTGAATCGGTACCAATATTCAAGTATTGGTATCGGTGGATCCCTAGTTAGTACTTACAATAGTTACTACAAGTTAGCACAAAATGATAGCCTTGACACAGTGGAGTTCAGATTCAACAAACCATGAAATAGTACCATCTTTATTGTCCTTGTAAAATATAGAATATGAACATGTGTTTTGCATGCATTATTTACAGTGATATTTGCTATTTCAGCCTCCTGTTTCTGAAGCGCCTGCCTAAATCTGTGTTGTTGTTTATTTTTTTATTATTCGTTAATTACATCGCGGCTGTGGGTCCTGTAATTGCCTGAACTGAGAACAGCACTGGGGCAGGAGGAGGGAGCCTTGTTTCATAAATAAAGCACATATTAGAGTTTATGTAATACAGTGCTTTGGAGAAAGTGTGAGTGTTTTGCCTCTGTTTAATTAGTCTGCGCTTGGGCGGCCATCTTGAATAGAGACTGAGATAGAGACTGAGGAGATATGACCCACTGAAACACTATGAGGTAATGGTATGGGGGTATAGAACAAGTGATAGCATATTAAATAAGCTGCTGTTCAGGAGTCAGACATACACATGGCTGATATAGCAATTTAACATATGAAATAAATTGGCAAACACCACCAGGATAAATTCTAGATTCAATAAGTCCACCCATAAAGTTCCTGTTGTTCCTCTGCACTGTGCTCTGAGCATCATCTGAAAATATATGAGAGCTGTGTCAACTCAACATCACTGTCAACTAAAATCATTTTGAGTTGTTCCTTCTGAACCTTAAGACTATTTTTCACACATTATTTCATTGTGATATAGATTTCCAACTGAATGTCTTTCCTGATGCAACTGTCTTGGTATTTAACCAGGCATGGGACCAGCACCATTGAGTGTCATCTTTAGTTTAGAATAAATTGGCAAACCCACCAGGGCACTGCTTTTTAATGCTCTGAAAAGCAGAATAAAGAAAAGTGCTTTCTTAGGCTTTTGGACCTGCAGCCATTTTTCCTCTTGTCCTCTAAATAAGATGAGACGCGTTTTGTGTCTAGACAGAATAATGTTGCCCAGAGTGAAACAATGGCCTGGGAAACTTTTCTTTTGTGCTTTCTCGCATATAAAATATGAAGAACATCTAAAACAAAAACACAATTACTGCTTAAATGACATCAAAAGCTACACCACAATTTGTTAAGTTCAGGGTGGGGCTAAACAGCTGTGCCTGACATCTTCATTTGAAAAGTGTTTGAACTAACTTTAGTGCAGCCTCAAATACAACACAAACACTAGTATAAAGGGAACAGATACATTTGAATGGTTTTATATGGCATAGAATGTACAGTAGTGCCCTAATGAGTGTCCCAATCAAACCTCCATGGGAGCGTCCATCACTCGGACACTCTCCCACATGAAACAGGCTGCTCACTTTGAAGTGTGAGTCTGTCTGAGCATGTGCAGAAGCGACCACATGAAGAGAGCCCATTAGACTGGCACCAGGCCCACAGCACTCCACTGTAGGGAGTATACAGTACTCAGTGTATAAGGAGAGAGAGAGCATGTGAGATTTTTAAGGAGCTGGAGCTCAATAATGCCCTGAGCAAATGTGGTGATATATGATAGGCAATTACATGGAAAGGTTTTGTAAGACATTGTTAATGTGATAATTAATGTGACAACAAAGTGGTACAATGCTGCAAATAATCTAGTTTTATTTCTCTTGGTGCTAACCTTTTCCAGTTGTGATAATTTCCATTGCAACAGCAAACGATCGACTTCATGCTGAATGTCCAAATACTGAAGCCAACATAGACTGCACCTGGACTGCATGCCCGAAACACTGGATTCTGTAGCAGCAAACAACAATTAACAATGAAAATATAAAATATGTCCTGAATTGGCAACTATATGAAATTTTGCTTTTCAAATTGGCTCCTGTGCCCCAAACTTTTGTTGTTGTTGTATGTAAGTGCATTTCCTCCCAGTTTTTTCTTCTGCAGTTGTTGACCATTTATAGTGCAGACAAAATTGCAAATCCAGCATTTCATCTTTGGTGCAATCGTAGTATCAAAGTAGTTAGGCCTATATCAGTTCAAAATGGATAATAATAATAATAATAATAATAATAATAATAATAATAATAATAATAATAATAATAATTGTCACATTATCCAACAAATAGTAGTTTCAGTGTGTAATATTTGTAGTAGCTGAAGTTCTTAGTCCAACCAAATGAAGCACTCTGTGAATACTTTGTTTGAGCACAGATGAGAGCTGGGCGTATACTGGGCGTCGTATACTGGGCGTCGTATACTGGGCGTATACTGGGCGTATACTGGGCGTGTGCACTATCAGCATACAGTTTCACTCCGCTCTCAAATACTGTTAAAAGTACTACCAGCCGCCTTGTGAAGACTGGAGGCATCACACTGCTCTGAACAGGCACAGACTCGCAAAATATGTCATTACCAATGCTAACTAGCTTTAAATGGTGAGAATTAGATATAGAGGGACACAGTACAAAATTTGCCAATGTTAATATGTATTGTTATTTATGTAAAGGTTCAGCATTTGTTTATTTTCCTTTCAAATATTATTTTTGAAAATGCAATATTTGATACAAAACTAAACAGATATTGTAATTTCTCTGGAATTGCTATATGCTAAAACTGTGATAGCAATCTAATATTATCTATACTGCCACTAATATCACAAAGCTGCATGGTGTAAAAAATATTAATATTTTCACCTCATTGTAAGAAGATTTCAAGTTCAATTCCTGGACAAAGGGGGCCTTTTATATATATATATATATATATATATATATATATATATATATATATATATATATATATATATATATATATATATATATATATATATATATATATATATAAAAGAACACGAGAAACTAGAGAAATACCAGGGGCTCGAGGAAGAGCTGGAGAAGGCCTGGAAGGTGAAGGCATCAGTGGTGCCCGTGGTGATCGGAGCACTCGGGGCTGTAACCCCCAAACTGTAAGAGTGGCTAAAGCAGATACCCGGAAAAACATCAGACATCTCAGTCCAGAAAAGCGCAGTACTAGGAACAGCAAAAATACTGCGCTGAACTCTCAAGCTCCCAGGCCTCTGGTAGAGGACCCGAGCTGATGAGGGTGAGAGAGACCAACCACCGTGGAAGGTGAGGTACACATTTTTTTTTTTTTTATATATATATATATATAAAATACTATTAATTTATAATGTTTCTCCATTTTATGTTTGTTTCTTCATTCATCTTTTTTTTTTATTAATTAAAGCACCTTGTAAGCTGATCTCTGTAAAATACGCTCTATAAATCAATGCAACTATCATCTTACTTATTGTGATGATAAGGAGTAGCTTACTAATGGTCTATTGCTAATATTACAGCTGTATTACTTTCTTTGCAATTCAGGAAAAAATATGTAAAACTAAAAAGAATATTCATAAAACTAACAATCATAAAATGCATTTCTTCTAAACATGACATTATTTCAAATCAGCCAAATAACAGTATACACCCCTCTCCTGCCCGTGGGTATAGAGGGAGTCTAAGGTTCGAACAGGCTTTGTGTCTGTGATCTGTGACGCTGGCATTTGGAGTTTACTCACAGAAGCCCTCAGGTGTCCTCACCTCAGTCATTTCACTCACGCTCCGTGTAATAAAAGTCATCATTAAACACGAGCAGTGGATTGGGTGTTATAAACAGTTTAATCACACAGCAAGATGTACATGTACCCATAAAAACAAACCACGCACTAAGCAACGTGATTCACTGTGTACGGCGTCTTATCTGATACAAGAAGGTGTCATTTTATGTTACTTATTTTATTTTTTATTTTAGATTTGATTAAAATGAAATGGCAGTACTATGTAAATGTTTAAAGATTTGTACCAAAAAAAGAAAAAAAATATCAATGGGGCAGATTTAGTTTGTCCGAAATTAAAGAGTAAATCCAGTATCAGTGGTTTAACATAAACAAAGTAAAAGTAGTAAAGTACTGTACGTAGCCTCCTACGAGCTGGCGTCCACATATGTGTACAACACATTGTTACACTGTTACAAAGCCTTTCACATAGGTGGTCTGTTTAGAACAACAACAATGCAAAAATGTTCAATTTAGAATATTTTTAAGAGTTTAGAATATTCAGAATGTTTTTTTTTTTTTTTTTTGTTAAAGGTATATGTCTTCCTGCACCTGTTAGCAGCACTTCAAATGAGTCACAATTGTTGTTTTTCATTTTGCTTTTACACTCAGGAAAAATGTTGTTGTGTTCAGGCACTTAATAGTTTTTGCAAATCATTATTCAATTGTAAATGTCCTCATATGTGGACATTATTTTTCTAAGAAACTATCAATCAGCCCAAATAGCAAAGAGAAATCAATAAAGCATGCCATGCAAGAGTTCGGGTCCTAGGAGGTTATGTATACATTTTTAAGTTAAAAAAAAGTTAAAAAACTTAAGTTTTTTTAAAGTATTTTTATTATTGTTTGAAACCTGCTGAAAATGCTGAGGTGTTTAGTATGTTTAACACAATCATAATTTTAGCACACAAAAATATGCCAAAAAAAATTATTCAATTGTTTCTGTTGAACAAAAAATTTGCACAAATCTATATCAAAATCAATACATTTGAAGCCTTATAAGTTCTCAAAATCTGTGCAAAATACTTTTACTTTTTACTCTGTATGTACATTTTTAAATGTAGTTTATACTTTTAGTATATTTTTTTCATGTGATACTTTTACGTGAATATTTTTTGCTCCAGTATCTGTTCTTCTATTTAAGTAACTAAATTGAGTACTTCCTCCACCACTGCTTATTATACATAAAAACACTATTACAGTCAATTCATTTTTTCACCTCTCAATAAACCTTCTTACAACTGTCTAAAAGTGTACTTTAAGGTCATGTTTGTGGTTTATGTAAGTGCAGAAATGAGTGCACGGCTGAAGAAAATGAAGCTTATAATTCAGCTCTTTCTGTCACAAATGGCCCAAGGAGGACTCCTCAGATCACATTTCTGCGAAAGCTCAAAGGTCGCTGAGTGTCATTATACTAACTGACAAAATGTCTGTCAAAACTAATACTCCACACAACCACATCAAATTAGTTTCCAAACTCAATAACAAGAAGTGCACAATGCAGTCAATCAACAAGTCTGGGTAAAGATCTCCTTTAGTGCTTCAGTCTTTTGTACAATTCATCAAAGGAGAATAGAAATGAACTTTGCAGTAAGTATTGAGCAAGAAAAAAAAAGAGCAAACTAGACAGAGCAAAATATATTACGTAAAGCAAAAAATATCTAAAATATGTTATCATGAGCTGTGGAATTTTATACTATGATCATTAACTCACTCAAGGTGGTAATCTGCAGTTATAGTTGCTCAGTATAGTTGCTTTGCTTTTTTTTTTTTTTTTTTTTTTTTCATATTTTGGATCTTCATACTTTTTGGTGACATGACATTGATCTTCTTTCATTTCCTGGAGACCAATTCTAACCTTTACCACATAGTTACTTCTTGCCTAACCTTAAGCCTAATTATTTGAATTTATTGTTTTTTATTTTATCTTAACGGCGCACTGTGTAACTTTTCTGGTAGAGGGTGTGCCACAAACGTGTTTCCATGGAGATATAATTGCTTTGCCTGAAAGGTTTCATAGTATGGCATAAAACTCATCTGTGTTGCATTTATTCAGTTACATGTGTTTTACTGCTCAAAAATACTATGAAAAACATGTATTCCTACAGTGAGTGAGCTCACCTCTCCATAGGGTTTGTTTCCATGGAAATAGGTGATTGCCATACTGTGAGACATTCTAGACAAAGCAATAAAATTTACATGGAGACAAGCTGGTGGCGGACCCTCCACCAGAAAGTTACACAGTGCACCTTTTAATTTTAAACCATGTTGTTGATCTAATAATACAGAATTCTTATGGGGACCTGATTTTTGTTCTCATAAAGGAGGCACGTCCCCAAATGTGAGTGTGTATACAGCTCTTAGGTCCCCACAATGTGATAAATACCTAACTCTTAAAGGTACATTGTGCAATAAATGGCGGGCCCTCCACTAGAAATGTTACACAGTGCACCTTTAACTTTAATAGTCCCATAATTATAAACTTTAATCCATTTGTATGTCTTTATTGTATGCTTACAGTGAATATATAAAGCTCCAGATGCTGTTTGCACATTGGCTTCAGCTCACTCTGACATGGGTGTGAAGGCAGTTGCTTTCACTGATGGAGCTGATAAGGATCATTAGCCCAGGAGCCTGTTCAGACACTGCTAAACAAACAGAGACTGTGTGAACTTCATTACCTCACTATAAGAGGTAAATACACAGAGTACATGAGAGAGGGCGGAGCCAGCCAGGGCCTGTACTTTCCTCTGTTTTATTTTGGGCTCTCTAATAACACAGGACAGCCCCAGGCACACTCATATCTGTCCCCAAAACAAGGTAACTACAGGGAGGTGTGTGTGTGGCATTTGTGGTCTAATGACAAGTGAGGCTTATTGGTGTAAACAGTGCTATAAATGATATAGGAACCACAAGAATCTGTTAGAACTAGTTAGAGGTTACGAATTCACATAAAAATGACTAAACTGATTTGTCTTCTTCTGATGAATAACTCAGAAAGGTCCTATATTAAGCAAAATTGACTTGTGAGCCTTAAGCCATGTTATAATGTTGTTACCTCATCAACAACATACGCAGATTTGTGTTTTGTTTCATTCACACATGTTTGAGTCTGCATCTCCAAAGCTCAAAATGCTCTGTTCCACCTTGTGATGTCATGAAGAGGTAGTTTTCAAGTTAACAGCTACATTTTACCTTTTTGTTCGGTACAGATTGGCAGTTCCAGGGCTGAAATGATCCAAATTATCCATGATTTTAGTGAAGGTGTACGGAGTTTAAAACACAGTGGAGCACTTCCTGTGTTACCACATGACATCACAAGGTGGGAATGCTGTTTTCAGTTTGAGAGAAAAACTGTTAAACATGTGTGAATGAAAGAAAACAAAATTCTAGGTATGTTTGTGATGAAGAAACAACATTATATCATAAAATAGCATAATATGGGCCTTTAAAGATCCATAAAACCAAGCAGATGAAATTACAGGTCAGATCTATGGAAAGAAGAGCCTGCTCATTGCAAGAATGCATGTTTTTCAAGACAGTAAAACATTTGTAATTGAATAAATGCAGGATACATAGGTTTAATGCCATACTATTTTTTCACATTATCATCTATTACATTTCTGATGTAGTAAGAAGAAATACAATACCAATTTGTATGTCAGTCTAATTTTAGTTAATGATGATTGTGTTGGACCAGTTGAACTAGCTTCCAGTTGGTTTAGTAATACTCTTTGGCCCAATTTAGGTGTTTAGGTGCCTACTTAACCTTACCACACCAGTTAATTAAAGGTGCATTGTGTGTAGTTTCTGGTGGGAGGTCCGTCAAGTTGCGTTGTCTGGAATTTGTCACAGTTTTGTAATTAAACCTTTCTATTTTCATGGAAACCAAACCAGACCAAGTTACAGGTTGGATCTGTGCAGGTAAACCCGCTCACAGTCAGAATACCTGTTTTTCTAGGTATTTCTGAGCTATAAAACCACTTGTCCTTTATAGAGCTGTTTAATGCCATACTGTGGAACATTCCAAGCAGAGCAATGACATCTCCACAGAAACAAGCAGGTGACGGACCCTCAACCAAAATGTTACGTGGCGCACCTTTAAAATACTGAATGCATACTAGCACTATCTTTATTTTGATTTCATTTTGCTGAATCTATATAATCTGCGTTAACTCTTTTAGCCTTGCTCCCTGCCACTGTTGGTGTCTTGGTGTAGTCCACGGAGTCCTTCAGCTTTGCCTTCTCACGAGCGCTTTGTTTTGACAGCAGTCTCACACTTCACTCTAAAACCACTATATCAGTTTTAACGGCCTTAAAGACATGATCAAATCCACGGACCATAATCTAGACTGTTACACCTAAACCAGGTCAGAAGAAAGCATGTTTGTACAACTGCTGCTAAGCTTTCGCAGAAGACTGCTAGCTAGCCTCTGTCCACCACCGAGCGCCATGGAGACAAAAAGGATCATTGAGAGAGGGGTGATAGTGTCACGACCTAAGCCGGCATGTTTTTGGTTTAAATCTGAGTGGATTTAACGAAACTGCTGTCCAGAGCTGCCCAAAGAAGGACTGCATTCTGATGCCAAGCCATGTTCTTAACCTGTCTGCTCCTGGAGTTTCAATTAAAATGGCTTACACTCAATGGCTACTGCATTTTGAGACACCTACCGTCACAAAAAAGTTAAAAAAAAAAAACAATGTAAAAATTCACGTGCATGATTTTGGATTTTAAAAACTGGAACAATTGAGAAAACTTCATTTAAACAGACTGGCTTTTGATTAAGAGACCATATGTTGTCGGATTTTTACAGTGGAGGAAATAAATATTTGATCCCTTGCTGATTTTGTAGGTTCGCCCACTGACAAAAAAATAAACAGTCTATAATTTTAATGGTAGGTTTATTTTAACATTGAGAAATAGAATATCAAAAAGAAAATCCAGAAAATAACTTAAAAGAAAATATATAAACTGATTTGCATTTCATTGAGTGAAATAAGTATTTGAACCCTCTAGCCAAAAAAGACTTCTGTGCTTGCAAACATCACAGAGGTCAGACGTTTCTTATAGTTGATGACCAGGTTTCTGCACATATCAGAAGGAATTCTGGTCCATTCTTCTTTGCAGATCATCTCTAAATCATTCAGGTTTCGTGGTTGTCGCTTGGCAACTCGGAGCTTCTGCACCTTACATAGGTTTTCTATAGGGTTAAGGTCCGGAGACTGGCTGGGCCACTCATGACCTTAATGTGCTTCTTGAGCCACTCCTTCCTTGCCTTGGCTGTATGTTTTGGGTGATTGTCGTGTTTGAAGACCCATCCTCGACCCATTTTCAGTTTCCTGGTAGAGGGAAGGAGGTTGTCACTCAGGATTTTAACAGTACATGGCTCCGTCCATCCTCCCGTTAATTCGGTCATGTTGTCCTGTGCCCTTGGCAGAAAAACACCCCCAAAGCATAATGTTTCCACCTCCATGCTTGATGGTGGCGATGGTGTTCTTGAGGTCATAGGCAGCATTTCTCTTCCTCCAAACACGGTGAGTTGAGTTAATGCCAAAGAGCTCGATTTTGGTCTCATCTGACCACAGCACCTTCTCCCAGTCCCTCTCTAAATCATTCAGGTGTTCATTGGCAAACTTCCGGCGGGCCTGCACATGTGCCTTCTTAAGCAGGGGGACCTCTCGAGCAATGCAGGATTTTAATCCATTGCAGCATAAAGTGTTACCATTGGTTTTCTTAGTGACTGTGGTCCCAGCTGCCTTGAGATCATTGACTAGCTCCTCCTGTGTAGTTCTAGGCTGATTTCTCACTGTTCTCATGATCACTGAAACCCCACGAGGTGAGATCTTGTGTGGAGCCCCAGACTGAGGTCGACTGATGGTTGTTTTGTATTTCTTAAATTTTTGAACAATTGCACCAGCAGTTGTCTCCTTAACACCCAGCTTCTTGCTCTTGGTTTTGTAGCCCATTACAGCCTTGTGCAGGTCTAAAATCTTGTCCCTGACATCCTTTGACAGCTCTTTGGTCTTTCCCATGTTGGAGAGTTTGGAGTCTGATGGATTGACTGATTCTGTGGACAGGGGTCTTTTATACAGGTGACTAGTTAAAACAGGTGTCTAATTCAGGTGAGGAGTTGAGTAGGAGCGTCTAACTGGTCTGTGGGAGCCAGAACTCTTAATGGTTGGTAGGGCATCAAATACTTATTTCACACAGTGAAATGCAAATCAATTAATATATTTTCTATAATGTGATTTTCTGGATTTTCTTTTTGATACTCTATCTCTCAGTGTTAAAATAAATCTACCATTAAAATTATAGGCTGTTCATTTCTTTGTCAGTGGGCAAACCTACAAAATCAGCAAGGAAATATTTATTTCCTCCACTGTATTTGTTTATATATTTAATTTTTTCAATATTTATTTTTTTCTTGAGGTTTGTATATTGCTTTTAAAGGTGCACTATGTAACTTTTTGGTTGGGGGTCCATCACCTGTTGTTTCTATGGATATGTCATTGCTCTGCCTGGAATGTTACACAGTATGACATTAATAATAATAATAATAATAATAATAATAATAATAATAATAATAATAATAATAATAATAATGCATCAGTTTTATATAGCGCTTTCCTGGACACCCAAAGACGCTTTACAGATCATTATTCATTCACTCCACACTCTGTGGTGGTAAGCTACTATTGGAGCCACAGCTGCCGTGGGGCAGACTGACAGAAGTGAGGCAGCCAATCTTCTCCATTGGCCCCTCTGACTGCCACCATCACTCATGCACACACCACTTTCATACTAGGCAATGTGGGTGAAGTGCCTTGCCTAAGGACACAGTTTTTGCCACTGGCGCCCCACTGTGGCATATGATTTTCTCAGTGGTCTCCTATCCAAGTATTAACCAGGTCCAGCCTCACTTAGCTTCTGAGATCTGACAGGATCAGGCTTTGTTAAGCCGGTATGGCCACACAAACAGCTTTACCTTACATGTATTAAATTACAGGTGGTTTTATAGCTCAAAAATACCTAGAAAAACAGGCATTCTGATTGCCTCTCCACAGATCTGACCTGTAACTTGGTCTGGTTTGGTCTCAAAAATAGAAAGGTTTAATACCATCCTTTGAAACATTCCAGACAAAGCAAAAACATCTCCATGGAGAAAAGTATTTGACGGATTTTCCACCAGAAAAGTTACACAATGCACGTTTAAGTGCAACATAATGGATTAGTATTTTTAGTTTTGTATTATTACCGTATTTTCCGGACTATAAGCCGCTACTTTTTTCTCACACTTTGAACCCTGCGGCTTATACACCGATGCGGCTAATATATGGACGGATTATTCGTCTATGAACACAGCGGATGCGCGCGCAGCTTGAGTGCAGAAAGCGCCGCTGTCTGTGCGGTGAACATGGGTTAGGGTTAGTTAGAACACTCGCTAGCGCTGTTGTCAGCACTAAAACAGTTTATCGCTGCGTGATAAAATAAGTTCTGCTGCTAAATGAACATTAGTGAGTGGGATACGTCTTAATGACCCGTATGTGTTAAATGCAGGTGAGGCGTAAATGACGAGACGAAACGTCTCAAACTTCAGTAGCTGGACATCCGCTCATACATGATCGATACAACTAACCCCGACCCCCGGGAGAGCCTGAAATCCTGTTGAAATCCTACAAGACACTGACATGATACAAGACACTGACATGATACAAGACACTGACATGATACAAGACACTGACATGATACAAGACACTGACATGATACAAGACAGGACAGCGGCTCTTTCTGCTCGAGACATGCGCAGTAGAGCGCCAGAGCGACTCTCGCGCGTGACGAACTGACTCAATGCAAAAAGACGACAAAAGCTTTAGAGGCAATACAAGCAGATGCTCCGAACTTGAAAACTTCTTGAAGACGTGGACACCTGCGGCTTATAGACAGGTGCGGCCTATATATGTACAAAAATAAAATTCTTTGAAAATTTAGTTGATGCGGCTTATATTCAGGTGCGCTCAATAGTCCTTAAAATACGGTACTTTTAGTTTTGTTTTGACTATCTGGGACCTCAAGGAAACTGAGTAGACAATGCTCATCCTTGCAAGTCCAGCAGAACACTTTTTCACACTTTATTCAACCTTCTCATTTCAGGATCTAAAACTTAAAGTTACAGTATGTAACTTTCTGGAGATGGCATGTCACCTGCATGATACCATGGAAATAGATTATGAAAGCCTCGGAACATTCTCCATGGAGATTTATGCCATACCGTGGAAGATTATAGCCAAATGGCCCTCCTCCAGGGCAAAAAACCAACACATGCTAAGGTAAAATAAAAGTTTGCAATTTTGACTCTAATCTGAACTGCAGAAATTCACCAATAAGAACAGACTTATAACTGGCAGCAGGTCTGTTGTGTTTCTAGGGGATTTTGAGCTGAGAAAGTCTTTATATTTTGACAGCACTTTCTGAAGTCAGGCTGAAGTTGTTCCATCACACTGATCAAAGATACAGGCTGAGACTACAGTCATTTTTACCAGCTAGACATGAGCAAAACACTGTTGGATTCTCTTTGTTTTGCTCTATTAAATCCAAACTTTTTACAACACAATGGAAAAATGTGGTACTGCAATTGTGGCTAGGGATGCACTGATCCAGCTTTTTTAGTTCTAATACCAAAATCGATACTTTGGCTGAACGGGAAACTACACTTATTTCCTTAAAACATACTTATTACACATGAGATCCAATAGTGTTATGTAACTTTTATTAATCCTTCAAATAACTAGTGAACAGTTTTGTATGAATAAAAGTTCAAACAATGAGACATTTTAGGCCAAAAGCAGCCTGTAAATAGTCTTATTACAGCCAATTAAAGGCCCAACCAGGATATCGACTGAACCGGTACTGCTACTTGTATTTGTGACTAAATGTCTGGTTAAAATTTCATCTTATTAATGTATTTGTGTTGACTGAATCTGCCCCCTTCCGCTTAATAATAATATAATAATCAAAAAAGCTTAAATGACTTGAATCTGAGATAACCTAGGACCCCGCCAATCCAACGTGTGCTGTAAACGGAATAATTAATAGTATTTCAGAACTATGCAGTTGGATAAATGATGGAGAAGGCTGCCCTGGAGACCAAGGCTGTCTTTTGTACCACACTGTAAACATGTTGATTGGCAAACATGTTTATCTCACTTCTAAAAGAGACCTACTGTATGGAGCTGTTCATTTTGATGCTTGCCCCATTTGTAAAAGGGTAACTACTGCTCATATAATGGTCACTTGTAATTCATTATTAGTGTATATACTACACTAATAACTAATAACTAATAACTATAACTATATTAGTGTATGTGTACATGTGTTCGTTTTCATTTTCTGCCACTACAAATAGACAAACGCAGGTGTTACATTAGAGTGAAGAAAGAGTACTTTGTTAAAAATCCTGAAGGAAAATTTCACCAATACTATAGTTATTTATTTGACAAATATGTTTTATTGGTGGTCGTCTGGATGTTTCTGCTTATACAGAAGCCATTTTCAATTAAAAATGCAGAATGAAGGTCAGTCATGTTTTATAAGATAAACAATGTTTAAGAATATCTTTAGATTCTGAAGGGAAAGTTGATGTACCCACATTCTTACAATGGAAAGAAGAAGTCAAGAAGTAGTTATCTTGATCTGAGCACATTTTTAAGATTTGCCAATGGAAGAAGCATAAAATGGCTTGTTTTTACTAAATGAGAAACTAACAAGCCATTTTTTTTTTACTTCAAATGAGGAGAAAATGCTATTGCATTTGAAGTAAGAAAAATAAAAATTTGTTCTATTGGCAAATCTGGTTTTAAGACAGACAAGATGTGCTGAAATCAAGATACTACTTGATTCAAGCAGTTATTATCTATTATCTTTTCTTATGTAAGGTGTTATTTTCTTTGCAGTATATTCAGTAATGTATTAAAATTTTCTTTCTTTCTATAGTGCTTGTACATTCAGTGTTAACCAACAGCCAGAATCCAACTAAAATTTCTCCAACAGTTCTTCCTGTTAAACCTTTCTCCAAGAAAATTTCCCTTTGTTATATTTGACCACCAATTTATTTGAACTCCAGTCTTTGTCGACACCATTTACTGCAATTTTGCTCCATCCACTTTTCATCAAAACACAAAAGATCCGTCAAAACACAAAAAACTGTCAAGATTTTAGAAACTCAAAAGAAGCTTATTTGTAAGTTTTTTTCAGAATGCACTTTAAACATGTTTTTCCACCATTACTCACCTACAAACTGTTTCACATTTCTGTATTGTAGGAGTTGAAACACTCTCCAAGCTCTTTCCATCAGTGTGGGTTATTTGTGGTCTTCTATTTTGGACCATGCGCCCTATTTTAAAAGAGTTGTGTGTATGTATCCAACCCTGGTCTATCCCTTCACTGGTGTTACTGTGCAGGAGCAATTACCCCAGCCTCTTTTAGCTGTCATAACACTCCCACAAACCCACTAAACAGACATAGGCCCTGCTTCTGAGTGCATATTCTCACAGCAGGACGTCCCAGAATGAAAGAGAGCCTCGGTCCACTCCTGCACACTGTAAAAGAACAAGAGGAAGAGATGTATTTATATATTTTATGGAGAGAGAAAATGCAGGAGACGTTCGGAGAGGCTGGACAGATGGACTTTGAACTCTGAAACCAAAGTATGTTTTTGAGGTTCTTCATTGGATTTCAGAGGGGCTAAAGCTATAGGCAAAGGCAGAGGCCACCAGGAGAAGAGAACTGAACATAAAGGTACAAAAGTCCATTCTTCTCAAGAGCTCATACCACTCCCTTTCTGCTGATGAGATGGTTCCCTTCTTCCCCAGAATGTGCTTGACCTGTTTACACTGCCGTCAAGCTTGTTCATATCATTTTGAGATCATATTTCCTTTACAGTCTTTCTCTTTGTTTTAGCTTCATTTGAACTGCTTTCCATTCTCTGTTGGCAATGGCAAGACTTGCATGTAGAAATCACAGCAATTTGAGCTGTGCTTTTACTCCATGTAAGATGCCCTATGTAACTTCTGATGGGAGCGACGTTATCTCTATCTCCGGGGAGATATTGTTGCTTTGCCTGAAATCTTTCACAATTTGACATTAAACTTTTATTCAATTACGTGTATTGTTATTGCTTAAAAATACCTTGAAACAATAGTCTTACTGTGAACAGTGTTGCCTCTCCACAGATTTTCCACAGGTTAATGTACATTCCATGCCTGACTAATCACTGCATTTTGAGGTCATTACAGGATGCACAGGGAACAATATAAGAGGATATTGCGACCTCTAAACTTGGTCAAAGTCTTATTGCACTTTTAACAAAATGTGAGTCCCCACTCAGATTGAACAGAACGGCATAGTGCAGTGTTTATGAGGAGGCCAGAGCTTTGGCTGCAGTGGTTACTTCCACCGCTCCACACTGTTATTAGCTGTGCAGAGTCAGGGCCTATATGATGGATGAGACCAAGAGAGACTGGTCCTCCTCTAACTCTGAACAAGACTTTGTGCAACCTGCAACCCCTAGAGTCAAAAGTACCACTTTAAATGTAAGATATTAGACCTATATTTTTAACCTTATCAAACAAAATTTATCATAGTGGTTTGTGGCCCAATATAAGTGTTTACTGACCTTGAGCAAGACACTACATGCTCTGCCTGTTCCGCCCACAGAAGCGGTTTTGGCATGGACACAAGCAGAGATTACAAACATAAACTGTGAAAGGATTGAGGCCAAAGGGGGGAAAAGTTGTTAATAAATAATACATTTTAGAGTAACAATATTAAAAATGGAAAGCTACAGCCTTACTTACATTGCTACTCTTCCCTGTGTCCCACATAAAGACACAGAGAGGGCACTGTTTCTTTAAAAAGCCCCCCTGCTGTGAACTCCAGGCATATTGTTTTGAATTTCTTTTAAAGTGTGTTAAAGCTTCATATCCCAGAGCAAGCTATAGGACCTCTGCTGTTTCCACAGCAACCATAACCCGCCCAAGGATCCCCGTCTCATCAACAACCCTGTGTACCTCCATGGGTAAACTGCACAACTGAGCTTCAGTTCTAAATTAAATACATAAACTGCAACTCTTTTAGACAATAAAACATTATTTATTCAATTCATACTGCTAAATGCTAAATGCTAGTTGCTCTGTTAAAGGTACACTATGTCACTTTTCTGGTGGAAGGTCTGTTACCTGCTTGTCTCCATTGAGATGTTATTACTTTGGTTAGTATGTTCCACACTGCATTCAACTTATTTCTCTATTTATTTCATTTCAAGTGTTTTGCTGAAACATGTATTCTTATAGGGGCGCCTTTCCACTGACCTAACCTGTAACTTGGTTTGGTGATGTCATGTGCTTGTTTCCTTGAAGATAGATGCATTTAATATTTAAGCTTAATAACCAGTCAGTCTAAGATATCAATTAGTTGCTCAAAACCATCTTGATTATGAATCTGTTTGGACAATAACGGTCTGTTTAAATTATAATAAAATGAGTCTGTGTTGTGTCGATCTACTTGGACCACTCGATGTTAATGACACCGGGCCTCTGGGGTCTGTGTGGTGTCCAATAGACTGATTTGGCTATAATTTTCACAGTAGTTTTAATGAGATTTGTATTTTTATCCTCTCATCATCAGCAGCCAATAAGATGCTCTGATTGTTTGTACAGTGTGCTTGTCAATAGGGAGAATTATGGCGTTGTAAAGACAAATCAGCATTTTGGATCTTGACAAATTAGGTTCTATTGTTTCTGTGATTACTTTTATTGACTAGAGGTTTAACAAATGGTGTTGTGATAGAAAACAGCAATTAGTGAAATGCGTAGGTGGTCCTATTATGAATAATAAACCATGGACATTTAATACTTGTGTGTGTATGCTGCAAGTTAAGTAAAATACACTACATTATTTCTTCACATGCTGGAGTTACTGTAAAATTTCATGGTATAAGGTTCTAAAACAGGTCTGAAGATAAAAATGAAATATGCAAAATGCTCCCTAAACTCAAGAGTATAGTCGTATTTGCAGTATAGATTGTTTAGTTAAATGCAAAACATCTGTATAGGTCTACATCAAAGTACAAAGTCTATCCAACTATCCATAAAATCAAACATTATATCTATTAGAAAATCCATATCAGGCTGCAGTAAAAACCTGTTAAGAATCCATTTGACCTTTCACACCTTGGACCACAGCACCACAGTATCCAGCTCTGATCGCTTTCAGTCAATGAGGGGTTTTTTTTGTTTTGTTTTTTCCACAGATACTCATTAGAAAAGGGCCATTTTCTTGTCATTTTAACTCTAATATATTTAGTTTGTTGTGGTATTGTGAATTACGTCCGACAAGATTGCGATATTGATCCTTTTACGATATATTTTGCAGCCCTTGTACAGTTGAGTTTTGAAATCAGTTCCTCATCTTTAGTATTGTTCTGATGACAGATAAATCTATGATAATGTTAAAAGTGAGGAGCTGGTTGACCCATAGCCCTAATCCTTGTGTCAGTTTGAGTGTTGTAAGAATCTGAGGCGTGCAGAGTGAGCAGGAGAAGGCCTGAGCTCTAAAACTGGATCAGTGACAGTCTTTAGATTCCTTTAAATGTGCTCACAGCTCGTCTGTCAAACCACTGCACAAATACACTGTGTGTATCACCATCACAGGTAAACACCCAGCAGGGAGTAGGCCTGTCAAGACTGCTTATTTTGAAGCATGATATATTATTAAAGAGAAATATCATGATAAACAATAATACTGAAATTACTTTATGTCACTGACACAAAGCAGGATAATCCCAGTAAATCAAATTTTAAACAGATAGTATCATTAAAAGGCCTGAGCTGCAAAAAATAAATAGCAGAATGAACCAATAATTAATAATAATAATTAGCCACAGAAGTTATTTATTCTGCCTTCTACAGCTCAAATCTGATCATAGTACAGAAAATGTGTAAAATTTCCCCATTATTGCAAAGAAATTGTACACACGATAAATAATGAGCTCCAAAAATATTCTTCCAGCTTTCATATAATTAACGATAAGTTGATGTAGTAATTACAGTGGCCTAGCAGGCCTGTCACTGAAGGTAAGCACGGATTCACTATGCACTTTAGAGCGTACTTTATTCACTGTTTTTCTCCTGTTAATAACATCAGCACACCTGACAGGGCTCATGTAGTAAAGTCGTGCGTGTACACGTACACGAGCAGCTGTGCTGTGCTTTGGCCCACCTCCTCCAACTGGGCCAGGGTCCCTGTCTGTGCTCGGGCACAGTTCCAAAGTCCTAGTGTGAGTGCACCCTAAATTTATCTAGCATCTATTTCCATGGAAACAAAAGGAAACACCATTAGGCTAAATTACAGGCTACCCCACTTAGCATAAGAATTCATGTTTTCAAGGCATTTTCTAAACTATGGAATATTCAGTCTGAGAATGAAAAAAAAAAAAGTTAGATACTTTAAATTCCTTATGGTGAAACATTCCAAGCAAAGCAATAACATCACCATGGAGACACGCAGGGGGCAGATTTGATTGGGTGTTATTGTTTGTTTGAGCAGGTTAACAACATAATAATTAATACATCTGGTCACAGAATTAAACTGTACTTGTCCCTTGTATAACATAAATTTATTTTTTAATAAGCTCTGTCCAGTCCAAACATCAAGTTGAAACAAAGAAATCAATGCAACTAATCCATAACTTTGACTAAGACACAAATGTTTTGTTTTTGTTTTTGTTTTGTTTTTTTCAAAACATCCCATAATGCATTCCTCATCCCTGATACAACCTTATGTAATATTTACTGCTGTGGTGTCAGTTTAAATAGACCTTAATAACCAGGCTCCATGCTGTTAAGTACACATAGATCTATATATTACAGCACATATTAACTTTATGGAGCTCTGCTGGATTCCCATTTGTAGATCATCTCCATCTGTGTCATGTATTATGTATTGCATTGATTACAACAGGCTTTGAAGACTGCACATTAAAGCCTGCATGTTCTATAAATACAATGTAAAAAACTGAGCCAGGAGAATTACACTGATGTATGGCATGTATCTGTATATTGGTGTCACAAAAAACAGAAAAATGTAGTGGTAGTACTCTCTAGTATTAGTTTGTATGATATTGTGTAGTTCTGTGTATTTTGTGTGTACTTTATGGGGTTAATGCACAGGTTAATGCACCTGTAATGAAGCCATCTTACAGCAGGTTATACAACACAGAGAGGTCATGTGACTGCTGTCTGGGAGAACAATACAGACAGACAGTATTGGACAGACTGTACAGCCCTGCCCACTGGGTTTGACTGACAGCTGAGAAATATTAAGGAACACACCTGGAGACAAAACACAACAAGTCAGGCTAAGCTATTACGCAAAAGAAAGCTTACCTACAGCTTAATGGGAAATAAAAGCTTGTTTCAGTTTTGTGTTTGTGCAATGGCATGACTGTACTTTGAATTCTACGCACTGAAAATGTTAAGTGCATTTTGTGTGGTTTATAAGATTATGATGCAAGATTATTAACCTATATTTTACTAATGCTGATTTTGATATCATATTACAAATGTAAAAATATATTTTATTAATCCTAAATTGTATCTTGAAAATAGCCTAATGGATGAAAGATACAAGGTGGCTAAAATTTATTTTCATTTCAGTTAATTAATGAAATTTTTTCTGTATTTTTTTTTTTTTTTTTTACATGGTTCTTAAACTGGGAAAGGCTCCTGAGTGTTTGAATGTGTGTGGCAGTAAACAGTGGCTGTAGAGGATGTCTTAAATACTATATAATATTTCATACTTGAACAGGTCTGACTCATTTGGAGCTGGTTGTTTTGCCCTCTTTGCTGTTCTGCTCCCTGTTCCCACACGGCGGCCCATAAAGTGGAGAATGCCCCTAATCCAGCCCAGAGTTATGACATATGGTCAGTGGCTTAAGTGATCGGGGCCCATCTGAAGAACTGAGTGGAATGTGCTTCCCAAAGGGGAGAGAAGGTAAATAAAGCAGACAATGTGCTGCAGATATGGGAAAATATTGACATGGCTGACCCCGGCTTAACCGATTACGGACGCTAACAGCCCCCAGCTGTTTACCAACGCTGCCAGCAACATGCACTAGACAAGAGACCTGCACAGAGCCAATGATTCAATCAACTGAAAATCACAGGTACACAATTAATTTAAAGGCCCAGTACCAAACTAACTCCCATTCTTACACAAAGGCTGATCTATGTTATAATATTGTTTCCTCATCACAAACATACCTGTAGTTGTGTTTGAAGCTGATAACTTAAACTGCCGCTTCATGAGATCACAAAGTGTAAAAGAGCATTTTAAGCTTTGGAGATGATGTAAATAGAGTAATGAATGATTTATGTAAATAAATTGTTACTCAAATGTGTGAAATAAAACAAAACACTACTCCAGGAATGTTTTTGATGAGCTAACAACATTTTGACATGGCTCACAAGAGCAATATATATTGCCTCTAAATGTGTAACTCTCACAATCATGAAGGTATGGATGTCTACACCTTTAAGTGAAGTCTACCATCACAATAGTACTAACACATTTTTTGGTATAAAAATAAAATCAATAAAATCATTGGAGGGAAAATGGCTGCTGTCTGCATCATATTGTGAAGCATTTTATCAGTCACTATCCTGGAAGTGTGTGCTGTGATTTGTTAGGATTGGCTGTGGTGAAAGTAAACTATTATTGGGCATCTAATTTGCAGTTTGCACATTTTGTAACACAATTTCTAGGTTAAAAGTGCACTGTGTAACTTCTAAGGTGGAAGGCTGGCTACTTTCTTGTCTCCATGTAGATTATTTCTTTGCATGAAATGTTCCACCATTAAACTTATCTGCCTTGTATTCAACCACAGGTTTTTTACAGCACAAAAATGTCTTGAAAAACATGAATTCTTACTATGTGCAGGCTTGCTTCGCCATAGAGCTGATTAAGGTAATGATTGTGATTACCCTGTTTATTTGAATACTGTAGAACATTCAAGGCAAAGTTACTACATCTCTTGTATTTGGTATGTAGACATTTACCATCATCAGTACATTACTTTACCAGATTGAAATCATCAAGTATTTGTGATTGACGAATGAGTGACCTTTGACCTGGAAGAGGATCAGGATGTCAGATCAGAGATGGACAGATGGACTGACGAGACCAGACTTCAGAGAGTGGATTTCAAAGTCCAGAGCAGGTCCAGCTGATGTTTTACATGTGTTCTCTCACCTCAGAGAAAGCAGAGTGATTATTGGTGTTTCATGACAGCGCCTTCATCAATACTGATCAATATTCAATAACAAGACTGGGACAGAGGATAAAGATCAGAAACAACAGGGCATATGTGTCTCAAGAGGGGATCAATGTAAAACGTACACACATACTGTAGATTTCAATTTGATAACTATTTCTTCATGTGGACTTTTATATACAATGTAGAATGTAACAATACATCATTTGTGCTTTTCCTGTTGAAAGTATTAAAATAGTGCCACTATATTTGCAGATGGAAAGGCAAATTGTGTGCATTTTTTCAATGAGTGGGCTTCCCCTCGCCATAGATCTGACTAATAATTTGGCGATGTCACCTGTTGTCTTCATAGAGAAAAATGAGTTTAATGGTGGGCCCTCCAACCCAAAACATGCACAATAGGTAAAATCCTCCTGACCAAGCCTAGTAACAAGATCACAGAGATGGGTCCCCAGGCATGGCACTGCCCACTGCTCTGAGGAGATGCTCCAGTGGAGCTTGGGTGGATGGGATGCAGAGGAATAGGATGGGTCAAATGCAGAGGACAAATAAGTGTAATTTATTGTGTACCTTAACCTCCACCAGACAAGTTACATAGTGCAGCCCATTGTTACATTTATATCAAGCAGATGCCTTGACGTGTTCTTCCTGTATCTCTGTATAGTTTCGTTGAATACAGTTTGGATTATATGACCTGCTGAGAGACAGACTAATATGCGATGGATTAGATCTGATGTTAAATTTAGACTATTGTATATTATACTACTTTTGTTCATGGTCAGCCCTGTTTTAGACATTTCCCCTGGATTCACCCTTGTGTAGACCTGCTTCAGTTAAATATCATACAGGGAAACCTATAAGTAGTATAAGTTTAAGCCTTTAAAAACTACTCACACACAGGACACACAGGACAGGATCAGTGGAATTGGTGGATTCAGGGTTGAGCTCTGAGCTAATGTAATAAAACGACAGAAGATATGAAGAAAAAATGAATGGTACAAAATAATATGGAAATCATGAGCTACTGACCAAGAGGCAGACTGTTGTATTCAAATCCCAAAGCAATTTGTTTCTCGTTACCACGGACGCATGGACTTTAACAACATTACTGAAGGTACCGATAAGGTAAACGATAAAAAACTTGCTGAGCCTCTTTTTTTTTTTTTTCCCAAATTTCAAAACTTCTCATCAGTTGTAATAAAAAAAAAATGTGAATGAATCAAGTGCTGCATTGCCTGAAGCTTGTCTACAGATCACTTAAGCACCTATAGTAATCCAAACTAATAATATTAAGTAAGGTATAAGAAAGACATCTCCAAGTGACAATTCTCCTGAGAGACCTACACCACGAAATAACATTAAGAACGAAGTGAGCCTGTATGGGGGTCTGAAAAGGAGGTGGGGTCTAAGCTAATTTGTGAGTTGCCAATAAAGAAAAGCTAATCCTGTCCGGGCTTTGTCACTGTGTCTATTGTGTGACTGTGAGGAGAGAGAGGAGAGTGATCACAAACAAGGGTTTTAAAAAGAGGAGTAAGAGGATTCAAAGGATGCTGTGAAATATGAAAGACTCTGGAATGAAGAGTGGATATTCTGATGTGATTAGATGTGGTTTTCCTTACAATAGGGGAATGTGCTGGCTTGATTGGCCCATAATAGCCAATGATTTCAAGATGCTGTTTATTTCTTCCATTGCATGCATTTTTTTTTTTTTTTTTTTCATTTTTTGGATTAATTTTAACATAACTGCTTTTAAAGGTCCTATATTACACAAAATTGACTCTTGTGAGCTTTAGGCCATGTTATAATGCTGTTACCTCCTCAAAAATATACCCAGAGTTGAGTTTGTTTCATTCACACACGTTTGAGTAATCCTGCATTATTAGTCTGTCTATATCTCCAAACCTCAAAATGCTCTGTCCACCTTGTGATGTCATGAAGCTGTAATTTCCAAGTTAACAGCTCCTTTTACGTTTTATTTCATTCCAGGGCTGAAATGATCCAAATGATTCTAGTTAAGGTGTATGGAGTTTAAAAACACAGTGGAGCGCTTCCTGTATCACCACATGACATCACAAGGTGGAACAGAGTGTTTTCCATTTGAGAAAGGAACTCAGTCTACATACAAAAGATGTGTGTGTTAAACATGTGTGAATGAAATAAAACGCAACTCCAAGTATTGTGGAGGACATCGCAAATATTCTTGAGGACACATGAGGACAACATTATAACATAGATCAGAAAATAAGGTAATATGGACCCTTTACATATGTTTTATTCAGACATTGTACTTGTGTTCGGCTTTTAAAAATATTATATTTTGCTAGTATCACAAATATTACATAACTAAGCTACTTTAAAACTACTTTTACTTAAAGAATGTCAAACCAAGTCTGCACTTGTATGAACAGTGAGAGATGCCTGTTTGTAATAGTATTAGTTGTAGCCTTGCATCATGACAAAGAAACAACTGTCCAGGGTAACTGCAGACAGTTGCTTCCACGTGGTTCTGAGCCCCTCAACATGCCGAAAACGTTGTTAATTTATGATTCTCATGCAATAAAGAATCATTAAGAAATTTCATTCAGAAGTACAAGTCAGGTGTAGGCCCTTTAAACTGATAATGTTGCCTTTGGATACCATTAGTGAATTGGAAAAGTGCATTGTAACAGTTCTATAGAAAATTAGCATGTATAGTATATTAGTCACTCTCCCTTTTCACTCCCTATAGTTTTCTGCCTGATCGACTTCATTTAAACTCATCTTAGCCCCTCCCTCTCCTCGTCCCATCCAAGCCTGCGGTCCTTCCCGGTGCAGTGGGGTCGCGGGGGTCACCGGGAGGTCACCAGGGGGTCGAGTTTTTCCTGAACGCTTGTTTCAAGTCATTTAGCTTAAGTCTGTGGAGATCTGTGAGGTGTACGGCAGGGGGTCCCGGGACAGGCGAAATAAAGTCACCACAGTGTGACAGGTGGAAGGGGAGTGAGCTAAAAGTCTGAGAGAGAGAGGGATTGTGTTGTGCTTTGAACGCTTCAGCACACAGCAGGGTCTGAGTTAGGCCGGTCCACAGAGCGTCGCCCAATCATCAAAGAGACACTTCTTTTATGTCTGTATTATTACTATTATTCACTGCTTCTCTATTACTAACAATGCAATGCTGCTGACTTCATTAAGAGGTAGTGTGGTCAGAATTGTACTCTAGTATGTCAGAATAAGCTAACCGAAAAAAAGGAAATAATCAATATTTTTAAATGTAATGAAATTGTTAGTGATAAGCTACTGAAATGAATTTTGTTTCTTTCCCATATACTATCTTACCCTTCTTGTGAATTTTCACTGGAACTATTGTTTACTTATAATTTAATAGAGCACAAATAATGGTTTTATAACTTGGTTTGAGCCCAGTTTAATTATGATGTAGACTTGGTTTAGTCCTATTCTAGTCCTCGTTCAGTCCTGGTTTAGTCCTGGTTCAGTTCAGGTTTAGTTCCAGGTTTAGTCCCAGTTTTTACTTCCAATTTTACTGTGGTGTTTGTGCAAGTGTGGACGCATCCTTAAAAACATTTATACTCATGACTACTTTATAGACATATTGAGTAATAGTGAATTCCTTCTTTGATCTAATCTTATCTAAACGTTTACCTTGAGTGTTTTGATTGGAGGAGTGCAGGACGTTGGCTGTGGCGCCCTGGGGTGCAGCCTGATGTTTTTGTACACGTGGTGTTTAGGAGCAGAGAAGCTGCTGGCACATTCCTGTCGTCATGTTTGGAGATAGACTTGATCAGTCTGAATGGTTCACACTGGGAGCATGTGACCTGCTCACACAGGTGCAGCTGCATAACACAGGTTTGACTGGAGTCCTATAGTATTTAATGGTATATGTCATTTTTTTATTTAAAGGTCTTGTGAGCCATGTTATAATGTTGTGTTTTGTTTCATCCACCACATGTTTGAGTTATCCTTTATTATTAGTCTGTCTATATCTCCAATGCTATAAATGCTCTTGTGATGTCATGAAGTGGTAGTTGTCAAGTTAACAGCTACCGAGTGAAGGTGTATGGAGTTTAAAAACACAATGAAGTACTTCCTGTATTACCGCATGACATCACAAGGTGGAACAGAGTTTATGAAACCTGTGCCCTTTCCTCTCACCTGGCCACTGTTCAGTCTCACCTGCGCTCTCTGGTCTTTTCCAGTCATCCAGTCAGGCCAAAACTGGTACACTATCAGACAGCGGCCAATCTAATTATAAATGTCAGCTTTAAAGTGTCTGTACCCAAGACTTCTGTGTCTAGGATACTGATTAAATTAAATTGTTGTGTTAAGTTGCTTCAGTTGCAACCAGTATATACTATATGCTTCTTTTTTTAATGTGAAAAACAAAAAATAAACTTTCTAAAATATGAATTCCTTCAAGGTGTCTGTACCCATTTTTTGTATGTGTAGTGGAGCAAAATTTGTTTTACACCAGGACATATACTGCAGCAAGTCTAAGCAAATCAAATAAGACTGATGTGCACTGTCTGCATGCTAGTTAGATTACAGTGATGGCATAACTGTGGTTTGGCCTCTGAAAGTTGTAAAACACGCTCATCAACTCATTGTGGTGAATAATTAAGATAGCAGGAATGTGTAAATAACTTTTGCAAACTGTTTAACTTACAAATAACTTCACAAAAATCTTTGCGTGCAGAAGTCTTTGGGTGTACCACTTTCACATTCACTCATCAATTTCACAATTACTATTTTGTCAGAGGATGTAGCATGACTCAGAAAGTGAACCTGAAACTTTATTTTTAAGAACACTACTTAAACACTTACCTAATAAGCCTGTCCACTTTTTTAATCTACTGAACAGAATATGAATAAATATAATTTTAATTGGAGTAAAGTCAAAGAATTGGAGTTCCGAAATGCACATTGTACTCAATTTTCCTCTTTGTCTCGCCCCTCTACATTACTCTAAATAGTATAACGACTGACTGTTTATGTCTGTGGGACACTGTTATTCCATGCACAGTATTAATTAGAAAAAAATAATAATCCTAATCTTTTCTAACATAACCATATAAGGATTTCCATGAAAATAGGTGGTTGAGTTGACGCACTCTCTCTTTCAATCTCTCTCTTTCTTTTTCTCTCTCTGTCTCGCTCTCTCTCTTTAGCTTTAGTGACAGATCGGGGGGGTGCCAGGTGACGTGAAGAGATGACTGATGATCACTGTGACATAGCTGACATCTGCCAAATACACTCCCTCACATGAGCAGAGAGGGACCAGCCCGACCAGCTCTGCTCCTGTCTGCTCTTCACCGTCTCTGCACAGCCCACACACCTCTCACTGTTTACAAGACCAGGGTAAAAACGAGCGTCACAACACAATACAGAGATATAAAGACGCCACTCAGGGCAACAAAAGGGTGCCACAGTGGACAGTCAGTGATACAACAAACATCAATATTAATATAATGTAATATATAATGTATTTATTTATGCTGTTTTATGTATTATATTTACAGTTTTTCTTGTTTTAGCTGGTTATGCATACTTTGACTAAATGTGTGTGACCAAGGACAAAAGAACCCTTTCAGTGAAGTTTGAGCAAATCTTCACGCCTACGTATAAAAATAATAATGATAATCCTTTAATGTTGGGCGAGGCTTAAATGGGCACATGGAGAATTTAGTTTTTCTGCCAGAGTATAAAATTACACGACTGCATCTGTCTGCTTCTAATAATATAGCATTTTATTGATCACAAACCCGGAAGTAAGAGCTGTAAGTTTTGATAAAATTGATTGCGCATTGATAGTCCACCCTTTCTTCACTTTGCCATTTAAAAAAATGGTCCTCAAAATTGCATGTGAATACTAGTGCCAAATGGTAGCATTGGTATTGGCTGAAAAAACCCATATCTAACCATCCTGAAAGCAGCTTTAATAAATCCAGACAAGAAGAAGAAGACTTTGATTTTAATATCTTCGTAGGGAAATTTATCCTTTGCATTTAAAGTGCTTAGACTACTCATTTTACTAAACCACAGTTCAAATAAATTTACAACTCTCTATTTCCTGTAATTTTCAAAAACTTTTCTTCATAAATAGCTTCTTGCTTGGTGTAAAACTATATTGACAATAGTTTTGATCCCCCCAAATTAAATCAAAATTTCAGAATCATAAAAATCTGTCATATACTTTAACCCCTCCTTCATTGGGGCATGTGTAGACCCAGATCTTGAGCAATTTTCATGGTTAGTATCTACCTAGAAGATTCTAAATTTATACGTAAAGCCAGAGTCACTGATACTTCCATGCTGGTCCAAATATGCAGATCTTTTTGAATACCAAGAGACATAGTTGAATAGATGACGTACAGTTTATGTAACCATCCCCACACTTTTATTATACAATGCGTTTGTTTACTTCACGCTTGGTGAACTCTACTGCGATAGGTCAGCTGAGTCAGTAGCACAGGCTTACCCAACACTTCATGTGATTGGCTGTGTGTTTGAACAACGATTAGCGACTTAGCATCTGACAAAAGCCTTGCACAGTCTGCTGTTTGGACTGGAACTGAGAAACTGGGGATTGTGTCATTTCTGAGATAACATCTGTTTGACTGACACATGGTAAACCAATGGCACTTGGCCTGTAGAGAACCATATGGACTGGTTGGACTGGTTTCTAGCGCTGCGCCCTCTCCTCCTCCTTCTCCTCCTACGCTGATGGTTCTACATGCTCCAGATATGTGTTGTACACCCACACGTCCATTAACACAGGGCAAAGCTGCAGTGACCCAAAGAGGGAAAAACACAGGGAATACACAAGGATGGTCTGGGCTGTGGTGTGGCCATTTGTCGGGAGTCTGGTTGAAAGTGTAATGAGATCTCTGTGATAAGCTCATATAAACAGTACTTTTGAATCTGCATATTGAAATGGAAATTGGTCTGTTGGAATAGTTGAAGCAGCAGTGATAGTACAATTTTGTGTTCATTTCTAAGTGATCCTATACTTGAGAGTGCTGAGCAGAGAAAGACTTGAGGTCCACATTTTGCTGTAATGCCTATAAAACCACTATGTCACCAATACAAAAACTGACACTTATGTGTAAGTATGACATCATCCCACAAGATCGGAAAAAGTCTGCAGCTGAGGGATGAATCTCAACATATCAAGCGTATGACTATTGGCACATAACCTGGCTCAGGCCGGATTGATATGTGTACGTGTCTCAGTTGAGTTCTACACATTTATCTGTCTGAAAGTGACTGGAAAATGTGAAGCGTCGTATTTGAATCTGATTGGTCAAAGTATCACAACAGTGAAGCAAGCCAAAAAATCAAACTTTTCGAGAGACAGCCTGAAAATACACAATATGTTTTGTACACAGATGATGTCACCACAACAACTCTCTACCTCCTTTAGATCAGCATACCCTTTTATCTTTCGTGAAAACATGAAATATAACAAAGTAAAACTGTTCTATATTAGCGCATAATTTCTAAATGGAACCTCCCTCATATATTCAGCTCCCTCCATCACAAAAGCTGTTCCCATTGACCTGAACACGTCCCTGATGACCCACACCACATGTAGATCAGGCCCCTCTCTCAGCATCGCGCCTCTAAAGCCTGGGTTTGAACCGCAGTCTGTTTGAAGTTGGTAAGAAACAGAAGCGAGCGGTTTATGAAAAAAACAGCAGACTAAAAATAACTGTGTGGATGAGGAGTGGGCACGGAACAGCCTTTCATGTGTCTTTGGTTCATTCGCGCAGAACCAGCGCAGAGAACATCCATCATCTGAACGTGAATATTAGGGCCACAGACAGGACAGGAGGGCGCGATTAGGAGGAGGTCACATGTTACAAACGCACCAAATCACTACCTGCATTTAGACAGCCCTATACTGTCCATGGGTTTCAGAATGATGAAAAATTAGGACAGTTGCCATAGAGATTAACAATTTTAAACTATATATTATATCTTTTGATGAGGAAAAAGTGTCATATTCATACATTTGAGTAGTGTTGAACCATTTATTTTATTTATTTACTTTTTTTTATTTGACAAACAGACTATTTGACTTTAAAAATGACAGAATGTTGCTTTCTATTCCAAGAAATGGGTAATACTTTATAATAACTACAGTTTACCAGCCTTAATAAAGCATGAACAAAGATTTAATTCATATATAAGATCAAGGTTAAGGTCATTTTATTGTCCCCATAGGGAAGTTTGTCCTCTGCCTTTGACTCATCTTTTCAGTGTTCATTAAGAATTCAGACTTTTAACTACTTCATTAACGCCTTAATTAAGTAGTTACTAAGTCTTGTCTGGATTTATCTAACTGAAAGTTGTATTTATTTCATATTTTTTCAACTTATATGAGCTTCTTGAAACGTAGTCTTAAATGAACCTGCCTGAAATAAGTAGAACTATGTCTGTAATTATTCCTCGTAAAGCTTGTGTGCACCAACATCTTGGGGACCTGAGCTATTTGCTGTTTGAATTTTTCTTATTAATCTTATTAATAAGTACATTAACAATAGTTTTCAACCTTCAGTTGCGGTCCACACTTGTTTGTCCTTGCCTTAGTGCTCCTTTATTTCACAATATAGAAGAACAAGAACAAGTAATTCTGAGAAAACTAAATAGCTTAAAATATGTGCCCTGCTCTGAGCTTCTGAAAATGTATTCTATATTTCCTGTTATTAATTGTCTCAGCTTGCATTCTGTCAGTCTGAATAAACCATGGTCTGATAAACTCTACTAGTGCCAGCAGTGTCTTTGGGTGAAATTCTTTTATGCAAAACATTATGTAACTTAACTGTGGGACAGAAATTTGGCAACAAAAATAGAAAATATCTGTATGCAGGTTTTGGTAGAAATGGCACAAAATTGGATTGCCTGAGGATTCTTCTATCTGAAACACAGGTACATTAACTGTTCTCGTGGAGAGTTCACCACCTGCTTTTATCAACATTCTCTGGGAGTGTGATGCTAACTGCAGGCATGCTCTGTCTGAGGCTTTGTGAGCTTTGTTTAACACAATCTGACTTAGTTGGAATGACAACAGGTGAGCTGATTTGTGCTGTTAAACAAGTCCAAGTCAAATAAGATTCTAGTTACATGCTAGTGAGCGGTAGCCAACAGTTTTTTACAGTTAGTCGTTCTCACCATTTTGTTAAACACCAAAACAGGACCATGAACACTCGTATTGATCACAGGCTCCTGAAAATGTCACAAGACTCACATTATTATAACAGAAGCAGAGGGACGCAAAGTGACAGATTTATTAAAAAAAAAAAAAAAAAAAAAACACACACACACACACACACACACACACAAAGCAACCAGGAACAATCGCCTCAGAGAGAGACATCACATCCACCATATCTACAGTGACGCGAGAGACAGGAATTCCCAAGTCATGAAATGTCTGTATATTTGATTACAGGTCAACACTGAAAATTGTTTAAAACTTTATGAAAAAGAAAGATAACACATTGTCTCTTTTTATTTAGAGTGTTGGGCCGACTGGACACACTAATTGGCCTTTTAAAGTTGCACTATGTAACTTTCTGGTGGATGCTTGTCTCCATGGAAATGTTATTGCTTTGTCTAGAATGTCTCACAGTATGGCATTAAACTTACCTATTTCCATAGAGACAGGGTCCGTAATGCCATTAGACCAAGTAACAGGTCAGATTTGTGAAGAGGAATGCATGTTTTTCTATGTGTTTTTGAGCACTAAAACACTTGTAATTGAATGAAAGCAACATAGATGAGTTTATTGCTTTGAGTATTTTTGTTTGTTTCAGGTGCTCCCATTAGAAGCTGTTTTGAAGTTGTTAGTTGATAAAACAGAACGCAGGCCTGGTGGCTCCCTTTTCATTTCCCCATTCACACCATTCACTCTCATTCAAACACATTCAAACACATTTAGACAGGCACAGCGACTGAAGTGACATCAGACACATGGTTCTCTCCAAAAACAGGTAAGGGGAAAAAAAAACAAAAAAACTCTCTGGTTGCCATGACAACAGCACAGGGATATCCTTTCATCCAGGTTTAGAAGTTGTCCCCAATAATAATTTGTATGTGTAAATAACTGTAAATGTGCTGTGCTTTTATATGTTTATGAGCTGTTTAATGGTTTGTACACAACTTTTACAACATGAGGTCTGTGTTTCAAACTACCGTTACCATTATTATTTAACCTATGTCGTATTTTGTTTATGGACTGGAATCATATCCTAGAAACTATATGGCCCTTGGGTGGGCAGTGGTCAGTTGGTTGCATGGTTGAGAAACATGAATAGACAACCTCTCTCTCTCTTTCTCTCTCAAATTCCTTCCCCATGGGCAATATCCATGGGTTTCAACGTGATGAAAAATCACTGTTGCCATGGCAAATAACAATTCAAAACAAGTAATATATCTTTTGAATGGTGAACGATGCAAAATGGTGCTTATAAGCAGCAAGTCAAAACCAATAGAGGTGCCAGTGTTTGAAACCAGGGGTATTCAATCCTTTATTTAGGCTTGAAGCAAAAATATAACATCTATCTCACATAAAACATTTGACACTGAGAATATCATAGTGAGTGGTGGAAGAAGTAGTGGAGTAAAATAAATCTTCTAAAAATATTTAAGTACCTGTTTAAAAATGTACTTTTAGATTTTGAGAGGGCAGCAGCATTTTACCCCACTGCATGAGGGGTCAGTGAACGCATCGTCCAGTGGAGTGTGAAGTGGTCTCTCTGATCATGTCCCTCCTTTGTGCTCCATCTTTGCCCCAAAGTAGAATCACTGTGTTAATGATTAGTCCTGCCCCCTCTGTCCAGCGTCCACTCACAAAGACAACATGAGTCAGCCAGCCCCCTGCCCACTGGGGATGACCCAAACAGAGTGGTCAGAGGGCGTGGGGGGTAAGATAAGAGCAAATACCTCACAGATAATAGTATTAGACTCTGGACAGCCACAAGACACTGTACCAGAAACCTAAAATAACTTGGATAAAATACATTGTTATGTCCATTGAAAACCACAACATACACTGGCATTTAATCGTGACATTTTGAAATTACATCTTGTGATTTTGGGCTATAGAAGTTATAAAATAACTACCACTTTTGTATCTTCTACATGATTTCGTCTCAAGTTCCAAATCTATTCTTGATTAATTTTTAACTATCTCTAATGAAGAAGCCTCAGCTCACGCCCCGTGCCTGTCCCCCAGTGGGAGGTGCATGCTGGGTAGGGTGGGGGTGGTAGAGATAAGGTTTGTACGGGGGAGGGGGAGACCTGTTGTCCTCCCGACATGAGTGAGTATTTGTACTGGGGTCATGTGGTCACTATACCATCAGTACTGCATCACTACTGCAGTACTCCGTGTGACCCTTGACCTCTGCAGTGACACTCGGGGCGGTGCGTCTTTAGTTCTCACACGGTCCGCAGGTCAGTGTGCAGAGCCTTCATCCTCCTCCTCTTCATCAGACTTAATGACTGTTGGTTCTGCTGTTGACTTTCCCATGAGACACAACCTCCCAGCACACTTCTGAGAATGAATAAAAAAATATGAACACTTTACAGTTATTCATTAATTATTCAATAAGCAGACACTGAGTCAGTTAAAGCAGTGACACATGCCAACATCATATATGAAATCTTTTATTCCTACTGCTATTAACCTTATTCTACATAGATGTAAATTTTGTTTGGCGCTTCTTCTTTGTTCAGAATTGCTCCATATGTTGAATGTTTTACTCCTGGTGGGATTAATAAAGTTGTCTGAATCTGAATCTGAATGTGTATGGATAAAAGTGCACATGACAGGTTTTATTATTACTTAATTTGGAGGGAAAATAAAATACTTCTGTTCAATTTTGAATATATTTTACACCATTTACTCGGCAGTTTGTGATTAATATCATAATTAAAAACTTCACCAAAACTGTCAGACTTGTTAAACCTAGAAAAGACACTGGTAACCTAACCTGACATAAGTTCTGTTGGTAGTATGATGCAGTCGCCTATTTGCTGGGTAACGATCCTTAGCAGATGCTTTTGTTTTCTCATTATCTCATTACAAGTGACGCACTCCTCACCTGTTGTTAACATATGTCCTCTTGTGTCCACCTGGGATGCCCTAACTTTCCTGTGTGCTATTCAAATAAACACAAACTAATGATGAATTGTCCTGATGCATATTTATATAGTGAAGTTAAATCAACAAATTCAGACAAGAACTTGGAGGTTAGTTATTTCAGTAGCCTTCTTTATAAAATCATTGCACAAAACTTATTTCTGATCTTGATTTTTATAAATGATGTTTGATGACCTGTCAGTTCTAAGAAGCTACCTTTACACATGCTTCTCATTCCAGAGCACATTTGTTAAAGATCAGACAGTAGGGAGTCTGTCGCTGCAGGTCAGGACTCATCCATCTTTTCTCTACAACATCTCCAGTCCTCACACCTGAATAAACGACAGCCACATCATGATAAAGACATTTAGATTTGGCAACAGCAATATAGTGAATAAGCTGTGTCAATGTGCACAATAATGATTAAAATTAAAGATGACCGCAGATAAGAGGAGCGCTGTACCATAAAGAGTTTCTCAAGATATTTGGTGGTTGCAATCAAAAAATAAAAAGGAAGACGGCAAAAAATCTGGCAAATGAAAATAAGGATGTTTTGGACTCTATTAGATGGAAATTATTTGTTAGTTGGACACTGATTTAAAATAAACATGACATTCAAAGCACTGGCTGTAGACCTCTTCATTAAAAAAAACCCTCAGCTATATCACCGACGATTTGAAATGACTGGATCTTAATTAAATTCAACTAAAAGAACAGCCCTGATTTGGAATTTTAAATTCTTCTTTTACCATGCATTCCCAAAGTCAAATTCAACAGTAATTGCTGCAGGTGAATTGTCTCGTCCCTCTTCACTGTAATTTACGGTCATTTACAGCGCTGTGACACTGTTTTGGTCACAAATCACCTTTCACAGGCTCTTGTCCTGGAAGAGACAGGACACTCTTCACTCTCAGCTCAGCACCAAACTGCTTTATGGCGTCATAAAACTGTTGCTAAAAACACTTTATGACACAATGGTAATTGATGTGTTGTTTGAGACTGTCACCTCTGTCCTGACGGCAGTAATTAGCCGTTAGCTCAGAGTGGGCTCACTGTTTAAAGATCATTTAACAGTAGTAATTCACTTTAACATGGCACACTTCACCTTTCTCCGGGGTAAATGTTGGTTTGGGGTTAATCTTTTTATGACTTTAAGCCAATTTGGGACAATATGGACTCATTAGCACTCTACTTCTGAGGTGTGGAGAGGCACAGCCAGAGAGGACATTTAGATGGTTGCAGTCCAGTCAGAAAAGAAATTATCCCTGTTTTTATGCTCCTTTTTGATGGATCAGATGAAAAAGAAAGTTCAAATTGATTTCTTTTATTATGCTGCAATATATAAAGTTTATTAATTCAACACAAATGAGCTTTGAAAAGAATGCATTCCTTCCTTAACCAGTAGGCATGAATACATTTTTCTCTTAGCAATTCTTTACAGCAGGCATTTTTACTTGAGCCCCATGCACCTCAAGGTTTGGATCAAATAAAATGTGTCTGACAAATAAAGATGCTCAAACACAAGTATGATCTGAATCCAGCCTTGGGCCCCAGAGTCCATTTAGAATGGCACCCTGTGGATTCATCCTTTAAATAAGACGTGTCATGTGACATCTGTGCTTTCTGAGCAGCTGTCACAAGTGAAAAGTCTCAGTCTCATATTCAACCCAACTGAGAGGAAAGAAAATATAAACCTTTTCATATAAATATAAACAATGCAAATATTAAAGCATGGTCCATAAAAGTTTGGCAAGTGCCCTTTCTATCTACACTTTTCATGAACGGGGAGAGTGGGAGGCGCTTGGACCGCGTCTCACGCCTGCAGCGGCCCCTCGAGGGGCGGTGCGCCGTAATGTGATCCCCCTGAGCCCGCTGCGCTGCTGTGTGTGTCCCGCAGGCACCGAGCAGCCAAAGGGCACCAGCTCTAACTGCAGCTCAAAGCAGAGCGGAAAGAGTGGCATCACACCGCCTTCACAATAAAAGCACAATTGTGACCTATTCGACCCAGAATACAGTGGTAAGTAAAGTAGCACAATTTACTAAAATAAATAAAAAATAAAGAGGATGGATATCAGAACCACACAAGGAAAACCCAAAATGATTTACAAGCACTTACCATAATTTCCTTTGCACCTTTTAAAAGTTTAGCTGTGTTAACTTTTTGAACGCTTTATTTGTTTATTTTTAACAACTAAAGTGGTGCATAACACTGGATGGAAATGTGTGCATCACATGTGCGTATTTCAAAATATTAGCCCAAATCAGGACGGTGCACATGCCTCTGTGCTTGCTGTGCGTCACGAGGTCTCCCTCCTTTATTTTGTTGACTCAAAACGGAACTGTCCAAAGCCTCTGATCGTTGCTGATCGTTGAGTGAATAGAGCGGCGGGTTGTAGTACTTCACTGTGAGCAGCGGAGCGGAGCCACAGAGCGCGAGGCTGATCCGTGGCAACACACTCCGCTCGTGCAGACAACACAGACATCTCTACGCGCCACTGCGTCCACTCTGCGTGTACTCTGCCGTGGCCACGCACAGCTCCACGCGCAGAGAGGATGGTTCGGGCGCCTGGACACTGTGGACAGCAGCGCGGACCCGGGATTTAGTTGAAAGAGAAGTTCGGAGCTTTTAAGCGAACAACGACAGCGGATCGAGACACGTTACCCGGAGACGTGGATTTTAGAGGACTTTTATTTACTTCAACATTGAGGCGAAAAACTCAAGCGTGGAGTTACGGATATAGGACCAATTCTTACTTCAGTTTTTGGATTTAAACACTTGTTTGTTTGGTTTTTTTTTTTATTATTGAGAGACACACGGCAAGTGGGACTCTTTAGTAAGTACCTGCTATTATGTATTCGTTCTCTTTAACATTCTAATTAATTGAGAAACTTGCTTTCACTTCCTTGTGCATGAGAGTCAGACAGGTTTGGTGTCTCGTGCAGCGTGCGCGGAGACGCCGTGGTGATACAGCACCAGCCCAAGACAGTGACAGCGCACAGGTGGCGCCTCCTCGTCCCCTGAATCTGTGCGTAAATGGAATGGTGCCCCGAAAACAGGTTTATGCGTAAAAAGATTCATTTGGTGTGTGCGTAATAGTGGCACAGGTTTAAGAGCGTTGCGCGCAGCTTGCTGAAGTCATTTGTCAGTTTCTAGCAATTTTATACCAAATATTTGCTTCGATAACTGTATGACATAAACCTTAACAGTATTTGCCCAGACATTTCCAATTACTTTTACCATTTGCGTAAAAGTAGTTTTTATATTATATGGTTGTGGCAGGATGCACCTTCTTACATCTAAATCACACGTTGATTTTTCCACTCTTGACTAAAACAGTTAACCATAGAAGCACGTACATTTTGGTGCAACTGAAAACACAGCTCTTTTTTAAATCCAGGCTTGTTCCGTGACAGAGGATCGTTGGTTTGGAAAGAGCGGCGTGTCGTGCTGGGGAACCGTGGGTGCTGATGTTAGGATCAAAGTCGTTTTTATTATGGTAAAATTGTGCGGTCTGGAAGCTTCGAATGCAGAGTCTAGCCAAACAATTGCGCACAAACAGCCTCAAAATTGCGCACGAATAAGTTCCATTCGAATTTCCTATTAAGCTATAGTCAGGCTTTTCATCGCTCAGGCCAAAGTACTTTATATGGTTTTCTATTAAAGCTTTGACTAATTTATCCTACTTTCTAAATTGGAGTGATCTTTGCTGGTTACTGAAGATTTCCAGCCCGAATTTATTTGTAAAAAATCATATATTTTCTATAGCAAATCAAATGTTCAAATCCTTTATTTGACGTGAAAGCTTGAGAACATTTTAATTAGTGTGTTTGCAATCAATAGAATCATTCATAGCAGCGCTTTTCAATGGCATCCCCCTCCTGTCTCCACGTCTATTGATCGCATCACACTTTTGCTTTCTCAAGATAACTGTGAAAATATTCACATTAAAGACCAGAATATTTTAAACTTTATATGTATCAACTTTAGGCTTATACGCTGACAATAACATCTTTAACATCTTAAAACTTAAGGCTGTATCCCTTCATCAGCGCGAACACGCCTTCCCTTCCCTCTCTGCATCGGTGACGTCTTCCCGTTAGCAGAATAATGAATTACGCATCCGTCAAGCCCCCGTATTCCCTGAGCTGCTGCCTCCAACGCGCAGTGATCATCTCTGAAGTTCATCCAGATAGCGCTCCCTCCCCTCGCGCCGCGCGCTCCTTGCTGTTTCTTTGAATGAACGTGTGGAACAGCCGCGCGCTCCTCTCCCCTCCGCAGAACATCACTCATCTCTCTACTTGTGAGCCTCTTGAATAGTTTTAAGATGGGGCTTTCTGGCCACTCAGCTCGGCTTTAGGCTCCTTCACTTGTCTGGGGCGTCAGGGAGTGCGCAGATGATGACAGGAGAGGAGAGCTGGACGGCTTGGAGAGGAGAATTTTGGGCGAGAAGAAGGCAGTGCGTAAGGATAGTGGAGGGAGTGAAAGCAACTTGTGTCCAGACTATTAGCGTTGCAGTTGCCCAATAGTCAATACTGGTATCAAAATAGGTGTACTCAAGAGTTGTTTTAAATCATCAGAAATTCACAGTAACTGAAGGTGTGTTGTTTTAAAAGACAATGAAAGTTACATTGATATACCACAGGTGCTATATCTGAAGCTAAAACATCAGCACGCAAATGTATAGTTTGGCTAAAGTAAATAAAATGTTTGTAATTAGGCGTATAACTGTTCAAAATCCATTCTTAATCATGTATATTTGGACACATTGTTATTTTGAATGCATTTATGCATGGTATGTTCTTTCCTTTACTAAACTTATTACACTGATTTACAAATTGGCTATTTCAATATGGCAAAGCAATTACCAAATTTGAAGTTTTTAATGTTAAAAGTACAACTCACCACAAACTCCAAACTGCTGCTCTCATGGTCATTTATTGCTATGTGCTATACCAAATTCCCATAACAGATTCCCTTATTCTCTTCCCTATTGTGTGCAGCCTAAATCAGTTAGATAAATAGATGAATAAATTAATCTTCCTCCATTGACCTGCGAAATCACCAGTTTAGCGCATTTCCAATTACTGCCAAACGCGTTCACACATTTCAGCACCAAATGACTCTCTGATTGGGCTGTGTCTCTTCCAAATTGTTTCTAAACTACATGCTTCTTTATTATACTTATCTTTTGCTAATTGTACTGCTGTTGTGAGTATAATAAAAGCAGAAGTAGAAGGTAACAAAGTACAAGTACAGTACTTAAGTAATTTCTTACTTACTTTTTTTTTTTATATACTATTTAAGTACATTTTACAGTCGATACTTTTTACTATTACTTCACCACATTTGAGAGCAGGTATCTGTACTTTCTACTCCACAACATTTTATATCTGGACTGAAAAGAAAAAAGTACTTATCTCTGTGCTCTGAGACCTGCTAAAATGGCTGAGACTTTTTATTTTTAGCACATTTAATTTGAGTTAATGTCCCAATTTTGAGCTGACTAAATACACAAAACACCAAAACAACTAGAAAATGTAAGCAATCAATTCAATCACTTAATTCAAAATGATCAAAATCACTAATTGGGTGCTTTAATTTTCAAAAATCTCTGTAAAACACGTTTACTTTTTTCCTCTTTAAGTACATTTTTAAACAGGTACTTCAGTACTTTTACTTAAGTAGATTTTTTCATGTGAATCTTATACCTGAGTCATTTTTTTGCCCCTGTATCTGTACTTTTATTTAATTAACAAAACTGAGTACTTGATCCACCACTGATTAAAAGTGAGTGTCTTGCAGATGTAGTACTTCCCCATTCTAATCAGGGTGTAATGTAATGCTATGGGCTGAACAGTAGTTTTATTTGACACATGCTGCTCTGTGCTGTTAATATTGAGCTCTGTTATGAATGGCAGTACTGTCACCTCCCCACTGTGTCTGTTTAATTTTGCCCTCAGCTCTCATAATGTGTTCAGTCCACTCATTTTGACACACTGGTTTAATAACATGGTAATGCCCCAAGTGAGAAACAGGTCCAAAAAGAACTCATGCAAGCTGAGGTGAATTGGTAGCTTGGCAAAATTTTCTAGGTTTTAGTTCATTTCTTTAAGCGTTTTATACTCCAGAAAGCTGTAACATACTAGTAAAAGTACAATCAGTCGGTGATAGATACGTGAAATGGTTGGTTTGTGTATTTTGCTAATAGTGCGTTGTGAGTTGAGTCAGGTTTTGTAGTAAGTAAGTAGTAGTAGTAGCAGTAAAAGTAGTAGTCGCAGAAATATAGCCAAAAAATACTGTTAAAATTGATCTTAACATTTTTGTAGTGTCTTACTCCACAACAAAATTGGGTTCAAACTGGGACAAACCCTTGGATTAATTAATTACTGGACTACACCAGAACTAAACCAGGACCAGAGGAGGAGCAAATCTTTGGACTAAACTGGAACTTGAATACGAAAAGTATACCTTACCCTTACCCTATCGTTTACCCTATTGTTGCAAGTAAAACCACTTATAGGTCATAACCCACCAGATAGTGGAGATTGCTATACTGCTATATAAGAAATACAAAGAAGAAAGGAGTAGTGCCTTACATTGACCTTGACAGAAGTGGTTCAGTCACATCTCTGTCGCTATAGCAACAGGACTCAGACCTTGGATCGGTTTCAAAGGCGTATTCGCTGAAGCCTATAGTCTTAAATGGAGAAGTGGAGGGTTTAGTTGACTTAAGCAGCTTTATGTCACATCAGGTCCACGCAATCCCAAATACTTGTGGTAGAAAAGCAATAACATCTAATTAAGACATTGTAAAAATAGCTAACTGCAATGCAATGAATTTACCCAGATTCATTTGTTAGTAATTTAAATTCTTTAATAAAAGTTTCAATTCTTTCCACATTTGCATCTCTTACTTTCTGAATTTTTCTGAAATTTAATGTCTGAACATGTTTTTAACTGTAGCAAAAATATTTACTTCCCAGGCATAGTGTAGAATTGTAGACAATAGTTTGAAATAGTTTTGTACAGAAATTACTAAAAAACGTACTGTTTTAGTATTTGCCTCCAAATTTAATAGCTTTAAAGGTGCATTGTGTAACATTTCTAATGGAAGGTCCGTCAAATACTTTTCTCCATGGAGATGCTATTGCTTTGTCTGGGATGTTTCACAGTCTGGCATTAAACCTTTCTATCTTCATGGAGACCGAACCAGACCGAGTTACAGGTCAGATCTGTGGAGAGACAACCCCCCCCCGTCAGAACGCCTGTTTTTCTCGGTATTTTGGAGCTATAAAACCACCTGTAATTGAATATAAGGCAGAACCGTAAGGCAGAGCTGTTAAATTTCACACTGTGGAACAATCCAGGCACAGCACTAACATCCATAGAAACAAGCAGGTGACGGACCCCCAATCAAAAAGTTACATAGCTTACCTTTAAATACTCCTCTCTTTCATTCATTGTTTAGTTCATGGAATGTTTAGCCTCTTATCTGTTCCCACCATCTCGTGTTGATTGGTGAATTATTGAGGAGGGGTGACTTAGCGCTGGGCTGTAGCTCTGATGTGACTAACAGGGATTTGAACCAGTGTTTAAAAGATGCCTTCGAGCCACTACAACACTTGCATACTCCTACTGCATGATTCATGTGCATGTATTATTCACACCAGAGCTTGGGTTTCCTTTTTATGCTTTCAAAAATACTGGCAACAAAACACTTGGAACTACACTCGGGGTCTAGAGCCGTGATACTCACTCATCATCGTCAGTACTATTTGATTTAAACGTGCATTGTGTCATTTTTCTGGTGGAGGGTCTGTCAAATGCTTTTCTCCATGAAAATATTATTGCTTCACAGTTGTTTCACAGTATGGCATTAAACCTTTCTACCTTCAACCAGACCAAGTTACAGGTCTTATCTGTGGAGAGGCAGCCCCGCTCACAATCCAAATGCCTGTTTTTCTAGATATTTTTGAGCTGTAAAACCACTTGTAATTGAATAAATGTAAGGAAAAGCTGTTTAATGTTATGCTGTGGAACATTCCAGGCGGAGGAATGACATATCCATGGAAACAAGCAGATGGCAGATCCTCCACCAGAATGTTACAAAGTGCACCTTTACATTGTGGTAAATTCTTTGGATAAGCCAATTATTTAAGGGGTCCATCTGCTTGTCGTACTGGAGATATTATTGCATTGCCTGGAATGTTTCACAGTATGGCATTCAAAATCTCCATGGAGACAAGCAGGTGGCGTATCCTCTATCAGAAATTTCTCTGATTGCAGAATAGTAGTAAGAATTTGTATTTGTAATAGTAGTTGCAGTACTGGTAATTTTAGTTAGTACCTGTATCATCGCTATCCCTGCGTTTCAGAGTGATCAAATTAGGACTAAATATTTGATCATTTAAATAATGAAAAGTTCTCAAAATGGCATAACAGGAAACTGAAATTCATGTACAGCAATCATCAAAGTTTGTATAATGCGTTAGAAATAGTTGAAGTAGTTGTAGTAGTGATAAGTAATATTGTAGTATAGCGTATAGTACTTGTTTTTAAACTCTCAATACCTTTTAGTATTAAAAATTAGGTGAGAACTTTTGTGTGTTAGTAGTATACTGAATATATTACACAGTAAAATTATATCATACTTTAATTATGTTGTTTTGTTTGGGTAATTTGCTTTGATTCACCATTATTCTGAAGCTTGTGTCATTACTGTCTAATTAGTGACCATTAGAGAAAAATTCAAACGCTGTGGCTTTCCAAGTTTTCACAGAGTTGATTAGCAGTAATTGCAAGAGACGATAACTTACACTATGTGGGCTTTCAGTTCCAGTCATTTTGTTATTGCTTATGTGCCAAATATTCCCATCTTTAATTCCAGCTGTAAATTGTGAAATAAAATGAAATACACGTTAACTGAGCTAAGATAACATTACAAACACCACTGCATCATTAGCACGTTCTTTGTTCAAAATGACAGTGAATCAAGATGATGCAAGTGAATTTAGGTTTTATGACAATGTGTTTGACTGTGTTGTGATATTGCAATATATTGTTTTATGATATATATCTCAATGAGCTGTCAGTGTTTTACATAAACATTTTTTGACCTTTGCTTTTCTTAAAGGTGCTCTGCGTAACTTTCTGTCCACATGATTGTCTTGTTATTGCTTTGTCTATAATGTCGCACAGTATAACATTAAATACATCGATATGCGTGGAGACAAGCCTACAGTACCTCCAGGCCAAGTTACAGGTCAGATCTGTGGAAAGGCAAGCTCACTCACTGTAGGAATGCATGTTTTTTCATAGTATTTTTGAGAAGTAAAACATCAGTAATTGAATAAATGTAACATGGATGAGTTTAATGCCATATTGTATTTGTAGTATGGTAGTAATAGTAGTAAATACATAATTGTGCACTGTGCCCCACTTCTTGAATATAGCTTTCCCAATACATAAACATAACTGTATACGTTTGAGATAAGGTCTTTTTCTGTCCTCTGTATCCACCCAGAGCTGGATTTGGAGTCTGGAGACAGTGATAATTTGCAAACACAGACGTGCTTCTATGTGCTGGCCTCAGAGCGGGTCGCATGCTCCTCAGGGGGAAAGAAAAACACCCGGAAAACTTAAGACAACACACGGACCCATAGCGCACAATATACCCTGTGTGCAGTTCCCATAGACCTCTGTAATGTCCCATACACACACACACACGCACACACACACACACGTACAGGACTTACTCAAGCCTGCAGGAGCTGGGGCAGGCAGGTAAAGAACAGAGAGAGAGCAAATATTTGAAGTATTATTAGTGGACGATGTGTTCCTCTTGTATGTTGTAAGAGGCACATAAGAAGTCATGGATCCTATAAGAAATATATTGTAAAGAGTTCAAATTTAACTAAATGTATGAACAAATATCCAGTCTTTTAAAACATACTTGTACTGTGGATCTAAACTGAGACAGACCAGCTCCAAAATTAGACTGTAGTAGTATACTAAACAAGAACTTACAAGAGGAGGACAAAAATGTAGTTAAAACCAATTCTAACCCCCAGAAGGAATTTGTGTAACCCACTGGTACTATATTTTGAGAATTACTAGTGAATTGGCATGCAATATATTCACCAGTATGTGGTTAATTTCAATATGCAGTTTCCTGTCATTTAAAGCCACGTTAATGTCATTTGCATAAAATCACTAACAATGCAACTACTGAAAAGTGCAACCTACTAACATCAATGAAACTTAACGGTGCACTATGTAACTTTTCTAGTGGAGGGTCCGCCATTTGCTTGTCTCCATTATGACGTTATTGCTTTGCCTGGGATGTTCCACAGTATGGCATTAAACAAATATATATTGTATTTATTCAATTACAGTTTTTTGTTTCTCAAAACTACTGCAAAAAAATGCATCATTCCTGTGAGTGAGCCCACTTCTCCTCAGATCTGACCTGTAACTTGGCCTGGTGAAGTTGCCTGCTTGTCTCCATGGAGATTAAATTAAATGCCATACTGTAGGAATAACAATAACATCTACATGGAGAACCCAAGAAGTTTAAACTACATGGAGTCAAGCAGGTGGTGGACCTTCTACTTAGTTACACAGTGCACCTTTAAATATCTTCATTTGAACTAAGTTATGTTTGTGTACAAATGTGGTACTGCATGCTGTATTACATTCCCCTTAAATAACAGCAAACCGAATGCCTTCTTTTCTTGGTTTATTGGTACTCACACTTGTGCATTCCTAGTCCTCCAGCGCGATTAGCCAATGAGTGTCAATCTGATGCTAAACCAAGTGCAACACTCTCATAAGAGTCATGTAGGAGGAATGGCAGCCGCGTGTTGTTTGCCCTGGGTATTTCTCCAGTCCGTTTGTGGTGCAGTTAATTGGATTTTGGACTTAGTGTTTGCGTGAAAAGCTGCTTTAAAAGTGAATGGCAAATATTGTTGCTGTTGTCTTACCAAGAAGAAAAGGGTGGAAAGTTCCTGCAAAATCTAGTAAAGTAGGATTTCCTCTCTAATCCTTCCAATCTGAGAAGAATGTCAGGTCAAAGTAATGAGCAGGTTCACAAATTCACTTTGTTCATTGTTAATTTTTTTCCCTTGTTTCGTCTATTGAGTGTATTCTATTACCATACGTTTTGATGGTTAAAGGTACACTGTGTAACTTTTCTGGTGAAGGGTCCACTTGCTCTTCTCCCTGAAGATGTTATAATTTTATCTAGAATGTTTCACAGTATGGCATCTAACATATCTTACTGTATTGAGACTAGCAGGTGGCCAAGCCAAGTTACAGGTCAGATCTGTGGAGAGATGACTCCGTTCAAGGTTTTTCAACAATAAAGTTTTTCAATTAAAAAGATAAAACATACATCTAATGCCATACTGTGAAACATTCCTCGCAACTGGTGGACCCCCTAGCCCAAAAGATAAATAATGCACCTAAAATGTGCATGATTGAAACTTAATTGGGAGTAAAGCAAAAACTGAATACCAGGAAGGATTCAGTTTTTGCCTGATTTGGACTTCATCCAGTCCAAATCAGGTCTAAACCAGGATGTGATAGGGCTAAACCAGGCCTGAACTGGGTCTAAATTAGGAATAAACATAGAGACTTTCACGTTTTCTACATAATTATAATAAAATGTCATATTAAAGCATCTAGTCATAACAATTGTTATTACCATTTGGATATTTACTGTATTTCCTTTGAATGCTCAGGCCCTAACTCTCCCTGTCTCCCACAGGAGCCCTGGTGTGCTCTCCTGGCTCTGGAGGCAGGAGGTCGTGGACAGAATGAGCCTGCACGATGAGCTCTGAGCTGGGCCTCGCTGCTCCACACCGCCCCTTGTCGTCCGGAGGAATGACAGCTCTGTGGCGCCCCCTCTGGCTCTGCTGTGTCCTGCTGCCTCTCTATGTCACTGCAGCCCGTCTGCCCACTGCCCCGCCCACAGGTAGGTTTGAGTTTAAACTAAAGCATAAAAACAAATATGAATAAGTAATGGAAATAACGCTTTGATCCCATATACTGTAGGGTTGTTTTTTTTTATTGTATTACTCATTCTGTCGTCATGGGAACAAACACTATAGCCACAGCTGCCCTGGGACTAAGTGACAAAGATGTGGCTGTTATCTCCAACAGCCTCTTCAAATTCCTCTGCCACACACTAGATTTCCACTTACAGACAAGCTGGATTAAGTGTCTTGCTCAAAAGCACAACAGCACAGTGATCATAGTATGGGCTTGAACTACTAACACTGCAGACATTATAGGTCCTATATTACGCATCCACCATGTTGTCAGTAGAGTCGCAGTTCCAGGGCTGAAATCGTCCAAATGATTCTAGTGAAGGCGTATGAAGTTAAAAAACATGACATCACAACGTGGAACAGAGTGTTTTTGGTTCATGAGAAGAACACCGCCCAAAGATGCAGGGTGTGTTAAACATGTGTGAATGAAAGAAAACACAACTCCAGGTATGTTTTTGATAAGGAAACAACATTATAACATAAATCAGAAAAGAGCGTAATATGGACCCTTTAAGGTATCACTGACCAGCTCGCCAACCTTTAATTTGACAATATTGAGTTATTGGTATTGGTGTGATGTCATGTCTGCTTGGAGGAGACGCTCTGTTCACTACTTGAAATAATTTTATTTTGTAGAATTTCAGCATGTTTTGGGGAGTACATAATTGGATCATTTGGCTTGCTGGGCTTTGCGTGTTTGTCTTGCTCTTTGTTGTGAAGCTGAGTTAAACCCCATGGATCAATCCAGTCTAAACACTTTCTTCACTCCATTTTTGACATTTTCTACCAACCTCTTTCTCTACAACTGAAGAAGTAATTTATTTAAGCTGTTTAAAGTGATTTTCTGACAATGTTTACACACTTTTAGTTACAGAAAATACTTACTTTGGATAGAATCAGTGGCAGATCCTTTGTGCATGATCCATACCATGTATTCTGTAGACAATCTGACACCTAAATTACACTTTAAAACTGCTCAACGTGGGAGTGAGTCTATTCAAAGAAATATACTGCTGTTTTGACAGATAGTTATTATTGGAAAGTGTTGGCAGAAAAATATGGGAGCCTATGTCAAGATAAAACTTATGTATCTGTCCAATATGGCATTTTGAAAACCACACACGCACATGTCAATCAGAATGCAATTTGTCTCTGAATACATTGTTTATGCAAATATTGTCAGTAATAATGATCCATGGTTTAGCATAGCCATTATTATTATTATATTTATTGGAAGAGACCAGAGTGGAGAGAGAGTAAGACAAAGGATATTATAATTCATAAAGTAAAACTGCTATTATTTGAGCTACTAGTTAGACTTAGACAAACTTTATTGATCCACAAGGGACTTTATTTGAACACAGTACCTCACACATCACAATATATTATAGTAACACAGAGCAAAAACGTAAATGGTAATAATAAATTCTAAATAAGTAGCAAAAATAACTGGTGACTGTTGTCAAATAAGGCATAATTATATAAATGTATATGTACAAATAAAAATAAAACAATATAGAAATATAGTAAGTAAAACAAATATAACTCTGCTGTACACAAGAGGTCGTAAGGAGAAAACTGCAAAGACGAAATAGTGATTGATGTGACAGAAGGTTATCTGTTACGTAAGGGTGAGTTGTTGTACAGTTGTAGGGAGTATTATGTATGACGTAAGGGTGAGTTGTTCTACAGAAAGTGAGTTGTTGTTACTCAGATGATTAAAGTTGACTTTTCTTGAACTTGTGTGTCTATAATTCTGGGAAATCAGGGAATTGTCTAATCTCAAAGTGTGTGTTTCATTAATTTGTCATGACAAGCTTTACAAATGAACGTGTATTAGTGGTAGATCTTATCAAGTGCTAAACTATCACACAGCATCATGAATTTCACATTTAAAAGACCCTGAATAAAATCTGACATTGATTGCTCATAATATATTAACTCAAAGTCCCTCTCTGGGCCAACCTTTAGCTTTTTACCTGTATTAAACCCCCTTGTTTCTCCTCATGGGCCTTCTCTCCCTCCCTCTCTCCCTCTTTTTCTGTACATGTTACAATAGGCGTGTTGTGATCTAGCCTGCTTGATTGCGTTCTCTATTGGGAGCCATCATGGTCGATCAAACTAGACTTCATCTTCCAGCCAAATGTGTGTTTAAAAGCCCCGTAGGTGGTGAGAGATTGCACTGAGAAGACTGTGGAGCGGCTCTACATGACCGGATCCTGTTTCCAGTCACTAATGTTTTTGAATGAGTTTGATTAATTTAAGAGGCGCTGGGTGATGGTCAGGTGATAACATGTAGTCTGTAGGAGGCCTGTTTGTTTAAAGCAGAGTGAATTGGAGCGTAGTGGTGGTATGTGGGGAAAGAAGGTGATCAGGCAGGGCTTAAGTGGTTACAGTCAATCAAGTCTTATAAGCTTAAAGGTGCACTACGCAATTTAGGGGTGTGGGGTTCACGTGTTTATTCAATTAGATGTGTTTAAATTGCTAAATATGTCTTCTTACTGTAAGCAAAGTCGTAACTCCACAGATCTGACCTGTAACATGACCTGGTGGCATCAACGTGTTTATATGGAGTTAAACAAGTTTAATACCATATTGCAGATCATTGCAGGCAAAGCAGTAAATCACCATGGAGACAAGCTGGTGGCGGACTCTCCACCAGAAAAGTTACACAGTGCCCCTTTAAACCAGCTTTTAGGTATGCAGTTTTGTCATTATCAGCTGAATCAACTAAGGCTACTACGATACTGGGTAATAATAATGTTAACGTTAAGGTTAACATTATTATTACTATGTTTTTTGTTGTTTTTTTCTCAGAGGAGAGTCTTCTACTGGCTTGTCTCTATGGAGATGTTATAAAAATGCATGTTCTTTTGTTACAATAAATAAAAACACCTCCATGCTAGCAGACAAGCCACATTTTTCTATAGACTTCTCCCTGCACAATATGACTCCTATAATGGCATGATATAAAGCAGGGAGCCAAGCCATGAAATGAAAAGTAATGAGCCTAAAATACAGTTTAAATAACACCTCAGACATTTACAGTATATCTTAATACCTAAAGCTGTATGGTCTCAACCCCTCACCCTTTTGCCCCATATGCCCTGTCTCAGGTCTCATGTCTCCTCCTCCACAGATGGGCTCACAGTGGGGCTAAAGTGACTGTCATACTGGGGCAGATGGCACGTTTCCCCTCAGCCTTGGGTCATCCCTGCTCCATCACAACAGCAGCTACACACTGTCTCTATACTGTGTCTGTGTGAGGCAGGATTAATGTGACCCAGGTCAGACTTCATCAGGAATAAGGACGCAGAAATGTCCTTCAAAGTTTACTAACAAAATACTTACTCCATGTGTGCTATGTAAACTGGCATACAGTGTCAACTGCACACCATAAAAGGCCTTGTAAATTGTAGGCTGCATTACTAAACTTCAAACTTTTCACTTGTAAAATGAGAGGAAAAAGATGTATGTAAGACCTGAACCTATCTACACCTAAATTGTCCTTGTCTCATTACTTCTTCAGAGCATAAATAATAATGTTAGTATTGAAGTATAACATTTTGTTCCTTCTGCTGTGTATTCCATTGCACTCCTACACATTGTATAAGGCTGCAGCCATTGCCCTGTTTTACATGTATACGTGGTATATTTGCACAGACAGTGTGGTTTGAATGCCTTGTTTCCATAGACTCCTCTGTAATGTTATTCCAGAGCACGCTGCTGTTTATTTCTCCAGACTCTCGTGGCATTTCCAAAACCAGAGTGACGTCCGATGCCACACTGGACTAAAGGCTGTGTTTGTTTTATTCTACTCTTTATTTACTGACCCACACACGTACTACCACCGGCTGACAGCTCCCCCTGCAGAGAGCACTGCTAAAGTATATATGGAATACACACCCTGACTGAAAATGCACCATAAGCAGTTCTGATGTTTTACAACTTATATTGTTAACATGTCTTTGAAACATAAGCTGAAAATAATGAAAATATTCATTAAAGTTCAATTTAAAATGATTTAGAGGAGCATTCACTTTTCTGATGTGGTACACCATCTGTCTCCATGGTGATGCTAATGCTTTGCTTAGAGGGTTCCAAGCTTTGGCATTAAGCTTATTTATCTCTATGGAGACAAGCAGATGACCTTACCAGTCCAGTCCTTACCAGGTCAGGTCCATGAAGAGGTGAGCTAGCTTAAAGTAAGATGTATGTATGTATGTTTTTCAAAATATTTTTGAGCAATAAAGGACACCTGTAATTTATAAATGCAAGAAATGCAAGAAGCAAAACAAAAGCAATAACATCTCCATGGAGACAAGAAGGTGTAGCACCCTCCACCAGAAAAGTTGCATCATTTTGTGTGCAGGAGAGTCTTATTCCAAAAATACTATGCAGAAAGCCAGACATTTATTGAACAACTGTGATAATGATACTATGTTTGAGTGGCTGTTGAGTTAAATAGCTATTACCCATGAGGCTTTGCACCTCGATGGGCACTTTGAGAACACCATTTCCCAATTTGTGATGATGCTACAGCAATTTTCTCTGAAGCACTAGACAACTCCAGTCTTTAATCATATTCTTATGTAAATGAGCTGTTACGAACTCCCGTGTTTTTACCTTATATGTCACAAAATAGCTACACTTGTGTTAACGGATTTCATTCCCCTGGCAACTTTATCAGACATCATCTTTGGCAGGAACAGGAGGCGGAGGAGCCAAGTAAGCTGTGCAGAAAGACGATTTGTGAACAATGGCTGCTCTGTGTTCAGAACATCAGGGCTTTAATCCAGAGCCACTTAAGACACTTTAGTGAAGGGAATTAAACATGAAATACAGATCAGTGACTATTTAACAAGGGATCAGTGAGAGGCCGCGCTAGCATGTCTGCGTTAATGGACTTAGATAAAAGTGTTAAGGTAATCATTGCACTTAAATGCAATTACAGAGGATAATAAATAATGTATTATATGTAGTTTTGATTGATTTTTAATATTTAACAAAACCAAACCACCATTTACAGGTCAGATCTGTGGATAGGCAAGCATATGTAGGTTTGTTTGTTTTACTAAGGTATTTTTTGAGCAATAAAACACCTGCAGTGAAATGAGTGCCAGATATTTAAATAAAATGACATATCAGTATCATCCCTGGTATATGGTTTATTATGTTCTTTGATGCTGTCTTAAAGGGACTGCGAAAGACAAAGCAAAAACAAAACAACCGCTATCAAACAGCGTCGTCTTTTCTATAACTGGATAATGTTTTGTAGCATTTGTCTTCTCCATTTCGCACAGTGTACATAGACCTCCAGCTTTTCTAAACTTAGACCTGTGCTTTCTTTCATCACCTTTTTGGCTAATTTCCAGATGTCAATCACTGCTGGAGCTCTTTGATGATGCTCTACCTGTTTGGGACGTCCTGGGGCACACACACACGCGTACACACACGCACAACAACATACACACACACCTGTACCTGGCTCTCCCTCTGGCTTGGTACTCCTCGCGCTGACAGTCATGTTGACATATGGCTGGTTTTTAATTACAACTCTCCCCTTGAGGAAATTGTTGAGATACTTAGAAGATAAGACAGACATGGAGGAACAAAGGGGCTCGTTGTACCCAAACGGACTGTGGCTCTGGGGTGAAGGGGCAGGAGTCAAATCTGACAAAACGTTTTCTAAGCCGAGATTATCTGATTGATATTTTCTTTTACTTTTCCAAGGATCGATTCAATGTACTCCTTGTGCTATAGTCACGACTCTTAAATCTTCAAATTTTTGCACAGTTTTATAGGCAAATAGTCATTTTTTAATGAGATGTGACTAACTCTAAGCAACATACACAGTTTTCATGTATCAAAAATCAAAAATTTGCTAAAATATACAGTTGAAAATCCAGACACCAGGGTTAACACCAGGTTAAATTCCAATCTAAATGTATTAATTATTATGAGTCAATATGTTGATCCCATAATATTGTTATTATACAAACTCAATTCATGACAAAAATATCATGATTAAATGTAATTTATAACTTTTTGTATATTTAAACCCATGCCAGACTGGTTTGCATACCTTCTATAAGTAAGAATTCCTAGTTCACAGAATGTATGGAGACGGCGGGTTAATTGCGCAGACTTGATTGAATTCTTTTGATGGATGATGCTGTGTCAGTGCCAGGAGACAGTGTCCTCTGCCTGTCCAAACATGTGGCTGGGAAAGAGCCAGAGGCAGACAGATGGTTGGTAGTACACAGAGCTCTGAGAGGTTCAAACTCGCACAAAGAGGAGACACCACCCCCCTCTCCTCCTCCTCTCCTCCTCTGAGACCCTTTCCTCATGGGGCAGGGCCACAATAGTCCCCTTTAGACCCCATGATCTGATCCAGTGTCCAGCTAAAGTCATTCACTGCACACCTGGACCTGATCTGATTCTACATGTGTGCGCTGTCACTAAGTAGTAAGTAAATATTTAGCAATTGATCATTTGTGCGATCATGTTCAAAAAGTAATCTTGCTGGAAAATTAGTCTTGGCTTTAATAACAAGGACAGTTGGAATTGTTTCCATAGCTATTATGAAGCCAAATCAAAATATATCTTCTGAACGACCAAAAGTCTTCAAAAGGTTCTTCAAAACAGGAATAGAATAGAATATCTTTATTTGTCATTGTAACAGATACAACAACATTAAGTGCAGTCCTTGTTCAGTGCAAAGGTAGCAATAAATAATTAAAGATAAAAAAGATAGTGTCACTATGGACATTAAAAAAAGTGCATAAAAACCTCAGACACTCACATATATCTCAGCCATACACATCCACATTCATAAATGTAAGAACTATGCTTTGGTAGCACCATTTAGTGAAATAACGGCTGTTGGGTTAAAACGGAAGGAAGAAGTTGTGACTAAAACCCAAGGTGTGTGGTGTTGTGTGCTGTCAGAGTGAATAGACTTTTTAAAAGCATTGAACCTAACTTTATTATTGTAGGAGAGTAACATCTATTTTGCCCCATAGATAGAATATATTAGGGGCGTGCAAAAATATCGAAATGTTTATATATTGATATATCATGTTACTAAATTTGGTGTATCGTTACCGTGGGCTGCTGTATTGACCAATAGTCATTGCCAAGAGTACTTTTGGTATCATTTTTTGACCTCACTACAATTTTGTTGCTTATTTAGTGTAAGGAAACTTGTTTATAAACTTGACATATTTGCTGTTTCGAGTAGAGATTTAACAAAGAAATATTGTTGCTAAAATGTATTTGGTTCTTAATTGTGATAATATCATATCGTAAGCCATGTATTATGTATCAAATTGTGAGGTACCCTGTTATTCCCAGCCCTAGAACATGTAAAAGCAGCACTCTGAGAGGAAATTTGTTTGAGAATACTGTGTACAAGGTCATAAAACAGCATTAGCATTGGGTGGGCAGACATTTTAGCATGATTTAACATTTAGTCAGAGATAAGACTTGAAGCATTCTTTGCAACTTTATGTGTTCTGCCCATCCAGTATAGCCATAAGCCTACAGCTTCTGTTTGAGGCCACCCACACCTCCCCCAGTGCAGCTATAACCCCCTCCCTGTCCCCTCGGTTCTGTTATTCTGCCAAAAGAGTTAAAATAATAAACTTAGTAACGTCTGCGCGCTGTAATGGACGCTGCTAAGAAAGATGAGACAGACTTCTGACACTTGAGGTCACTCCAACTTTGTGTTTTCCCTCCGAAAAAAGTGAGACCCACATTTAAGTATTTTTCTGAATGTGGTGTGTCTTGTAATTTGCGGCATTTTTTCCACATGGGACAACTTTCCTTTCGTTCGTTGGGGCTGCAGTTTTTAGTGGTTTATCTTCACTGTGTCATTGCACAGTTGATCTTTTAGCTGGAGCGGTGGTTGGAGTATATTTAGGAAAAAAAAACATCAAGAGATTTTAAAGGTCCATTTTGACTATAGATAAAAAGCTCCAATTTGGTCCACACAGCCTCACTCACCCAACAAGCCACTTCAGTGCAGTCAGACTCCAAAGCTTTGTTGTTCAACACGTTTACTCAGCCTTTTTTAACCATCTCTCATTTGTTTTTTTGTGTGCAAGCTTAAAGATGTTGTGCTAGCTGAACACCAACAAAAAAGGCGTTTTATACACTGGCTTTGCTGGAGTGTGTGCAACAGTGCACACGGTTTTTCACAATTCTAAAGCACACTGAAAATAGTTCAGCTAAAATAAAGTTTCGTTTCGTGGCTGGAAAATTTCAAATCTGGATTCGGATGAGTTTTGGATATTGGTTTCCTAAGACTATTTACTGGCCAATATTGATCTATAATATTTATTTCTTCAAAGCTTTTCTATAGTTACTTACAGGTACATAACACATTTGGATCGATTTTGTTTTATATTTTTATTTTGTTTTTCCAAGATATATAATGCCATTTAGTAATCAGAACTGACTGATCAGAACATTGCATTGGTAAATAAACTGAAATGAAATAAAAATGTCATAATTTCTATATTACTTGCCTTTTATCACACAAAGACAAAGCTTTATCTCCAAGTTTTTCATGGTACACCCAACCTGTAGTATACATACTGTGCGTTAAAGTCTGTTAATCTAGTGAATATTAAAATAAAAATGGAAGCAGATGTTTCATTTTAGGCAAGTTTACATTAGTTACAGTTACATTACAAACCGCTCAGTGGGGATGGGGTACATGGGGGTAGATAGAGGTACATGGTGGGGGTATATGGGGGTTGGGGTAGATTTTGGGCTGGTGTAGATGTCTGCTAGAGATGTGTGTGGACAACTGCGCAGTCCAGTTGTTGTTCCCTCATAGAGCTCCTCTCTCTGCGTGCGTGCGTGTGTGTGAATATGGGTGTGCGTGCATGTTTACGTGTGTGTGCGTGTGTGTATCTGCAGCAAGGAAACACAGGGATGGGGGGATTATGGGCTTTCCTGCTCCTGTCCCGCTCTCATAAGACTGTGGACAACGACCATGTCACTTATGTAAGTACTATGGCCGCTACAGCAGTATGTGTGGTAATGTTGATATTTTGGTACACCATATAGTCATAGCATGGAGTTAAAAACGTGCACTGTAATAGGGCTGCATGATTTTAGGGGATAAAATCAAATTGTGTCAACTCCACTAGTATTAACATTTGAGAGAGAGAATAATGAAATATGAAATCATTAACTAATACAAGAAAGTTTAAACTACTGATACAATAAGTTTTTTTCTATAAATAAATGTGATATTTTGTTCCTTTCAGAAGCCTTGGTGAGATGGGACTTGCATCTGTATAATTATGTAATATAAATAATTGCAGCCTTTGATAATGGTGCTAATGGTAATTTGAACTATAACTTGGTAGAAAATGGTAGAAAGGTTCATTCTGCATTGACTTCTGGTGTGGAAAATGCTCTGAAGTAATAGGATTCAAGACATTTAACAGATTAATAATTTATAACATATGAACTGGCCTGCCTAGTGCCACCCCCAATTACAGTTGAATTTAACAGGCATAAACCAGATAGCTGGCTCTGTCTTGGGGAAAGACCCAAACCACACATGGGATTAGTCTAGTCATTTTTAGGCTTCAAACAGGCTGCTTTGAAATGAGTTGCAGGAAAATCACAATAGGCAACAACATGTGTGGAATAAATAAAAACATGTTATGAAGTTTATGACAATGGAAAACTATAAAAATGTGACAGATGTGGTGTTTCGTCCAATAGCAGGTCTGTGTAAGTAGGAAGTGAGTGTGATAGCGCGGGTTGATCAATATTATAATAATATTAACCCACGATACAGGCCACGCCCACACACCTGAAAACATAAAGGTGCACTATGTAACTTTTCAGGCAGAGAATCCTGTTTTCTTCATGTCACCTGGTCAGGTTTACACATCAGATCTGTGGAGAGGGACATTTTTGAGCAATATAAACACCCATAATTAAATAAATTCTAGATAGAAATGTTTAATGCCATTCTAGGGAGCATTTTAATTAATTTAATTACTCTACCCATCCCTAAAACTGAGAATTATGATAGTTTGCTAACATGACAGTGAATTTATTGGGACATTTTTTTTCTATATCAGTTATTTCTTACTATTACTTGCTATTACTTACTATTATTTACTACTAATACTACTACTACTACAACAACTCTTCTTTCTTAATACAAATGAGCTTGTCTCTTTATTGAGTACCTTGACACTGATGTCTCTGTCTGCTCACAATCACAGTCCCACCACCGGAGCAGGGCTGGACATTATTTGGGGGTATGTCATCACTGCGGGGAGGAGGTACACTGGCCACACTGAAAGGGTCGGAGTTAAGGTCGTGGTCGGGGTCGCGGGGGTCAAAGTTTAATGTTTCAATCAGGCCTCTCCTTGTACAATGCACCTCCTCTCAGCTGTTTCTGCTCTTCAAACTTCAAGACGCCTTTGCCCCTTTTGGAGATAAGAGTAAATGGTTCTAAAATTGCACTTAGCCTCTATATCTTATTAAGGTCTGTGGACAGTCACCCCTGTTCACAGAAGGAATTATTGTATTTTTGAGCAATTAAAACACCTGTATTCAATAAATACTAGATGTAATAGTATTTATTATTTATTATCAATAGCAATCAGAAAAGTTACGCAGTGCACCTCTAAGTTATTTATTGCCTGATCCCTGTCGTTGCTTTACACCTCTGTTCACACTATTTCAAATGTGTTTTTATCACATTTTCACAGACCACTGAAGTCGTTTTTTGTCTTTCATCACTTACTGGTTCAGCAAAAATCTTTGGCCACTAAAGCTGCTGATGAAGCTTCCAACACTTTGGCTTTGTAGAGTGCCAATGTATTTTTCATTCATTTTTTCTTTTATCTTCTTTGCTGTACCCCAACAACTGTGGCCTTTAGACTGGGAACCATGACCCTGTGTTCATAACAGGGCTGACATTTAGAGTCACCAAATGTTACTCTTATCTAGCAGTGTTTTCAAAAGCCAGAGCTCTTTAACAATATTGTAATACTGTAATACAATATTTAATAATATGGGTACTCAATATACTATAATACTGAAATTAAAATTATCCAAATGATTCTAGTGAACGTGTATGGAGTTTAAAAACACAGTGGAGCACCACATGACTTCACAAGGTGGAACACAGTGTTTTCAAGAGAAAATCTCAGCCCAAATATGCTGGGTTTTTGTGTTAATGAAACAAAACACTCCAGGTATGCTTTTAATGAGGAAACAACATACAGTAGATCAGAAAATAGCATAATATGGGCCCTTTAAAACAAAATATTACTGAATGGAAAAAGTTCTCAAAAAGTTGCATATAACAGAAAGATGAAACTGTTGTTTACCTATTTACCTTGCATTTTTAAGAATCCTTTGTTCCACATCTGGAGTAGCATAACCCAGGGCCTTGTTAGAACTCCATACAGGCCCTTCCAAAGTCCACTAATAAAGGCATCTTGTAATCGGCTTGGGTCTCTGCAGCCGAGGGGAAGTGTGATTCTTTGGTGGGGCGCCCCTCGCACACACTCCGCGTACATCCTGGCTTTTGTGACCCGCCGCTCCTTAGTCCTCGCACTTGTCTGCTGAATTGAAAGTAGGCCAGTTCGTCTTTGGAATGACAATTAACCAGGGATGGACCCAACCCAACATGTGAAGGGGTGTGGGGCGACCGCGTGCTAGCATGAAAGGGCCCGGGCCGATTCAGCCGTGCCAATACGCCGCTCTGGACCTACTGTAACTTCCGATGCTCGTTAGCGGGGCAGACAGCAGCGGGTAGGGGTGGATGTGATGGGGCAGGGGTGGATGTGATGGGGCAGGGGGCAAAGGCTGGCACACACTGTACTTATACTGCTACCACATCTTTGATCACACGACAGCTTGGGGAAAATATGTAAATGTGGTTTTATTGTGATTACAGTGAGTTAGTGAGAAGACTCTAAATACATCCTGGAGCATTAAGATGATTGAAATGTACTACTAAATACATACAATAATGTTTTTTAAAACAGTATAAAACTTTTTAATGACTGTTTTGAAAGCGTCCATATTACTTTATTTTCTGTTATAATGTTGTTTCCTCATCAAAAACATATCTGGAGTGGTGTTTTGTTTCATTCATGCATGTTTAACACACAAGCCCTGCATATTTTGGTTGACATCTTCTCTCAAACAGAAAATACTGTGTTCCACCTTGTGATGTCATGTGGTAATACAGGAAGTGCTCCACTGTGTTTTTAAACTCCTCACACCTTCATTAGAATCATTTGAATGATTTCAGCCCGGAAATTGCCAATCTACTGAACAAAAGGTTAAAAGTAGCTGTTAACTTGAAAACTACCACTTCATGACATCACATGGTGGAACAGAGTATTTTGAGCTTTGGAGATGTAGACAGACTAATAATAAAGGATTAATAACAGTGCTACTACTCATGATGACTATACTGCTGCTGTTACTTACTGCTACCACGACTCCTGCTACTATTATACTACCACTGCGAGATAGGGACAGTGCCTTAGCGGAGGATGTGCAGTAACTTCCAGTGTTCATTAGCAGGATGGGCAGCAGTTGGTCGGGGCAGAGGTGTCATTTGGAGCCAGGGCAAAGGGCTGGCACAGGCTGGGGCGGGATGTTTAGAGGTAATGTCTAACTTTGACTGGATTCTGGATTCTCTTGTATTGAGTCCAAATGGAGAATAGTGGAAACAAGCTCAAGACGCCCGCCCAAGAACAGCTTTTCTGCCTCTCTCCTTGATCTAACTTGGGACATCCTACTTTTTTTTCTTTCTTTTTTTTTTCTTCTTCACAATCCTCTCCTCCTCCTCCTCCTCCTCTCCTCCTGGCAGCCGTGGCCCTCTCTACGGTGTGAGGTTGTCAGGCTGGCCCAGATTAGAGCTATTGTCCGGAGGTATTCACATCCGGCCAAACCATATTAAAGAGAGATTAGGGTGGGTTTTTTCCGCACAGTGTCAGGGTAAGTCTAAAGGAGCTGGGCTTACCATTGGCATAGTGGTGAAATGGACAGAAAGAAATGTGTTTTGGGGGAGGGGAGAGCAAGGGGGGGTGGATCCTGTGTGAAGGTGATAGTGGGATGATGTACAAGTATGTACTGAGGTCTGCTATTCACTATTGTCTCTAGTACTACTACCACTCCTACTACTACTACTACTAAGATACAGGAATTAAGTAATTGCCTGCTGTTACAGGTTATGCATTAGTAACACACTGTATTGTACAATTGTACCACCACCACTACTTGTACTACATCTGCTAATGCTACTACTACTCCTACTACTACTACAAAGAACAACTACCACTACTCTTACTACTGCAACTACTATTACACGTACTGCAACTAGTAGCATTATTGCTTTTGTTACTACTACCACTACTATCATTGTTATTATTATAACTATTGCAGTACTTCGTTTAATTGTTGCTTTGGTTGAGAACTATATTTTCATCTAGAAACAGCATACATGTCTTTCTACTTTGGTAAGCAGCTGTTTCTTACATAACATAATATTACTGTAGCCTCTAATCAGTTTATATTTCTAGGTCTATGTAATCAGTTTAGGAGGAAGTAAAGTGGAGGTTAGGTGGCCCTGTGTGAAGGTCATGTGATATGGGGGGCTGTGGGGGTCTAAGGGGGTCCTGTCCTGGTGCCAGACACTGTTGGCAGTTACTCTCAGTTCTCCGTCTAGGAAGTGGGAGAATGTGTTGGCATCACGCAGCAACAGACGGCAGTGGTGAGGTGATCAGGCTCCCAACCAAGCTGTGTGCCTATAGAATATATATTTACCTCCAGATTATTTAGAAATGTAAAACTGTTTCAGTATCCTTTTGTGACTTCTCCGTTTGTCACTAGATATTCGTCATAAGAACCAGTGTAATCAAGCTCTGAAAACATTCGAATCATTTAGATACTTTCAACCCTGGAACTGTCAATCTCTACTAAACAAAAGGTAAAAGGAGCTGTTAACTTGAAAACTACCGCTTCATGACATCACAAGGTGGAACAGAGCATTTTGAGCTTTAGAGATGTATAAACAGACTAATAATAAATAGTTATAACATGGCTTAAAGCTCTCAAGAGTCAATTTTGCGTAATATAGGACCTTTAAATAGGGTCAGCATTTAATTTTTTGTGTATTTTTACTAGAGCCAATGCAATGTACTGTATGTATGTATGGCTAATTACCTAAATTGTTTGACTTGTGATATAAAGAGGGTTTTTGACCTTTAAAAATAAGGAATATGTGGACTTCAATAATACTTATGATGTAAAGGCTTTATTATGTGTCTCCAAACATCAGGACTTCTCTGTGTGATTCAAAGCAGAGCGTCAGGTGTAAAGGATCCCATTGACTGTGGCTTGGACCAAGAGCACTATATTTGGTCTGACCAGTCTGAAGGAAAGGAAAGAGGTGAACTTTTGGACCAGCTACAATTTTGGAAGAAGTCACAGAAAGTCCTTTGGCATAGATTTAAAAAGACAAGTCATGGTGAATTACATCGAGAAAAAAAACAAAAAAAACAAAAAAAAACCTGAGATAAGAGTTAAGTTGTTGCACATCGTCTACACCAATCAGACATAACATTTCACTTAGAAGTAAAGAGAATAACACAGATTTTCTTTTAATCTTGGCACCTGTCAGACTCGGGCTTTTAAGAAGAAAGTGGATTGCCCTAAGTTATGATGATTTTTACTTCGTCTTAAAAATGCGAAAAACACTAGTTCATTTTTGCGGTCCAACGTATCACCTTATATTACTTTTTAGTTTTCAATACTAAATTACTTTTCAATTACTTTTTTTTTTCTGATGTCACAATAATTCTAATAACAACTGGCATGCTAACCGTGCACTTGCTGATTATCCGACAATAAGCCTAAACGGTTTATAATGACATGCAGACAGTACACAGTGGACAGGAAAAAAATCATGTTCAGGTTCATTATAATTTAATCTATTGATAATAACTGAATGAATGTGATATATGAATGAATTTATTATATGGATCAAATATGTTATAGCGCTATAAGCCAGGCTATATTCTCCAGCTGTACATTTATTAACTTCACAGTCGCTGCTACTGAAGGATCTCAGAAATGTGTAAAGTATTTTGTGCTCCCCGTTCAACAAGGAGGAGTCCGTCTTTTCAGTAGGAGAAGCAAACAACTAATTATCAGCAATAAAATCGGTCATTTGTCGTGGATTTTTTTCTCTCTCTTCCTTTGGCCCTGTCTACAGATGTGGAGGCACAGTCTTGTTGTATTATTAGCTCGCTAAAGTTTGGAGGAGGGAACAGGAGCAGCTTGATAAAGATAAATGTCTCTGAGCCCCATCTGGAATCCATCACCTTCACAAGCAGTTTGGGGAGATCTGCTTTAAAAAGGTATATGCTCCTACCGGACTCAATAAAAGAACTTGTTAAAAGGGAAAAAAATGAATGAAAGAAAAAGTAGGTAGTTGTAATTAACGCTTGTTTACGATCCTTTTTGGCCTGTTTGAACCTGCAGAATGTACCTTATGCAAAGCAGTGTTAGGGGCGTCCCAGAACAGTGTGTTTTACTGATATGTGCAGTGATGAAAGCTGGCCAGAATCAGACACAAATAAAAGTTTTTAAAGGTACATTACATAACCTTTCTGATAGAGGGTATTCTACCTCCTTGTATCCTTGGAAATCTTATTGCTTTGCCCGAAATGTTTAATACTGTGGCATTAAAGGTTTGATTACTCATGTTTTTATTGCTCAAAAATACCTTGAAAACATACTGTGAGTGGAGTAACCTCTCCACAGATCTGACCTGTATCTTGTCAAGTTGAGTTCATGTGTAAATTGTTATTCATAATTAAGAATGCAAACACAACTATTTTATTTATTAGCCAGATCCTGAACCATAATTTTGGTGGTTGGCCTCACACAAACCAGGAATCAAACTGGAGACTATGTAGTGATGAAGCGACCTACCAAACGATTAAAGGACTTCCTGGACACCTATGAAGTAGCACTACTGTACGCCACAATGATCTAAAGTGTCTCTTAATCTCTCCTTGACGCGACTTGATACGTTAGTCCCCTTTGGTCTGGTCTGGAGCTTTTCCTGTCCCATGTAGACTCCCTCACCAGCAGCAGCAGCAACAGCCTCTGTGCATGGCCTCTGTGTGTGTGTGTGTGTGTGTGTGTGTGCGTGTCTGTGTGTGTGTGTGTGTGTGAGAAAGAGGTAGAGCCAGCGCGCACAAGCTAGCCACATAAAGAAGCCTTTTCAACCCCACAGCGTTGCAGCAAGCCGGGCCCCTGCACAAGTTTGGAGAGGATAAATAAACCACTTGAGACGCACAGAAAAGATGGAGCGGACAGAGCACGGTCTCAAAGAGGGACTTATATTATTCTGAAGGGCTGTTTGTTATGATATTGAGCCCAGAGGGGGTGGGTCAGGGGGGTACGCTGATTTATGGAGTGCCCAGGCTGCACATAGGCCACTCAGGAGTTGGCATGCATTTTTGTTTTTTTCCTTGGATAAAGTTTAACTAATAGAACATTGTAATAGAACTGAGTAGTGAAAAGACCTAAGATGGCCTCCTTGCATTGCAGCTTTAATTGATGACTGTGTTTCATATATAAAAGCTTTAACCAGTCACATGCTGCCAATCGAATAGGTCTTGAATTCATTGTAAACATTGCTGCCGAGTCAGTATTTGTTGAAAATGTACTGTAGCACGAAGAAATCGTCAATTACAATAATCACATAGTACTTTAACCGCCACCTTTTTGTTTCTGTTGATGCTATTGCTTTGCCTTTAATGTTCCACAGTATGGCATTAATGTATCTTTCATTTGTTTTTATTATGGGTATTGTTGATGCATTCTTACTAAGTTGCCTCTCCACATATCTGATATGTAACTTTGTCTGATTGGGGTTACTTGCTTGTCTCCATGGAGATAGATACGTTTAATGCCATACTGTGGAGCATTCCAGGCAAAGCAGCAAAATCTCCATGGATGCAAGCAGGTGGCGTGCCCTCCATCAGAAAAGTTACAGTGCAAACTCAAAACTTTTGTCATATTTTTGACATATTTTATGGTAGAATGTTACTTCATAAAACTTTCTAAATGTGAATTGGGAATACCGCAGTGACAGAAATGGGTTTTGGCCGTATTAACAAATGCATAAATTTTGAGTCTCAAAACACAAATGTAGTTTTATTTTATGGCTTATAGTGCACATTAGCTCCATCGCATCACATATTGTAGCAGTGAACAGCAGGACCAGTGTCTGTCCTTAGTCTGCAGTGAGGAGACACCAGAAGGATGGGACTGTCTGCTTTGTCAGTATCACATGGGGTTTGGCAATAACAAGGACAATATGCACTTTTAGGACTGTTTTTTGTTTTTTGTTTTTTTTTACAGCATTTCAAAGTTCATACAAGTTGAGTGTAGTTTGAACCTCTGTGACTTTCCCATAGATCCATGTGCAGATTGGAGCTGTGGGTTTGAGTAAACGTGGGCCAATAAAGCGTCATGTTATCTGATTTAGAAGATGAATGACTGCGTACCCACCTGCCATGGTTCTTCAGAGCAAACTGAGGGTCAAAGAGTCAAAGGAGCTCAATGGAAGACAGATTTCCATAAAGTGTGAGTGAGAGGGGAGTTTTGTGGGAGCAAGCCCTAACTTATGAATTTGTGGTCATACCAAGATGTAAAAGTAACAGATATGTTTGTAGTAACATGGTTGGCTTATCGCTTCAGCTAACTTAAAGGTGCACTCACCATTTGTCACCATGGAGATGTTATTGCTTTGCAGTAATGTCCCATGGTATGGCATGGTATGTCCAATCCAACTTACAAATTTCTATATCATGGAGACAAGCAAGTGACATCAGCAGGTCAAGTTATAGGTTTGATCTATGGAGTGGCAACCTTGTACATAGTAATAACGCAGGTTTTATTAAATTGCTAGCTATGAAAGTGTGTGTAATTAAACAAAGGCAAGATAGATACTTTTAATGCCAATTATTCCAGGTAACTCTATAACATCGTCATAGAGAAACGCACATGTTCTCCTCATGCAAAAAGTTTCATAGTTTATCTTTAAAACAACAACTGCCATTAAATATCTTGTTTGCTTATTTCTTTTGTGATATTTTGTTGCTATAGAAAAGCAAACAGCTGAACTTTTATTTAATGAAGGAAAACCTCAAAATTACTCTTACAGACAATTATACACTTGGGACAATATAATTATCCGTACACATTTCTTTTGAATTACGCCATCTTCCCTTCTTCATACAAGACCTCTGATCCATATTGTTCACCACAGCTGGTCACACAACAGCTGGACCTCTGTGTGAAGTGCAGCCCATAATAATCACACATTCCTCCCATTTCTGTGAGCCCCTGTCTGTCGTCACGGCGATCGGACATGTGACCCCACTTTAGACTAGACTCCAGACACCAAGAGTTGTCCAAGAGCAGAGTGACAAAACCAAGACGATTGTGGGACTATATAGTGAACCAATAGGCCATGAGGTTTAAGGCACAAGACTCAGTTAGATGAAGTATTTAAGGGAGATAGAGATAAGAAAAATAATCGAGAAACACCTGTGTTATGGCATCTCTTAATACAGAATACAAAAATAGAAGATAGATAAAGATATAAGGATTTTTTGATCAGAGTATTCAAAGGAAACCCACACAGAAAGGCCCATTCTAGTTTGGGAATTGAAATCAGGTCATGTTTGCTGTGAAGCAAGTCTTAACTACCTTAGTGTCAAAAAACAATATGAGATTGTGAAATAACTGAAGAAATTAGTGCATCAGTTGGTCAAGAGTGTAATACTGATTTTGATATATATTATCAGTATTATTTTAGGAGCTAATTTAACAAGAATGTGAGACTGAGACATTTTTTCACTGTTTTTTGTATATGTCTTAAATTCAGGAATATCATAAAATAATTTGAAATATTTCCAAACATGAACATCAGTATGCGGCTGGATAAAACGCTGGAGACAAGACCACTACAAGATAACACATAAAAATCCATTTGAATTCTACCTCACATCGGCCTGCCCTGAGCTGACACCTTTCCGAGTCCAATGCATTTCTATTCAAAGCAGCGTTCCCATCTGCATTTGAAAGTACACCATCCCATGAAGCACTAGATATTCTCTGATTGCATTTCCTTAAAAAAATCTTATTGTGGTTTTGTCTCACACCTGAGAATGGAGTTTATAATGTATGATTCATATAGTTTTGCTTTGTTTTGCTCCTTCAATAAATTGCATTTGCCTGGCCCAGGGCATAGTGAGGATGTAGGAAAGAAATGGGACTGGTACTTCAAAGGGAAAGAAAGGCGTTTTGTACAGGAAGTGAGATGAGGCACAGCGGCTGCATTAAAACACCATTACACCAGGACAGTGATAAGGCACACTGTGCTTTTTCAATAGGATTTGTATTACGTATTTTTGTTCACTTGTGAAAATATCATGGTAAGAATTACTATAGATTTCCTTCTAATCTAAGTGGAGTAATATCAGGGTATTTACAAACAGGGCAATTCCAAAATAGTATAATGTATGAGCAAAAAGACAGAAGGCATAAAAAGTTGAATTAAAAATATGAATCCCAAAATTGGTAGATATTAAAACTAGTACGTCTAATACTTATACAACAGTTTGACAATGACAGTTTTGTAGTGTTTGCAACTTTAAAATAGTTAACCACCATCTGTTGGCTTATATAGATTGTATTGCTATTCCTGGAATGTTCCACAATATGGTATTACACATATCTATCTGGCATTTATTTAATTGTGGGTGTTTTAATCAAAAATTCTTTGAAAAACTATTCCATTCTTTCTGTTAGCCTGGGGTAAAAAATATTCTCTGCAAAAATATTCTCTGCAAAGCAAAAGCATCTCCATGTACTAGAGCAAGTTGCGTATCCTCCACCTGAAAAGTTACGCAGTGCACCTTTAAAATCCCAGCCTTCCAAGTCTACCATTAGCCCTATACACATCAATCATGGTGACAAACACTGCTCCATTGTTTGCTTTATGGGAGAACTTGGTTGACAACTTCATCCCATAAATTCCCTAAACTAAAAGCCCCGTACTCACTAGTTTAGTCTATGAGCTACTGTTTTTCATTGAGAGAAAGAGGTCCGTGCATTCAGAAGTGACCTACGAGTCTCCAGAGATAACTATATCAGCCTTATAAAGCCCTAGCCTCATATATTTAAGTGGAGCATGTATTCTTAACCTGCTCCCTCCTTTCCTTTCACCCAGGTCATAAGAAAAGGTAGCAGGACTTTCACGCTGCGTTAAGATTTACGTCCAGTGCAGTCGTCTTGGTGTTTTTCTTCTCTTCAATGGTTTTTTGTCTGTAAAAATGCATAGTAAATATTGTTGTCAGACTAGCGCTGAGACATGGCTTGAGTTTAAGAAGAAAATAGAGACAGAGAAAACAACTCACAATTCTTCCAGACAGCTATTTGCTTTATGAAGGGATAAATCATAGGCTTGCACTAGAATAGTCTTTTTCAGTGGTTTACAATGAAATCAGGGTTCAAAGTAGTTCTGGAAAACATTTATATTACTGAGGGGAAGTGTATAGCGCTGGATTACTTTAATTAGACTTTATATTTACTTGTGCTGCTTTAAACGAAACAAAGTGTTCAGTTTATTGCTTGTTTTTTTTAGAACTCATTTGATAAGTTTTAACCTTCAGGGCCACTGTATAGGGGTAAATAATTATAGTATTCAGACTAGGAAAGGCTTATTATTTATCATGTTTTGCTCTGTCTATGTAGTTCAATAGATTGTGACCTATCTACTTATGTAATATTTAAGCTGTAAGTTAGCTGTCAGATTTTCCTTTTGTTCATCTGCTTTGTATAGATTTAAAGGTGCACTACGTAACTTTTCTGGTGGAGGACATGCCACATGCTAGTCCATGGAGATGTGGTTTTGTCAGGAATGTTCCACAGTATGGCATTTAACTTGTATTTCAAGTCACAGATCAGAGAGTAGAGAGATGACCCCCCACACACACAAAGAATACATGTTTTCAAGGTATTTCTGCAATAAAAACACCTGTAATTAAATAAATTCATGTTAGACAAGTTTAATGCCATACTGTGGAACATACCAGGCAAAGCAATAACATCTGCATGGAAACAAGCAGGTGATGGACCCCTCACCTGAAAAGTTAGATGGTGCACCTTTAATAGGCAGTCTGTACAGTTTACTCTTGTTTGACTGGAATAAAAGAAAGAATTATTTTGAACTTTTGTACCACAGATAATCCCAGTTGTTGTTGCACCTCCTTCTCACAGTGGGTCTTGCTGTAAACCATTAGTCTGTAGTGCGTCTCAAGCTCTGGACTTGGCCTTTCGCTGGTGTGTGCTGAGCTGCTGTTACTGCTCCAATCAGACGCACACAGAGCTGCTCTCCTGTCTGTGTGATGGGCTCCTCTGGTGACCTTTACACAGGTCAATAGTGAGAGTGGACTGTCATAAATCACACCTCTTCCAGCCCCCCCATACACTAAACAGACTTCATGTGTTCTGTGTGCTGTGGTGTGTACTAGTATTTGGTAACATACATTTATTCAAATTAATTAATGCACAGGAATCGCTATGCTTGTGTTTTTGTTAATGAATAAAGCTTTTTACTGTCAAATAGCTTGGTTAGTTGGTGACTTTTTAGGCAGAAATTCCCAACATACAATAGTGGTTGAACGTGAATACAAAATTTTGAATTATTTAACAATCAGTTTTGTAATTTTAGTGTATCACCAATCTGCCTTAAATCTCCAGTATAGGCCAATATTTTGAGCTTATCGGCCATCAGTTTACTAATCATTATACACATCTAGAATGTCATGTTCTGGGTGAATCTGCCATCTGCTGTTTGTTTTGTTTTGTTTAATATTATCATATTCCTGGATGTCTCAAAATTTGCATCAATTAAAGCTTAAAGAATACATTGAAAAACATGCTTTCTCCACCATGAAAGTTACACAGTGCACCTTTAAATTCCAAAATACTGGTAAGTAGCATGCTATAGTTGTTTATTATGACCAAGTCTGTAGTTTATGCAGATGTGTTGAGAGTAAACATATTCTCCTTGTTGGCGGTGCTGACTCACAGGGCTGGTGATGAGTGTTGTCCCCTGCACAGTGACAGGACCGTCCTCTGTGTCCCTGCCTGTCCCTGTCTGTCCCTGTCTCCGGACCAGGATCTGTGTGAGACTCATTGTAAACATGTTGATTTTTCCCTGGCTCTGACCTGTAGGGTGTCTTTTCCTGAGTAGAGCAGTGGCAGGAGCTCAGACTGAGATGAGCTGGAAAAACTGTGAGACACTCCGTCAGCCAAAGCAGCAGTGACAGTTCTGGTTAGGCTCCCTGATTACACACTGAAAGAGACCTTTAAATGTTACATCATATGAGTGGGACTTCTGAATAACTTTGACTAGCAATAATAAAACATGTAGAAAGTATTATGTGACTAAAACAAATTATTTAAAAAGATGTGAGGTTGGTTAGTTGCCTCCACCCTGGAATAACAGTAGATTCTGCAGCGTTCTATCATTTTAACTACCAACAGTGCAAAGAAAAACATTTAAAAGTCACGCAAAAGTGTTTCAGTGAAAGAACGTTGACAACAAAATTAGGGATGGTCCAATACGGATATTAGATTTTAAATCCATAACAAGGCTGACAAATTTGTATTAAGCTATAATAAAGTTCTCAAATTAACTTTTCACTTTTGTAAAAAAAAAAATAATAATAATAATAATAACAGAATGTCTTAAAGTGCAATGTTAAATAATTTGTTGCTTCATTGTGTAACAGACATATTTTTAGCCTAATTTCTTTTCAGTTTCCATTTTTACTCATGAGTCTGTTCAGAAAGCACTGAGGATAGAGTGGGAATGACACATGGGCACACAGAGACAGGGGCAGCTCAGAAAAAATATAACAAATGATGGCTAAAGTTTCAGTATCAAACCTATATCGATAGCTGTGAAAAAACCGATATCACCAATACCGATTCTTTGACTATATTTAAATCCAGGCTCAAACCCGTTTTGTTTATCTGTGCATATGACTGAAAGGTTTTTATTCTGCACTTTTCTCTTTTAATGTTAATTTTATGGTGGTTATTTATGTTTTGATTTGTTTGTATTGTGATTTTAATGTCTTTCTTCACTATGAAAAATGACTTGAATTAAGAACATATTATATTGATTTGAGTACGTTTCACAAGACAAGTAAAATTATCTACCAATGGAACTAGTCTTTTTGTAGCTGAAATAGGAAAATAGACCTAGCTACACTGAAGATAAGAAAAACAAATACTCTTTGTGCTTAAAATAAGACACTAAATTGTATGTTGTTTGAATTAAGTAAAAAGACTTATTCCATTGGTAGATAATTTTACTTGTCAATTGAAATCTACTCAAATCAAATTAAATCTTCTTAATTTGAGTAATGTGAATTTACTCAGACATTACTATTTGCAGTGTTGTCTTGCTTTGCCTTCTGCGCATCACTAACCTGGAGGACTGAGATTACACAAACATCCCTAACCAAAAATAACAAAACACATTTTAGCTAATCCTTCTGTGTTTTCTACTCTCATCATTATTTCCTCTCTTGTTTCAGACCCGGTGTCCAGTGAAGCGGCCTTCCTGGAGGACTTTGTCTTGGGCATGGGGGACACTCTGGAGATGTCCTGTGACGCAGCTGACCCCTCCAAACCTGTGGTGTGGTTTAAAGATGGGGTCAGTCTGGTGTCCCACAACAGGACCAGGGTGGGACAGAGGATTTTACGCATCATCAACGTGTCATACGAGGACTCAGGGGTCTACTCCTGCCGCACTGTCCATAACAACGCACTGGTCAGCAACTACACCCTCAGGGTGACAGGTGAGGGGCACTGCATTCAAACTACAGAGGGCTTTACTTTATATCAGTCAGCAAATTAATCTTCAGTATGTAACTATATGTGGATTTAAAGGTGCACTGTGTAACTTGTCTGATAGATGGGCTGTCACCTGCTTGTCTCCATGGAGCTGTGGCTAGAATGTTCCACAGTATGGCCATAAACTTAAGAATCTCCTTGGTTAGATTTGTGGAGAGGCAACTCCACTCACAGTAAAAATTGATGTTTTTTAAGATATTTTGAGCAATAAATAACACCTGTAGTTGAATAAATGCAAGACAGATTAGTTCAATACTACACTGTGGGCAATTACTATGGGCATTAACATCTCCATGAACAACAGGTTGCATCCCCCCTCCAGAAAAGTTACACAGTGCACCTTTAATAATGATGAAAATAGTTTGAAACAAAATATATCTTTTGAATGGCCAAACGTCCTCAAAATAGCACCATCTAACAGGAAGATAGAACGCATAAATATTGATGTACCATTCCCAAACGATACTGAAAACATGCTCATTATGGATAATTGAAAGTAAACAGAAAATATTATGATTGTGGTTTAGTTTGACAGGTAGAGGTGATTCACAAGGAAAATTTGAAAAAAAATTGTGAAGAAACAAGCCACAGTTGTAATGTTGACAAGTTTTGCAGACCAAGCAAAGGTGCTTGATAAGAACATTTCAAATATGTCAAATAGCCTTTTTAGCATGTAGAGAAATACCAATCTGAAGGCTAATAATACACCTCTGGGCAAACCATGGATAACGTGGAAAATTACCATATTATATTGTTTCTATTACAGTTGCCTTACAGTTGTTTAGGTGAAAAGATGTTGGTAATACGTTTAGAAGGGGCATAATATACACAGCATCAGTTCAAAGTCTCTTCCTATAAACCTATGGACACCAGCTGAGCCCGTTATTGACAACTAATTAGAAAGCTATTAGCGGCCCAGATCTCATCATTGAAAACAGATGGAGCTGAACGAGAGGGCCGTGCACACCTCCTCCTCCTCCTCTCACACTCACAGTAAACACTCACTAAAGCTGTTATTTGGCGCACAGCCCTGCGGAAAATAGTCTTTCCTCTTTCTGATCAGGGCACGCAGTCTCTACTCCTGGACACTCACAGCAGGATTAAGTAGACCTAAGTGACCTTAAAACATACTTTTAGTCAGCACATGTATTTCTGTTAAATCAAGATATATTTTCATTGAATGTTAAAGGTGCATTGTGTAACTTTTCTGGAAGGTGCTTTTTTCCCATGGAGATTGTCTGGAGTGTTTCATAGTATGGTATTAAACCTTTCTGTCTTGATGGAAACCAAACCAGACCAAGTTACAGGTCAGATCTGTGGAGAGGCAACCCCACTCACAGTCAAAATGCCTGTTTTTCTCTGTATTTTTGAGCTACAAAACCACCTGTAATTTAATAAATATAAGGTATAGCTGTTCAATGTCGACATGGTGGTTGAGTGGCTAGCACTCATGCTTCACAGCAAGAAGATTCGAGGTCTTTGCATGTTGTCTGGGTGGGTTTCCTCTGGGCACTGCAGTTTTCCCCATCAGCCATAGGTCAGTGACTCCAGGAGGAATAGCTGTGTGGAAGGACAGCTAATGGAGGTCAAAATAAATACAAAAATACAAATGTCATACTGTGGAACATTCCAGACAGAGCAATGACATATCATACAAGCAGGTTACACAATACACCTTTAAATATGTTTAACAAAGATAATAAAAATAATAGGCTTGCACAATCCTTTCATAAAACCTGTGTATTTAATCAGATCTCTGTACATTTTTGTTCATTGTATCAAAATACATTTCCCCATATTTTGCTCCTACCATACATCCATCTCATACTTGTCTCTTGTTTGATTTGTGGGACTGAACCCCAACCTGAAACGCATTTATCACAGTTACTTCACTTTTAACTACATGCCTTCTTAACTTTTTCATAATATCCTGGTATAGAGCATGTCCATTCTCCTCCCTCTTCTGCAAACATGCTCTCTAAAGTACACATAGGCCTTTGTGTTTTTGGTCAAATATTTGAGTAAGGTGTCAGATATTTCGCTGCGGTATCAGATTTAGCTTTTGGATAGGGGCCAGGCGGGAGCGGAGGCCAGTTTTTACAGTGTACAGCGTAGAGCCAGTAGAGGAATGCGAGCAGTTGAAAGGACACTTAGCGGCATACAAAGTGTTTAAGATCTTGTCAGGGCTGAAGAGAAGAAAGCACTGAAGAAAAGTGGATTGAATTCAGAAAGTTAAGACCAGGAAACTGTGAAAATAAAGATTATAATGAAGAGCTAACTACTGTGATTGGAATACAATAGGGAAATGTTGACTTGTTATCTTTTTCCATTGATCTGTTCTGTATTCAGTTCAAAGGGCTGTTCCATAGACTGTACATATAAATGGACATAGTTAACCCGCTAGCCCCCGTGTTCCAAATAGGAAGCGACCATGCTTCTGGCTCCATCGACTCAGGCTCTGATTGACTTTACATTAAAAAATTGTCACCCCTTTCTGTAACTGCTGCAATGAGTCTCGTCATTTTGGTCTTAAAATGTTTGGATTAACCCTCTCCACATGATCCCGGTATTTTTATTTCACTTATTTTGTTTTACTTTCAACTAACAAGAATTTAGGTGGAATCAAGTGATAATTGTTTTCCTGTTTAAATGTTGATAACCTGGATAAATAAAGAGTTAGGCCATCTGACGTAAACCAAAATCCATATTGTTGTAGCAAAATTCTTCATAAATTTCATCCCTGCTTTTACTGCCTACTGAGTCACTTTGAAACCTTATATTCTATTAATTCTGTGCCTCAAAAAATAATTGAATGCATTTTTTTTTTTTTCTCCATATTAGCTCCTCATAGTCTTAAATCACCCCATCTCCCCCTTTTCGTGAGCTTAGCCTCTGAACAGCAGCAGACGGAGGTGTCAAGTGGTGGAAACACAAACCTGGTCGTCGGGGGAAACACCTGGTTCTCATTTAAACCAACCTGAGCCGCTAAACCAGGAAAAGGCTCCAAAATCATTACAAAACTTACCGTTAATGTGCTGTACTTGAGATAACACTGTCTGGTGGCGTGATTACAGCCATTTAACATGCTTCAAATGAATGGTGTTTAGTGCTGAGTATGCAGAGAGTGAAGAATTAATGCAAGAGAAACTACTAATTGTGCTACTTTTACAGGCCAAAGATGACTTAAAAATAGCTAGACAGTAGATCTACACTAAAGAATTAAACTGATTTCAAAAAGTTTAAATAAAAACTTAAAGTAACAGTCTAATAACTAGCCATGTCTAAAAGTCATCTTATAAACTGCAATTGATACAATGAAATGAAATTAGAACTGCAGAATATGCTAGTAGTCTACTACTACAACTTCTAATACCACTATTACTACTACTGCTGTTGTTGCTACTACTACTACTATGGCTACAACTACTACTACTACTATGGCTGCTACTACTACTACTACTACTACTACTACTACTACTACTACTGCTATTACTACTACAGCTACAACTACTTTTGCTATTACTGTACAACCCAAACATTTTTCCCTTATGGTAAAATATACAGTATTTAAACTCTTGTAGTGTTTTCCTAAATTGTTTTCTAGCGTTCCACTCTTGTGCACAGTTAATGAGTGGGTACATTTGTGCAGTTTGTGGAAATATTTTGCTTGTAACGCGTGAAGGAGCAGAACTGTACTCCATTCAGGAAACTTATAATGCTCCAGGTAGAACACGCACAGGCCTCTCTGTGTGTGCCATTGTCCAATCATTACTACACACACCATTTCAAATCAAATACTCCCATGTACTTGACTTGCACTTTTAGTTCTTATCAAATGGCCATAAGTTCAAATGCACAGTGTATTACAATTGAGTCTTATATTTTGTGCTTTGCTTGTGTTTTCTAGATTCTCTGTCATCTGGTGATGATGAAGACTATGACGAAGAGCCAGAAGATGCAGGTAATGCAAATGGTGAATTCAATATTACCTTTTTACACAATCACACTCACATATTTTACATACAGCTACAGTCTGTCGGCGATGCTATACAAAATATAGCCTACAATTATAAAAGACACAAGCCATATCTGTGTATATAACTTCTTATTTTGCAAATGTAGACTTGCACACAAACCCTTTCACTCATTGTAAACAGAACTGTAGAATGAATGTAGAAAGTTTAACAGACATTAATAAATCCTGTGGATTTTACAATTTACAATGGACCCAGACAGTGTAAAATTATGAAAAATTAGAAGAAAAATCTCTTATTAATAATTATCTATTTGGTTTTAGTCAGTCTGAATACTGATCTTTTACTAAAACCTAATAGAAAATGCACTACACTACACTACACACTATAACAGTGTCAACAATATTGCATTAAACATACTGGCAATTTATATGCATTATCTGCGACCTTTAAAAGTGGCATTCAGGTCCTTCAAAAACAAATGTTCTTGTTAAAAATGTATTAACCAGCCTACATTAAGCAAAGGTCATAATATTGATAATATATCAGCCAATTACCTTCATGCTGCATCTCTTACTGAACACAATTACAGCTATAAGTCTTTTTAATCCCAGTGCCATATTGCTGTAAATGTAACTGAGGCACAGGCCCTCTCCTATTTCCCTGTGGCTTTGATAAACACAGCACCAGGCTCTCTCCTCAATAGGCTCTTTAATGGCTCATTATATAAGTCATATTGGATTTATTATTGCACTGATAGCATCTAATTACATTTCATAACATCTGTAAATTGGATTTTATGGCCTTTATCAGTTCAACCGTCAGAGGAGAGTGTCTAGAATGTTCTATGCAATGATCAAGGAGGGCAATTTCTGAATCCTGTTCTGTGCAGGGTTCACTCAGCTCAAAACGAGTGCACTATTTAGTTTACTACACAAACTCAAAACTTGAACTTTAGTTCCAAGTAGTAATTTTGAACGTAAATGTAAAGTTTACCATTAACTACCAAACATTTATCTATCATGCATTTCTTCAGTTACTGGTATTTTATTGCTTTTATTGCCTAGCTTTATTTGCTTGCTTTTCCACAGGTTTGACTAGTAACTTGGCCTGGTGGTGTCCCCTGTTTGTCTCCATGGAAATCGATAACTATAATGCCATACTGTGGGACATTCCAGGCAGTGCAATAACATTTCCATGGAGACAAGTAGGTGGAGAGCCCTCCCACCAGTAAAGACATTACTAGTATAAGGCCATCTTTGTAGTGAATGTTGTACCCTGCGTTGGTTTGTACACGCTGCCACTACTCACAGCTCAGCACAGTCTGGGTCCTGGCTGTGGTTAAATGGCCTCAGAGCTGCAAAGACTTGTGGGTAAATAGCCTCATAGCTTCAGACTTAATCACTGGTGTAAGTCTACCTCATGACATACAAGGCGCCCATTTCCTGGCCAAAAGGATTGGGATTAGCACAGAAATGCTAAACCCTTGCTATCGCTGCTTAATGTCCGCTAAGCCTGTGCTAATTAGCCTTCGGAACAGGAAGGCAGCCATGTGACGCTAACGTCACCCAATGCTAAACTGAAAAACAGACAAATCCACTGGAAGACACTGGCAAAAGATTGAGAAACACGTCATTTAGGTCAAACAATTGTTGGTTTTAAATCATTTCTCAAGTAGAAATAGAAATAACGCTCAATCAAACACTATTGCACAGCCACTGTAACATAATAGTGCTATTACCCCATTGATGGATGCTTTTAGTTTGGTTGGTTGGGGTTTGATTCCTGCTCCAACCACGTACTGTTGCTTTGAGCTTGGGCAAGAAACTATATTCACCTTGCCTTTGCCTATGTATGAACCTGGTGCATGGTTGGCTGCCATGACTTTCTCACTCAGCCCTAGGGCGGGTGTGGCTACTATTCCCTGAGCATTTTCTCAAAGTTTGTAAAGAAGTGCCATTTTTTTTTTCTTTTACGTTGTAATTTTTAGGCAGGAAAATTGGTCTGTTTTTTGGATAAGTAATGCAGACAGTCAAAACCATTCATTCGAATCATTCACGGAGGACATTAAAGGTGCACTGCGTAACTTTGTTTTGCCTGGAATGTTCCATAGTATGACATCATTTATTCATTACTTGTGCTTCTATTGCTGAAAAATAGAATCGTTCCTTCTGTGAATAGGGGTGACTCTCCACATATCTGAAATGCAATGTAGCGTAGTGCTGTCACCTGCTTGTCTCCCTTGATACTGTAGGTTTCACCTATACTATGGAACATAGCAGACAAAGCACTATAAATGTTACGCAGTGCACCTTTAAAATGCACCCCTACTATTTAAAAATTGTGTTAAAGACTTAATGCAGCATATCTAGTTAGTTTCCACTACACCATTCCATTTGAAGCTATGTAGACAGACAAGAGCCCATAGGAAACAGTGGGTCAGTGAGTGGAGATATCAGGTTGACTCATTTTCTGTGTGTGCCAAATGAAATGATGCTACCAGCCCAAACTGCAGCTGAACAGACAGAAAGACAGAAGAGAGCAGTCGTGAGCTCATTCCTCTACGCTGTCCCCCAAAGCCTTCTGGGAAATGGCACCAGACTGAGACCCGGCAGCCGCACCAACCAGGACTGCAGTGAAAGACCAATTTGTGAGATCGACATTGAATTTGTCTCACTTCTTTATCTGGGGAAAAGGCACACTGGAAAGTGGATGGTTGCTGCTATTTTTGGAGGGTATGGGCATAGGTGAATGCAGATGCAATGCTTTTTGATACATATTGATATTATATATTTATTATTATTTGATATTAATTTGATAATGTTCATTCTCACGCTTGATTGGTTGGTTCATCTTGCGTAGCATTGGCAAGGGTTTTAGCTTCCTCTTATAGATGACATTTTGAGGACATTTTCACCGTTCAAAAGATATATTTTGTTTTAATTTTTCATAAAACAGATAAGTGCCATTTGAAAAAGTAATCAGAGGCTTGTAGTTTAATCTTAGTATAGTAATATTTTCGAAAAACAATTGTATTTTACTGCTATTAAAATATTATTCCATCCCTTCTTGATAAAATCCACTATAGATTATTGTCATTGATTTGAATATCTCCAGAAGACGATAAAAAAAAAAAAAATTCTGGCATTTTTTTTGCTGTTGTGAATTTCTAAAGATGAAACATGCTAAAGCTTGCAAAGTACACAATATTTTAAACTAATTCTACTAATTTTGCTTTGCAATGAAATTAATTTAACAGACGCTTCAACCATGTCATTCCCTATTGTTACCCCTTCATGTAATTTACCATTGTTTTACCCATATTTATTAGGCTTTAAATTATGTTGACTCCCCAAAATATAACAACACAACAAGAATCTTTCACCACTGAGGAAAGTATTTTAACTCCTTGGAACTCTACCTCCCATGGTTCACTCATAAACTCTTCTCTATCAGATCTGTGGCACACTGCGAGCCTGTTAGTCAGTGCACACAGGCCTGTTCTCCGGAGCTATGTACCATGATGTTGACTCTGGCAGCCCAACAGAAGGGACCTGCGCAGGGCACTGGTCTGTGGGACGGGGGGGTGGGACAGCGGGTGGGCTGTCTCTGCTTCAAAGGCTCCACTGTATCTCCTCTCCGATCCGCTGTGTGCTGCTCTACAGCTAATTTATACCATTACACAATGACCCTCCTGATTAGATTGTCCAGGGATCAGTGGCCGTGTAGTTGTTCACTGGGTGTGGAGATAATGCTGCCATATTCAAGTCTATATGATTATGTGCTGATAACCCCAAACACCTACGGATTTAAATATTCACTTCCTACGGCTTACGGCAATTGAACACCAATAATTTTATATAGACTAAATAAGGTGAAATTGTGTAGCCCAATACTATTAAAATAGTCATCTCAGAGTTTATGTATTTATTTCTGTTTAATATAAAGCAACTAGAATCTAGTCTTAGGTCATTAACTCATCAACATTACTATTTTTAAATAACTGTTTTTGTATTCTATAATTGTAGTATTAGAGTAATCATAATAAGTAAGTAATTATAATAATTGTATAAAATATTAAACAACACAAAAAGTATTTCTTTCTTGAATAAAAAATTGTGAATTGTTGTGTTGTATAAAAATAAATAAATCCCACATAAATGATCATCATCATCCAGTAATGTTAGGCAAAATGGTATAGCAAAAGTTTTTTAAATGATTTCTGATTTATTTTATTCCATTCCGTGACTGTAGTCTCACCACAGAGCTCAGGTGGTTTTCTGAATGCCTCCCCATTTACTGTGAGCAGCTGATACAGACACTTTTCAGCCCAGAACTGTAAAAATAGATGTTTTCCATTTGAACCAGCAGCAGCAGTGGAGGCATAGACATTTTTCTTTTTATTCTGTGTGTTTCTGATTTACGGGTCCTCTCTGCTCGGCCCGTGTATAATTGCCAGGTTGGTATTTCCTCCACTCTGGTTTTGAAGCTTGCAAGAACAGGAGAGGGGCAAGACATATCCACTCCAAGCCCACTTTGGGACACATGCACAGGGCCAGGGGTCACAGATAACCCCTTGTGCCATGTGTGGATGTAGTAGTGGTATAGCAGATGTCAAATACAGTGAGAGGTGAACTGAGGAGGGGCCTAAAAATACATGAGCGTACTCCGGTGTGCTGTTTGTTTGGTTTGAAAGTGAAAATGGACTCCGAAACACGGCTGGTGTGATCGGCATGTTAACTGTACACCACACACCATGGCATATAAATGTACACTGTAACTGAGACCAAGCTGCTTAAGGGACTCTTAAAGGGGCCACGCGCAATATTTGTACATGCTAAATATGCATAAGCTTTTAGTTAAAAAAGGGTTGTTGATAGTAGTGGAGGAGAAGAATAGACACCAAGGTTGGTGTATATATAATGACAGATTGCTCAAGATTTAAAACAGCACTTTGAAATGGACAGACATGTTTCATATTTAAAGCTATATTAAGATAGAGCATAGTATAAAATGTTTTCGTTATTGTATGCGACTAAACTATATGAAGAACAAAGTCTGGATGGTTTTGTCTGTCTTCTCCAATGTGTCTTTCCAAAGTCAAATATTATGGTTTCTATGCCGACCAATTAGCTCCAAACAATACATGTGTCTGAGCCTTCTTAAGACACACTGTCATCATTTCTGCAGCTCAAATGTGGATCGCGTTTACTTCAAATCATTGACAGACTCCACATATGTGCAGTTATTCTGATTGACAGGAAACCCCTGGCACTTTCTCATTTAGGATCTACAGCAGCTAGTTTTGTACTTTCTAATTATACGTTTTCTGCTATTTTCATGGGTTTCAGCTTCATGCTATGGTGCCATTTTGAAGATGCTTGACCATCCAAAAATATAATATTTTGATTTGATGTTGCTATGGCAACTATCCAAACTTTTCATAATTCTGAAATCCCTGAATATGGTAAATTAGAATCATTTGGAGTAGGTTGAGTTACTCTTAGTACAGTAGTTGTGGAAAATGCACTAGTGGTACTGGTTGGTAGTGGTTTTAGCAATGAAATTTGTTTATCTAAACCTTGTTACTTCCAATGTTACTTTAAAAAAGTAGTGTTTGCTCGTTACTTGTTACTTCTTTAAAAAGTAATCCCTTACTTTACTTAGTTTCCCTCTATGGAAAGTAACTTTTTACGTTACTTGTTACTTTAGTAACTTTTAGGTGGTAAACTCCATCTAAGGCTAAATACCGGCACAAGACCAATAGTCGACAAGTACCTTAAGGGAAAGTTAAAAAGAACTTTGAAGAGAGAGTTCAAGAAGATGTGAAATCGCAAGGGAAACAAGTGGGGTCCGCGCAGTGTGCCCGGGGGATTCAACTCGGCGGGCCAGGGACGGCTGCTCTGTGTGGGAGGATCCCCTTGAGGGACCTCTTCCTGGGTGTCACCGGCCCCCAATGAGCACACTTCCTCCGAGGCGATGCGCCGCGACCGGCTCTGGGTCGGCCAGGAAAGGCTTGAGGTGAAGGTGGCACGACGCTCCGGCTGCGTGCTTTGCAGCTCTTCCCACCCGGACCTTGCTGCTTCTCGGGGCTGTGGGATCAGTGCCCGCTGCACCCGCGTACGCAGAAAAGTAATGTTGTGTCTAATTGAAAAAGGAACAACGTTTCATTACCAAATTTTCAGTAGTAGCGCGTTACACTATCTTTAACCTGAAAAGAAGTAGTTACGTTACACCCAACACTGGTTACTTCATTGAATTTCTTTCTCTGCTTCTGTACTGATGACACTTGTAATGTAAAGTTTTGTTTAATTATGCAAGAAAGAAAAAAATGATGAAGTGAAAATAAATTAAGTGGGAATTTTTTACATTATATTTCTTATTTTGGATTCTCAAGCCAGTTGTCCAATCAGAAAGATGAGTGAGTTCTGCTTTGGGTTGCCAGATTGTATTCATGTCTTGCAAATGGCAATCCTGCTTAGGTTTGAATTGCAGTAAAGGTAGGAGTATGTTTCCGTGTTCAGTAAGAATACTAGTATATATCTATCTCATATTTGTTGAGCAGGCTACTTTGTCTTGGCTAATCACATTATGTCCATCTCTTTAAGCTTAATTCTTCCACTGAGTTATTACTTGTCTTTAAGGGTGACATCATAGTGTTATGGTCATCATCTGAAAATAATCTTAGACTTATTCTTCTGACCCTCTCCTCTTTGATCCATTGTCTTCAGTATTTACTACCCTGCCTTTGTGATTGACTTGTGGCACACAGTCTGTCTCTGGCTGCTGTCTTCGACGTTTGGCTTGGTTCTGGAGTAGTAATCACATACAGATACATGAAGGGATAGAGACCCCAACCAACAACTTAAGATGTGTCCCTGAAAACAAACAAACATAAATCGGCTTTGTAACAGAATGTAATGCATTTGAATAGCCTGCTGGCGTTAGCGTCAGACTCCCCAGCTCGCTAACACAAACACTGGCCCATAAAAGGATAATATCTGTTAGATTTCAGGGCTTCTCCATGCTGTATTTAGAGCGACTGGAGCAACGTGGTCCCATTGCAGTTTGTACACACTGTTTTCTTGGCGTTGTAAGCAGCCACACACACGCACAAATAAAGCTGGGATTAGAGTCTTTAAACAGGCCCGATGTGTGGTCCACCTCATGAACTAGGTCTGAATGAGACAAATTTGGGACAAACTGCGGCAATGAAGTGAGAATAAATGGGCAAGAAGTAATCAAGATGAAGTAAAAGTAATGTTACTGTGAAGGCAAACAACATAAAAGATCACTTTGGATTGGGATCTGGATGTAGTCATGTCAAGACCTGATTTGGTCCTGTTAAAGGCCCACTATGCAGCTTTTCTGGGGGTGAGATGTTATTACTTAGTCTGTATAGTTCAAGAGTATCAAATCATGCATTTATGATCATGCATTTATTCAATCACAGACGTGTTTGTAGCACAAAAACACCTTGGAAACATGCATTCTTACTGTGAGTGGAATCGCCTCTCCACAGATCTGGCCTGAAACTTTGCCTGGTTACATCCGTTTAATGCCATAATGTGGATTTTTCAAGGCATATCAATAAAATGTTCATGGAGACAAGCAGGTGGCACACCCTCAACCAGAAAAGGTTACAAAGTGTATCTTTAGGTACATGTATGGATCTGGTTTCAGCATAGTTTACTTGCTAGTTAAGTCCCTGTTAAGACCTTCAGAAGATTTAGGCCTGTTTTAGTGCTTCTTTATGAACTTTGTTAAGTCCATTAGATACAGAATTTGATTCCCAGTATTTTAGTTTCATTTGTCCTAATTGACCTAATACTGTTATCATACACTTTCCCCATCATCAAAAACAATGTGCTCTAATTTGCAGAGACTCTTAAGTCTCTTAACTCTCTTCTCCACTTTAACAAACTTTATCAGACCTAAACTTGTGTGCGACAGTTGTGCGCTGCTGCTGCGCCATGCTACATTGAGATGGTAATTAGGTCGTCTCTTTGGCTGTGTTTGAGGGAGTAAAAAGAGACATCTGATGACCGGTCAACCACCTCCCCAGCCTTTTTGTCCCCCTTTACGCATCACTACCCTTCTCTCTATCCACACATGGGACAATGGCTGGGCCCTGACTCCTTTGTGCCCAATCTTCTCAATACAACTCAATAAATCGCACTGACAGCTCCCCAAATTCACAAGACCTGATGATTCAAATGGACTGTGCCATTGTCGTATCCCAGAGCGCAGGGGTACCAGCATTGTCCCCTGTCCCATACAGCTCCATACCAGTGATTCACACACATGGAACATCCGTCAGAAAAGGTTTTATAAGTTTTACAGCGCTCAGAGGAAGAAACAGTACAGGTTTTAGCGGGAAGTATGTAAAGCTGCACTGGACCTCACAAGCATTAGTAGATTCTTGGACCTGTTTGTATAGTGAGATAGAAAATTGTCAAAAGTTAAAGATCCTATATTATGCAAAATTGGCTCTTGTGAGTTTTAAGCCATGTTATAATGTTGTTACCTCCTCAAAAATATAGCTGGAGTTTTTTTTTTGTTTCATTCATACGTTTGAGTAACGCCAAAGCTCAAAATGCTCTGTTCCACCTTGTGATTTCATGTAACGGTTTCAAGTTAACAGCTATCTTTTACTTTTTGTTTGGTAGTGAATGACAGTTTAAAGTTTAAAAACACAGTGGAGCACTTTTTGTATTACCACATGACATCACAAGGTGGAACAGAGTGTTTTCAGTTTGAGACAAGAACTCAGCCTAAATATGCAGGGTTTGTGTGTTAAACAAGTGTGAATGAAACAAAACACAACTCCAAGTCTGTTTTTGATGTGGAAAATTGCATAATATGGGCTTTTTAATAGACCAGCTAACAGTTTCTCAGAGTCTGCATGTCTATTTTGATCAAGTTGCCTTTTTTTTCTTTCTTTCTTTCTTTCTTTCTTTCTAACTGTAAATAATATAAATTACTTTAATCATATATGTATCTATATTGCACACCACTTTTTACTTATTTTACTAAAGTGCTATTATATCACTTATACTTTGTCAGTGAATTCGCTGATCTGACCGAGCATGCAAACCATTATGCATTTAATTAAAGTTATTTATTAAGACTGTGAGCCCTCTCGGTGATGATGTCCATGCTCCAGTGCTTGTTGTTTGGGGAAGCGAAGCGTTGAGAGAAGAACCCACATCTGCTCACTACATGACAGCCTAACTCCTTCAACATGGGCCAATTTGAAAACAGAGCAAACCAACAACCCTGCCTGTGCCATCTTTGAGCTATTACCAAAACATGTGAGGATGGAGTCCTGCAGGGTCTTCCCCAAAATAGTTCTGTGATCTGAGATTATTGGAGAAATAGAAAACATGACCAGACTAGATTTGAGGTGGCGGAGGAGAAAGATGGGGAAATTGGAATGCACCAGTCACAGAATTGAAGAAGCCTCTTGGATGAGTGGTGAAAAGTATTCCCTCTGAAACCTTTGTCCACTTGACAGAATTAAATTTTCTTTTGAAACAAGTCAAATTAGGTAAAAAAGTATGACGCTGCTTAGCGCTTACTGGTCTGATACTATTACAGTGGTTCTGTTTTTTACGATTGTATATATACTGTTCTTATTATTACTTTCTTCCCAATAAATAGATCGAAATTGTGTTTTGATTTGACTATTCATACATTCCAAATTTGGTAATGGCTTGATCCTAGTTTAGTCCTATGTAGACTTGGTTTGATCCTGCTCTAGTTCTGGTTTAGTTCTGGTCTAGTCCAAGTTGTTTTCCAGTTTAGTCTGTTTAGTCCTAATTTTGATGTGGCATGTGTGCATATTGGTTTAGCAGAAATCCTTTACCATCTGAAATCATGTGATCAAGATTTATGTTTTTAGACAATCCAAATACTAATTTAAAATAACCTATGACCTTAACGTCTGATCCTCATGTTGAACTTGTGTCACATGAGTCTTTTCTCCAAGCATTGAGGAGATTTGGCTTTTCTAAAAACACTAGAATACAATTATAGCAATTATAGTAACATTTCCAAATATTAAAAGCACATATGGTATCGTAATGTAAAAGTGTATTGATTGATGATTAACCCCAGCCTTGTTTTGTGCACAGAAGCTCCCTATTGGACCAGACCTGAGCGAATGGACAAAAAGCTGTTGGCGGTCCCAGCTGCCAACACGGTGAAGTTTCGATGTGCGGCCGCTGGGAACCCCATGCCCACGATCCACTGGCTGAAGAACGGCAAAGAGTTCAAAGGAGAGCAGCGAATGGGAGGAATTAAGGTAAGGGGCACAATATTAATCTGTCCACAAAGCTACAAAGTATGTATTTATGTAGAAATGTGTAACCTAACAGTGTGCATTTGTATTGACTGTTGACATAAATATTAATTATTGATAGTGGCCATAGGACAACTACTTTGCTTCCTGCCTTGTGTATATAGGTGACATTTTGAGGTCTTTTTGCCATTCAAAAGAGATTATTTTTGTTTTTGTCATCAGGGTGACTATTAATATTTTATGTGTTTCTTTGATTTTTTTTGTAGTCTAATTGTATCTAGATCTCAGTGAACTTTTCAATCTTTTCCATTGCATATTTCATGAACCGTTTTGCATCTTTATGATCTTTAAAGTTGCATTGTATTACTTTTCTGGTGGAAGGTCTGCCACCTGCTTTTCTCCATGGGGCTGTTATTGCTTTTCTGAAATGTTTTACAGTATGGCATTAAGCCTTTCTATCATCACGGAGTCCAAATCAGGCCATGTTACAGGTCAGATCTGTGGAGAGGCAACCCCACTCACAATCAGAATGCCTGTTTTTTTTTTTGTATTTTTAAAAACACCTGTGATTAAATACATGTAAGATAAATCCGTTTAATGAACATTCCAAGCAGAGCATGTCCATAGAAATATGCAGATGAAAGACCCCCAACCAAAAAGTTACGTAGTGCACTTTTAACTTTTAGTGTTATTACTGTATATCTAGATCTCAGTGACCTTTTCCATTGCATATTTCACAAACCATTTAACCTATAATCTTCAATTTCAAAGGTTAGTATGAGAAAACGCTTCTTTTGGTGAGTCAATGAAGACACTCCAGCAGCACTGATAAGAGGTCATGACCAGAGCGGGCTGTATTTCCTCCAGTGGCCTTTCTAAATCCTTGCTAGTCCGCTCTTTTGCCCTCTGCACGGGGCTGGGATGCTTCTTACAGTGAAAGTCTGTAAGTGGAGCTAGTGCTGAAATCTTCTCACGGTAAAAATAAAGGTCACAAAACAGCACGCCATGATCCAGGTCTCTAAACTAAACTAAAATAAACAGGGTGAGTGTGTGGATAGAGGAGAGATAGTGCCCAGATAGTGGACTGATAGGCCTGTGTTGACAGTAATGTAGTGCGGTGGACAGCTGTTCTACTCAGTTTTGTCATCGGACTCTTCCTAAACACTACGATCTGCCGTGGCTTAAAGGGACAGGGCCAAGTCTGTGTTTGAGAGAGGGACCTGAAGATGTTGTATTCATAAGAGTGGGATTGTGGTAGCTATTAAAGAACTCAAATAGTCAAAATGTGTGCTTGGATTGAAACAGTTTTAAAGGTGCACTGCATAACATTTCTAGTGAAGGGTCCACCACCTGTTTGTCTCCATGGAAATGTTATTGCTTTGTCTAGGATGTTCCATAATATACATTAAACCTATCACAAGGAAGACAAGCAGGTTACAGCACTACACTACATTACAGTTCAGATCTGTGGAGAGTCGACCCTATTCACAGAAAGAATTATTGTATTTTTGAGCAAAAGAAACAGCCCTAATGAATAAATGCTAGATGGATATGTTTAAAGTCATTCCATGGAACATTCCAGGCAAAGTAGGTAACGGATTTTCCACTGAGAAAGTTGCACAGTACACCTTTAAATAACGATCAAAGTACAAAATTATAACCAGAGATTTGCAATTTCCTGGGATTTTGTGTGTTTTTGATTCACTATTGGTGCAATTTTAAAGTTGGAAAAACAATAATTACAATATTACAATAATACATTTGTTATTTATGTCTGGTGATTTCAACAGCATAAACGTTATCTAGTCAGCACTATATGCCATACCTGAACCTGGATTAAAAAAGAACTGATTCCAAAAACTTGAAACTTTTTTTTTTACTTTTTTTACATATTTAAATAATGCTTCTATTTCTACTCTTGCTTTGTTGAAGTCATCTCACGTTATAATTTTGCACAGTCCTAACCCCTTATCAGGCCCCACTTGTTCAAACAGTAAAATAAAGATACAAGTTAATTTTGACTGAGAAACAAAGCTCTGAAAATATCGTCTGAGTTCCATTCATTTTTTACAGGATTTGAAGAGATTAGATTGAGGAGATGATCCACGCACTTTCAAGCATCCCAAATGCAGTCACGCAAAGGTCACGCAAACATATGCATCTGCAATAAGTTTTGAAATTTCTTTGTGTGTCATTTTGACCATAGAGCTTTAAAGGTGCACTGTGTAACATTTCTGGTGGAATGTCCACTCATTGCTTGTCTCCATGGAGATGTTATTGCTTTGCATGACATGCATGTGACACCACCAAGCTAAATTACAGGCCAGATCTATGGAGAGGCAACCTCGCTCACAGTAAGACTGCTGGTTTTTCAAGGTATTTTTGAGCAGTAAAACCAACTAAGGCAGACCCTCCCCAACGAAAGTTACACAGTGCACCTTTAAATTGTAGTTGTGCTTTAGTGCTGAGAGAAGGCTGTCACAGAAGCGTTCTTGATCCTCCAAAGAGTTAAATGTAATGAGATCCTGCAGCTATTAACAGTTTACAGAGATCTCTAACATCTGCTCCCAGTGGACCTCTGCAGTTGTCTTGCTCTGGACTGGCCCTCACACCTGTCAGCCCTGCTCACTCTCCCTCTGTAACTCTCAGCGACTTAAAGTGTGTGTGACAGATTTTTATGATTCTCTAATTTTGACTTAATTTGGTGGGATTATAACAATTTAATAATAACATTTCAAGATTTACTCAAGAAAGTTTATAACCATGGTGCTAAATGTATATATATGAACATATATATATATAACTTTTTACCATAGCGTGAATTCTAGACAACTACTACTGCTGCTTCATTCTGAGTTAAGTTAGATGGCGTCCAAATATTAAATTTCATTGTGTACAGCCCAAAATTACAATAGCAGTGGTCTCACAGGGCTTAACAAAATTGTTGATTTAACTAATTGAAAGTTAGAAAATTAAACAATGACACAGCCATGGATCAACAAAATATTCACAGGAACTTGACAACCCAGAGAGTCCCCTGCCCTTCTGCACAATTGTACAGTTGTACAAATATTAAATTGTAAAATATTGCCACTTGAAACTATACTAAGACTGTTGGTTGACCATGTTTCTTATGTTATATGTCTTTTTCAAGGCCAAATATAATTTATTTATATTTTCACAATCCTGCCATTTAAATTACAGACACGTCAATTTGTTGGTCAATAACAATGGAGTTCTAATTTCTCTGAAGTAGTCTGGTAAAACATTAACTGCTGTGGCGGCCATTTTGTGTCCCTGTCTCCAGGCGCTCTATCGCTGGCTTATTATAGGTGTCATCAGATGTATATCTATAGATGTATGGAGCAGGGATATGTGTGTAATAAGGCCTCTAGAGCCTGTTGGACCCAGTGGCCTTGTCCTGTGTAGTGTCCAGACTCACTTTGACATTATGAGTTGTCATCGTTCGATTGCCCTGCGATTTGGTCTGAATATAGCCCGGGCGCTTTAAGCCTGGCATGGCATAGCTGGAGTGGTTACTAGAGCTCTGTGAGTCCTACTGTGGCCAGTTAGGCTAAAAGTAAAGTCAGGTGGAATATCATTATGAAGAAAGGGGGCAAGTTTGTGATTGCATATTCAAAGTTATGAAATAAAGAAGTATGGATTTGTTTTGTCATTTATGTAGACCATCATAAGGGTTGGAAAAGGTGGCTTAGGCCTATATTTTTAGACTATATACAGTATAGTAGCAATGCATTTCTTTTTATGCAAAATACGTACAAGTGATTTACTTCCAGTTTGTTCACTGACCAAAATTTTTCAGACATTTTTATAAGAACCACAATATAAGAATGCAGTGGCTCTAAGTTGAAAGACAAATATAAAATCATCAGCATCAGTTCCTTTTAATAAAACTTGTCTAATTGAGTTTCAGTATTGAGAAAATCAGTTCTCATGTCTCCTTGGCCCTATTGGTCAAAAAATCATCCAAACTTCATTTCAAAATCTCTACTTCTGCTTCTCAAAAAAAAAAAAAAAAAAACATATTATATTTTAAATTCATGGCAGTCGATCTAAGAGTATCTTTTGAATTTCAGTTGAGTAACAGAACTATGAATAATCATTATAGGGCATTATTAAGTCAAAACTGTGCATGTCTTAACCATACACACTGTCTGATTAAGATGTTATTGTTGAATATGGAGACATTAGTCTTTGTGTCTCTATTTGGACACCCCACCACACCCCTGCTCTTTTCCTGGGGCAGCTCTTACACCAGTTAGTGCCCCCTGTGAGGTTAGGACTGGCCTTGAGGAGAGTGAACGCAGAGGTCGACCCAGAGCAGAGGGGGACAGACAGATCACTGACACTAGAGGACCATGGAGGGTCAGAGGGGAGGGCATCCAGCTCTTTTCAAGTCCAAAAATCTGCTCAAATTCAATTATCTTCTGAGGCTCAGTGAGACAAAATTAAAATCATTGCGATTAATCAATCAATCCTTTACAGCATTAGTAGTATTACAGATTTTAAAGGGCTCACACTATTTCCTGATCTACTATAATGTTGTTTCGCTATAATGTTGTACCTGGAGTTGTGCTTAATTTCATTCACACATGCAAACCCTGCATATTTAGGCTGAGTTCTTCTCTCAGGCAGAAAACACCTTGTGATGTCATGTAGTAATACAGGAAGTGCTCCACTGGAAGTGCTCCATTTATCTTCACTAGAATCTCTACTAAACAAAAGATAAAATATAGCTGTTAACTTGAAAATGACTGCTTCTTGTCATCACATGGTGGCCGAGCATTTTGAGCTTTTGAGATGTGGACTGAGGGTTACTCAAACATGTGTGAGTAAAACAAAACACAAGTCCTGGTATATTTTTCGATGAGGTAACATTTTAACATTATCACAGCATTATAACATGACTAAAAGCTCACAAGAGTAAATTTCACATAATATAGGACCTTTAATTTTTATTTCCCAATTTTTAAAACCAAGTGCCATTATAACTTACTCACTGGAAAAGGTCAATCTGTTATTATGCCTATATTAAACACATATGTATTTTAAAATAACTTTAGCATAACAATAAAACAATATAACAAATCAATCTTTTGTTCTTCTGATAGATGAGTGAGGGACGTATGTCAGGGTCCCATCACAGAGTTAAAAATCACAGCGGGTCGATTCAGCCCCATTCTCCACGGCTGTCACTCTCACATGATCTTGTCACTTGGAGCAGGAAGCTACATCACCTTGACGACCCCAGATGTGGGCAGGGCTTCTGTAGGCCATTGTCATGTTGTCAGGACCCATGTGACCCAGGACCCCCACCCCTCTGATACCCTGCGTCCCGCCAAATGAACACATCACCGTCCCATATGAAGATGTGAGAGGGTAGTCGTTACAATAACACAATAACTTTCCCAGCTACACACTTTGTCCTGTGTCCATAATGTGTCAAAGTAAGACGAGTTAATCTATTAATATGTTATTCATTTTATTCATTTTATTCATTTTATTCATTTTAGAATTTTTGTTTGTTTGTTCATATCAGGACAATCAGAGAGCTATAGCAGTACATGTAGAGAACCAAATTCTTCTGCAAAGGCAGTGGCACCTTTATTGCAATGGAAAAGCTCAGTAGAATTTGCTTTTAATAATGAATACTGTCTAAAAAGAAAACAATAAAGACCAGAAATTAGGGATGTACCGATCCAGCTTTTTCAGTTCCAATACCGATTTAAGCTGAAGTTAATATTGCTTTATTGTACATAGGGCCTTTGTATGGAACTGCCTTGCTGAGGGATCTTTATTGATGGACACAGTGTAGTCCTGGGCTGCTTCATCTCTGTATCCGCCTCTGTCCTCTGTAAGTGGCTTCAGATGTGCAGAAGAGTGAGAGAAATACTCGTCCATTAGCAGCCATTACCCTTCAGTAAAAATACATCCTGTCACCTCACTCGAGTGGATCTGAGAGGGCCGCTTCCTGCTCCTTTATCAAATCTATCACACTATCGTCCAGACTACTAGGGCATCTGTTATGGAAGTCTATCAGAGCACTCATGCTCCAACAAACATCTTGTGAGAATATTTTAGAGACAGCAATGGAGCATAGACAAATGCAGAGAAGAAGGTAAACAAAAATGCAGCCAGGTTCTTTTTGTTTATGATAAGGATAGAATAAGAATGAGAACCGTAAAGGTGCATTGTGTAACTTTTCTGGTGGAGGGTCTGTCAAATGCTTTTCTCCATGGAGATGTTATTTCTTTGTCGGGAATGTTTCACAGTATGGTATTAAACCTACCTTCTATCTTCATGGAGATCAAACCAGATCAATTTACAGGTGAGAACTGTGGAAAACACCACCGCTCACATGCTTGTTTTTCTAGGTATTTTAGAGCTACAAACCACTTGTAATTAAATAAATGTAAGGTAGAGGTGTTTAATGACATACTGTGGAACATTCCATGCAGAGCAATGACATATCCAAAGAAACAAGCAGTGGGTCCGTGACAGACCCCCAACCACGAAGTTACACAGTGCACCTTTAAAGAGCCAGCCCATTTTAGTTTATTTGTTTATTTATCAGGGACAATGCACATAAAAAGTCCACTGTTTGTGCCAGTTTATAGCAAGATGCTATGCTAACGTCCACCCTCAGTCCCTGGGCAGGCTGATGTCATAAATAGCGTACATGCTCCTAAAATACATTGTATATTAATACAATCATCCATCCAGTCAATCAGTAAATAAAACTATAGTGCCCTTCGAGCTCAGTCACCACATCTATACACTATTTACATATTGCATGTTTTCAATGCATTGTGAAAATATGGTGGAGAAAAATTCAAAGGTTAGAAATGCAGACAGGCAGTCCAGAGAGAGGAAGACCAAAAATTTGATTTCTGGTAAAATTGAAAAAGGATATGACTTAGGTTAAGGGAAATATTAATCTGCCTTTGACCCATTTAAATACCACTGAGGCAACCAATCAGGCCTTTCTAGGTATAGTCAGTTATGCATGTTTTAGCTGATGTTACTGTGAGCACCTCTGAATGGACAAAAAGAAAAAACTCAAATGAAGAAGGTGCAAATAAAACCCTATTCCTTCATATTGTGCCTGTGTAATGCCATTTTCCAATACATTGCACAAGGGTAAATGTATTCTATTTTCTTCAAGGCTCTATAATGAATCTCCAGCAAACCATCTTCTCTGTGAGCACTCAAGCTTTCACTCACTCTCATATCTGTCACACCGACACTTTGTAAAGCCATTGAAGGCAACACGGACAGCTAAACGATGCATTTGTTGGAGCCAAATGAATCGGTAAATCGGATGTGTGGCTCATTTGTAAAATACAAAATCAGATTCCAGTGCAGTGCCGGACCATGCATTGTGAGTGTTCCCAGACAAATGTGGCTCCCTCTCCGCGCAGCGCCTCGATCGGCTGGGGTCAGGGGTCAAAGGTCAACCTCTATTGAGCCATCAGATTGAAACTGGGACTGAGGGGAGGGTCTGTCCTCTATTGAGATGCATGGTGGTTTTGACAGCCAAAGCCAATGCTGTTGTATGCTCCACACATTTGTATTGTCACAATGTTAAATGGATACAAACAAAAGCGTACGTTGTAATGATTGCGTCTCAATCTGAAGTTCATAAGAATGTATAAGTGTTGCATCAATAATAGTGTAGGAATAGTAAAAGTTATAGTACTTTTTTTTACACAAAACATCTTACATTACAGTCATCATATCATGGGCCTGATTGGGGGAAGTGTGGCTGCCAATGGACACAACTAAATTAGCTTTAGCCAAGCCAGCCATTTCCTCTATTTTTTTCTTCAGTGTAATTTGAACATGTAGTTAAGGAATAGTAGTAGTAATAGTAGTAGTAGTGGTAGTGAAGTAGTCTATCTGAATTACCTGAGGGTTGATTTGTGGTAGCTCTACAACTAACATCCACTGAGAAGTGAACATGGTATATTTTCTGGTACTTTCTTATACTCAAATATACATTTTGTTACCTCTTTTACTTCTCCATGAGTAACATTTGAGGTACTCTGACTTTGTAACCATGCCCTATTGAGACACAGTGAATCCTTGACAGCCAAAGCCAGTGCTGCGGTGCTATTGTGCTAATGCTAAACGACCCAAACAAAAGCACACATTGTTATAGGTTTGTCTCACTCCGCTCGGGTCGCTGTGATTTTTCAATCTGTGTTTTGACAGGTTGCCAGGGCTCTTAAACTGGCTCCACACTGACACTTTTAAAGACTTTAAGCACTTTAAATCCCTGTTTTTCCACTTCACATTTTAACACAGCCTGGATTATGGGGCTCGGAAGGCCGCTAAGGAATGCCACTTTTATAATAAGATTATTTTTGGACTACTTTTAATTTTAGTCCTTACTTTTCCCTCCTGGTGCGTTGTACAAACACAGCTTTATTATCAAAGGAGAAAGTTTACAGTTCGTTTTACAGTGTGCAAATCTTTGCGCTGCTGCCACCCTCTAGCCAGTAGAGAATCAAATACAAAAACTGCAGTATGGCGGTTGTCATCTTTTTAGAGAGACACAGACTGTATAAAGAAACAGATAATAGTGTTAAAGTAGACAAAAATACCCTGTACAAAATAAAAGAAATATGTGCTTCTTTCCAAATAGTGCTTTATGTGTTTACCACTAACAACCAGCAACTAGAATATAAAGAAAATATCTATAAGCCTTCTGTGCATATCAAACATTGAACTGTTACATAATTAGTCTCTTAATCTTGAAGATTTGACGGGCCATATAATGAATTCTTTCCTTTTAAGTTGTCTTCAATAATCATGGCTTGGACCTGCTTGTGGGGTCTTAACTGCATTGTTTTACATTTTGACAAATATCAGGTTATTGTAAATTATAATTTGTTTTCAATTAACCTACTTGAATAAATAAATAAATAAATGAATAGAAATAAATAAAATACATTTTGTTTATCTGTACAGTGCCTTTTAACCAAAGCATATTCATATGACTCATATTCAAACACATATTAAGTCATTGTACAGCCCTGTTTTCCTTCTTAATGGTCTATAATCCACAGTGTAGATTATTAAAGTTATCAGTGTAAAGTCTGCTGCCCATTCCCAGGCCTGTTGTCCCTCTACAGCCTCAGTCAAACCCCTGAAAGCTTTAAAGCCTGTATGACTTGGGACATAAGCTCCTTAATAATTTAATTCTGTTTGGAATCTGGCATGATTGGAATGAATGGGATTATCACGTCCAGCGACTAATGCCCCAGTTCAGCCGGGGTCAGTGTCTGTAACAGTCGTAAAGGCAAGGGACATCTGCAGCGAAAACAATTAACTCAAATAGTGGCAAGCGGCAGTGTCAGTTGTGTTTGAAATATTAAAGGTCCTGTATTACGCAAAATTTACTCTTTGAGCGAATGTTGTTACCTCCTCAAAAATATACCTGGAGTTGTGTTTTGTTTCATTCACACATTAGAGCAACCCTTTATTATTAGTCTGTCTACATCTCCAAAGCTCAAAATGCTCTGCTCCACCTTGTGATGTCATGTAGTTTTTTTTAAACCTTTTATCTTTAAGAGTAGTTCAGTAGGTTACTAGTAATTATATGGTTGAAATGATTCTAGTGAAGTGATGTGATGTAGGAAGTTTAAAAACACAATGGAGCACTTCCTGTACTACCACATAACATCACGAGGGTTTTCATTTTGAGATAAGCACTCAGCCTAAATATGCAGGTGTTAAAAATATGTGAATGAACAAAACACAACTCCAGGTCTGTTTGTGATGAGAACACAACATAATAACAGATCAGAAAATAGTGTAATATGCGCCCTTTAAACTGAGTGAGCTCTTATCTTTGAAAGGCTGGCAAGTAGGTCTGGGCAATAAGCCAAAAAAATTAATAAAGTTATTCTATTTCTTCATATTGATCAGTGTTGATTTTCAGCTCATTTTTTCCCAGTTCCTTCCTCCAAGTCTGCAATCTGCTCCAAACCACACACTTATTGACAGAATATTGTCTGTAGACCCTTCGATTAAAAAGACTCATGATGATTATTGACCTGTTTGAATGTACTTTCAAGTGGATATAAGTTTCCCTATACTTATTTTTGTACACTGGATTTTTTCTTTCAATTTCAAAGATGGAGCACCAAAAGGGTTTTGTGTTGCCCTGTTTTTGTTTATGTAAAAGGTTCAAATTTAAAGTAGTGGAAAACACAAATGACTTCTAACTACTGGTTATTCTTGTGTTCTTCCAGCCCTCCTGTCTCTACCATGACTGAGCCTTAGTCACTTCTCAGCGGACCGTGAAAATGCTACTAATTAGCATTTTCAACCACGCAAAATTCCCAAAATTTAGCTTCATTTTCACTTCTTACGGAAAGATGACAGTTTACATGCAAAGACAAAATTACACCTGATTATTCCCTGGATACAGAAAAAACATTAGCTCGCACTAGCATCACTAAAGTTTAAAACTGTGTATTATTATTATTATTATTATTATTATTATTATTATTATTATTATTATTATTATTATTATTATGTAATTTTATTATTATTATTTGGCTTAATATTTACCGTTTTGAAAAATGCACTCATGGAATTTCTGCTGTCACTGCTGCAATCACTACTACTACTACTACTACTACTACTACAACTACTACTACTAGTACTATTATTATACTATTATACTACTACTATACTAGTTCTGTCCCACCATGAGGTACCATAATATGTTTTTCCTATTCACCTCTGTTACACTCCAAAAATGTCTCTAATTTGCTAACATTTAAATTTAATGTTGCTTAATTGTTTGGTTTTACTTAAAAATAAATCAGACGTTTCAAATGAAACTTATTCATACTAGCATGCACTGGAAAGTATATTAATAGTGGCATGGTAATGATTTTGAAAATGCTTTTGATCCCTAGTAGTAGTTTGAAAGCTTTAAAAAACTCCAAATTATAGTGACTTACTCCAGGCCTATCTTCAATTGCGTCTATGTAAGAGTTATGCTCATTTATGGCTTAAATCACGGGGCTTTTAGGATTTTAAATGGTCCATAACTATAAGTATAGCCTCTTGGTGGTCTGTCCTCCAGCTCATATTTTACTACCGTCTCTCTCCCCCTCTTCTACACGCGGTCAGGACGTCACTCAAACCCCAGTGAGAGCAGCCATTCACTCAGGACCTCATGGGTGTGTACGGAACAGAGCTGGAGGCGGGGCAGGTGGCGTAGGGGGTGGAGACAGTGTGGTGTGGGTTACTATGCGACTGCACAAAGCAAAATGCACACACAGCCATAATATTTACTCTGGGAGGATTTTCCACCTTCACCTCCAGCCTAGAGTAGAGAAGAGAAGAGATGAATGATACTACTACTACTATACTACTAGTACTACTACGACTTTCATCCATGCATCATATATTTACATATATATTTACACATTTTAAACTCTTTCTGAATAAAGGACCTGTAGATGTCTCATTCACATCCATAGGGCCTTTATTCCTAGCAGGTAACAGTACTACATTACAATTCAGATCTGTGGAGAGTCACCCGTGTTCACAGAAAGAATTAAATGTATATTTGAGTAAGACAAACACCATAATTAATAAATGTTAGCTGGGTATGTGAGATGTCATACCATGGAACATTGCAGGCAAAGCAATAACATCTCCATGGAGACAAGCAGGTGGTGGATTCTCCACCAGAAAAGTTGTGCAGTGTACCTTTAACATTAATGATTTTACTGCATAGCCTACAAGTCGTTTTCTAGCGTTTTGGTGCAGAAACACTAAAAAGTTACTTGGAAACAGTGAAAAAAGAAGCACCACAGTAGAATCCCCCACTCCGAGCAGACACAGACCCAGTTGTGTCTCTGGCTCTAGTGAAACAGCCCTGAACTCGAATGGACCCGGTCAGAGCCACCACAGAACTGACGTCAACAACAAGAGGCTTTTCATGCGCTCACCTGCATTGGAAAAATGTGCAGGGAGCACCCGGTGTTTGTACAACCCCTTCACCCCAGAGCTCAGGATAGACTAGAGCCAGACAGAAGGCTATAGGGCTGTAAAGGACCTATGCATATGAATGAGACACCAGTGGTTTAGATACAGTCATGGGGGGAGTTTAAAATGTATAATATGCATGGATGAAATTACTAAGTTACTTTCCTGTTTTCTTGTTTCTATGGATATGTCATTGCTCTGCCTGGAATGTTCCACAGTATGACATTAAACAGCTCTAACCTTACATTTGTTCAATTACAGGTGGTGTTATAGGTCAAAAATACCTACAAAAACAGACATTCTGACTGTGAGTGGGGTTGCCTCTCCACAGATCTAACCTATAACTTTGGTCTGGTTTAGTCTGTGAAGTTAGAAATACTGTGAAACCATGTGAAACATTCCAGACAAAGCAATAACATCTCAATGGAGACAAACATTTGACGGACCCTCCACCAGCAAAGTTACACAATGCACCTTTAAATAAGTTCACACTCTACCTGTGTCAGCGTACAGAAATTTAGCAAAACCAATGCAAAAAAGTACACTCAATCTTAACATGAATCTTGATAATACCACAACATATTATAGAAAAAAAACATCATTATGTACATATTAGTATAACATTGTTTCATCTTGTTTCAGTGCATAATTAACTATAGCTACATCTTCCTCACTTCTCTCTGTGCAACCTATAACACCACGCACTAATGATCCTAATGATAAAACATCATACAATCTCTCAAGGCTTTGGTTTTACAGTGTCTGGAGCCCGGAGTGTCACTGATGGGTTTTTAATAGTTTTCAGACGTCAGCGTGGCTCTAGATTATACAGCATGTGTGGTACTTTTAAATATGTAATTTCAGAGGTATACAAAGGGATAGGAGGGCCACTACACTAAACTACCCTGAAAGGGTTTTATAATCAAGGCTTTGAACTGAGGGGAGATTTTACAATGTAACAGCAACACAAATAGTACACATATATATTTTAAGATAAGAATAAATTGGGCACAAATACTCAGTTAAACATATAAACAAGGAAAAAAACAATTGCAAGGTAGAACTGCTGCCTTGGCAGAGGTCTGTGTTCAAATAGACCAGGATGAATGAACTTTTTGACTGATTCATGGTTGGAAAATAATGTGAAATTCTGTGAAAACCAAAGATGTTCATTTTGTCTTCCTATGTAGTTTAACTTCGTGGGTTCTTTTTTAAAGACAATACGTCCATCCATCCATTTTCTCCCGCTTAATCCGGCTGGGTCGCGGGGGCAGCACGCTGCCCATTACTCTGTGCACCAGACCCAGACCCCTGTGAACCCCTCTGCAGGTGGTGAGCCCACAGGAGGGAGGAATTCCTTGACGGTCCTTGATTGTAAACTGTTCATAGGGGTGTTGCATGTTTTTGGTTGATGAGGGTAAACCGGAGTACCTGGAGGAAACCCATCCAGACACGGGGAGGAAACATGCAAACTCCACACAGAAAGGCCCGGGCGACCCGGGGATCGAACCCGTAAAGTGTATTTACCTTGTTGACATGTTTCGGCTGCTGCTGCAATTCATCTTCAGAACTGTCACCAGTGTTGGTGGTGACGTGTCGTATATCAGCTGTTGTTACTTCCTGTAGGGAAACTCTATGTAGATGACATCCTGGAAAAAATACAGCAAGGACACACCCAAGAACTCACGGACCATCTCAACACACAGGACAGTACTGGTAACATTCAATTCACACATGAGGAAGAGAGAGATGGAGCAATATCATTTTTGGACATTAAAATCCACCACATCGCAGACGGCGGCATCAAAATAATAGTATACAGAAAACCCACGCACACCGACCAATATCTCCTCTGGACATCCAAACATCCCACTGTACATAAACTTTCAGTAGTAAGGACACTATTCGAACGGGCCACACTCATAACAGACCAAACCGACAGGGAAGAGGAGGACAGACACATCAGACAAGCACTCAAACAATGTCAGTATCCCAACTGGGCCATAAACAAAGGTAGACAACAAGTCAACAATAAAACCAACAAACCCCGGCAAAAAACACAACAAACCAATAGAGGGCAGCAGGATCACAAGAACACAGTCACACTACCATACATTAGAGGAATAACTGAACCCATCCAGAGAGCACTGTAGTCAAACCATACACAAAACTCCGCCAACAGCTAGTACACCCCAAAGATAAAATCCCACAAGAACAAAAATGCAACGCCATCTACGAAATCCAATGCAAATCAAGCAATAAAACATACATAGGGAAAACAAGCCGGGCTTTTCACTTCCGAAAAAGGAACACCAATAGGAATGTGAAAAGGAAACATCAGAACACAAAAACAAAGCATTGCAGGAAAACCTAAAATCCGCCATATCAGAACACTGTAGAAAGAAATAACCACATTATGGATTGGGACGGGGCACGGGTCATTGGATCGGAAAACAACAAATTCAAACACTGGATCAGGGAGGCCACTGAAATCAGGAAACGAGGCACGGACAGCATCAACCGTGATGACGGAGCGTTCCTCCTTTCACACACCTGGGACACTCTCCTCCAGAGAGCACCGGGCAAGGGGAGGCGTGGTCCATCTGAGCAACCTGCCAGGTCCATCAGGCTGACCACGCCTACAGGAAGTAACAACAGCTGATATACGACCCGTCACCATCAACACAGTGACAGTTCTGAAGATGAATTGCAGCTAGCAGCCAAAACATGTCAAGGTAAATACACTTTACCGTATTGTTTTTACAAAAGAACCCAAGAAGTTAAAGTGAAACTTTGTGACACATCCATAGGCCCAGAATGATGGAAAATTAAGATTGTTGCCGTAACAATGGGCAGTTGAAAGCAAAATATTATATCTTTTGAATGGGAAAAAGTCTTTGAAATGTTGCATATAACAAGAAGCTGAATCCAGGAATAGGATTTTCTTGCTTTTTTGCCAATACAAATGCACCTATTTTGCCATTAAATTTTCCTTAATCACTGTTATGCTGTTTGCTATAATGAATTAGCACTTACCCCGCTTGTCTCTGCCTTGTCCCTTGCAGCTGAGACACCAGCAGTGGAGTCTGGTGATGGAGAGTGCAGTCCCTTCAGACCGGGGGAACTACACCTGTGTGGTACAGAACAAATATGGCACCATCACACACACCTACCAGCTCGACGTACTTGGTAAGTTCACCAACAACTTCCACCAAAACACAATGCTTTTATGGTGTATGATAACTTTGTGGTACAGTATTTAAAAGCACTCTTGATTTTTACTATCAGCAGGGATCCAAACATATTCATATTTCCTAATGCATTCCTAGCATTAATTATTCACCATGATGAGTTCATAAGTGAGTTTCACAACTATCAGAGGCCAGAGAGGAGTTTTGTCATATAGGCTACTGGCTGTTAACAACAATTAGCATGCTACCAGCACACCAGCATTACTTCCTGGTTCATGGACATAAAAAAGGGTTTATAGTTAAAGTTAAGATAGCACACAGCAGTCTCACCTTGCAACCTAAGAGCTGCTTGTGCAATATATCTGTACTGGGGCAAGACAAATTTTACTCGTATTATATGAAAAAAAAAAAAAAAAATCAATCCCTTTACTAGAGCAAAAGCATTATGGTATATTTAGTTTCCTATGATTTTTAAAACTTTAAGCATTTTAGTGTTGCTTAACATTTGGTATTGTAAAATTCCAAAATAATAATATGAAACCGTATTGTCAGTTTTGTTATATCCCCTTTTTATACACTGTACTAATTAAACTTTGCATAACCCATGATTTTGACCCTCTGTGTCTGTCCCTGTTCCAGAGCGGTCTCCTCACAGACCCATTCTTCAGGCTGGACTCCCGGCCAATCAGACGGTGGCAGTGGGCAGTGACGTGGAGTTTCACTGTAAAGTGTACAGCGACGCCCAGCCGCATATCCAGTGGCTCAAACACATCGAGGTCAATGGGAGCCGTTACGCTCCTGACGGGGCGCCATACGTCAACATACTCAAAGTAAGTGTCTTAGCCATGAGAAATGTACCATCAGAAATATGGTCTGATATAGAAAATGTCATCTAAGTAGTACAATATGCCAAAATGTTTGCTATAAGACAGAAAAGAATGAATTTCCTTAACAAACAAGTGGGTCTGGGTGATGACTTAAGATAATACTAGAAAAGCACTCAGAGAGCGCAGACCTCCGCCAAGCCCCATTTAACGCAATGCTAACGATATTTTCAAAGTGATCCAGAATCCAGGATTTCTTCTGGATCATCACCAAAATTTAATCATCTGTTGGATTTACCATTCGGAAATTTTCATTTCATCAAGATCCATCCATAACTTTTTGAGTTATCTTGCTAACTAACAAACAAACAAACTAACAAATAGACAGACTCAGGCGAAAACATAACCTCCTTGGCGGAGGTAATAATAATAATATAAAGATGTATACAACAAATGTTACAGTATTTATTTTTATTTTACTTTAAAAAAATGACTACAGCTGGTAGTACTAGTTTTGTGTCTTAAATATTTTCATCTTAAAGCTGCACTACGTAACTTCTCTGGTGGAGAATTTGCAACCTGATTGTCTCCATTTATATGCCATGTTCCACAGTTTGGCATTAAACCTATTTATATAGCATTTATTTCATTATGTGTGTTTTTACTGCTCAAAGACACCTTGAAAAACATGCATTCTTACTATGAGTGAGTTCGCCTCTCCACAGATTCGACCTGTATGGCCATATTATGTCATCTTCTAGTCTCCAAGTTTAATGTTGTACAGTGAAACATTCCAGGCAAAGCAATAAAATTTCCACGGAGACAAGTGGGTGTCAGACCCTTCACCAGTAAAGTTACACAGTGCATCTTCAGACTCTTCTCTTCCTAAATTCCCACTTAAAATTGTTTTTAGTTTTGTTTTGGTTCATTGAGTAATGTACTTGAAACAACTTAAGCATCAGGAAATGGCCCACTGCATGCCTTAGTGCCTTTCCCAATACGGCAGCAGTCCCTCCCCACCCAGCTGTTCTTTTATTTTGGTCTAAAAAGAGGACAACTCCAAGCCTTATGATTTTCAGAGGAGAGAACGAGGACTATACAACATCTGGTTTGGGCTAAGTTAAGTGCTGCGGTGGCGACGTCGCTGTTAGATGTTGCTGCGTTTTCAAAAAGACGAGACGAAGGCGGAGGATTTGAAAAAAAGAAAAAGTTACGGAAAAAATGAGTTTGGGAGCAACAGAAGGGCAGAGTCAGCAGTGAGGGAGACGTGTGACAGGCTGCTGGGTACGGAGACAGAGGAGGAGGGCTAGACTGCGTGGATGTAATTGGGAACATATCAATAATAATTAGACAGGCCTAAAGAATACCAAAGAACCACAACTGAACATAGTGCAGGCGAATGGCATCCAGACAAAAGAGATATCAGGCGCTAATTTTACATCTAACTGTAAATCTTTACAGTACAGTTAAAGGTTTCATTTAAAGTCAGTCATGCCTGTTTTTAAGTTTTAAACAGTGTTAGACTTAGACAAACTTTATTGATCCACTAGGGAAATTATTTGGACAAAGTAGGTCACACATCACAATATATTCTAATAACAAAGAGCAAAAATATAAAAGTTTAAAAAAAAAAAAGAAATTGTAGAAAAAAAAGAAAATACTATTATAATATATTTGTATATAGTTCTCAAATTAATTCACATCTTAAAACAAAATAGTGAGTTGGTGGTGTTAGTATATCTATAATGGATAGGGCTATATTCTCAATGCTCTCATAAAAATGCTCTATATTCTGAATAAACTAAAGTCAGATTACATTACCTTTTGTTTCACTATAGAATTAAGTAAAGGGGTAGTATTAAGATCCACCCTTAGTCTTGTATTTGCATTGTATATTCAAAATCAAACATCACAATTATTCATGCCTATGTTGTATGTTTATCCTGCAAAACCCTGCTAATAACATGGGTGATTAAAAACAGCATGGGGCTGGCCCTTTAAATGTCTTAGTGGAAAAGTGTGTTTAAGCAGAGTTTTCCAACCCCAGACTGACAGCAAATTTACATAAAGGGGTGTGAAACAGTGTAAGATATAGAAAGAAGAGAGGGAGAGAATGAAGAGAGAAAAGACAGAAAGAAAGAGAAGAGAAAGAGGGGGAGAGAGAGGGAGGAGGAGGAGGCAGACCGCGGCTCCATGCTCTATTTTCATCCACCACATAATTGAAACAGTATTTACCCAGATCTGCCCCACACGTCTCAGTCTGCCGCTGTGTGACATGTGTGGTACAGGCAGTATAGGCACCGACTTAGAGGGAGAGGAGGAGGAGAGGAGAAGGGGAGGAAGAGAGGGAGGAGAAGAGCCTAAATTAGTCGTTTGAAGTTGGGTTATTGTAAGGAGCGAAGGAGGCGTCTGGATGTCAGCCCTGGATCTTCATTAACTCTGTGATATTCTTTCTTCTCATTTGAACTTTCTCCATGTTTTGACACTGCATTGTGTTTAATCTGCCATTTACTCATTGTTATTCTTTTAATGTGTCTTTTCATCACACAGGATTGTTTTTATCATGTATTTAATCTGTGAATGTATACACCAAAATTAATCTAAACTGTCTTTTCAATTATGTCACTTTTGTTTTATTATAATAGCAAAAAAAAACAACAACTTCCAATTGCAATCATGGAGTCTGAAAACCATATTGTAAATGTTCAAAATTACAGCAAGTCATATTTAATTTTTGTTCATTTGACTCTCCCCTTCACAGAGTTTTGTGAGTAAACACATTGAGATCCATGATAAGTTCAAAATCTACAATGTCACAGAGAAAGACGCTGGGAAATACTGGTGTCGAGCGTCCAACTTTGTAGGCAAATCACAGAGGCCCTTCTGGCTTATGATTCACAAACCAGGTAAACCATAAACCTACAGGCAGAACGGCAGCCATCTTGAGTCTCTGCTTGGTGTGTTCCTGTCTCCTGGCTCTGCTTGGTTGTGGGTTCAGCTACTGGAAAACGCATATTTCTTTGCTAATTTGCCAATCAGCATTATTTATTTCTTATTTGGATGTGATAAATTAAAAGTAGGTATATATATATATATATAAAACAGAAAAACAACCCAGAAAAAAAGAAATTGTTGCTAATTCATACAAAACTGAAATTTAGCCTATTAGTATCAATATTTAGGAGCATATGCTAAAGGCTATTGATAGCTTTGTAATGAAAAAATACCATTACCATCGCTAATAACAATTCAAAACAAATGATTATGTCTTTTGAAAGAAGAAAAGTATACACTTGTCATGATAATTATAATATCAACATATCATTCAATATATGAAAGCTGAAGTGATATATTTTTAGGCTCAGTATTTACACTGAGTACAGTTTTTTGCATTTTTTATGTAATAACGTAAGATTTGAGCTATAAAGGGTAGAACAAATAACTTCTATGCCTAATTATGGATTAATTCTACCATTTATTTGTTGCACCTCAGCCCTTTTAATGATACTGTCTATTTATAAACTGGTTTACTGGGATTATCCTCCTTTGTGACAGTGGTATAATGTAGTCTCAAAATGTGTTCTTGTGACAGGCCTAGAAAAGTACTCAAAATGGCACCTATAAACAGCTGAACAGAAGGCCTATAGGCTAAAAGTCTGTAAACAAGAAATACATAAAATATAACCATCGTACTTTGCAGATCCCATTACACTGCAATATATCTGATTTTGCCCTCCAATAATCAATAGAACTGCACTATTTTAGCCTTAATTAGACTCAGGTCAAAAGAAACACCCACCAATTTGTACAACACAGAGTCATATTGATTTCTTTTAGTCAGCAGCCGTTTTAACAAGTCCTTATATGACTCTTGGAGCTGTAATAAGGCATGGGAAATGGTCTCAACACAGCCTCCACTGAACAAGAGGCAGAAATAACCTATGAATCAATACAAGGTCAATAGACAAATCACACTACAAGAATCTATCATTTCTACCATCTTTTACAGTACTGTCCGCACAAATAATCTGACAGATATTTATATTGTAACAGTCAATACATTACAAACAGTTCTGTAATACAAAATCTTATGAAATAGGATTAGTATTAAAGGTGTAACTTTTTGGTTGAAGGTCTGTCACCTGCTTGTTTCTATGGATAGGTCATTGCTCTGCTGGAATGTTCCACAGTATGACATTAAACAGCTCTACCTTACATTTATTCAATTACAGGTGGTTTTATTGCTCAAAAATATCTAGAAAAACAGGCGTTTTGACTGCGGTTGGGGTTGTCTCTCCACAGATCTGGCCTGAAACTTCTAATTTGGTCTCCATGAAGATAGAAAGGCTTAATGCCATAGAGCGAAACATTCCAGACCAAGCAATAACATCACCATCGAGAAAAGCATTTGACGGACCCTCCATCAGAAAAGTTACATAATGCACCTTTAAATATATGTAGGCCTAAGCTTTCTAAAAATGAACCAAAAGTCTCCCTAAGCTAACACTGCTCCGAGGTCTTCACAAAATACATCCCCCAAAATTATTTATTTCTAATCCTTGCAGCTTGTGAAGATGCAGCTTTGATCTCGGTGTGTTCTAAAATCCAAATGTTAAATGAGTTAATATTTCAGATGGTCTTTTGATGTCTTTATTCACTATATAGCATGTAGAGTGACTGGATATGTGGTGCAATTCATCACCTTTGATTTCTGCTGCCAGCCACGATCAAGGCTGTGGAGAAGGGCTTAGCTTTTCCAACAGGTAAACTATTTATCAGCTCAGTTTGAACCACCACACACTACAGTCACTTTTATTATTTTTCTTCCATTAAATGTGTCCTTGCTGTGTCCTGCTTTATATTGTATCCTATATGTTATCGAGTAGGTGCATAATTGATACTTTCAGTGCTCTAAACATTCTGCCATTAGAGATGTAGGAGTTACCATGGTGACACAACGCACACATTAGGAAACACTGTCAAAAACGTTTTAAAATTGTACACAATATGAGCATTCATGGTAAAGTATTTTCAACAAAAAGGTGAGAGGGATTAACTAAAAAACTGTTGGCTAATGTTAACTAGCTTGGGACAGTTCTTTTTTTTTTTTTTCAAAGGTCAGATTAATAGTCTAATTTAGTCAAATCTGAGTAACGGAGCTTCAAACAGAGCAGTGCCAACTGTTAGCACCACACCCCCAGGGAATGTTGATGACATCAGCTGCAAAGTATCAATAGAATATGTGTATAGTGATTAACAATTTAAAACAAAATATTATATCTTTCAAAGGAAAAAGTCCTAAATATTGCACATAATAGTAAATCAAAATCAATGAACAGAGAAATTCATCATATTTAAATGAGTGGTTGTTTATCAGTGTATGTTTCTGCCAAAATGATCTGGTTCACTATCCACCCAAGCAGATCAGTATAATTATAAATTTTTGTTCTCATCCAAAAAATTCCTATTTCCTTTCCCATAACTTTTGGAATTTATAGCGTTGTAAACATGGTTTCAAACTGAGCTGGTCAATTTTGGTTTTTGCAGCTGGTGGAGGTGCTGCTTGCTTGGTGTTTCCAGGTGGATGACCACAATCTAACTCTTCTCCTCTCCCCTCTCACACAATCCATCTTTTAAAATGTATTTATTTATTTGATTTATTTGGTGTTGGGACTCAACATTTCTCCCTCTTTCTCCTCTTCCTTCTCCTCTTTCTCCTCCTCCTCCCTCTCTCCTACAGACTGCGGGCATTAACACTACAGATAAGGAGCTAGAGGTGCTGTTCTTGGCCAATGTCACTTTTGAGGATGCTGGGGAGTACACTTGCCTGGCGGGGAACTCTATTGGGTTTACTCACCACTCTGCTTGGCTCACTGTGTTGCCAGGTATAAGACTTTCTCTACCACATTTCCTCTTTTAAATGTTTATAATATGCACTTATGAGTTATTATTATGTTGGTTTAGTATACAAATTTAGCACCAGTTATTACACAGATTAGCTGTTCTATTTGATCATCGTGTCTCACAAAATTCAAATTGACTTTAAATAAAGTATTATGTCTTTTTTTTTTTTTCATATTTTATGTTAATTTAGAGTATTAATGGATTAACTCAATATTTAAATTAGAATCATATAAAAGAATCACATAGAAAAAGATCATGTAGTATCTTTATTTTAAGTCAATATTGCATTCTGAGTGATTTTTTTTTTCATTGCACATTTCATGTGTGGCCTACTTTAGAAAGTGAAAATTTCACCTATTACAAGCCAATTTGAATGCACTTTTGTTGACTTGCAGTGGTTTGAGCTTTCTCAGCCACCGTAGTCACATGTGGGCTGATGTTACAAACCCATAAAGACATGATTACCACTATTATTGTTTCGTAAAAAGGTGTTTTACTCAGTATCATTTTCATAGCTGCATAATTACGCTCTTTACAGCTCATTAAGAACAATGTAAGAGTATAATGTTGCCATTATAATTGCTTGAACACGTAGCCGAGTGTCTGTTTGATCAGGCTGGTGGTGCGTTCACATGTCTCTGGGCTAAATGGTAATTTCAAAGACTTGTTTAGCTCATAATGACTTCCCTGAGGATAGAGCACTCGGAGGTGAAAATACCTGCCGTGGGTTTAGAAGGTATACCAGGATTACTTCAGTCTCTCTTATAAAAAAAAGAAAAAACATCAGCAAATTTAACTTAAGCATGTTAGGATATGCTTGGTCTCATTGATACTGAGTAAAATGTTTTTATCGTGATTCTATTCGAGGAATTCTTTTTAGAAATGAATGACGTTCTATTCACTCAAAGGTCCTATAGTCTTTTGAGCCAAATAATGTTCTTACCTTATCAAAAACATACCCAGAGTTGTGTTTAGTTTCATTCACACGTGTCTGAGTAATCCTTTATTATTATTCTGTCTACATCTCCAAATCTTAAAATGCTCTGTTTCATTTTGTGATGTCACAAAGCGGTACTTTTCTAGTTAACAGCCACTTTTTACCATTAGTTCAGTAGAGACTGACAATTCCAGGGCTGAAATCATCCAAATGATTCTAGTGAGGGTGTATGGAGTTTAAAAACACAGTGGAGCACTTCCTGCATTATCACATGACATCACAAACGAAGTGTTTTCTGTTTGAGAGAAGAACTTCTAAATATGCAGGGTTTGTGTGTGAAACAAAACACAACTCCAGATATGTTTGTGAGGAGGAACCAACAATATGAGCCCTTTAAAAGTCAACTGCATTGTTATCCAAGTAGTGGGCTAGAGTCAGTTTATTTTGTATTAGTTAAAACAAATTTGACTTAGAATTCAACTACTACTAGTACTATGTAGGCATCCTTTCAGTCCTAAAATCCATGAGTTAAGCTCTAGATTGTGGAAGGTAGTTGTGGCTTTCTTAGTAAATAGCTTGTAGCTTAGTAATTGTATTGGCTATGACCTGCATGTATCTTACTTATATTCCCTCTTTAGCAGTGAGTGAGGAGAAGGAGGACTACTACGCGGACATCCTGATCTATGTGACAGGCTGTGTGCTCGTCATCCTCACTGTCATCATTGTGGTTCTGTGCCGGATGAGGATGACCACCCAAAAGACCCTGCCCACTCCCCCTGTTCAAAAACTCTCCAAGTTTCCCCTCAAGAGACAGGTAACAGAAAGTAGATACAAGATTAGCACAAACTTACCTATTCTCTCTCACTATCTGTCCACTACCTATACTCTCCAAAGACATAAGCAAGCAGTACACATTTTTTTACGCTTTTACACCTTCAAGGTACTCAAAATGCTTTAAGCCTTCCCTTTACTTAGTCCACTCTGATTGGTTGATGTTTGTGATAATTAACAGGATAGCAGCCTAAGAAGAGATGGGTTTGTTAAGATGTGTTTGCATTTTCCCAGTCGCCACATCATAAATGGGACCTGGCCTGTTGACAGAAATTTGGGGGCCCGTGGCAAGACACCTCACATGGGCCCCCTCTATAATATAAATGAATAGATAGGAAGAGGGTCACATTCTGGGCCCTTAAGACCTTGGGGCCCGGGACAACAGATCGCTTTGTCCTCCCCTGTCGACTCCCCTGATTGGGACTAAACTTGGGCTGGAGTAGACTAAACCAGGCCTAGAACAAGACTAAATCGTATCTATATCAGAACTAAACTGGGTTCAAACCAGGTCTAAACCAAGGCCAAGGCATTGTCATTGCACTATTTACACATATATTTATCCCAAGTAACACAAAAGGAGCCACGTAAAATAACATATATTTGCATGCATTTTTATTCACTTGACAATAACGTCCACCTTAATATTTGCCTTAATTTAGTGTTTTTGTGCAATATTAAATTAATAAATAAAAACTATGAGAACTGAAAGTGAAATGTCAGCTAGTTTTGACACTCAGAAGGGGGCCACATCTTCTCTCGATCCCCTGAAAAACAGTGCAGGTCTAAAACTGCTTTAAAATGACACAGAATCAGGCCTACTACATGTGAACAGTAGAGGGGCAGAGAGTGAAATCTCATCCCCAGTTCTGACACTCCGAGGGGGGCCTAAATATCTCAGATCCCCCTGAAATTGCTCCAGGATGGATGCCAGCACATGTCACCATCTCAGAGGTTTCCAGTGCTCTGTGTGCGTCACCTCCAAACCTCACACACTCTTTATTTGTCTGCAGTTTCTCCACCAGCGTGAGAACTGCCTTTGAACTACAACTCAAGATGATACAAAATGTGCCATAGGTTTTTTCTTTTTTTTTTTTTTTTCACGCACAGGCATAAATGACGAAACATTTTTCCAAAGCTGTGTGTGTCTGAAGAATTCACTGACAGATTTTTCTGGCATTTTGAGTTTTGACATTTAAATAGACTTTTTATATATATATAGTTTTCTCAGTGGTATTTGATGACCGTATTTTCAGTTCACATTCTCACAATTATTGTACTGTATGCATAACAATAAAGAGCATATGCAGTCTATTTATCCTACCCAAAATGCTTTGCTCTGCTGGCCTCCCACTGTTAGCAGTTGCTATGTGGTTACTAAATTTGGGCTCCAACTTTCCAGGACTGAAATTAAAGGCTTCATATTTCTGAAAGTAGCATTTTTAGACTAAAGCTTCTCATTGAAAACCATGATTTACTCTACTGTAGTGAGCTATATCGCTTTTTTCTCAACATCAATCTTGTGTTATGACCAATATTGTGAACCTCAAGTGTACTACTGTCTCAGAAAATATGTTTTCCATGATGAAAAGTGGACATTTCTAGTGAATAAAAGAACAAGTAAGGAATAAAGCAGGATTAAACAGGATTAACCCTGATTAGCCTATGCCCAGAAGTAAAACTGTTTTTATAGGACTAATTTAGGACTAAACATGGACTTAAAATTAAAGCCCCATTACGTAACATTTAGCCAAAAAGTATACTAAAATAAAAGCATATTTTTTATTTTTGTTTTTATTGCACTTGAAAAACAGGTATAAGGAGATGCAAGCCTGTTTACTGTAAACAGGCAGGCTTTTGACTATAATCTTCCACAGTATGACATAAAACTCATCTTTTTCCATGGAGAATGTTCTGAAGTATAGTTTTTAACTTTCTTTCTTACTTTCCATTAAGTCATAAACTAAGAGCCAAATGTCTAAACCAGTATTTTGAAGCCATTTGATCTACATTTAAAATTTTAAAAATCCAAAATCATGACCAAAACTGGGATAAAATTGAAATTTAAACTTGGTAAACTATAGCGTATCACCATTTGTACACGCCCCACAGTTTGAGACTCCTGTCCTAGTTCGCCTTTGCACCGCATCCTGCTCATGTAGGTTTGTGTGGAGAGAGCTCTTATTGCATTTTTCAGTAATCTTCACTTGGTTTTCTTGAGCTAATCTTCGCTCACTCCAAATCTGCCCCTAAAGCTACTGGCATGTACTGTCCCATATTACTTTTCAAACCTGCAGAATTATATTCAGGCAGTTTTGTCCAATTTTAGCTTCATAGCGTTTTCTCATATTGTGAAAAAGTTGGTAAGTATTTTGTCTGGGTATAGCACATCGATCACAAAAGCTGGGTTTGGCGGTGGAAGGTGGAAATAGGAGTTTTTTGATAGATTGATTTTTGTCGCCATGCAGTTCTCGTTACCTGTCCACACTTCCACTTCTATTTGTCTTTGTTAGCGCCGGACTCACGTTCAGCTGTTTGTTAAAGTAGCCCCTCTGGACAAATTTGTGGCATATTTTACTTCGGAAATATGAAATGAAATGCAGTTTGGCTAAAGTGGCAAATTTCCCTTTATAAAAGATTTGGTCCACTTCATGGTGTTATCTTTAGTACATTCCTGGGTTTCAGTCCCATCCCATGACTATCTACTGTTATGGATACCATTTTGAGGACTTTTAAGTTTACAAAAGAAGGATTTTTTTTTTTATTTAATTCTTAACTACACAATGAATGAATGAATATGCAACCATCTTTGGAATCAGAGTTGCATAAGTGAGCGCGAATAGAACTGGAAAATATGAAAAATATATACTGTATATTTCTATTGGTCTAAAACAACTACACACAAACAAGCAACCAAATGATAAGAGATAGTAAACTATAAATTCATTTACATTTTAGTCCACATCGCTTCCTGTTTCTCCCTGTGTTTTCTCTCAGTGTCTCGTGCCACAGCCTTAGCAGAGGTTATAACATGGTGCTTTTGTTCCCAGCAGGTCTCCTTGGATTCAAATTCCTCCATGAACTCCAACACTCCTCTGGTCCGGATTGCCCGTCTCTCCTCCAGCGACGGACCCATGCTCGCCCACGTGTCCGAGCTGGAGCTGCCCTCGGACCCCAAATGGGAGTTTCCACGCACAAGGTAATGTTAACTGTTGAGGATACTGATGATGATGGAATGTAGGATGTAGAGATTTAAATTTAAAGGGTCCACATTATGCTGTTTTCTGATCTATGTTATAATGCTGTTTCCCCATCCACAACATACCTGGAGTTTTGGGGTTTTTTTTCATTCACACGTTTAACCCACAAATCCTGGATATTTAGGCTGAGTTCATCTTTCAAACAGGAAATACTTGTAGTAATACAGGAAGTGCTCCACTATGTTTTTAAACTCCACACCCCTTCACATGAATCATTTAGATGATCTCAGCCCTGGAATTGCCTACGTCTACTGAACTAAAGGTAAAAGGTAGCTGTTAACTTGAAAACTACCACTACATGACATCACAAGGTGGAACAGGGCATCTTCAGCATTGGAGGTGTAGGCAGAGTAATAATAAATGATTACTCCAACATGTGTGAATGAAACAAAACACAACTTCATGTATGTTTTTGATGAGGTAGCTATGAGGCTTAAAGCATACAGGAATCCACATTTTGCAAGATTTTGATGCTTTATTTATGCCAATGAATGACTTATAATGACGTTCAATAAAGGCCATTCTTAAAAGTCTTTTTTTTTTTTTTTTTTTTTTGATAAGTGATTATAATTGATGATGATTATTAGTTAAAAACAAGTTGTTTTACACCAATAAAAACATAATATGGATTTCTTTCTTTTGAGTTGTTTTAGATCAGTATTATGATTTTAAATGTCCAGAATATAAGTCATGATCCACATGTGCCATATATAAACACATAGCAGACAAAAGCATAATCTTATCTAAACCTATACAAACTTGCACATGCACAAACCTCAAGGTATGTTTTTTCATGAGGAGACAACACAGCTAAAAGCTCAAATGACTGAATTGAAGAAAATATGTCACCTTTAATAACTCCCAATCACAGGTTAATGTCTGTATAAAATAGAGACACACAGTAAAACCCTGTAGAATGTCTTTGGCTGCCAGGCAACAAGTCATCTCACACCGAGTGCCCCGTTCTGTCCTTGAGCAATGAAAGAAAAAATGGACTTCATAATGAAGGTCTCTCCATCAGGACTCATCTGTGCAGCAGCTCATTTATATACTATAGGTGTTATATTCTAATACAGGTCTAATATTGTGTATATGTCTGTGATTTCAGGTTGACGTTGGGTAAGCCACTGGGAGAGGGCTGTTTTGGTCAGGTGGTCATGGCTGAGGCTGTGGGCATTGATAAAGAAAAACCAAACAAGCCCCTCACTGTTGCTGCCAAAATGTTGAAAGGTAAATGCTCAAAACATAGATGTATTCTTACTATAAAATAATGTGTATTAGTAGATTAATAATACTAATTATGCAAACTTTTTATGTATTTGTAGATGATGCGACAGATAAAGATTTGTCAGACCTGGTGTCAGAGATGGAGATGATGAAGATGATTGGGAAACACAAAAACATCATCAACCTGCTGGGAGCATGTACACAGGACGGTGAGTGGTGACCAGGAATATTTCCTCCGTAAATTAGAACAAAATGAAAAAAATCCAGTATATACAAAAATGCTGAACACTTCATACATTTGATTTGAAAGTTGTTGTTTTTTATACCATTATAAATTTAGACTTAGAGTGATAATAAATTCAAAATAAGATGCAAAAATAACAAGAGATGTGTCATAGAAAAAGACTGGTATTATTTATTTTCAGTCACATTGGTTGCACATTAAGGGTCATATCTTGCCTCCAGTCTTTGCATGAGCGCAAGCATGGGGCGTGGAGCTCTAAACAAGAGGTGTGCCATGCCTGAATATCATGTGGAGTGGAGCAGGCTGAGGGCGTGGAGTGGCGCATTCAGTGAATTTCCAGAGTCGTAAAAATAAATATCAAACTAGTTCACTGAAAAAACATTACGTGTAACATATTCAAGGCATTAAAAGCCTTCTTTTATTTTTAAATGTATGATAAATGCATGTTCATATGCTGTCCGGGACGTTCGTGTGCCATCTGGATGCCCTCCCACAGCAGAGCACAGCCCAACGCCTGCTCCCTGGGCTCAGCGCTGCTCTACAGTTTGGTTTGATCTCGATCTGTACAAAAGCTTGAGGCCGTTTACATCACTATCCTAAAGTGTATTTTCTTACCCTGTTTGGAGGGTACTGCTCATGCCGCGGCATCTCCTTCTACAAGTGCAGGTCGGGCATTCACCCTGCCCTTGTGTTAATGGTTTTATCCATATCCTGCAAATCAGTAAAATCAGAAACATTTATATGACAATAAACGTATTCCATAATTCACTGACCTGTTTGGGACTCGTACCTCAGGTGAGAGACACGGGACAGGCGAGAGCGGAATGTCGGCCCGGGACAGGCGGGAACAGGTGCAACCAGGGGGAGAGAGGAGATCAGAGGGTCTGATGTGGGATGGGGACTGCACAAGAAAGATACCGGTCTGCTGTGTAATAGGAGGCAAAAGAATGGAGGAACACAGAGTAAAACTATGGCTGATGTGAGTGTGCGTGCACAGGTCCACAGGAAAGCACGTATGTGAGAGGGGCACACGTGTGCACGGAACACAAGCCCAGCCAGTTCTGTGACAGCCCACCCTAAATTCTATAATACTGGCACCTCTTCTGGTGTATACTTCCCTCTTTGCTGCCTGGTAATGAGGCAGCAATTGCCCACACTGGCAGTGATTTTATAGATTGGTTCAGATGCCATCACCATATATGCACCTCCAGCCCCCAGTGGCCAAGTACAGGCCGACCTGGACACGCCTCCTCATTAATACTTCTACTCGTGCAAAGACTGGTGGCAAGATGCTATTATCACAATCTTCTGCAGTCTATATAAAGTAACCTATACTGTATACAGTGACAAATTTCAAATAATTAAATACAATTCACAAGATCACATACACTAGATTTTCCTGGACAGTTGACACCAGGAAATCATGTGAGATCCTGTACCATGAGACCTTGTCCCATCCACAAACACATACCAAAAACATACATACTTACATATATTATTCACCTCCTCCCAGGTCCTCTGTACGTGCTGGTGGAGTATGCATCTAAAGGAAACCTCAGGGAGTACCTCAGAGCGCGGAGACCTCCTGGGATGGACTACTCCTTTGACACATGTAAAATCCCAGATGAGACGCTCACCTTCAAAGACCTGGTGTCCTGTGCGTACCAGGTGGCCCGAGGCATGGAGTATCTTGCCTCACAGAAGGTATGGACCAAACCGCCACTTAAAGAGAGACAGGCTGGGGATTCACGATTCTAACTAATCCTTGATAAAGACTGGTCATGGTCATATATAAATACAGGCCTTTTAACTATACTTTTCCTTATGCAACTTTTTACTTTTCTGGAGTGCCTGGATTTTGTTTTGTCTAAAGTTTTGATCCTTTTTCCAAGAGCACCCTCTACCTGTTCTCACCGATCGTAACACCTGCAGCAAATAGCCACATTTTTGTTTTTAAGGCTGGGGAGTTCAAGCTCTTATATAGCCAACCAACACATTACTCAAATGGAATGTTTAGTTTTAATAGAGAGGAATAGAAAAAAAGGCTTGTCGCTAAGGCTGAGACAAACTTTATTGATCCACATGGGAAATTACTTGGTCAGTGATTCAATAGCACAACAAAAGCACTGTGAAAAACACTAAAGTCGTTAAAACACACACAAATAGAGTTGTAATGAAATGCAAAAGCAATATTTTGTTCATTATACAATAGCAAAAGAAAATTTAACTGTCAGCTGAACAAAAGTTTTGGAGTGAATATGTTTCACCACTGTTCTGACTACAAACTGAGGGAGGGAATCATTATACAATATTTATGTACACATTAAAAAAGATGTACATAGGAGAACTCAACCAAACAGAACAGTAAAGGTGTACTGTGTAACTTTTCTGGTGGAGGGTCTGCTATCTGCTTGTCTCTATGGAGATGTTATTTACTGTTTACCTGGAATGACCCACAGCATGGTATTCAACTTCTCTACTGTGCATAATTACAGGTGTTTTATTGCTACACAGATCTGACCTATAACTTGGCCTGGTTGCGATACCCGCTTGTCTCCATGGAGATATTTGGTTTAAGGTCATGAGATAAGTAGGTAGCATACTTTTCTTCAGAAAAGTTACATAGTATGTCATAACACAACACATATCAAACTTCATGAACTTAAACTTAATGCATTTGGAAGGTGAATTAATCCACATAATGTTCTGCTTGGTTGTGTTCATGATGAGGTTATGTCTTAGTACACTGTCACTCACTGTTTATGCTGAATGTATAAATGATGCTTTTGACTTTAGCCAAAGTTAAACTCCAGTGGGCCCGAGGTGCCTCGTGTTTTGCATTGTTTTGAACTGTTTTATTGATGTGTTCTCCTCTCCCTCCCACTGCAGTGCATCCACCGAGACCTGGCAGCCCGAAATGTCCTTGTGACCGAGGACAATGTGATGAAGATCGCAGACTTTGGACTGGCCAGAGACGTGCACAACATCGACTACTACAAAAAGACCACCAACGTAAGCCCACCACAGTCACACACAGCTCATTTAATAAGTAAAACTATATTACACAAAATAGATTCTTGTGAGTTTTAAGACATGTTATAATGCTGTTACCTAATCAAAAACATACCAGAGTTGTGTTTTGTTTCATTCACACATGTTTGAGTAACCCTTTATTATTAGTTTGTCTACATCTCCAAAGCACAAAATGCTCTGTTCTACCTTGTGATGTCAAGAAGTGGGAGTTTTTAAGTTAACTAACAGCTACCTTTTACCTTTAGATTTGGCAATACTAGGGTTGAAATCATCAAAATGATTGAGTTTAAATACACTTCCTGTATTACCACATGACAACACAAGGTGTTTTTTTTTCTGTTTGAGAGAAGAACTCAGTTTAAAAGCGCAGGGTTTGTGTGTTAAACATGTGTGAATGAAAACGCAACTCCATGTATGTTTTTGACGAGGAAACATCTTAGATAATATAGATCAGAAAATATAATAATAATACAGCAGCTTTAAGGATAGATCAGCACAGAGAAGTTTTAAACCTTTACTTCTTTAAGGTAATCCTACATGATTCCTGTCTTTAAGAATTATATAGGATTACCTTTTGACCCAAACGTATGTAATCCAAAGAGGTCAGGTTATTTATAGCGATTATACTTTACACCCTGTGATCAATCTCTCCTAATCCATTTTCTTCTATCCTGCTGAACCTGATGTGTGTTTTTATAGCTCATGTTGTATATATCTAAAGGTGCACTGTGCAACTTTTCTGGTGGAGGGTCAGCTTTCTACTTGTCTCCATGGAGATCACTGCTCTGCCTGGAAACAGCTCTTCCTTACATGTATTAAATTACAGTTGGTTTTATAGCTAACACAGGCATTTTGACTGTGAGCAGGATCGCCTCTCCACAGATCTGTCCTTTAACTTGGTCTGGTTTAGTCTCCATGAAGACAGAAAGGTTTAACGCCATACTGTGAAACATTCCAGACAAAGCAATAACATGTCCACAGAGGAAAGCATTTGATGGGCCCTCCACCAGAAAAGTTACACAATGCACCTTTATATAATCTGTATTTTGATGGTGCTGACGATGCATTCTTTTTTGTTGTTCCAGGGTCGTCTGCCTGTGAAATGGATGGCACCAGAGGCACTTTTTGACCGGGTCTATACTCACCAAAGCGACGTGTAAGTTTTCATAATGCAAAACCAGATCCAAATACCAGCTCTCTGTTCATGTATGCCTCTTTACAGTGCTGACATGCCATGACTGAGCAGGTTAGTGTCAAACTGGTGGTGTGAATGTAAAACTATGGACTTCTCGAATATGCAAAATCTCTCCTAATCCCATAGATTCCTGTTTAAACGTGGACATTCCTCAGTGTGTTTGTTCTTTAAGCTCCAGACTGAACTTCAGAGGGGCAGATACAATGTTGTTTTATCAGCTCAAAACCAAACTGTCAAAGAGATTAGCAATAAGAACGGATAAGCTACTGGTTTCATTATAACAAATACGCAGTGGTGGATGAAGGACTCAATTTAGTAAAAGTATCGCATGAAATAATCGACTTAAGTAAAAGTATTAAAATACCCGTTTAAAATATACTTGAAGAGTAAAAATTAAAAGTATTTTGTGCAAATTTTGAGATCTAATAAAGCTTCAAATGTATTGACATTTTTGCTGACTTTTGTTCAACAGAAATAATTTAATTGATTGTTGCTGTTTTTCTAGTATTTTTTGTTTGCTCAAACTATGAACCTGTTAAAAATAAACCCCCTCAATCTACCTCTCATGTTTCAAACAATAATTTAAAAAAAAATAATATACTTTTAATCTTCAGTCCAGTTCAAAAATGTAGTGGAGTAGAAAGTATAAATATCTGCTATCAAATGTAGTCAAGTAGAAATAAAAAATATTCACCTTAAAATCTACTTCAGTAATATACCTAAAAATTTTACTTAAGTATTGTATTTTACTTCTTTTACTTTGTATATACTCTGGATATACATATACATTTTTTTTTACATATAACTCAACTGCATTATTGCAAATGCATTGAAAAACCGTTTGACAATGAAATGCCCAGTTAAATTACCATAATTTATTATTCTTGTTAGCATATTTGTGATGTATTATGGATAATAGTCATTTACATGCAGTAAATTACCCCTTTTTTCACACATACTGACAAACTGGATTTCAATGATTTATCTGTTGCTTATTTGTCAAGTCATTATGTCAATTTGTCCAAAGGAAAATATTACAAAAGTTATAGTATACAACCTCTAGAAAAAGAGTTTTGTTTTGAAAAGAGCTCCTTCATCAAACTTGACAAATACCTCAAAAAAACACTTTAAACTTGTTGAAATGCACACTTCACTGCCGCCACTTTCCAAAACAATCAAGTCAAACACATCTTTTTAACCTCTTGTTTCTGTTTTGACAGCGAGTTAACAGGTCAATATGTCTCTTATTAACTGCCCCCATCTTCCCTCTCTCTCCACTCTGCTTTCTCCCTCCTCCTCTCCCCCTATTCTCTCTCCGCTCTCTCCTCCCTCTGTCCTCTCTCGCTCTCTCTCCCTCTTCTCCCCTCTCTTTCCTCTCTCTCCTCTATGTTTCCTCCCTCTCCCCTCGCCTCTCTTCTTCCCCTCTCCTCCTCCTCTCTCCTCTCATTCTTCCCTCTCTCCCATTGCCCCAGACGGTGTCCCCTCTGAGGGGTCCAACACAAACACAGGGCCCTGTCAGCAGCGGTATGGCCCGATTAGAGCTGAGACTGTTATTACAGCAGCTCTGGGTTAACACGGCCTCCTCCTTGTGCTACAGTAGTGCTTTACTCTTAGAACGCCGTGGGACACTTCACCTTTGACCCCCGTGCTTTATCAGGGAGCGAGACAGCTAATCTCAGCTCATAAGTGAAACCAAGAAAATTACTTCAAGTTAGCCAAAAGTTATAGCTTCGTATGTTTGCCATCTTAGGATACCAACTGTAGGTTAAGAGAGGTTGTGATGGTTTATAGCTTCCACATGTTTTATAAGCACATGTTTAAGAAAGTACAGTTAACATGCCATTTTATGACAACTGCAAAACCCAAGCTAATCCTGCAAGACTAGAGCAGGACTACACAAATTATGATTTTTAAATTTTAGTAAAATTTAACCAAATTTACACCTCGCAACATTTTAGCCATAAAATATACCAAAATAAAAACAACATTTATAGCACAGAAACATAGAATGACATGTTTCTAGTCATAAGCAGACTTTAATCTCCACAAACCTGACTCTTATTTGGCCTCCTCCTCCTTGTTTCCATGCAAATGTTGTTCCTTTGGCTATAATATTCCACAATACGGCATAAAACCATGGAGAATGTTCTGCAGTATGGTTTTAACTTTTTTTTCCATGGACTCATGCAGGCGACATGCCATCTCCACAAAATTACACAATGTTGCTTTAACGTTTTTAGTAAGCATTTCAACAAACCTAAGCACTTTACATTTGTCATTTATTTAGTATTTACTCCGTAGTCTGTCACCAGGGTGGTAAGCCCCTTATATTGCAATACACTTCTGTCTATAGCTGGGCCTGGCTGGGAAAATGCATTCAATTATAGCTAAATTCAAATGAGTTGTTACCTGTAACATTAAGGCAGTGTTGACCTTCCCCTCACTCCTCTATGTTCTGTTTGCTTCTAAATAAAGTCATGTTTAATTGTCTAGGCTATTAGGCCTCTAATGGTCTGTGAATATTAAACCAGGCACACAACTCTGAATACAAAACACCTGCTGCTCCTGAACACACCACAACCCTGAACGCACCACTTGGTTCATGTCATGCACAAGTCACGACACATTGATTGTCCCCAGATTTTTCATTCATGCATTTTTTCAATCCTCTTTGAAGCTTCTGTCTTCCCCTGTGTACTCTGTTAGTGATGGTACGGTGGCCTCATTGGGACAGTTTGTTTTTCCTTAACAGGAGCGTGGATAATTAGATTAAACAAAGTGCAGCAAAAGGAGGAAGGCCATTTTGGTTCAGTAGTAAAAAAAAAAATGCACAGTGGGATTCTAACCTGCACTTAAATTCATGAATTTAAAGCAAATTAAGCAGTTGTCAAGAATGTTTTGGTAAAAAGAGAAACATTAAGTGATTTAAAACTAATCATGCATTTTCCTAAAGAAGGTTCACTGTGTAACTTTTCTGGAGGAGGGTCCGCTACCTGCCAGTAGCCATGGAGATATTATGGCTTTGCCTGGAATGTTCCACAGTATGGCACCTTATCTGGCTATTGTGTTGCTAAAAAATACCTTCTCATTATGAGCTTGGTCACGTCTCCACACATCTGGCCTGTAACCTGATTGTGTCCCCTGCTTGTCTTCATGGCAAAAGATAAGGTTAATGCCATACTGTGGAACATTTTAGGCAAGGCTTCAGAAAACAAGCAAGAAGCATAACCCTATCATAAAAGTTGCATAGTGCATCTTTAACTAATCAAACGGATCAAACTGTAATGGTCGGAAGCCAACATTTGAAGCTGTTATTGTATTTGGCCGTATATGAGTTGGATATTTGTTATAACTTGGGCAACAAAAGCCTGTATGATTGACTTTGCCTTGAGCTGGTTATAGATTTTTTAAAAAGCATTTATTGCACCAGAGATGTGCTCCTTTTATTCTTGTCTGGAGGAGAGGCCTGTTGGTTTAAATAATTATTGACCTTCCGTCCACAACAATAAGAGTCAAGTGGAGTCTTAAATTGAGTGCACAAACATAGAGAATCAATACTACTCATCTTTCTCATTCAGCTGTGTTAAACTGCTCAGGGCTCTTTGTCGCCTGTAATGTGTTTCTGATATTGTATTTTTACATTGTATTTGTGCAGTGTGTAATGTTGTATGTAGGACTCTACGTACTAAACTATATGCTAACTATTCTCGTTCCTGCATTAGTTCTATGGCTGTTAGGATTGTGCTTTTTTATTTAGATTTTAAGTTCAGTAAATAAGGAAATAGGAAGGTCCTTCAAATAAAAAAAAACCTTATTTTTCTCATATTTGCTTTTTTCTGTGTGCAGGTGGTCGTATGGCGTGCTGCTCTGGGAGATCTTCACGTTGGGGGGGTCTCCGTATCCCGGGATACCAGTGGAGGAGCTGTTCAAACTGCTGAAGGAGGGACACAGGATGGACAAACCAGCCAACTGCACGCATGAACTGTAAGAGTGCATCACATATTAATAAAATGCACGTGTACGGATGAGACGTGTTAATTCACAAATTGCAGTCTGACTTACTTTCAGTTAAGTTTATACTGATCTTAGATATTGAGCAAAGACTGAGGTCATTGCATATTCAACTTAAGATTGAAGTTAACATTTAAACAAACCAGGTAAACTATAAGCCTAACAGCACTGTAAGACATTCAGCATTGATGATATGGGGTTTTTTTTCTATTTAAAGCAACTAAGATCAACAATTAAGATTAAAATGTAGGTTTATAGGATCATGTATCCAAAATATGTCTTGTGAAGACATTTAGGGTGCACTCCCATTTTAGTCCTGATATGGACTTGGTTTGGTCCATTTCTGGCCCTTGTTTAGTCCTGACCTAATCCAGGTTTATAGTATGTGGTTTAGTCCTGGTTTAGTCCCAATTCTGGTGTGGTGAATGTTCAAGTGTGAACTTTCCCTTGGTGTTTACATCTTTTCACTACTAGTCCCATCTGTAGATCGAAGCAACTACAAATTTAAAGTGTATTTAAAGTTTACTTAAATTGTTCCTATGTATTTATGTGGGCTTTAAGTGTTCCTCTTTATTTTCAGGAGTACTTGGAAGTGTTCTTCTGTATTTAAAGTGTACTTCCTCTGCCCGTGTGTAATAGGTACATGATCATGAGGGAGTGTTGGCACGCCATCCCGTCCCAGAGGCCCACGTTCAGACAACTGGTGGAGGACCACGACCGGATCTTATCTATGACCTCCACAGATGTGAGTGCTCCGGACAGCTGCAGCTACTGAGACTGAGGAAACGGGAGGAAAACAGAGATTAGAAACAGCCCAGGCCATAGAGAGGCATATCAGAGCGGTTAAGAGGGGGCATTACAGTGTGGAACCAAGCCAAAGCAGCAGAACAAAGATAGATGCTATTTACTGAGATCAGACAGGGGAGACGACCCAAATAGTGTACTTAAGTGAGAGAATGAGAGTACCATTACTTCAAAATTACTTAAGTAGAAGTACAAAGTAGTGGTCCAATAGTGGTAACAGTAATACACAAGAGTAATTTTAGTAGTAGAGTAGTATTTGATTGAAACATTACCAGCAAGAAAAAATTCTTCACACATTTTTAAAAGGAGTAAGAGTCTGGACCTAACTTCTGATTTATAATTTGAAGTTAATGTAATTGGAAGGACAAAACAAAAATGATGCACATAATCTGTACTGTAAAGTACTGTCACACTAAAAAGAAAATATGTGTAAAAATTAAAAACTGCTCAGAGAAGTACAGTTTTAATTGAGTAAATGTAACTGAATACTATCTATTTCTGACTAAGATGGGCGAGTTATGGGCCTCTGCTGTAGCTGTTCTAGCATTACAGCTTCTTTTATAATATAGTGCAATTTGTGTTCAAAATTAAGCAAGAAAACAAACAGCAATGCAGGCTTTATTACTACTGCTTCTATTATTAGAATACTAGTACAGTACCCTTCTGATTTCAAGGTCATTTTCACCACTGAGGATAGACTACACATGCCAGAGATTCACTGATTGCAGATACATCAAACACTTTGGGTCCTGTGTTTTGATCAAGTGAATCCGTTTTTATTCCCATCTAAAGTACAAAGCAGTGACCTGAAGATTTCCGCTAACGTGCTGTCACTGAAATGTCATGTACCTGTTTTGATCTTATTCTCAGTTTGATAAATGGCACCAAATCAAAGGCTGGACCTCTGTCTGGACAACACAAGGACAGGTTTAGTTCAGACGAGACACTGTAGGATCACTGACATTTAGATACATTTTTTTTATTTTTATATTTTTGAGAAATTGCACAAAAACAGCCAAGGAATTGTTTTAATATGTTTTGTTTAGTAATTTTTATTCCCTAATCATCTTCATTAGTTTTTCTCCCACCCACCAGCCAAACCTCTCACAATATTACGACGTGTTAGCTTTGATCAAATGAAAACCCTTGGTATATGAATCATTACACTACAACAACTTTAATGTAACTTACAAAAGAAACTTAAAAAATAGAACTGACTTGAAAATGGGGATGGGTGGGTTTTGTTTTTAAAGACTGTATTTGGCATAAAATATTTTAAACTATTTATTGCTTTTTTATGCTGCTGATAACCTGGACCTGAGTACAGTGTTTTGTTTTTGTGTATTTTTTATACTGAAATGACAAATGAATTCTGATTCTGTAACTGCATAAAAATATAAAATAGGTCCATTGACTTCCTGTTCAAATCTGCAGAACTCAGAAGCATATTTTCATGAACATGTTTTCATTGTTGAAAAAAACATTGGCAAAGTGACATGTTTGAATACTCTGTGTATAACTAGAGTGTGATTTGTTTATCACAAGTAAATACAGATCTGAGGGTGGAGACAGGGGGTAGGTGAAAACAGAAATTTGCAAACACTCAAATGCAAGACAAGACAGGATGACTCAGACATGCATGAATCAAAATACAAGTTTTAACCTTTGTCTTCTTCTTTATCACAGGAGTATTTGGACCTGTCAGTCCCATTCGAGCAGTATTCCCCCACCTGTCCCGACTCAAACTCCACCTGCTCTTCGGGGGATGACTCTGTTTTCGCCCATGACCCCCTCCCTGACGAGCCCTGTCTTCCCAAGCAGCTGTCTTCAAACGGGGCTATCCGGACTTAAAGCACACACCCCTTTCAACCATCACCCGCCCCCTCTCACCCACCACCCACTCTACCAATCTCAGCTACAGACTCATGCAATACACCGTCTTAAACTCTGTGAAAACTCAGAGTTGTAGACTTCTTCTTCAACTTCGAGACTCCAGAAAACGTGAAGGATTATTTTGTTTTTGTCTTGAATAAAGTTTTATATTTTTGTACATGGGCCAGTCTTTTGTTATACGGACAATCTGTGGGAGAAACCATTCCGTGCCTATTGGGATTAAACCTCCTCAGACTCAAAAAATAAAGGACAACCATTTAAAACAACACAATGAAGGGCATTGGTCAGTCACCAGGAAGGAACTTGAAACAAACACATTTGATTGGTCAAAAAGTTACCAGCAAGAAACCATAAAACTGACTTGGATGGGACTAATTCTTCCAAAAACATTTTTCACACATTTTTAAAAGGATTATTATGTGAACATTTGAGTTTATACACGCCACAACCCGAACAAGCTGTTTTTGTGATACATTCAGGGTCACTCAGTCATAAGTACAAATGTTTGGAGGGTTTTTTAATGTATCTAAAAATGATTTATTGTAAATATACAAATGCAAATATGTATGATATATCCTCAGCTGTAAAAGACAAAAAACATTTTTAAATACTGTTTAGGACCGGAGCGTTGCAGTCTAGAAGACACTGTCGATGTGTAAAACATTTAATCATTTAAGAAAAGGTTTATTTGAATAATTAACATGTATATTTGTAAAGATATTTATAGAGTTAACATGTGGTTCCTAAGAAAAGTTTAGTCTAGGTTTTAGTACTGTACGCAGATTTTTATTTTGATTTTTGTAACTTATTTTATGGCAGAACTGCAACGTGATTTTCACACCTGGCAGGCTTCTCTGAGTTTGATCCATCTTAGATGTTTGGTTTGTTTACAAGTTTTTAAAGAGCGAATGTACGACAGACAGAAGACTATTGTGCAAAGCAAGTGTGACTCGAGCCCCAGCGGAGACTCGTGGTTTTGTTGATGTTTGCGAAAGTGAAAAGCAACGATGAGCTCTTGCTGGGCAAGAAAAAGCAGCGCTTCACTCTATGTGCCAGAGAGGCCTTTCAGCGCGACTGAAGTACTTAGAGACATTACAGACATGGACCACTCCTCACTGTAGGATGACCTTCTGAATAAAATCATGTTTTCAATCATAAAATACACTAATTTAAGCTTCAATCTGGTGGTTTTAAATCTTTATATTAATGTGAATTTCATGCACCTAACTGGGCAATTACCATTGGCTGTGTGTCAGCCCTCATAACATATGTTTGATTGATATGTCCTACTCTTTTATTCAGAAGGCCCATTGTTGTAGCAGGAGGTTGTGGTGATGCTAAAGCTAAAGGCACTGTTGTACAACAGCTGCCCAGATGTTATCGCTGCTGTCTAGTATTAAAACTGAAATGAAGGAATGCTTTTAATAAATATTTCTAAGCAGTATATTTGTATCAGTTTGTCTAAGGAAACTGTAGTAAAAAGTGCCAAATTTAGTCTTATTTTCACTTGATTCGCTGCAGCGGGTGCAGTGAAGGATCATGAGATTGCCAAACGGACATCTTTTTCTTTTTTCTTCCTGTTTCAGCATCTGTCAGCTGACCCCAAACACAAAGCAGGGGTGAAATGTTTACACAGAGCCACATCGCTAAAGGGAAGGGCGATTTCTAGTGTCACTGAAGGTTTAGACGCTCATTCACTCGCTGCTAAACAAATACACTTCACTGTGCAATGGCCTTTTTCAGTATTTTCTATGGTTTTCCCCTGGATTTGATGTAAAGATGGACACAGGGAATACTGACGTCAGCCAGTTTGTAGCTTTTCAATTATAGGCATATGTCAGCCATACATTAAGCAATAATGTGATGTTTTGGCTTAAATCTTTTAAACCACCTGTGAATTAAAATTTTAACATTTATTGGCTTACTAGATGAAAACAACAATAGATGATCATTGTTGTCTCTATATTTGGATAATATAAGCCCTATACTTGCGTTGATATGATGCTATCAATAAGATAATGAATAAAAAATGATCATACTAAGGTGGGTGCAATTATGCAAGGGTGACAAAGAGAGAGACAACGTCACTCTGAAATTAATCTGAATGATAATAGGTCTATATATCAAATATAACTAGTGCACACTGTTGTTGCAGACATTGGTCCATTGGTCCAAACTCAAGATGGCGCTACAGAAAAATTACCTCATATTAAACCTGTGTCCATCTTTCTATACAGTCTGGTCTTACCCTCTGTCTGTCCCAGTACTTACCCCAATGTTTTTGTGAGTACTTATACATATTTATTTGCTTGGCTGTAAATGTTTTCTTTTAAAATGCCAGTTTTTATTGTTAACAAAATAAAGGCCTTTTTACAGTAAACTATAACAGGAACTAAAAAAGTTTTTTTTTTTTGTTTTTTGTTTTTTCAATATATTTGGTTTTGGTCTACATCTGAAGTGCCTGGAGACTTACATTTTATTTTGAATGTAAAATAATAAAAAAGCAGATAATTTACTTTACAAGAAAAAGGCACTTCAAATTGTTGATGATAATTTATTCTTCCATGTTGAGTAAAAAGCTTTCCCTATGGTGAGAGTGTTTTATCCAACTGTATTTTACCATACGCTCACTTGTCTGAATGCTGAATTTTCCCATCAGGCCTTGCTGTATTTATCTGACTTTTTCATGCTTTTATTTTGAAATCCTCTAAGGCCTTTTCCTGTTTTCTTTGTCTCTGTTAAATCACCACTTCAAATGGAGGTGTAGCTTTTGGCAGCGATTGAACTCAAGTTGAAATGGACACCAAGCATTTTATATAATAAGACGTTTTTAACATGTTTTGTAACAGAACACAATCTGCTTCGAATAAAACTACAAGATGTTGAAAACTACAAATCCCATGAGTGACCATTACTGACTTTGAATCAGCAGAAGACTTCTTTACCCTTAGAATGTAAACACATAATGGAGCAGGAGATGAACTGTGGTTGTGAGAATTAGAGATACTAAATGTTAGAACAACTTTGCAGGGGTTTTGATAAGACATTTCTAACCCTCTTGTGAGAATAACTCATGTGGTATAGATTATATAACCATTTCCTTGTTATTCAAAAAGTCAACTTCTACATGCAACGATGAGTTTTGAGATACAATTTAGTTAACTTTAATTTTGTTTAGTATCTTTTGAATTTATCTTGTATTCACCACAGCAAAAACACATATTTATCCAAGTAATTTATTTACCCTTTTTATTAGACTAACTGAAAAGCTTTCACTAAACATTGCCATTATTTTTTTCATTTATATTTCATAGCATTTATACCTGAATACATTATTGCGAAGTGAGTCACATCCCACCAGTAGGAAAACACACTTCTGTCTCCTTGTGCCTGACACAGTTGCTGTCAAAAGGTTTTCAAATAAACATCTTACAATAGCAGCCAGTGTTGAGTTTTGTGTCTGTTTAGGGGGATTTCTGTTTGACAAACATGACCAAAATGCCACAGAGTGTGCAGCAGTGGGCTTGTTTGAATCTTGTTTTTGAATGTTTTGTCTGAGAACTGATGGTTGGTACACAGACTGCAACATGAGACAGAGACAAGACAAACTGTGGTCTAAGTGACGCAGGAATCCTCTCCACTGAAAGTGAAGCAAGGAGTAAACTGCCAAAGATGTGTTTCTGTTATTGGTAAACACGCAAGTCCCATGAGAAATGAGAGAGGGGTTTTCTGTCAAGGAGGTCATAAGGTTAGTCGCCATGGTGATTGTTAAAGGTGCCCTGTGTAACTTTTCTGATGATCTACCACCTGTTTGTCTCCTTAGAGGATGTTGTTGGTTTTGAAAGGGCCCATACTATGCTATTTCTTGATCTATGTTATACTGTTGTTTCCTCATCACAAACAGACCTGGCGTGATCTTTTGTTTCATTCACACATGTTTAACACACAAACCCTGTGTTCTTCTCTCCAACTGAAAACACTCAGTTCCACCTTGTGATGTCATGTGGTAAAACAGGGAGTGCTCCAGTGGGTTTTTAAACTCCATACACATTCACTAGAATCATTTGGATAATTTCAGCCAATTGCCAATATCTATTAAACAAAAGGTAAATGGTAGCTGTTAATTTGGAAACCATAACTACATTACATCACAAGGTGGAACAAAGCATTTTGAGCTCAAACGTGTGAATGAAACACAACTCCAGGTATGTTTTTGTTGAGATAACAGCATTATAACATGGCTTAAAGCTCACAAGAGTCAATTTGTGTAATTGTGTAATACAGGACCTTCAGTGTTAACTCAAAATTCAATGAGGTTAGTAAAAAAAAAGATATGGTCGTATAATACAATAATACATTTGTGATATAAGCATACTGTTAATGGGTTTCAACTTTCTCTTATATGCAATATTTTGAGAATTTTTTTCCCATTGAAAAGATAAGATATTTTGTTGTAAATCTTGCAAATCGCTAGGGCAACGATTCTAATTTCTCATTATGTTGAAAACCATGTTAGATAGGGGCATGAACAGATTAACGCTTAATCTTTGTAGTATTATGACTTTGTGGTATGTATAGCATTCACCCTGAAATAAACAAGCTTCTCTTTAATGAATGGACAAAAAAGTCTTGAACAAAAAAATATAATAATAATAATGTGGTCAAATCAGAGTGATAAAAAAATAAATAAATAAAATAAAAGCTTGTGATAAAAACAGTCTATAGAGATCACCACAGACTGTAATGCTTTGCTTGCACAGCTCCACATTGTGTTCTTCATCAATTTACAGTATTCTCATATAACTGCCCTAGGGTGATGTCAGTGGACCTACCAAACTGCCCCATCAGCCCCTCCAACCACCGTCTATACCATCTTTTTACACTGGTGAGTTGGGCGTCTTGCTTAAGGACACAGCAACAGCATGCTCTGGTCCACACTTCATATCATCACTCATCCACTGCTCATATCCGGACAAACAGCAGAGAAGCTAAGAAGATAAATATTTATTCCATCGTAGTATCCGAATATTAGTTCATTAAACCACAGTATACAAATCCTCCAAGTGTTGCGTTCACTATAACATGGTGAAATGGTTATTTGATGGTTGCTTTAATCATGGCTGAAATCAAAAGTACTGAGACCTGATTTCTCCCAAAGATGACTTTAAAATGTTCAAACGAGTGTATAATTTCGTTCAGGATGTGGTGCGAGGAAAAGTAAACCGCCTTCAGTAAACTGTGTGTAATCAAAGTGAGATTTTGTGAACTAAAGGGAGAAATGCAGGCGCACGCATTTGTGAACAAGTCATCTTTTCACCAGCATGCCGTCTTAGGACCACCTTTAATGCCACCTTAACAGCATTTAATCAGCTTTGGCACTGTCATACCTGCAAAGCACTAAGAACTGAGCTTATTGTAATAATAATATCATAATACACTTTTATTATTACTAAATGCAGTGACTGTGAACTGTGGAAGTAAAACTGACAGTAATCGTTTGCTTAATTGCATTGTAAACAGTAGTAAAGTCCACAGATATCCTAAACCATACTTCCTTGTCAGTGCCCAATCTCACCTGATCTAAGCGGGGCTGGGCTTGTTTTGTACGTTTGTATAGGAGACCACTGGGAATAGCAGGTGCCACAGTGCAATCGGGGCAACAGTGCCTAATGCATACTCTTGGTATGGCCTTAGGCAAGAAGACACTTCACCCAGCTTCTCTAGTATGAATGTGGTGTGTGCGTGAGTGCTGGTGGTCAGAGGGGTTGATGGCGCAGGTTGGCATCTTCATTTTCATTAGTCTTCCCCAGGGCAGTTGTGGCTACCACCACCGAGAATGGCATGAATGAATAATGCACAAACTTGCACTGACTTTGAACATCTGGAAAAGCGCTACAGATGTCTAATGCATGACTATTGCTATTAAAGCTACATTATTGCATTATTATTATTATTATTAAAGGTGCACTGCACAATATTTCTGGTGGAGGGACTGCTGCCTTCTTGTCCCCATGGAGACCCTCCACTAGAAATGTTACACAGTGCACCTGTAAGTTTAATTTAGCTTAATTGGAATATTTTACAGTCCACTTAAAAAATAAAAATAGCAGGGACCAAAACTGAACTGCTGAAAATAGTTTGCATACTGTTACAAGCAGTGTGTAACTCTGTAAAATAAACAATTTAATCCAATTATACACTGGTTAAATTGTCATCATGACCCAGAGAGAGGGTGCTCTGTGTGCGCCTCTGCCCCCCATCCTGAGCAAGTCCAGAGAGGAACATCCTGCCCATTCCCTGAGACGCTCAAGTACCCCATTCACGGCGGTCCTGCTGGTGGAGGGGAGGGGGCTTGTTTTTCAGGTCTAAATAGCTGTTTCTGTTTGGTACATGTTTGCTCAGCCCCCCTTACACACTGGATTTTTGTGGTCCTCACGCTCCTCCTCTGCTCTGTCGTTTATCAAACCCTGGCTCCACGCTCAGGCGACCTCCAGACGCCCCTAAATGTCCTGGGACGACATAAGCACTTTTCAAATGGGCATAAGAAGAGCTTGTTGTATAAGCTCTCACTAACAAACCATGGACTGACCCAGCACTCAGTGTGATTTAGATCTACTTCATGAAGATTTACTGAGGCATTCAAGCGTACAGCTAATTCATAAATATCTGTATAGGTCATTCATTCATTTTTTTCACTGTTCCATGATGGGTGACTAAACACATGTTCAAGTCATACACATATACAGTAAGGGGAGGGGGCGCCATTATAGCATAGTATTTATCAGCAAGAAAGACCTAGACTATACTATAGTAGGTTTCTATCTTATATTAGGAATTTGTATTTGCTCTCTGTGTCTGGTGTACCAATGTAAAATAATATAAAATGAGAGCGATCAATTTTTCACGTTCCCTTTGTCTAAAAAAATAGGTATAAAAAGAAGAAATGCAATTAGATAACACCTAAGTGTATGGTGCAATAAGGTTTCAAATCTTGAAATTGTTCCCATGCTACAGTTCAAAATTAAACAAATTACAAATGTAACTTCTAAGGTGGAGGATCTGCTACTTGCTTGTCTCCATGGAGATGTTGTTTCTTTGCCTGAAATGTCGCACAGTATGGCATTAAACACATCTGTCTGGCATTCATTCAATAACCGGTGTTTTATAGCTCAAAAATATTGGAAAACCATTAAACCATTAAACATTAACTATTGTGATAACCAAGTTTATTTTCATACTGTGAAATAATCAAGGCAAAGCAGTAACATCTCCAAGGAGACAAGCAGGTGGCGGACTCCACCGGAAAAGTTAGACAGTGCACCTTTAAAGAAAAAACAAATCTTAAAGGTGCACTATGTAACTTTTCTTTATGTGGGTGTTTTTTGCCTATATTTTCTTATTTATTTCCACTGGGGCATCGCCAGGTCAAGTCATAAGTCAGATCTCTGGATACAAGACCATGCTCACAGTAAGAAATGAGTATTGATCAATGCAAACACCTGAAACTGAATAAATGTAGGACTGATAAGTTGAATGCAATACTTGAACATTCCAGACAGCAAAGAAATAAATGGAGGCAAAACAGAAAAGTTAAAAAGGAAAAGGAAATGAAAAAAACACTTCAAACATGCTCAACTATCTCTTGTTTGACCCTACAGTACTTTGCTGAGTCTTCCCTATCGACATATAATAATATTTGGGTGTACCCTTGTCCCCGCAGAGATAGGACGCCAGGTGGATGTGTGAAAGCGGACTTTGGTATGTTGTTACTGTAAGTGTGCCAAATCAGCGATTATCCTCAGTGCAGAGGGACAGGCGTGTCGCGGAGAGACGCAGTGGGACAGGTGCACGGTAATAGTATCCGGGGACGATGGGGTCTCCTCTGAGCATGGAGGTCCCAGCGCCGAGCAGGAATAGAGCTGATGATAGTTCACAGGGCAACACGGGCTGGGCCAAAGACAGAGCGTGCCCTAAACACTTGAGAAACAATCACAGGGGAAAGGAGCCAAACACACAGAGGTCAACATGCCATTCACATATATATCCACTACAAGGTTATTAAAGGTTACAACCACTGGTGGAAGGGAAGTACTCAGTTTTTGTTTTGTTTTGTTGTAAAAGTACAGATACCGGAGCAAAAAAATAATCAAGTATACGTAAAAGTATCACATGAAAAATCGTATTAAAGTCCTCTTTTAAAAATGTAATTAAAAAGTATTGTGTGCAGAGTTTGAGACCTAATAAAGTTTCCAATGTAGTGATTTTGTTAAAGATTTGTGCAGAATTTTGTTCAATATAAAGAAGTGAATTGATTGTTTTTCAAGCTGCTTTCATTTGTATATTTTTGTTAGCTCAGACCACAAACATGTGAAAAATACACGCCTTTTTGAGCAGTCTCTATCATAAAAATACTTTTCTATTACTTTTCAGTTCTGTTAAAAAATGTAGTGGAGTAGAAAGTACAGATATCTGCTCTCAAATGTAGTGAAGTAAAAGCAAAGTATCCACTTTAAAATGTACTTAAGCACAGTACAGATACCTAAAATGTTTACTTAAGTACGGTACTTTACTACTTTTATATTTAAAATGTTGGCTTTTATACAATTTCTTATGTTATTTTATGTCATGTGATTTAATGGCTTCTCTGGCGCAAGAATTTCCTTCAAATTATTTACCTGATAACTCATCTTATCTTTAAAGTTCAGTGCTCAGTTTGGACTTAATGCTTGCACATACTCTAACCCAAATGTGTGCTCTTTATTTACTTACTTTAAGCGCACCTGACATTTTTATAGTTTTGCACACAATTCTTGACCCAGAGAAGCACTCACTTCCTTACCTGTCTTCTACAAGTGTACTAGAATGTACTTTCTGTTTGTCTTGCAGAAAAAATCTATTGTCTGGTCAAATAGATAAGATACAGAGCAGATACAATTGAAATAACATGCATTCCTTCATCCACAAAGTAATTTTAGATTCGCCAGTTCATCTTAGTAATGTTATTTGATAGAATGTATTAGGAGGAAGCAAACCTATAATACATAATCACCACAGTACCACAGTAAATCATATTTGACATCATTAAATCAAGTTTTTAAAATATCCCTATTGGTTATGACTGGAAGAGCATCTGGCCTAAATGATCACTGTCACTGTGCTTTTGTCAATTTCCATGTGAGTATGCACAAGAAACTTAGCCAATAGTGAATAAATCCATTCAAACTGCATGACCATACAACACAAACCTATGAGTTAGAAGCAAAATAGTTTTCAGTCAGTGTCGCAGCAGACTTCAAAACTGAGTTTCAGAGGGAGATACTTCATACTGAAGCAGGAGCCACTGTTCAAACCCAGGACACAGAAGTAGGAAATACAAAAAGGCATTTACATCATTCAGTGCTGGACTATTTGGATCAAGAAAAGCGGTCACATTTTCAACGGGATCTTCAAAGATATGTTGCATCATTGACTCATCAGCAAGCAGAGTTCAAAGACGTATATAGAAACAACCGTGAAAAACATACCTGGAGTTGTGTTTTGTTCCATTCACACATGTTTAACACACAAAACCCTGCATATTTAGGCTGAGTTCTTTTCTTAATACACCTTACCATAAAGTGCGCCTCTGTGTTTGAAACATACACCTTCACTAGAATCATTTGGATCACTTCAGCCCTGGAATTGCCAGTCTCTAATGAACTAAAGGTAAAAGGCTGCTGTTAACTTGAAAAATGGAACAGTGGAATACAGTAGAGCATTTTTGGAGATTAGTCAAACATGTGTGAATGAAACGAAATGCAACTCCAGATATGTTTTTGAGGAGGTAACAACACTATAACATGGCATAAAGGTCACAAGAGTCAATTTTGTGTAATATCGGACCTTTAGATGTGGATGTTGTGGGTCTATCCTTATTTAACCTCTTTTTGCTACGCATAAGGCATACAGTTTCATTTTACACACCGAACTTGGGCAAACTGGCCTTTTAACAGTTGAGATTTAGACTTGGTAACATTTTATACTTTGCGTGCGAGACTTAGACCAAAACCGTGTACATTCAATCCAAAATCTGCAGATCAGGATCAGTAGATTTTAGGGTCAGCCGCCGGTCCAACGAGAGATAAGGAGGGACCATTTAACCTGCACTTACCAGAAAGAAAGCGATTTTCTCTAAGGCTTTACAAATGTACCCAAGGCTGTTTTGTTTTGTTTCTTTACCGTGAAATTACAGTCATTAAGACCGGGAATAAACTGTTCCATATGAGGCATAAGTTTGTCACAATCACACCAGTAAAACACTTTAAATGCACAGGTAAAAGAAAGAGCAGCAGAATAATAATAATAATAATAATAATAATAATAATAATAATAATAATAATAATAATAATAATAATAATAATAAACATATGATATGCAACATAAAATAAACTCCTTCTTGAGATTAAATTAAGACAATATTTGATTTAATTTTACACAGAATATTAAAGAACTGATTTATTCATTTCTTTATTTGTTAATTAGCTTGTTCAAGATTAGCAGATGTCATTTTGCCAGGAGTGACCACAGTAAAAACAGTGATGGGCAGATTATGTCAAATTGCCTTCCTGATATGACCGGCCTCAAGCTACTGTGACTGGAGTGGGTGATGAGGGTTAAATACGCCAGAACACAACAACAACAACAACATGTATCAAGCTAATTTTTACCCTCTGGTTAAAGGGCGTGTGCTAACCGACTGTGCCATTGCCAATTTAAATATTAAGTAAAAATGGTGTACCTCAAGGATCAGTATTTGTTTTTTTGTCTTTTTTTTTTTAATCAATCCTTTTTTTTTGTACTAAATGCAACGCACAATCACACACACAATCATTTAAGTCTTTAGCCTAATTTTCTTTTAGGAAAAATGTGTCATATATGAAAGAAAGAATAAAAATAATGTGCAAGAAGAAAGAAGTGATTGAAAGGTTTTTTTTTGACGGATGTGAAATGGTCCGACCTCTGGCACTTACCTCAATGTCAGAATCATATCCATTCATCAATAACTCTTTTCCAGGACCCCGCCTCACCACTCAGACCCCCACCCCTCATTCTCTCTTCTGTCCTGTCAGAATATACGAGTGATGGGGCTGAGGTAGCTCTGCTCTACCTGTGTGGAATTTTACCCTCAGCTGCTAAACTTCACTACTATAGTCTAGACAAGTGTCATCTTTATTATCAAAGGGAGAAGAGGAGTGGGCCGGAAGGTCTTTGGAGATGAGAAAAAATAAGGTAACCAAGGAAAATATTGTGGCATTTTTTAACTGGTAGAATTGTAGATACCCTGAGCCAATTTTCACCAATGATTATATTGTTGTAGGCACTGACATCTGTGTCACTGTGGAGGGAAAAAACTGTAGTCCGGAGGAAAACGAGGGCCCAGTGTGAGCCTGAGGTCGACCCCAAAAAGGTCAAAGTGGAGAGTTTGTCTGAGAGCTGCACAAGTTCTCCTGAAGATGAACTCTATGAAGTGAGGTTCCAGGTCAGCACCAGCAGAGCTGATTTCCAGTCTAAGTACCGGGAGCTTTACAATCTGGGCAGTGGAAGCTTTGGCTCTGTGTTTGTGGGCATGGAGCGGCCCTATGCCGCAATGGACCTGCTGCATTATAAAATGCCCCGAAGTGTGGTGGAGGAGGATGAGGCCAAAGTGATTCTGAAGCAGATGGTGGAGATCTCCCTCCAGATGCACAACAGCGGTGTGTTCCACCATGACTTAAAACTTCAGAACATTCTGGTGGAGACTGTGGACGGGAGCCTCAAAGTCCGGGTCATAGACTTTGGCTGTGGGTGTCTCGTCAAGTAGGGCACTTATGATTACTATACAGGTACTTCATCTCGTTTTTAGTACTATTCCCAACAGTACTGAGTTATAAGGTGCAAAAAATACCAAACCTGATATTGTGTGATTTCAGGAACCTTCTGCAAAGCCCCTCCTGAGTGGTATTCCTGTTCATCTGGGCACGCTCCTCTACAACCTCCTTCATAACAAGCCCTTTAAAACATGCCACTACATGAGGGGGAAGAGGAGCTTCAACATTGGCCTGTCCGAAGGTATGGATATTACATTTATAAACATGTCAAGTATTGAATGCTTTGAGATAAATAATTGGCTTTATACATTTAACAGTGCTACACTTTTTCCCTTTTTGTGTTTCAGAATGCCGGTCTTTCCTTAATACCTGCCTGCCCAAGCAGCCTGACTGCAGGCCCTCGCTTGAGGAGCTTTTAGGTCACTGGTTCTTCTAAACCAGTAGAGACACATGTTTATTAAACATGTTTACTTGAGTCTTATAGTTTTGAGTAGTAATTTTATATAAATTACTCTTTTTGGACAATACAAAGATACTTGAATAAGCAGTTCAATTATGTGTAGATAGATGTTTTATGGCTATTATACTTTAAAACTGATTTAGACTCCAGACTCCAGACAACATTTTACATAAAAGAATTGACAAAACATGGATGGACAATGGACTGCTCATCTGTTTTTCTCTGCAGCTGCAAACAAATAAGGATTTGACTGAGCTGTATTTTGTAAGTCACTGCATTTATGTTTTGTTTTGTTTTTTTTTAACAAACAAAACAGAACAGAAGATTGTAACATAGCCAAATAAATAAAATAATGTGTAAGACATCCGGAGACAGCTTAACAAAAATAGTGCTTCTCCAACCCTCCCACTCCACCCTCCCAAATCACTGCATTTATAAAGGTACATTTGAAATAATATAAGCCAACACTTTTCCTCCATAGATTTCCCCTCTGTATATAATGTGCATCTCCTCCTTTTTTAACCAAACAGGGAAACAGTCCTACAACTGCAGCATTATGATAATTGCTTGTAAAGCCTAAAGGAACGGCCCACATAGGACTAAACCCATTATAAAACAGACCCAGGGCTAATTATGCACCTGCACTTCACGCTTTTAGCTCAGAAGAAAAATCACCTGGTCGACCTAATAAAATACAATATGTTTAGGAGGAAAAGGAGCAATGGACACAGAGACACACACTGAGTATTCACTATGGAGGGCTTTGTTGTCAGAGAAATTCTATATTTTAAAATAAAGTTTAATACTGTAATGTTTATGTTGGTCCCTTGAAAGTGTGAAAGTGAAATAGACATGGCAAGGCAAGTTTATTTGTATAGCACAATTCGTACACAAAGTAATACAAAGTGCTTTACAGAATAAGAAAGGCATTAAAATCACAATTCAAAACATAAATAAAATTAACACTAAAAGAGAAGAGTGCAGAATAATAAACCTTTCAGTTATATGCACGGCTAAACAGAACTGTTTTGAGCCTGGATTCAAACATAGTCAAAGTAGATATCTGTCTCACATCTTCAAGAAGACCAGGTTTTAGCTGCATAAAACTGAATGGCTGTAGCAGCCTTTTGTCCTTAAAATGTGGTCACTATTTTAAGACAATTATGACTTGTTTACTTTGGCACTTAAATATTTGTAAATGTGCTGTTTGTGAAATGTTACTGACAATTAATTTTATTTAACATAAGATGCAAAAAGTTTACTGCAAAGTTTTGACAGTTCTTGCTACTGTTGTATTTGCTACAGTTGACAATGCTCATATGGTTATGAGTGATAGTTAAATTTTATATTGTTTTCCACCTTCAAGGCACTCAAAGCACATCAAGGAACCAACCACACCTTCACACATATGCCGACAGTGGGGGCAAGATGAGATAAGTGTCTTGCCCAAAGACACAACAACCGTATTCATAGGTCAAGAGTGGCCTCCAAAAGACCCCACCACCACCACCACCAAAATGTGTTCTGTGTTTCTTGAGTGACGCAGCTTGAAACTTGCCCTGCCAAATGTCATTTTACATCTAGAGCAACTGGCTTCTTCTCGGCAGTGTTTGAGACAAAACATCATTGATTTGTTTATGTTTTGCTTCCTCTGTGTTATCAAAAGTACAAACTAAAGGCCTATGTAACCCAATGCTAGAGGTCTATAATTATATAATGCACAAAGTCATTACTGTCTGACGATAGAGGAGGTAAAGATAAACTAAATCAAATACTGTACGTTTTTTTTGTTTTGTTTTGTTTTTTACTTAAGTAAAAGTACAGATACCAGAGCAAAGAAATACTCAAGTAAAAGTAAGAGTATCATAAGAAAAAAATCTATTAAAGTACCTGTTTAAAAATGTACTTTAAGAGTAAAAAGTCAGTGTTTGACACAGATTTAGAGGTATTATAACGCTTCAAATGTATTAATTTTGACAAAGATTTGTGATGAATTTTGTTCAACAGAAACAATTGAATTCTTCCTAGCTGTTTTTATTATTTATATATGATACCTACTATAAAATGTAGTGAAGTAAAAGTAAAAAGTATCCACTTTAAAATCTACTTCAATAAAGTACAGATACATAAAATTTATACTAAAGGACAGTACTTTACTACTTTTACTTTACGTTCCCCACTGCTTATCAAAAACTTGAATACCAAAAGTTATAATTGCTGCTGAAATAGGCTTTAGAAAAACTACCTCTGTCTGTACTATGCCCTTTTATATCTCTAAACACAGGTCTCCATTGGTTACATTATAATTATATGTATGTAGCCTCCTGTATATTCTCCATGTGTTTTTCTTTTGAGTGAAACACAATACCAAACTATGAAACACACGAAGAGTTGCATGTTTACGTTTCTGAGCTCCCAGATTCAAAAATAAAATGAAAACAACTGCATTCAGTTTTCTAAAATATATGTTACAATCGTTGGAGTAAAATTATACAGTAATTATGTGTGTTTTTCATTAAAATGGGAATCCTGGTTTTGGATGGCCGTCTTACAGATAATTGTAGATGTCAAGTCCAAGAGCTTGTGGTTTGTCTAGTTTAATTGGGAAAGAAAATGCCCAGTTTACCACAGTTGTAGCGCAATATTATTTTTCTCCATAATTAGCCTATAAAAGACACAAGGCTCTCATTACAAGCTGTTGTTGTCTCCTTGGGCAAGACATTTTGGCCATAGAAAGTTTTATTGACTTTGCAGAATAGTATGGAGAGATAGAAAATGGTGAGACTGTCTATTTGAGACTGGACTCAAACCTGTGATGCTATAGCCATATATCGTGCATATTAACTCCAGTTCTACCACCAAGCAACGCAGCATGGTGGAGTTTGATCATGTCTTAGCTTAGAGGCGGGAAAAATATATTACTATAACTTAAAAACGTTCAGAGTTAGTTAAAGTAAGTTTACCAGAGCAGCCAGAAGCACACGCTTTGACAAAACTTAACGATGAGTGGATTTGGACCCATATCATGTCTCCCTGATTCCAGAGGGCATGATTGACAGGTGGATGATCAAATCAGAGAGATGCATGCTCCGTTAGCATCAAAAAAACAGAACAAACATGGCTGCTTATACAGTATGTAAAAAAGGAGGAAAAAAACAAAGAACTGAGAAACAGCGTGGACAGGAGAATCAACAATTGAAGTGCTAAATTATTACTTATCTCAGGTATAAGAAGTTATGTATTTTGTTCTGAATTATATGAGAATTTTGGAGAGGAGATGTCTTCCGCTTTCAAGAGACACATGCTACAAAATAGCAGCTATGGTTGGACTCAAGTTTGGACAGAGATTTTTCACGCTCCATGGTTCGACTCCAGTCCTTCTGAATTCAAGCAGAATGTAGACGGGACTGGCTGGTCAGGCAAGTATGTTATGCTCTGATATCACAATTTTTTTTACAGGTCCCCAAAATTGTTGAATTATCACAAATCCTGTATTATTTGTAAGTTACATCATAATCTTCACTCATCCTCATGTGGGATATTGACTCTTGACAGTGACCCCCCTCTTCTCCAGACTGGACTTCTTTGCCCCTCTCCGTGACAACTGTCCCACAGCCAACCAGCGCCCAGCAGAGACAGACTGAGCATGCTCAATAGACTTCTTTGATAGAACACTTCCTGGAGGCTGCAGCGCTCAGTAGAAATTGAGATGGAAATACCAAAAAATCTAACAAAAAAGTCAAAACCATTTTTTCAAATTCAAAAAGACAAATATTTGAAAATTGTCTTCACTCTTTCCTTACATCAAGAAGTTCCCACGATTCATTTTGACTATATGGAGTTTGCATGTCTCACTTCCATTCATTATTTCAACACTGTCTCCATCTGTCTCTTTCGCCCAATGGAGAGGAACTTGCTAAATCGACCAAAAATCCAGAAACACAATAGAAAACAATTTGAGTGCCAACCACCCATAGACCTCCTGTTTGGTCTGATATTGGGTAAATAAACATTTCACCTCTCATTTGTAGAGTCACAGTTTATTGAGGTCCAGGAAGCAAAACCAGCATTTTGTTACATCATAATTTCACTTTCATGAAAGTTCCCTTAAATGCTTTGTGTGGCTTTCACATTTGGAGTGTTTATTTTAATTTATTGCAGCCTTTTTTTTATATGTTAAAAAGTATCTGTGGCCTTTTTACCCTTGATTTTTTCCTATAGGTTCATAGCAGCAAATCATCATATTCAAAAGTGTCAAAGTCTCTGCTTTAATCAAACTGCTGCAATCAACAACAAATATCATAGTTAAAAGTGTACTGTGTAACTTTTCTGGTGGTTTCCTCCTGAAAAACTTACCCGGAGTTGTATTTTGTTTCATTCACACATGTTTAATACACAAACTCTGCATATGTCATGTGGTAATCCAGGAAGTGCTCCACTGTGTTTTTAATCTCCATGCACCTTTACTAGAATCATTTGGATAAATTCAGCCCTGGAATTGCCAATCTCTACTGAAGTAAAGGTAAAAGGTAGCTGTTAACTTGAAAACTACTAATACATGACATCACAAGGATGCATTTTGAGCTTTGGAGATCTCGACAAACTAATAATGCAGGATTACTCAAACATGTGTGAATGAAATAGAATACAACTCCAGGTATGTTTTTGAGTAGGTAACAGCATTATAACATGGCATAAAGCTCACAGGAGTCAATTTTGTGTAATGTAGGACCTTTAAGTGGAAGAATACAATTTAACAAACAGAAGTCTGCTCTTTTTTGTACCTGTGTAGGAAATTGGAGCTGTGTTACATGACTCCCAAGCTGTATATTTAAAAAAATAATAATAATAATCATTTGTGCAGATCAGTAAAACCATTACTTTCTATTATTGTTAGATTTTGTGGGTTTTCCAGAGGCACACATAGAGCTAAGTCTGTAACTCTGTCAGAATAAGTCACTAGTTTTTTAATCACTGGAGTCTGAAATGAAGAGCGGTGGTAGCAGCACATTTTCAGTCCTCTTCCTTTCTCTCTCCATATCCTCCCCACTGTTTCAAGCCGAATTGCTTTTTGAATAATCCCATGCCTGATTTCTCATGGCTGTTAGTGAGGGCAGAGCAGAGGGAGGCCAATGGAAAAACACAGACAGACCCAGGGCTAGTTATCGCGGCGGTAAAGCTGTCCGCGCCACAGCAGCTGATGGGCTCACCACTGTAACCCTCCACCCAAATGAGAGCATCCCATTTAGGGCAGTTCAAAACACTGGTGTCAGCAGAAGAGCGGGTTTTCAGGGCGATTGAGAACAGAGACTGAGGGAGGAGAGAGAGGAAGAGGGAGATGTTGCCATAGCGACGGATCTGACAGGTGCAGTGGCCATGTTGAGTTCATATACATACCAACTATATATATATATATTTTGTTGGTATGTCTTCTTTGTCTTTTAACAGCCTTGAAGAATTCCTGCCTTGGGTGTTTTATAGCATTGTTACCACGTTCAGTGTTCTAAATTGGGACAGTAGTTATCATTTTAAATGTATTTTAACCAGTGGTAGAAGAAAGTACTGTTTTGTTAGCCTACTTAAGTAAAAGTATAGATACAAGAGCAAAAAAACATACTCAAGTAAAAGTAAAAATATCACATGACTACTTTAGTAAAAGTATTAAAGTACCCGTTTAAAAATTACTTGAAGAGCAAAAAGTAAAACTATTTCACACATATTTTGAGGTCTGATAAAGCTTCAAATGTAGTGATTTTGATAAGATTGTAGTAATGCAGTATAATATCTCTTTACTAGTCCCTTTTTGGAGTAAGTCTTTTTCATATTCAGTGCTGGCTAAATGTACCACTGTACCACTAGAAAGCATGGTCCAAGGCAGACAGACTTATAGCATACAGCATATTTCAAACATCATATAGACTCCAACAGTGTGATTATGTGATTATGGAAATATTTAAGTTGGAAATGTTTTATGCATTAAAACACAGGTGATGATGGATAAGCCTTGCCACAATTTCCACAGTTTAAAACATTATGAAATTACATATGTGGGACACTGAAATAGTTTGAAAGTGATTTGCAGTGTTATACTTGAGGTTAAAAGCTGTTTTGTTCATGAGTCGGTTAAATAGAGTTTAAATGGGGCTGCAGATGCCACCCACAGACTCAGGAGGTTATCAGCTCTGCAGCACTAGCACGAGGCGCCGAGAGGGTCAGAGGTGGGTTCAGGTGAAAGGGTCTGGATTTAAAAAGAGAAGAAAAATGAGATGGAGGGAATATAGGAAAGGGGGGGGATACCAGAGGACAGGGAGAGGGGGAATATAAAAAAGATGGAGAGAAAGAAAATGAAAGAAAGTAGAGGGGGTGATTTGAGGAGACATAGATAAATAGGATAGATAGATAGATAGATAGATAGATAGATAGATAGATAGATAGATAGATAGATAGATAGATAGATAGATAGATAGATAGATAGATAGATAGATAGATAGATAGATAGATAGATAGATAGATAGATAGATAGATAGATAGATAGTGTTAAAGAGAAGAGGCAGGAGAGGAAGAGAGAAGGAGGTTTATGGTAAAGGGCAGAGGAGAAACAGGGGGAAGAGGATAAACCTGGAGGTCAAGTGAAGTGCCAAGATGCAGGATGTGTAATTCTTTGATCTATGCTGCTGTCGCCGCGGGAAACGAGAAGAGAGAACCTTCATTATGAGACGTGAGAAGAGTAAGCAAAACCTACACATTCAAATTGCCAAATATGGTCCCTGGTTGCAGATTAGCCCCTTTAACTGCTATCCTCTTGAGCTTCATTTGGTTGGATCTGAACAATGTCACACTCCCTTAGTCCACTTCTTTATACAGGCTGTGGTTGTAATTTATAAACACATAGACCTTTATGTTGCATACTGCACAAATGTAGCTAGTGTAAATTCATCCTGGAAGACCTAACTTCGCTCCCATCTACCTCAACACCTCTCCAGAGTTTACCTGCCCCTCAACCTTCATCCTTCCCTCCAAATACTCCTCCCTGATGTTCGCCACCTCTCCTCCTCATTCAGGCAGTGCCCAATCTGCTCAGTTTACATCCCCACTGCAGGTGTATGGCCGCTTTGGTTTGTGTCGCTCCCCACCTCCTCCCCGGCACTCCCTCGGCTTTTGGCTCTTCCTCTCCTCAAACTGCCACAGATCTACTGACCCTAACTGACCAGTTCTCTGTGAAACTGCACTGAGATCTTCGACTGAGACACAAAAGCCACTGAGAAGTGCAGTGGAAATGTTGCTGCAGAGGGAGAAATACAAACAGTTAAAGTTGAGGTGAATCAGTGTGAGGATAGTGCACCATCTAGACACGGAGAGACAATTCTGCATTTCAAACCTGTGTCTTTGGTGAGCTGCTTTTGCCATAGTGGACTGTGACAACTGCAGCTCTGGACAGGTCAGACCCTAACCCCTAATCACTACACCTTTGCCCTAAACGTTATCCACTAACCCCTACGTGGATAAATACATTTTCAAATAAGATAGCCCTACCCACCTGTGAAGCTTGGGATACAACAATAAAGCAATGGATTAAGTTTTTGTCCTGTTTTTCTTCCGAGCTGCCTTTGCCATAGTGGGCTGTGACAATTGCAACTCTGGAAATGACCCTAACCCCTAAACACTACCCCTACAACCTATGCCCTAAACTTACCCACTAACCCCTAACCTCTAAAACCCCATGCACTTCCAAAAACAGTGGGAGAGCCACTTGGGTGACCCTCTGGTGGTGGTGCACTTTCTAGATAGACAGATAGATTCAGCAGCAACAATGATACATAATAATAATAATAATAATAATCATCATCATCATCATCATAATCATACATTTTCAAAGGTCTAATGTCTACAATAGACCCTTGAAAATTTTCTTCAGGGGTGTCTTGTGTTTGAGGAGGACAACCCTGTTCCAAGTCCTTAAAAAGTCTGGGACAGGAAAGAATTCCTTGAACATGCGCTGGGCCTCATGTCTGTGGAGAAAAGAAAGAAATTGTGTTTAAGGCTGAGAATCAGTATGGTGCAAATGAAGAAATAGATTCCAAGAAACTACACAATTAAAACCCAAGTTCTAAACCTAACCTTTAAGTAGTTTCATAATAAACTGATTATAACTTTTAACTAAAGTGTAACAAAACTTTTTTTAAAGAGTGACTCAAATGGAACTGCAACATACTACTTCCCACCACTGGATATCAGAGTATTTTTATAGACACATAAAACTAGAGCAAACAGAAAAACTACAGAGTTGACTCGACTGCTGACCTGACTTCCGGGGTGCGGTTCAGGGACATCTCAGATATGGCGGTGGCCAGTCGCTTGTTGAAGTGCTTCATGGAGGCAAAAATGGTGTCTGCTCCGTGTAGATCCACCACATGTCCCAGCTGTTCCATTGTGCCAGCTCTCACCGAGTCGGCCAAGTGTCTGAAGAGCAGAGACACAGTTACTACAAACCTATCAAAACCATGTGTGCACACAGGGTATGGCCACTTTAAGGTCAGGAAAGTTCAGACTCATTTCACTACGTGACATCATTATATTTAGGATTGAACTAAAAAACTTGTCTCAATTGAACAATAGTAAAAATAAATGACAACATTGATTTTGTTTACAGTACAAAACCCAGTGGTGCACACTTGTCACTGTTTGGTTGTAAAATGAGTCCATTTTAGTCCTGATGTGGACCTGTTCTAGTCCTGGTCCAGGACTCCAGCTTTAGTTTCACTTTAGTCCTGGTTGAATTAATTGTGATGTGGTAAATGTGCAGGTGTGAATGCACCCCAAGTCTACATTGGGAGAGAGCTATAAGAAGTTTGTGGAGCATAATATGAATCTTTGACCTTATTTAGATAGTGTGTGATTCTTACCCATGACTGGAGTTGATCAGTGCAGTGATGAAGCGCCTGTAGCTGCAGTTCTGGGTCAGGCAGTCCAGAGCCACGTTGACCTTCTCCTTGATGAAGGCCTCCTTTTCCATGGCCAGGCGCAGTAACAGAGCGCGAACTGCAATCTCCACCTCTGAGTCTATCATCTTCTGCAGGTGGAGAAACATCAGGGCGATGGCGTCTATTGCCTCACAGGCCAGACTCGAGCACTGGCTGCTCACCTGATCAGAGACAACACTTTCAGTTTTAGTAGGTGTCTAAAAATCATAACAATAATGGCTTAAATATGGCATGTTTATGGTAATAAACAAATCCCTTGTGCTCCTGGTGTCTTGAATGCGTTTAGAAGCTTTGATCCCAAGCCTACCTCTTGGATGAGTGCCACAGTGACTACACAGCGATTCTCCAACACTATGTGCGGGTGATGCACGATCAGCATCTGCAGTGTCTTCCGCGCAATCTTCTTCTTCCTGTGGGGTCACAAACACAGACACATGAGAGTGACTCTAGACATCCCATAATAATATCCTCTTCATGGTCATGTGAGCAGCATTCTGAAGGAGCTTTACCATTCTCTGGAATCCAGCTTCAGAACCTCGAGGGCTTCTGGGAGGCATGCCATTTCATTCAGATTAGGCATCTCTGAAATGTGCAGGTCCATCAGTTTCTTCTTAGCATTCATTCTCCTCATGCGGTTCTCTGTGGACAAACATCAGCCAACAAATTCAAATTTAAAAAGGGAAACTGGACAGCCCTCTTGACTGTTAAGAAATCAAACAGGAAGATATGGAATAGAACAAGAAAACTAACCTGGGCCAGAGACAGGCTTAAGGGACACGGTCACACGAGGTTTGCGGGCTCTGGGCCCCGGGGGGCCTTCAGGAGGTTTGGGGATGGGACTCTCATCTGGGACCTCAGAAGTTTCAAAGTTCTCCATTGGGGCCTGGCAGGCAGGGGCCCGGTTTGCTGGGGGCCGGCGAACATGACCCCTGAGTGGGTGGTCTGCAGAACATGTTGGCACAGGAGCCTGAGAGGTCTTAGAAACCTCAAAGCACTCCATAGGCTCCTGTTGGGCAAGAGACCTGTGTATCCGGGGAACAGGGCCCCTGGGTGGAGGCTCTGGACGGCAGGTTGGCTCTGGAGCCTCACAGACCTCTTTAGGAATCGCAAAGGTCTTCCATAGAGCCGTATGGGCTGGGGACCGAGATGCAGGGGCCTGGGCTGCTGTTGATCTAAAAGCGGGGGGTTTAGGTGCAACCTCTGAAACCTCAAAGTCCACCTCAGAGGCCTGACAGACAGGGCCCCGGGGTGCTGCTGGGGGCCGGTGAACACGTCTCCTGAGTGGAGGAACTGAAGGGCAAGTTGGCACAGGAGCCTCACAGACTTCAGCAGGAACCTCAAAGCCCTCCAGAGTGTGCTGTTGGGCAGGGGGCTGGGATGCAGGGGCCCTGTCGATCCGGTGAAAACAAGTTCTGGGTGGAGGGCCTGGAGGACATGTTGGCACAGGGGACATGTTGGCACAGAGCTCTGCAGGAATTTCAAAAACTTCCCCATGGGCCTTATGGGCTGGGGACAGAGATGCAGGGGCCCAGGGTGCTGTCGACCTAAGAGCAGGAGGGTTAGGTGCAACCTCTGAACCTCTGAAATCCACCACAGAGGCCTGACAGACAGGGGCCTGGGGTGCTGCTGACCTAAGAGCGGGTTTAGGGGAAGTCTGCTGGTCAGAAGCCAGGCAGCCGGGGGAACCCCATATAGGTTTGTGGGGCCTCCTTTCCACAGGGCCAGGGATTTTAGGACTTGGTAAATGTGTTGTCTGGTCTATAGATCCAGGAGTCTGGACTGGGGGCAGTCTCCGGGCTGACTCCACCAGACCATCGATTTGGTTCATGGCTGTGAGCAGCTTGACACCAGCCACCTCCTTCACTGTGGATGTGGAAAAGAAAAATGGGTTAATTTATAAAATGTAGTAAACATTTCCTAAGATAAAATAATGACAAGGATGTTGCTGTACCATCTCCTCTCATTTTCAAAGTTGGTATCATGGATACCCTCTTCCTCTGGTTTATGTCTGTCTCTGAGGGCCAAGGTCCATCCTGGAGGCCCAGCCTCTGAAGGGCCTGGTTTGTGCGAGCAGTGTCTCGAGACAGCAGATAAGATAAGATAATCCTTTATTTGTCCCACAGTGGGGAAATTGCAGACAGGTTGTCGGCCTGTCTGCTGACAGCAGCCATGTGTATGTCCTGCTGCTGCTGCACCTGCGCCATGCAATGCTCAGGGGCCTGTGGACACACATGTTTCATTAAACCTGTACTACACTGTGGACACACACACATGTTTCAGTAAACTTTTACTACACTGTGGACACACACACACACGTTTTAGTACACTTGTACTACACTGTGGACACACATGTTTCATTAAACTTGTACTACACTGTGGACACACACACGTTTCATTAAACTTGTACTACACTGTGGACACACACACACGTTTCAGTACACTTGTACTACACTGTGGACACACACATGTTTCAGTACACTTGTACTACACTGTGGACACACACATGTTTCAGTACACTTGTACTACACTGTGGACACACACATGTTTCAGTACACTTGTACTACACTGTGGACGCACACACGTTTCATTACACTTGTACTACACTGTGGACACACACATGTTTCAGTAAATTTGTACTACACTGGTACTAGGAGTACACTTCAAACACGGTCACATCACGGTTTGCACTTTTAAAGTCTAGCTGCGTCTCAACTTCTGTTTGGCTTTCATAATGTTACTGCTCATGTTTGAAACTAAATAAACATAAAACAATCACAACACTGGGACTGATGATGTTTGGTGTCAACCTAAAATCAGGCCATGGGACAAATACCATGCTTTAGAAATGCAGTTGGATCATCTTTGTTCTACCAGAAACACAAGATAATTACACAAAAGTGTGTCTGATATTGAAGCAGGCTCCTGGGTCATGTGTTACCCCAGTGCTGTGAATCTGTTCACCTGGGACAGCTTCAATACTACAATTACACCTTCAATCAAGGCTGAAAGGGATTAAAAGTTCTCACCATGTGCTCTCTCAAAATTCTGATACCTCTGTTATTTCAGATGGTCCTCCTCTCCATCCAAGATTGCATTGTGGTTTTTAAAAATTGAAACTGAAGTGTCTCTTCTTGAAAACACGTCTGCCTCTCACCTCTGCTGGTTTGGAAGTGACTGAGTTTTGGGTTTGTCTTAGCCAGACAAGTTTAAAGTTCTATAATGGTACCACGCCGTTTCTATGGAAAGTGAGTGAGAATGAAATGTCATATTACGTATATTAAACTGTATATGATAGATAGATAGATAGATAGATAGATAGATAGATAGATAGCTTGTGGTGACTTTTAGGCACGCAGACTTGGAGTGAACATTTTATTAATAACAATTTAATATTGCCACTTTTTTAAACAAATTACATTACACATGAGTATATTTATTTTACTGACATATTAATTGTATAGACAGGTGCACTGGTCATACACGTACACTGATCAGACAGGTGCACTGGACAGACAGGTACACTGATCAGACAGGTAAAAAAAAAAAAAAGAAGAAAAAATACAGAACTTTTAATTGACGTCAGAGTACTTTGGTCTTCTTCTTGTATTGGAGTACTGGAGTTTTACCTTGGATCCGTGGAGCACCTGCCTCACATTTTACTGACCCGTCCACACACTCACCTTTCTCTTTTGTTGAGAGGGTTTTTGCTTTAAAATAGACAGGTGGTTCTACTTTGCCAATTACAATTTATTTTAGCCACAATTCAGCTTTACATGTATATTCTAATTAATGATGTGATCTGCAATAAAACTTTGCGAAAACTTCTAAAATAATTTATTCATTAGCAATTTGCCAACAAGAAACAACACATCCCCTCACATAATTCTCCGATCACAACAATATCGGTTTTTACACATCACACCAATGACTCAGCCAAAACAATCCAGTTTCACTCATGCAAATACTCAGATTGTCCTTGAGCACGTGTCTCAGCGCTGCTTTCATGCTCGGATTTTGGGAAATCGGATGATTTCATAGTTACATATAAAAAAAAATACACATATACCAGACATAAGTATATAAATAGTTTTACTTGAGTGATTTCTTGGACTACTACTTTGTACTTTCAACTTGAGTAGTATTAATTTGAAGTAACGCAACTTAAACTTAAAGTGCATGTGACTGAGGTTCATAAACCATCATCCCTCCCTCTGTAACTGCTGTGGTCAGGCTCATTCTGATCTTAAAATGTCCATTTGAACCCGCTCTATATGATCCTGGAGTTTTTGATTCACTATTTTATCCCCAAAATAAGACATGAATATTAATAATAGACAAACACGATCCCACTAGCATTAGCAACAGGCCTCACTCCTGATGGGTTCTTTATAGTCACTTGAATATAAATAGATTTACAAGGTATTTCATGAAGCCCCTAGTTAAGTTTATATTGAGGTAAAATCACTGAATAAAACACAAGGAATAAATCACTATATGCACAATTTTTCTAAGTTTTTCTATAATGATAGACAAAAATAAGTCAAAAAAAAAAAAAAAAAGAGTGCAAAAAAGGTGGAAAAAGTAAAACTCAAAAGAAATGCCAGTTTTGGGGGTATAAAAAATCATAATGAAAAAAAAAATCCTTTGATACAGAAAATATTGTGAGATCATGAAAATGACATTAAAGTAAGAATTTGCCAAAACAGATACAGAAATATAATATAAAACTATTATTACACAATGGAAAATAGAAATAACACTCCATGAGAATTCAGACACCTGACTTGATTCCTTGTGTAGTCTTTGATCCATGTGTCTGTCGCCGGGGGAGACAGAGGGAGAGGACAATGCCCAGTGAGGATCGGCCAATCACGGTTAATCTGTGTGATTGGAGAGGTGTCCGTTTGATCCCCTCATTACCATTCGCCTCACAGTGGTCTACATTCAAAGAGACATTTTCATCTTTTCAATCAGGAACACCTTTTTAAAGTTAAGAAATCATAAAAGAAAAATATTGGACGTGCCCTAAAACTATGGAAGCTGTGTGGAGATGAAAAAAAAAAAAAAAAGCATGTTAGAATATATTGGGGTTTCAGTTCTGACCTGTGTAGACCGAGAACATCACACAAGAACTGCTCATTTCGCCATTTTATTTCCCAGTCCTTTTGCCAGTCCTATTTTATGGTATAGAGGCAGGATGCATAGACCCCCAGCAGCCACAAGGGGGCCTCAAATCAGAACATATTTCAGTTAGCATTACATTGAAATTTAATTAGTTAAGAATAGGCTAATTTATATGCATAGTAACGAGATAGTAATTTTGCTAATACTGCTTGTCCAGAAAATAGAACAATATATAATTTATCTCCATTGAAATACATATTATTATGTATTTATATGTATTTATATATTTATATGTATTTATATATTTGCAACATATTTTTGTGAGGATTACAAACTTTAATGATCCACAAGGGAAATTATTTACACAGTAGCTCACACATCACAATATAATATAACAAAAATATAAATGGTAATAATAAATTCAAAATAAGCAGTAAAATAACAAGAGACTGGTGTCAAATAAGGCATAATTGTATAACTATACAAATATATCTCTCAGCTTTTGTTAATATGTTGTTAATATTTGCTTTTTGTTATTGTAAAGTAATTGTAATTTTGAGCTGCTTTGTCAAAGTAATTTCCCTTGTGGATCAATATTTTTTGCCTAAGTCTAATGTCCTATACATTTGATAGTCACCATTTAACCCATAGTCGTGTTAGTTGAGGAAATTGATGTTGTATGCATGGAAGTGGATGACATCAGGGGTAAGAAATCTCTCTATTATGTTTCCAAAAAGCATCTTGAAAAAACACAAGTGAATAAGCCCCATGCGTTCTGAAGTCTATAGTGAATGAGTGATCCACAGTTATAGTGCATAAGTATGGTTTGGACATGAGCCACATCTGGGCAGCTGTTAGGACCACAGGGTCTCATAGGTCCGGTTTAAATAGGACTTTCATGCAACACCCACTTCACATGTACTCAGAGACAAGAGGGGCAAAGACAGGACACAGGACAACGCAATCACTTTGTTTAAAACCGCTGTGGTGAAGAGTCATGTCGGTTTACACTGTTATGAAAGCAACTTTTCTTGTTGTCAACATAATTTAAATGGATTTTGGAGCCGTTTACAACATAGCATCAAAGTTTATGTGGAAAGATGAAAACAAGTTTAGTCTGTTCTGAGACAAAAGCAAAGGAAAAGAAACATTATGATAGAGCTATAGCATAAGTCTTCTGTAGTCCATAGAAATATTGCAACCTACAATCTATGTTACGATATCATGTTGACTTTGACTCACAACAAACCTTTCCAGTCAAATAAATTCTCAATGAGTTTTGGTTGTTTCTATGGTTACTGGTTGCTTTATATCTTAACAATATAGCATTTTGTTTATGACCTGTCGTCATTATAGAATTCATTAATAAAAAATTACCCAAATCTGGTGCTACACAATTACAGATATTGCTATGGAACATATGGTATACAGGTTCTTGGCTCCTACTATTTACTGACTGTCTCTCCTCACTCTTCACCCCATTTCAAGTTTACATCTGTTGTCCAATAAAGCCTATGGGCTGTTTTTTGTATTCCTATTTACTCAAATCTGACACATCTGAACTTATTTCTCTACATGATGTAAAATGGTCAAATTGTATATAGCACTTTTGTACCTTCAAGACACTCAGCTCTTTACATCAATCACCATTCACTCATTCACATACACACACACACACACACACACACACCCATACACCAGTGTACGCAGACACTGGAGGCAAGGTGGGTTAAGTGTCTCGCTCAAGGACACAATAACAGCATTCATCTGTGGGAGATGGAATCGCACCACCAACCTGTGGGTGAGTGAATCTGACCTCTCATTTGAACTGGCAACCTTTGGATCAGTGTATGAACACTGTACCAACTGAGCTACTGTCACCTGTATTATTTTATTATTTTCTATTTTAATCGTCTGAATTCAATTCCAGTTCCCATCACTATATTGTAATCCAGACCTCTATCAAGTTTACCTGTTGATGGTTATTGACTGTTTGACTTGTATAGACTTATATGGAGCTTTTGTCCAACATTGAAAAAATCTTTCCAAAACTCACAAGTCCATTCAAAGAACAGCTGTGTTAGCGCAGCTGTGTGCCTCTGCATCCTTCATATGTGAGAGATAACTTCAGACAGTAATGGCGGACTGTGCGAAGACATCCCAACTTCAAGTACGTGAACGACAAGAAGGTGTGACATTAGTAAGAGGAAGAGAGGAAGTGGGGATTGGCCTCATTATGTAACTTTAGACCAGTGCATTATATGGCTGTAGATCTTCCAGGAATTTCTCGCTCCAAAATGGCGTCTTGTTTTTCGGTTTTGCAGCTGTCATACAGTTCGTTCGGCCATGGCACGATCAGGGGGGACATTGTTAAGAGGAGCAGAAGTGAAGCAGAATGCAATACCCCAAGAATGTAAACCATGAGCCCGCTCCTGCCCTCTGAGCTTTGGGGCAATTACTACAGTCACATGTGGAGCGTACGTATTCAAACAAGCCATTTGGGACTAATATATGATTACATGTTGACTGACTCTAAATGTTTTTTTATTATTATTATTATTATTATTATTATTATTATTATTATTATTATTATTATTGTAGAATAGCTCAAAGGTGCACTAACTTTTTAGGTGGAGTATACTAGTATGCCACCTGCTGATTAAAACATTTCACAGTATAGCATTAAACATACAGTATATCTCCCTGGAGATATACAGGTGATACACCAGGCCAAGTTTCAGTGTGGTGACCCTTCTCACTGTAAGGTTGGGTGCAGCGTCTGCAGTGATTTGGTCACTGTATCGGACTGTTGTGGTGAAGAAGGAGCTGAGTCCAAAGGCAAAGCTCTTGATTTATCAATTTGTCTCCGTTCCTACACTCACCTATGGTCTTGAGCTTTGGGCAATGACTGAAAGAACAAGATCGCGGATACAAGAAATCTGTTTCCTCGCTTGGGTGGCTAGGTACTCCCTTAGAGATAGGATGAGGAGCAGCTGAGGTGGCTCGGTCATCTGTCTCCCTCAGCAGGTGTTCATGTCCCCAGGCCCCAACTGTGTCTTTCGGCTAGCCTGGGATCACCTCAGGATCCCCCTGGAAGAGCTGGAGATAGTGTGAGTGGAGTGGGAAGTCTGGCCATCCCTTCTTAGATAAAGTGGATGGATATTATGTGTGTATATATATATATATATGAAAAATGTAATATGAATATGTTTAATGTCCTACTATGGCTCATACCCAGAAATAACATCTCCATGAAAATAAGCAGATGGCAGAAAAAGAAAAAGTTCCAGAATCATCCTGAAAAACAACAATTGCCTAATGGTTGAAAACTGAAAAGTAGGATATTTTGTAGGTGATTTAATGTATACTTACAAAGTCAATTATGCAGTAAGTAAGCCTGTGCATGAATCCCCTATCCACCCATTAAATGAAGCTCGTCCCTGCCAATGCGCCATCTTTAGACCCCTATTACACTTCACTTGTGCAATATTCCCATCAGTTATTTGCGGAGAGTAAAGTGCTTGCTAAATCATAAAAATCTTGCTAGAGAAGCACAATAGAGCCCCTTTTAAGTTTTGCAGCCGCACCTTCATTGACTTTTCCCTCTGATGCTGCAATGGAACAACTTTTCATGGCCTAAATGTCAAAACCATACACAAGTGTGAACAAACTGCAGCCGTTTGCCTTGTCATTAATTTCTCCAGTGACAGTGAGAGCAAAGCTATAATTTAAGCTACAGTGATGCATTAGCCATCGCAGAGCACATTTGACTGAAGCTAAAGCCAGAAGCCACTCAACAGCCTGCTATAATGTCCCCCCTGTCCTTTATTTCACCACTGTGTAGGTCTAAAAGCACAATTTATCCAACTGTTTCACTATTTGTTAATGCCATAGCCACGTGCCAGGATGAAGGAGTTTCTTATACTGTGAATAAACACACAGCAGTAATTGATTTCAGACGTCCATTAAACTAAAAGGTTGAAAAAGGATTTGTTTCGGTTTAATAAAATATTCTTTCCTCTGATCATTTATGTATTCACACAGATTAAATTGTTATGAAAAGTTTATTATTTCTTGGTAGAGGATTCCCATTAACTAAATGGAAGTTTAAAATTGACCAACTCTCTTTTGTAAGGATGAATCTAAAATACCTATTAATGATTTGTTTCTTGGAGTCACTAGTAGATTCATTCACTGCAGTTTAATAGTAAAGTTTAGGTTTTCCCATTTTAACACCCCCAAAGTGTGGCATAACCCCATCAATGGGTTTGTGAATAATTCAAAAATAGCACCGTTGCCATAGCAATTGACAATTCAAAACAAATATTATATCTTTTGAAGGGTGAAAAGTGCTCTATTGTAAATACTATAAAATGCTGTACTGTTATGAATCAATAAGCCATATGGGCGTGAGTTTATATCAGAACAGAGTAAATACCTGAAGCCTTGTTTGATTCACCGTGACATTATGTAGATGTGCTGTGAGAAATTGATTGATCGACTCTGCGTTTTCCAAATGGATGTGGCCCTTTCTGAATGTCAAATATTGGCAGAATTCACTGATAACTTTAGGCCTCGAGCTGCAAAGTCATGGTCTATTTTATCTGTCTGCATGAATACGGATCTGAAAAATGTAGCTGTTTGTAAAATTATGATAAAAAACCCAAACTCATTGACCACAATAACTATCTTGCACTGGGTTTGTTAGAAACTACCATAAAACACTGTCAAAATGCATTGTTTTAGTCTAGACTGGGGCTCTAAACTTCTGAGTGATGGGACCCATACATGGCATTACCTCCTCATTTGCCTCCTCATTAAAATACACTGAGTGACAGCCATTTTGAAAACAAATACAAATTCTTTGATTGCATCACTTGGTATGGGTCTATACTGGGACATGTGGGAAAGTGGCCCTCAGACTTCCCCCTTTACTTTTGGGGTTATCTCATACTGCGCTGCACAGACCAGACCCCCCAGATGTCTCATTAGCTATATCATTAACGGGACAGCTGTAGGGGTGTGGACAGCTGACGGGACAGGGGAGAGGATTAGACCAGGACTGAGAGATATATTCAGACCTGGAGTCCTGGGTTTTGGGGTCTCAGATGGAGGGTCCCACACGAGGGGAGCACTCAGAGGCCACTTAAAACCTGCCCCTCTGCCATTTCTGCACAGTTTAACAGGGCTCAGTGTTACGTACACATATTTGGTTTCAGGGGAATATATGTTGATGTAAAGACTGGAGAGGATGGAATGACAAACCATAAAGCAGGATTATTGGAGACATGTTTAAAGACGGATCTCCGGGAAGACACAGCCAAATTGTATCTCCAGAACAACAAGAGACATTTTAAGTGAATTATTTCTGAATGAATTATTTCTGAAACCGGTACAGATACAAGTGGTCAACAGATGGGCAGTACTGTAAACATGTTTGTGCTAGTTCTCAGTTTGTGCATTTGGACCTTGAATGATTGCTTAATTATTAAAACAAACTTGGTTTAATGCAATATTTTTAACAAATTTTTTTTTTTCTTTCACTATCCAAAGATATAGGTGACGTTAAAGGACCTGCACCTGATTTGTTTTGGACCATAGACTATAAAAAGTGGACTAAGCGAGTGTGATGTCAACCACAGCTCCACTCAAATGAAGCTCGCGATGCTAACGGTTACAGGGCTCCATATTACGAATAGGGTTTTTTTGATGGACAAAACAGTGAAAAAAAACCCAGGACCATGTAGAGTGAGTTAATACGAACATTTTAAGATGAAAATGACGAGGCTCAAAGCAGCAGTTACAGAGAGAGGGACGACAATATCCCAGTGTAAGTCAATTGGAGCCAGGGTCAGAAGGAGCCAGAAGGGCCCCCTGCGCACTTCCTATTTGAAATGCGGCTGTTAGCGCATTAGCTATGTCCATTTATATATACAGTCTATGTTTTGGACCATGAGTCAGGAACTTTTTTTATTAGCCCCGCCCACTTTCTTCCACTCTCATATTGCATAGAAACAACTGTCTAAGATAGTTGTTTCCATGTGATTCTCATCTGTCTCTGCCCACTTTGTGCTTTTGTGTCTCTCTTGATAATACACTTTGACAGAGAATCAACTGTCTGGGATAGTGTCAGGCAGTTGATTTCCCATGATCCTTAGTGCACAGTGTCCCTGAATGAAACCGTGTCCCTTCCAGTAGCTTCTCCTTTAGTTATTACTTTACAAAATACTTTAAACAATTGCAAAGGTTATGATTTTGAGTCTCATGTTTCATGTATCATAACCAGAAGAAATTAAAATCCAGTACAGGGCCTTGTTGCATCAATATACACAATTTTTATCTGCATTTCTCTTCTTACAGTCTTGTCAAAACATACTTGAGTCCTTCCAATATTCAAGTCCGACATATATGGTACAGTATAATCTTCTCTCACACACACCTACTACTGTTCTGGGACCTTCGCACATCTCCGCTCTGTCTATCACATTCACACATGGGGAAACCACAATTTTGTTCTTTTGTTTTCAAACTGTCACTAAACCATTTCTCTGTGAATCTTCTTCCTATTTCGGTTGTTGTTTTTCGTCCGCTCAAAATAATGCTACTATTTTTGTCCCACTTGTTTCCCGCTACTATTTTTTTTCAAGCGTCGTCTGCTTCAAGATGAGATGGAGAATTCTTCAGCCCTTGAGAATTTAGCGTGCTGTTGTGGAGAAAACAAAATGTAGGCTGTGGTCTGAAATGGTTTGCCACTTATTCTCTGGGCCCAGGGGGAGGCTGCTCAGACTCTGGTAAGCAGCAGCAGAATCACATGGGCCCTCAGCTGTTTGAGTGTGAGGGATATGAAGACGACCAGCACAGAATCACACAAAAGTGGTGACAGGAAGCTACAGTAACGTACCATGTAGCTAGTTTGAAACAATTTTTCATATTTAAGACAGCATGATAAATAAAAGTAACGGAAATTTCAGATAAACCAAAACTTTCTACACAAACTATAGAGCAGAAACTATATTGGTCTCCCTAGCCATGTGAGAAATTTTTAACAATAAAAAACTGCACATGTCAAGAGCGACAATGGTGCAATGGAAATGTTCGCCAACCAGAAGGGTAGAACTTATAAAATTCAACTGAAGTTCAGACAGACAGAAAAATTCTAATTCACATTTCATATTATGCTTTTATCTTTTTGAGCTTCTATCATGCTATAATGTTTGTCCATTATAAATACCTGAAATATTTTATTCTTTCACACATAAATTAGAATGACGCAAAGGCCTCTGAAAAGACACTACAAAACCTGTATTATGTTGCAAATAGCCATGCTGGAATGATTGATAAATTAATACTCTTCTGGGATAGGTAGGGGAGGTATTTATTTGATAATAGTCTCTTGTTATTTTGCTACTTATTTTGAATTCATTATTACCATTTATATTTTTTACTCTTTGATATTATATTATATTGAAGTGTGTAAGCTACTGTGTCTCTCTCTCTCGCTGTGTGTTTTGGTCTGTGGTTAGTTTGGATGCTGATAGATGAGATACAGGTCACCCACTGCACTGCGGATACAACACCATTTATTTTCATTAGCGGGGCAGGGACAGCTCACCGGACAGAGAGGAACAGGGGGGCACATAGTATGGGCACCTGAATATACGACATGAGGAGATGAAGCCAAAATACTGCACCTGCTGCTTACTGGGACAAAAGCTTTTGTGGAAGAACTGCTGGCAGAGGTAATGCATTTTGATCATAGATTTTTACTTCTAACCCCTGGTCAATTACCTTGTCAATCATCATCCACATTACATTAGCTGTGGTGGTCAGTTGACTTTGTCCATAAAGGGACACAAGCTGTAGTGGCCCATTAGACAGGTCAGATATTGAGGCATACACTAAAACAGGGATCCCCAACCACTGGGCCCCAGAGGAAAATGTATTGTAATTATTTATTTATTTATTTATTTATTTTTTAATCAATATGGCCCTGTGTTTTACCATGAAAATATAGTTCCAATTAACCTAATAAACAGCAAACATGAGTTATATAAGAGATTTTAAAAACAATATCAGTACAATACCTTGTGACAATACCAGTCCTTAAGAGAAAAAAGGTTGGAGACTACTGCACTAAAAGACATTCCTTACATTCATTATACTCATTAATGAGTGACCATATTCGGCACTGCTAAATTGTACAATATTTTCTTAACTTTAAACTGTTTTTAAACAGCATTACACATTTACCAAGTTTTCAAAACCATGAATACTTATATCCCTAATAATAAACATTATTTTAAGATTTGAAGGGTATTTGTCACTGCCCAAGACCTCTGATGTTTGTGTGTGTTGTTGCTGGCTCTCTCCCCCTCCCTTCCAGGTTCCAGAGAGTGGGAGGGGCTGACCATTAGCGGCACCTGATTGTGGGCGGGGCCCAACACCTTTAAAAGCTGGCCGCTGGAGCTTGCAGGGTTCTCTTCCTTCCTCTCCACCATGTGGCCATAACTTTGCCTGCATCCTGGACGAGCCCCCATTTGTCCGAACCCTGAGCCAGTTTGTGACAAGAACAACAAACATGCCCACGTGACTATAAACCGGGATGAGGGGACTTTTTTACTCTCACACACCTGAGATACTGTGCTGAAGAAGTAAGACTGCAGATTGCGCTGTTGTCCTGTCTCCACCTGTAAGGCGAAATCACCAAAACCTGTTTAAATCAGCTGACCAGACATATCACAGCAACATCATGTGACTACCATGAGGAAGGATCGCTAGTGAGCTGTTAAAACTGATATGAAAACATAACTAAACCATGATCTGAAAAAATTATTAATAAAATTAAACTAATTTTTTGTGAAATTTTCTTTGGGTTAGAATATGTGATTATATAACTGAGCCATTTTTCTAGACACAAACTCAAAATAAAATTAAATCTTCTTGACTCCTGGTCCTGGCCATTGACTGAATTTCTTCAATAAAGAACAGAAAATCTTTCAGTTGAAAAATAACTAACTAACTAAATAATATAATATAATCAAACATTGTTTTCTCCAAAAATATAAAATGTTTGGGTTCACCACTGCTACATGATACCAATTCCTTGTCAGATGTGCTCTCATAAATTACACTGCACTGATACACCTTTCTGTGTTATAGCCTGAAAACAGCTTCTGCACACTACTCTATATTTTCCCTGAATTACAAAACCCCATATTGTTCATTCATCTCAGAGACAGAAAACTTTTGGTAATAAAGTCCACTGGCTCCGGGCTCAATGTTATTACAGTCAGGGTCTGCAGCTCTGGGAAAGGCATAAATTGGTTCATTTGCTGCTTGTATCAGAGCTGCTACCTGCTGGGCCCTTCAAATTACCCATCAGTGGCGCGTCGAGGGTCGGCCATGCAAAAACAAACAAAACATCAAGAAAGAAATCAAAGAACGTCAAATGGGAGACGGAGGAAGTAATTAGAATGTAAGAAAAAGTAAGATGCTGCAGGATATCTCATCTCTGACGTCAGGATCATAGAAATATATTGTATGCTGTTTTTTGTGAGGTGTGCAAAGGCGTACACAAATGGCAGAGAGAAAAAAAAAAATCATACATATTCATACATAAAAAAATAAATAAAAGAAAATGTGTTTTGGATATTAAATTTCAAGATTAATATTAGAAAACCTGAGAAATTATTTTAGCCTATTTTTATTAGTTATCGTCTCTTGTGACAATCCAGGGGCCTTCGGTGCTGTTCAGACTGGGCAAATTCACCATCTACTACTGCCATCTAGTGGACAAAATGTGAATGGATGTCAAAGTATAAGCAAATACACCACTTTATGGTTAGATTTGAGATTTTTTTTTTTTTTTTTTTTTTCTGAAATGATTTACAAAACTCATATAAGAACAGTTATTAGCTTTATTGCATGTAGTTGTTGTGTTATTACAGAAGGTATAAAATAATAGATGTAAGGGTCTAAAGCGGAGTGCTCTGATGAGTGGGTTTTTAGAAATTAGAGCATAAAAAGACATACAAGTACATGTGTAGGTCCAAACATGACTAAGTCCAACACCAAAACTCAAATTCAACTGAAAACTATTGTAACTCAATATTTGATGAAATTGTAAATGATCATGTTTACATAGGTTTCACTAAATTTAATATGGAAGATGCAGATCTACCTATACAAGTACATTAGGCTATTGAAGTGGTAAATATGACAAATGCAAATGCAAACTGTATGGCATTTTAGCAAGAAGCACCAAAGATGTAAATTGCTTTGAGCTGAAAGGAAAAATCTAGTTATAATAAGAAAGAGATCAAATAATTTATATGTAGCACCTCTGTAAAGTGAGAAATATTACAAGCTGAATGCCCTTGTGCATTTGTGTTGTTATGAAGCCATTCCTGTATGAAGCACCAGTTAAGAAGTGAATACAAACATTTGGTGTCTATAGTAAGAGTTCTGAAAAACAATGTAAACATGTGTGTGTACCATGTATAGTACCAAGAATTAGTATATATCCAGAAAAGAGAAGATGCCCTTTTTGATTTCTTGTTGGAAGTTCATTTGAACAAATAGTCAATAACAAGTTTTAAATGTCCATGGTGGGATATGATAAAGAAAAGATAGGTATTGCTAGCAGACAAGACCAAGACTGTAAATTTGAAGACTGTTTTAAGAGCTACTGTACAATGACAAGGTACTACAGATTACAATATTAATGCATGTAAGATCGAGCAGTATGCAAATGTACAATGGGTTGCCTGGTTGTTACATACAATTTAAAATTACACTATGTAACTTTTTGGTTACATTTATTCAATTATAAGTGGTTTTATAGCTCAAAAATACAGAGAAAAACGTGTATTCTGATGGTGAGTGGGGTTGCCTCTCCATAGATCTGACCTGTAACTTGGTCTGGTTTGGTCTCCATGAAGATAGAAAGGTTTAATACCATACTGTGAAACATTCCAAACAAAGCAATAATATCTTCATGGAGAAAAGCATTTGATGGACCCACCTCTAAAAAAGTTACACAATACACCTTTAAACCATAGCTGTTTTGTTAGATAAGAGTATAATGTCCTAATTTTCACTTGCAGAGCTGCACAAGATGGGGTTCAGGTATACAAAATCTATCATTTGTACATCTTCACTGTATTGACTTACATGATAATAATATACCGTAACTTTACAACTTTTCAATTATATGCTTTGCTAAAGTCTATTACTGTGTTCATACGGATGGACTGGCAATGAAGAGGGATTTTGTCGCATACTTACAGGAGCCTGAAAAGACTGAAAGTTGTTGGGGTGTTGGATAGAGGATGACTGTAGGCCATAGACTGTATAAAGAAGAGGACTAAGGGAGTTTGACGTCACCCATAGCGTTCAGCTCCAGTCAAATGAAGCTCATGATTCTAGCAGGTATAGGAGTGAATTTGGAATAGTGAAAAATATAGCAAAATAAAAACACCAGGATCATGTACATATGAACATTTTAAGACCAAATGATGAGACTCACAGCAACAGTTACAAAGGAAGTCGATGGAGTCGGAAGCGCCCGCATGAACACTTCCTATTTGGGACACAGCAGCTAACAGGTTAGCTATGCCATTTATACAGTCTGTCATACAATTCATAATGCCACAAAAAGGTGCAGGAATTGCTAATATTGATTGAAAATATCTGAATTAACTGTCACGCTTTTAACTAAATAATAATTACATCAGACCCAAATTCATAAATGTCAATGTAGATTTAAATTAGATTCCCATTTCCACAAGCTTCCTCTTTGGTCTCTTGGATCATAACTGCATTAAGATGTAATGGTGGAGGAAATGATCAAAAGAAGCAATGACTTAAATTAAAACACAGGGGCAATAAAACAAAATAAACATTTAGGAGTTTACAATTTATTCAAGATGATTCAATTTTTACATGAACTTGTGAATGAATGAAGTACGAAAATTAAAAGCTTAAATCGATATTTTGGATTAAATAAAAAATAAATAGTGCGGCAACCTTTATTATAGGACTTTTTGTTAGCCGGAGATGAAATTTCATGCTACTGATTGGCCCTTTTTGTTTGATGATATACCTAACTTATAGTTGCTGCATTGCATCCGTGAATGCTTAAAAGTGCACTGTGTAACTTTTCTGGTGAGGGATCCGCCACAAGCTTGTTTCTATGGAGATATTTTTACTTTGCCTGAAAGGTTTCACAGTATGGCATTAAACTCACCCACATTTATTCAATAACAGGTGTTTTACTGCTCAAAAGTACTATGAAAACCATGTGTTCCTACAGTGAGTGAGCTCACCACAGATCTGACCTGGAACTTGGCCTAGATAGAAATAGATAAGTTTACTGCAATATTGTGGAACATTCTAGACAAAGCAGTAACATCTCCATGAAGACAAGCAGGCAGTGGACCCTGCACCAGAAAGCCACACAGTTCACCTATAGCTGGTGATCCTACATATTCTCTCCTACAATTTCAGCTGCCTATTCTCCACCATGGACTCTACTGCATGTCACTGAGACAGATATCAATACTATTTACTCCCATTAAAGCACTTTAACTCAGCAAATATATAGAGTAAACAACTTGCTTTGTAGCAGGCTATGGGAGCCTTATGTCTATATATGATAAAAGTGCCACGCTCAGTCATTCAAGTTGCGTCCCTAACTGATTGCATATAATGGTTGTTCATCTTTCTTAATTACTGACATCTTAATTGGAATATTTCAGGACTATAGAATGGTTTCACTTTTGATTCAAGCTGGTAACACTTTGATACCTCAGTTATGAACTGAATCACTTTATGTGGTTATGTCACGTTAATTCATGTCAAAGGCTGCTAAATGCATCTCTTCCTTATGAAAACAGTTGACCAATAAAAATGAATTACTGGGTTTTCAACTAAACTTTTGCCAAGAAAAAAAAGTATTGATTACACATACTCTTTGGTAAATTTGATGCTGCCTTCAATTGTAAAAAATACACTGAAAGCAAGAACAGTACTGACTTAACACTGTCCAAAAATTGTATTTTCCAGTAAATATTTAGATTATGCATAAGTTTAATTATGTTTTAATCCTAAATTAACATAAAAGAAAGATCACATCTATATATGACCTTTACTTCATTACTTGATCTCTGTGCTAATTTAACACACAAACACACACACTTTCAAAAGTCGAGATTTTCAGGCTACAACAAAGTAAAAAAAAAAGTATAAGACCTGAGGAGTACATCTCAGCCACACATTCGTCCATCACTACAGTGCAAAATTAAATACAACTTTGGGACTAAAACTAACTCAACCCTCATCTGTCTATCAAAAATATTTACTGTATAACTGAATAATGAGAGTCCAGAAAAGGCCACTTTGTATATTCTGTTTTAAATGTGCTCAAAACAATTATCAAAACTAAACAGAAAACGCATAACTATATTTATTCTTATTTTATTCTTAAATATTCTTCAGTGCAACTTTGGCATTTCATAGAGTGCCAAGTTTGTTTGTTTGTGTATTTGTTTTTACATTTTGTTGTTTTTCAAATAGAAATTTTAACACCACATTTTTATCATATCAGCAGTCATCATTACTGCAGACATTTCACACTTCTTCTTAACTGTTTATACTTGTCTATGTATAGCCATGGTCATTTACTATAACAATCTAAAATCCTCTGGACATTGATTGTTAGGGACTGAGGGTAGCCATTATATTAGTACAGCAAATGCAAAACAATGACTTCTATTGGCAGCCACCATTTCCTCTACTCCTGTCTCTGTAAAAATAATCCGCTCTCAACAGAAAAACATTTAAAAACAAAAACAAAATGGATGATCAGATGACGTGGAATGGCAGAGGGAAGAGATGACGATGGTTTGACGGTTTGTGCAAAATCCAGAAATGACTTGCTCATTTCTTTGACAACATAAATGGAGGACGCGTCACTTCAAGCAAATATTTTCTCTATCAATATATATATTTTTTATATTTTCTCAAAAGGATTCTCAATGAATCCTCTCTCAAGTCTTTGTGTTCCCTGCCTTTCATAAATAATCAGTGAAATTACACAAAATATCAACATATGATACAGTTTCAGTTCAAAGTAGCTATAACATACATGGCATTTTTATTATTTATTAATTCATTTTTCTGTGCGTTTCGGAGGCAATGAGCCGTTTATATTTGTCGTGAAGGAGGTACCTCACTCCACTTCCTGTTAAAGTGACACTAGAGATGCCCAGTCTTTTCATGCTGAGGTCAGAGTTCGTCAGACGTTCCTGTTGACTGCCTGCTCCTTCTCCATCTCTTTCTCCATCTTGTCTTTGGCCTTCTCCTTCTCCATCAGTTTCTCCTCCTTCTGCAGCATCACCATGATGTCGGCCACCTGGGATGTGGAGATGTCGATGTCCTCTTTGTCGATCAGCTCCACCACCTAGACACAAAACAGGAAAGAGAGTAATCACTATTTTATTTAATGAATATACCTACATATGAAAAGCATGTGAAGCAAGTCCAAATATCATGAACTTCAGAAATAAATAAAACATGGACTCTGAAACTATGAGGAAGAGTAATCAAACTAACTATGGATGTATTCGCTAATGTCACATACATGCATGTCAATATTTGTGGATATGGAAAGGGAACTCATTATAAAAAGATATAGTACCGGTAATTTACTTCAACTTAATCTTTTTGAATATGTATAAAAAATATATATATATAAAAAGAGTTTTGATTTTGATCATTTCTAATACAAAAAGTAAAATAAAACAAGACCTTCTTATACAACATTGCAATCAACAAGATTCTGCTTTGTTTGAGATTTAAGACCTGCAAAAGAACTTATCTAAACACTGGCTACAAGTATTGTAGCATAAATGAATGCAGTGTATAAGATCTTTTAAGATTGAGTGCATTTTTGTTAGAACTGGATGCATTAAACTATGCCACAGACTAAACTGTTTGAAGATGCCATACCTTGATAACATCATCTATGTCAATCTTGCCGTCCTTGTTGTCATCCAGCGCGTCCGCGATGCTCTGCAGTTTGTGTTCGGGGATATTTTGGATCTGCCTCATGACTCCGATCAACTCATCGATGCTCACCAGATTCTCCCTGAAGGCGCAGAACAGACTGCATACAGGAGATGGTGACAGCACGGACATGGGGTAAACAGGTGGTGGAGAGTTAGAGGCAATATTAAACAAAACATGACGCTTCCCAGATCACACAAATTCAGCTACATTAGATGGCTAAAATCAGTAAAGCTTTTTGGTTAAATTATATTGCTATTACTGAAATGCATTGTGGCTGGATAAAGCATTGGCCAAGATGATTTTTTACTGGAATGGCTACAGTTTTGTACAACTATACTCTAATGTATGCTTTTTGTCCGTTGATTTAATTCTAACTCCAACCACAAGGGATCAGTAAAGGTAAAGGTAAATTGATTTTGTAAGGCTTTAGATTCTCAGTGTGTATTTTTATTATACGTCTGTGTCTTCCTACATTGATAACCTAATTGAAGTCAAAATATGTTCAATGCACCTTTATGAGCAGTAATAATGTTGTGATTTTGGACAATTTAAACATGCAAAAGTATTTCAAGGCACAAGGCAATTCTGTAAACCTCTGTAAATAGTTACAACATTAGATTCAAGTCTCTCCTGTGAAGATGTTAATTGAAGGTTACACCTCAACACAGAGGATCAATCCAACATTGTTATCTAATGATCTTTCCAACCATTAACCAGGCCCAATAACACCAAGTGTTTAGTAAACTACAATACATAAGTCTAAAGATGAATGATGTGAGCGGAGGGATGATGCAGTGTTAGTATTAAACAGGCAAATAGCAGTAACCACGGTGATCTTACCTGGCAGCATCACTATATTTAGTAACGAACAATCTGGAAAATTGTAATAAGTTTTTGTCATTTATCTGGGAAACCTTTAGTTTCAGTATCTCCACCACCATTTTACATAGATAAATGAAGTATTGATGGTAAATGAAGATTGAGTAGTAGCTTAATAAAATCAACATAAATATAAAAAATGGCTCAAAGTTATAAATATGTGTTTTGTTTGAGATTGAAAATAAATAAATAAATAAAGGATAAATAAATAAATAAATAAAATAAAATTATGTATATACAATAATTAATTCTATAAAATACATGCAAGCAATGACACAGAAACTAATCAGGAACAACATTATGACCACCTTTATATCCCAAACTAGTAACAAATGAGTATCAAGTATTTCAATAGTTTTTGACAATCCATACGCTACTATGAGTTACTAGTTTTTGCTTTCAAGATGCTCTGATCTAGTGTTCCAGTAATCGCCATTTAAATGTTGTCAACTTCACCCTAAACTCTTTCTCCTGCTTCTCACGCATCGTTTAATATTAAGTTGAAATAAGTATTCTTCACTTTACTCATCAGTGGTCATAACATAAATCCTGATCAATGTGGTGCTTAATTGTAGATCTCATTTTGTGTTTTTGGATGTTGTGGTCTTACCCAACTGGGGGGGCAGAGCCTGTGTCCATCTGTCCGTCCAGAATGACCTTATCTTTTTCGAGCTCTCCGATGATTTTGTCGATTCGTCCGATCATTCGGTTCACTCTCTTTGACAGACGCTGACTGGCCTTAGACTCCTCCACGGCCTTCTCCTGTCCCGACTTGGAGAGCTCCTTCTTTATCTCTTCAAGGTCCTACAAGAAAACATAACTTTAACATGAGGCTTAAGTTTCCAAGGGAAATGTGTTTGATTTGAATGTCAGTCACACCATTTTATTTTGACAAACTGAAAATGTGAGGCATTTCACCTTTTCGGATGTACCCAAGGCAATTGGTTATTTGAAATTTGTATGAAACTGATATATCTAGTAGTTTCATAGAGCATTATGGTATTATATCATTGTTTAACAAACTATAGGGCCCTTCCATAGTAAAATTTTTGTCTAAAAACAAGCGTACACTTTATGCTTGTACAATTGTCATATATAGACGTAACTATACTTAATCTGTAAACAGTCCTTTTTTTCTCCAAGAGTTGTATTAAATAAAATGATTAAAATATGGACCACGTGTGCCACCATAGTCTCAGTATAAACCTGTGCCAAACACTGATAATACCATTTTTGCTACATAATACAATATCACTCACTTCGTTGTATTCTTGAACATCATCTTTCAGCTCTTCCAGCTCTTCTTTCTCCAGAGTCAACAGACGCTTCTGCTCCTTCAGTTTTGTACAGGCATCACTCAAAAGGTCAATCTCCTCTTTGGTGATTTCCTCATCCTACAATAACAACAATGTTCAACATTCAAATACACAATTTGGTACCAAACCACAACACAGGCACACTGGAACACATCACAACACAGGCTTTTATGGAGCATCAAAACCTATAACTTTGAGTGGGAAAGGCTGACTCAAAGGAACCATGAGGTAAGAAAATATCAATATAATGAGAGTTTGATAAGTATGTGCAAATAATCCAGAATTTGTCATCAACATACTCTAGTTGTGGCTTTGGTTAAACAAAGCAGACTTCTCATGCAGGAAGCCAGTACAGTGTCTCTCTGTAAATCCTAGTTTATTCTTCTGGTCTGTTTTTCATCCAATATGAGAACATGCAAACATAGACTTGCATTTTAAGCATTTTATGACCTGCTTGAATCTGGTCAGCATCAACTATCACTTCATTATACCAATAAAACTTTATTTTGTTCCCTTCCATTTAGAGACGCCTTAGGTTTTACTAAGTCCTAGTCTATGATGAAATTTCAGAGTAAACAATAACCTGGATTAGATGCAGGGGCTGTTAGGGCCACTTGTGGGGGGAGCTTTGGGGACAGGCCAGGGAGATTTTGTACACGGGGGAAAAACAGTGGTTTGGAGAGGGGCAGGTTTATTTCTGACCTGGAAGTGAAGGTAAAAAGTATGCCACTGTTCGTACTGTAATGCCATTAGGAAGAAAATTCAAATGGTTATAGTCTTTGTGTGCTAAGAAATTTACAGTTAGTTCGTTATATGAAAACACAAGCGATTGTTAACAATTTTAGAAATATGAATTTGCTTCACATTATGCCTTAGTATAGAAATCAAAAGTACATCAGCCTAAAAAAACATGAATATAAGATAATAATAGAGCAAAAACGTAAATTTAAGCCTCTATAATATAAAATGTATTACCTTCAGTCCTTCTACAACAGGAGCAGTGTCTCTCAGGATCTCTGAACGAGCAGAAACTTCAGCATTGGACTTTATTTGATTTTCTTCAAGCTCGAGTTCATCCTGCCAAAAAAACACAAAATCATATCATCAAGATTTTTCAAAATGCAACCATCTTCTGTACATGTATGTGTACATGTATTTTCTCCCTTTCCATTAATTCATAAACTAGAGAAAGTAAAACCACCAGACGAATATAATATATGTTAGAAAATGCATTATAATATGATCAGTAAAGAGTCAAATTCCATTCTTCCTCTCCAATATTCCTGATAGTGTTGCTGTAGTTACCTTTGCTGCCTTCTCCGCAGCATCAGCGATTCGTTCCATCTCCCGCTCCTTGTTGTCCTGACGAATGGCGGCCTCCTCTTTCAGAGTGGTCTCCACTTTGGTTTTATTGTCCACTTTAGAAAGTTCCATCTCTGCCGCCATTAGCTGTGCCTCCTTTGTCTGTGAATACAGTGATGAAGGAGATTAGTCATTTTGTATTCAGCCTATTCATAATGACAGGTAGCAGTAAGGTAGTCCTGGATTAATTTAATTGGTTTATCCTTTCTTCTTCTAAATGTCTATGTTTTGTCCAAGTTCAGCCCTGGTTTGGAGCCATTTTTCATAGTGCTAATTTTGTCATTATTTAGTCTGGGATCAATTCAAAATACAACTCAACTCAATACAGTGTTATCTGGGTCTAATAAATTTGAGATTTCGAGCAGACAGGCTTTTCTCTGTAGACACTTTTAGACTCAAGTTACCAGCTCAACTAAGTAATGACTGAAAGGCCAATATGTTGGTATTAAGAAAAAAAAGTTTATCATTTATTTATTTATTTAATTAATTTGTGAGACAGGGACAGTGCACAATATACATTACAAAGAGAGATGCATTGCGCAAGGTTGTAGCAGTAGAGCTAATTTCCACCTGTAGTCCCTCGTGCATGTTTTTTAGGTTTGCACAGCTCTAATACATATATAGTTATACATACCACGGTCTCTGGCAGGGTCTGTAGAGTTGTTTTGAGTTGGTCGGCTGGGGACAGTGTGTCTGGGAGGTACATGGCCCGAGACAGCAATAACAAAGATGTAGGAATCTGCTGGTTCAAGTGCAACTCCAGCCACTGTGAAAGGTAGGAAACTCTACATTCAATCTAACACAAGTAATACAGAACTGAGGCTAAAGAATTATCATTACAATGAATAAAGTAACACATTTTCATGAGTTAAAACTGTTAAAGCTAAAAGTAAAGTTTGTGTCTGTTGTTTTACCTGGCTGAGCTGTTCCCTCAGTCTCTCCTCTGTGACTCCCAAAGACCTCATGCCTCGGACACGGCACGCTGCTTGGACCTCATTCACATTCAAACTCGCCACTCCCTCCTCTGAAATCAGCTGGAAAGAGAAAGTACTTTTAACACATCAAATATATTCAATAAAAGACAGCAAGGAGACAGAAATTGTACCTTATCATCAGCGCGTATGGCTCTCAGCTTCATAATGAGTTGAAATCGGAGGAAGTTGTTGGTGCCAATGGACTGTAGCTCCAGAAGACGGCAGAGGGCCACGAGCTGTGGCCGCGTCAGGTTGTCCAGGGTAAGTTCATCCTCAAAGAGTTTGGAGAAACGGATGATCTGCTCATTACTGGGACGCTCTCCAGAATCACGGATCTGTCAGAAAAGAAAATGTTAAAACAGGAATTTGTCAAAATATATTTCTCCTTCTTCTACACCCTGAACACACAATTTGGACTTGTAAACTGCCTGATGTATGCATGTTTCCAATATAAAAACAAAACAATGGAATAATGGAAAGTACTTTTTCTAATTCAAAAGATGTTCTTATAAATTGTTAATTGTAATGGCAACGGTCCTAATTTCTCATCCCATCAATAGATTACAGTACAATTTAAAGCATAGGAACAATGTAGATACAAGCCAACTAATCCAGATTTTTTGTTGGCAAAAGAACTTGTCAAAGGATGACCTCTATTCAACTTTGTTTAAAATTACTAAATGAAACCGCAGTTCACCATCTTCACCACTAGATGGTCTCAGTGCCCAGTGCCCAGTGCCATGACTCGACTGACCTTCTGGAAAAACGTGGAGAACTCTTCAGTTACAGTTCCTTGTGCCACCTTGTTCCTCAGAGCAATTTCTTCGATGGTGTCCTGCAAGAACTTAGCCATCTCTAGTTTCACCCTCAGCTCCTTCTTCAATCTCTCTTCCTATAAATATAGAAAACTCATATGTTTAAAAAGATAGTACTGCAGCTTGGTGATTCTAAAAATAACTACAGAAGGGTAATTTACAGTAAAGTTGTGGCACTATCACATCCCTTGTTAAAATAGACAACAGATTAATATAGGATTAAGTGCAAAACTTTAACCTAAGCTTCTATATAAGAAAGGTTTCAAATTGAAATAATAAAAAATAAAATCAATTGAATGTAATATCAATTAATAAAGAAAGTTATTTAAACTGGAGACATTTGTGTCATTTTTTTAAACTGCCTTGTCAATGTCAAGTATATGGCCCATTGTTTCTGCAGGACCTTTGTAACATAGTTTAGGTGGTTTATTCTCAATCAGCAAACTGTCTCCCATTCATGTCAACAAGCGCACCAGTAAACTAGTACAGCATTAAACTAAACCTCACTCAGATGAGTGAATGGGTGCTTTGTGCTCCTGTGCAGTACCTTCTTGGACTGTGTCTCAAAGGTGGACGGCAACATGTTGGGGAAGAGTTTGAGAGCGACAGGAAGCAAGAACTCCATAAAAGGAACGATGATGAAAACCAGGAAGGGGAGCAGCCTGAAGACGTCTGCACATGTTCTGAGAAACTGGAGACAGAATCAAAAACACTGTCAGTACACATGTGGGATTACTGCAGACTCTAAAACCTGATATCCTGGATGCATTGTGGTGTTACTGCCTTAGTTTTCGGGAAAGTTTTTAAATTTGATTGTTAAGAACAGGACAATTTCCACATATGTTTACATTTGTTTTGAGAAGCTGCTGCATAAAACAAAAGCAGTGCTACAAAATATAAATCAAAAGAAAAAGAAAGAAAAAAATATGAAAGCAACTGCACAATTAATATATTATTATTGTGTGTTCTTGTGGGAATTGTATCTCATACCACCCCTACTGATTATTACAGATTCTCAACTTTGTTTCCTTGTAGAGTGTTTCCTTGTAGAATGTAATAGCACCTCATATTGTAGTTCATTCATTCACATCTAGAGGGCCGTAGTGAGTATAAAAACCTGCCTGGACCCCATCTTCCTTTGTCCCTGTACAATCAATGCATACAATCGCTCTAATAACAGTTCCCAGAGTCAGCACTACAGCCCCGCTCCTGGCGCATAGAGCACAAGCTACAGAAAACTCCTAATTCAACACCTTTTAGTCACCTCCCACACAACCCTAAAATACTACAGCTCGTACTGACCAATGCACAGTGACACCCTGAACGGAACAGAGGGTCCAGAAAACATGCCCCAGGACCAGAAGGGCAAAGGATTTAAACCGGTACAAGAGAAAAGCCCATTGTCCTCTGGCCTATTGACATGTATATCATTACCCCTGCCCTACATCAAAGTTTGGGGGAGGTGTAGCCCTAAAGTATTGTAATGTGAAGGAGGGAGATTAAGGAGGCAAACTGTGCAGGTTGAAGTGAATATGGGAGCAGTGGCTGAGTTTGGGACAGCTCAGAGGGAGGCAGGCGCACGTGAAACGGTAGAGAAAAATGCCAGAGTTTAATGCAGAGAGATGAGAGGTAGCAGAAGCATTTTACAGCTGCTTGTAAGTGTGCTATATTTGTTTATCAATTTACCAAAGTGCTTTAAGTGATATGAAACCATCTCAGTCCATTAGTACAATTTCCTTTTGACTAGAAAGGAGTAGGGCTGCACAATACATCACAATCAAGTCAAAATTACTAAATCATACTTTTAAAACTCTCAAATCTAATTCCAATTAGCTTAATTAAATTAATTCCTTATTTTTTCAGCAAAAAGATCAAGCAACTAGCTACACTTTTCAAATCCACTTGACACAAGTGCTCTACATTTCCAACAGTATTTTAACTTTCCAAAAAAAATTAAAATGCTGCAGGTAATAAGTGTACTAGACCTGAATGTTCACGTCCAAGTGTTAAGTAAAGTATATTGTAGCTCCAGGGCTCAGACACCTTTATATAACAGGAAACACTGGGGTCATACATGTCTGTTTTTACAGGCTTGTAAGATGAGTTACATCTCACCCTCAGAAAGTGTGCAGTCTCATTGTTCCATGAAGCGCCCCCAGCTGCTGTGTGAATGTACTGTGTGTGTACTTTGTATAACACCTGTTTGTCAGAGGTGGGAAAAGACTGGTACTGTCATTTTATTTGTATTCTTGCTTGATTAATGATTAATTGCACAGAAGTCCTACAGTAGTGTAATTTGGAGTTTAGTCTCAAAGATAAGCATGACTTTGATTTTTTGCAGCTGCTCTATTAGTACGTTTATATCACTCATCACCAAAATGACAACCTGAACATGCCACTGGAAAAAGGAATTTGAGCAGCTATGTATAGAATGTGTTTTGGTCTACTTTTTAGCTTTAAAAGCCATGTCAGAAAAATTCAATCCTTCTTGTTTAGCGGCCTGTCTATCACGCCCCAAGTCTAGCCCACAGAAGAGCAGAGCTGGCCCTGTCCCGAACCAGGATCTATGGTTGGATCTTAACCTGGACTAACCCTGGAGCTCCTCTCTCAGCATGGCACCTGTATCTCAGATTACAGAAGCACAAACGGAGCTCAAATCAAATCAACAGTATCAAGACGGGCCACACTACAGCACAATGAGCCCCATAGAGATACCACTACCCTAACATGCCAAACATAAAATAAGATAGCTACAAAAGTATTTTCATCTACAGTAAGTCCCAATACAGCCTTACCAGAATTACTATTTTAAAACAATAACTTATAGAATGAATGCAAGGCATTTTAGTGTTTAATTATTTACAGTTTCAAATTATAGCTCATGTGTTATGCTATACTAACTTAATGTGAGTAGCTGTATCAGGAAACATTACATACTTATATTACTTATTCATACTGAAAACTGTTGTTAATGGCTAATTCCAAATACAAATTTAGAAATTAACTAAACTGCATCAGGGCATTTTTTAAAGAGATACATTTTTACTAATTCTAAATCATACAACTAATTCATGTAAAAGTGGGCCTGTGGTTACAATGCATAATATTAATTAAAACTTCCCTAACAGTCATTAGGCCATTAGACCACACAAAAACATTCTATTAGCTTGAAATTAGCAGGAAGCCCTCCACATGACTGTATGAATGTATCCTTTGAGTCGACCATTCCCTGACCTTTATACCAAGCTTTTTGGATATTTCTGTTTAAATGGACTATGCTCAATAGTGACATTACTTAGTTTCTTAAAAAAAACAAAAAAAAAAACATGCACCATAGGTTAAAAAAAAAACACCTCCAGGTAGTCCTGACCAAGCCTAGCAAAAAGATCATGGAGATGGGTCCCCGGGCGCCCCATGTGCTGCCCACTGCTCCTGAAAAGATGAGTGAAATGCAGGAGAACAATTTCCCTGGGGAGATAATAAAAGGTACTATAAAAAAGCTTTAATTGATATATAATTGATTAATTGACAATTTTACAAAGGAATGTAAATATTTGACCTTATCTTTTGAAATCACTTCAATAATCTGCTTATCAAGTCAACATAGGTCTGGGGTAAAGAGGTTTAGCTGGATCTCCTGGTGAGTAAACAGTCAGTGTGCATCCAGTTTCTCTAATTAATCTCATTAGGTCTGACAGACTGAGGATTAAACACTCAGGAACAAGACATCTGTCCAGTCTGACTGGAGCCCTGTGACTGGAGCCCTAACCCTATGATCTGAGATGTTCAGGCAGATGGGGAGCAGCATCTGTGGATGTGTGGTTATATTTGTCATATACCAGATTAACTGACTAATATTTAACAAATACATTTCAGATGTGAAGTACTAGGCAACGATTTAAGAGCGCAACAGTATGACAGAAATCAAACTTTTTACTGATATTTTGAGAATATTTAATTTCTTATGAAACGCTCATTAAAAACACACACCCATATGTTTGTGTATATGGGAAATGCTTACTAATAAACCTACTTCCTCTTTCAGAGTAAGAAATGCATAACAAAGGATTTTTGTTTTGATTTTGCAAGAGCTTTACACTTTCTCTTCAAAGTTGCACAGACAAAATTATTTAGCAATAACAGTTAAAAAGGAAGAAGGATAGACATTGTTGTAGTTGTCTTCTCAATATGCAGCATGCAATATAACTGAAATGAGCTGATAATAAAATTACTTCCATCCTCTCCCACTCACCTGTCTCCTCTCTCTGCGGGACAGGGGGTGTCCATTCAGCACCCTCCACAGCATTCGTCCTGCGATGGTGGTGTCGACCCACAGGAGCCTAAATCCATGATAGTAATGTTTAATCTCATCTACGACCCTCTGCCTTATCGTCCGTCTGACCGGTTCTGCATCCAAAGTGGGGCTGTACACAGGACCCCCTTCCTCTAACTTCTTCTTCTCTTTTAAAGTTCGTAGGGACTTTTCCACTTTGGAATCGTCCCACCTCCTGCAGGATGTGTGGACCCATCGCACTCCGCAGATGTCCCTCGTTCGTACTATTGTCCATGGGGGAGAAGTGACAGAGGGCTTGGGGTATGAAGAGACCAGTGCACAGAAAAACTGAGAGTCCAGGCAGTGGGGCTGTACAGAGGAGTCCGAGGAGCGGCGAGACGGGCCAAATGCAGACAGCTGAGACAGGACGCTGAATCTGTGACCATCCAACCTGATCAAACATGGAAGAAATGTTGTTATGTATTGCAAACAGGACATAGTTAAGATAATATTTAAAAAGTGCACATTTCTTATAATCTGTCTGCCATCAACTTGTCTCCATGGAGATGTTATCATTTTGCCTCGAATGTTCCACAGTATGGCATTAAATCTCCATAAGAGTCAAGTAGGTGTAGCTACCACCAGGCCAAGACTAGAATCCTCTGTTGTACTATATTATAGATAACAGCCAAATGTTCTATTCATTCTTCAGGTTATTTACAACAGAGGATGTAAGACTTCTGTATTCATATATGAATACCTACATGAATTAATACATAAAAAATGTATTTTTAGATTGTTCTTACTTTTGGCTGGAGAGTCTGACAGCTGCACAATTCATACAAGTACCATCTTGTAGCGTCTCTGAAAGATTAAAAAAAAAAAAAAAAACATGAGCAATTTTCCTAGAAGGGGGGAAACACAATATACAAAAAAAAAGCTCCAAGTTGATTTTGTTTGATTCTACAAAGACCTGCACATGTTGGAACTTGCAAATACAGGGTGTGTCAGCTCAAAAGATATATTATGCAGTACACTTTATGACGTCAATATTAACAATAATACTTTCTGAGAATATCTTTTACAGACATATTATCCAAGTTCTACAATGTCACCATTTTAATTAAGCAAACAATAACACATGATTTATTGAATAAAAAGATTAATAATAGTCAAGCAATTACTCAGAGATGATTGCAGAGATTATTGTGGGAAGGCATGCTCCACCCCTAAATTAAGGAGCTCAAGATTACTTAAGGTCATTGCACAAGTTACCTGGTCATATATTGAATTATTATTGCAGGAGTAGTTTTTGCATACTTTTATTCCTCATAACAGTAATATGTCTTTAAGAGGGAGATCTAAGTATTTGTTGGCTTTATGGAGATTGAGTTCTAGGGCCTTCATAAAAAGGGGCCATGGAAAGCAAACTGGTTATAACACCCAGTTAACGTGGTACAAAAGGGGCGGAGTCTAAAATACTTTCGACCAATGGTGTTAATGGTGTTTTCGACCAGTGGTTTGGTCCCAGGCCCGCCCCCTCTGCAGCATCACGTGTAAGACTGGAGGGGGCCCAGAGAGGTTCAGCAGAGGTTACTGGAACTGACAGAGCTTTGTGGATGAGTGCACAGTGACAGCACATGACCAGACTCCAGGAATACTGTACCTTTAAAACATGCTACTGCCACTGTTAAATTACTGTATGACCGCTAAACAATATTAGTTTTAATTTAAAGATTCATATTTTTTAGATTCAATATAACATTGGCTTAAATTGCACTGGTGGTATGGTGCATTCTCTTGATGATACACTTAATTACAGTTTAATTTAAATATGATTCAGTTCCTGATTTATTGTAGGCGTAAACCCTGTTTCAATCAAAATGTTGTAGACATATAGTTGCTGAAACCAACCAAAGCCAAACCGACAATACAGTGAGTCTAGTTTCTTAGCTAAAGCAACCATCTCATATTTCATTGTTTCCATGCTGTTACTTTAGCAACAGCTGGCAAAAGAAACTGTAATTACACACTTAAAGGTTTACATAATTGGATTTCAAATAAAAGGGACTAGCGAGTGCATTTGAGTTGGTACAGTTCCAATGCTGAGGCAAAAAGTACACCACAATATCTGTACATTACAGAGTTAATCTGGTTAATGGGCAAACCAACTAAATCTAAGAAAGTCAATACAGACTGTAGGGGTAGAAGTCATCTATTACTGATCAATCCAAAAAAAAATATTTGCCATTTACTTTCATTAACAGAAAACGTTAATTGTTGCCTAGGTGCTCTGCTCTGTAATCAGGTCAATGTAAACTCTGGTGTTTTGTTTTGTTTTGTTGGTGACTGAAAAATCATGTCATCTTTACTAAATGAAACCGACAATGACAGTGTACTCTCACAAACAGCAAAACAATACGTCTTTTTAAGGAGTTCAGGTAGTTAGTACGTTTTTTTTTTTCAGATGTTGATGTTTAATCTGTGCTCTAAATCCTAATTGAAATTTCAATTAATTGAAAACATAAATTCCCAAATTTTATTTTATTTTATTTTATACTTTTCCAAAATCATGCAGCCCTTGTTCCAAAATCTTTTTACTTTTTGTAGAGTTTGCCAATTTCAACACAATATTGTTTAAACACTAAAGCCTGCTAGCTCAAACTGCACTTATATGTCTGGTGTACATAGGGAGTGGTCTATATTTAATGGCATCAATTGTTAAATGTCAATGTTTGATAAATTACTGATTATGTTTCAAGTCACGTTCAGAGACCACACAGACAGCTAATCCCTAAACCTGAGATGAAGTGTTATATTTGGCGTTCTCACTATGCAGGTCTTGTTTGACTTTGACCATCAGACCAGACCTATGTAGGTCGGCTACTTCTGGGAAAGAAACCAACAAACAAAACTAAGTATTGGTCACTATATACCACATCAGACAATATTTATCTTAATTGTGACAAAGTTAAACCTAAAAATAGCAACATACATTTGGGTTTGTAAATAAAGTAATTTCACAATAAAGGACAAAACAATAAACAAATTAGAAATAAACTAAACCAATAATAAAAAAAAAGGAAAGTCTTAAGACAGCTGAAAAGACTAAACAGAGAGTGAATCAAACTAAATACATTAACTACAATAGAAACATGTGTTTTGTGCAGTGTCAGGTTTGGATAGTCAGAGGTTATCATGGCTGTTGGATAATGGCGTTTACTCAGACTGGACCGGAGTCAATGTTTAACTTTAGAATCAGGCAGGGCACAGCTGTTTGGTCCAATTTCTAGGGGCAATGGTCAGATGGTAAACCTAAAAGTTGTAAATAAATACACCCCATGAGTTGGCCAGTGCAATTAATAAGATTTTAACTGAGATTGTAATTCAGTCATTTATAATGGTCAATTATCAGTGTGGGTCTTTTTAAATAAGATATACAGCCAATCCTCTATCAGAAAATGTGGTTTGGAAAGCCATTTGAACTGAATACAAGACATAATAAAACTAAATAAAAATAATTGAGCAATACTAGGAACAGAATTTTTCAATAATTTCTTTGTCATATTGCCCAGCCCAAATTGAAAGCAATATGAATGAATGCTATTTTGTTCATTGTCAATGGCAATTCAGTTTTTATTCTAACATTATTCTATAATGACATGAAGACGGAACATTGATTTGAATAGTTATTTACATGAGTATTTATAAGTATGTAATCCAAGTATGCAAGTGATCCATCTGATGAGTATACATTTTGATAAGTGTAACCAGTAAACTAGTCTATTCTTAGTATACATTTCGTGCCCTTGTCTGGGATGAAGCTATAATAGAAGCTGACCTTTCCTGGACTACACCAGTAATTTGTCTGACAATCTGGGCCTAAAGCCAAGAAGCACCGGCCAAGTGGTTCAAATGTAGACCTGCAAATCCACAGAATCTATTTTTAAAAACTAAATGATTTCTACAGATTCCTAACTGGACATGAGCATAACCAAAAGTGATCCATTGCTGTTTACCATTTATACCTATTTAATTGAAATAGCTAGTACTAGTACAGCTATCTATCACTAAGCAGCAGGTGGGACCACAGACACAAGATCTGATTTGCATCCTTACAAAAGGCACCACTGTTTTGTTGTTTTTGGATTAATAATTAAAGAAGAGCACCACCAATAACCAATACAGCTAAAACACTTTAAAAAATTGATTGCAATGAGTAATTATGGAATATTTATTTTGTTACTCAGAGATGCATTTGTGAAAATAATGTAAAAGGTAAAACCCTGCCATTATTATTGCTGAGATTGACACATTAACATGGCAATGTCCTGGAACAAAACCCACACCACAAAGTCACCACATGTTTATCAGCAAAGTGCCAACAAGCCAAAGGAGAAAGTGAAACCAAATGTGTCTTTATGAAACCATATGCTATGCTATCTGCTAGTCTAGGTTTAGTATCAAGCTTAGAAATTCCCATAACTTTCCCCCAAAAAATAAACCCTGAGTCACTGTTGCACATCTCATGAAACATAAGGGCTGTTTTTATTTTTGTTAATTTCAGCTGTGCGTATTAGCTTCTAACACGCAACAACATACACCCACCACGACGTCACAGCTAGCTACTAATAAATAAATACAGTTTGTTTGATCCTGAATCATATTTTTTGTAAATAAATAACTGGCAAGTTGTCTCTGCTACAGAGGAAGGTGACGCAGGTACGACTGGGCCCAAAGCTATCCTCGAATAACCGCCATTAAATATATATATAATGTATCTAATACTCCCAGCTGCGTAGTCTCGCGATATTTACTCGCCTCTCAAGTCAACTGATGAAATTACGTTCAAAGTCATGCTCGTTAACATGACAATAGTTTAAAGAGTGTACCATCAACTAATGCCATTAAAATGTTTAGACTGAATGTTGACTTCCTGGAGATCCCCTTAGGACACAAGAATATGTCAAACTACCTAGCAGCCCCCAACACAAAACCGCATCCTATGGGGAAAAACCCCAAAACACACTCACATGTAACGTTAAACTATGGGCTATGTCGGTACATACATAGACTCGTAAATCTCACCTTTTCCTTTTCTAAATTCATTCTTCAGCGATCTGGAGGTCTTCATCAAAGGTGCTCTGGTTCTCGTAAACAAGATTAGCGCCATGACGCAGTTGGTATCAGTTCACGAAAATAATAATAAACAGTTTAGTTAAGCGGTTAGTCGGTGATCTCTCGACAAGCTACGCGATGACTAAAGAGGTAAAAAGTCCATTACAAGACAATCAAAGCCGGTTGTGAGGAAGAATAAATCTCAAGGCGATTGTGTTTTAGTCCGTGTGCGTTTCTAGCCGGTCTTCAGACATATATGATCCTCTTCAGTGGAAAATTTTGCTCCATGTCAGAATGCCCTTCCCTCTTTACTGCGAACAGTTAACCGAGCTCACGCTGACGTATGTGGTTAAGCTAACGGAAACGGCAGAATCAAAACATCCGGTGGATTTTCAACGTGAAAGTCGTTTTAATATTTCCGATCCAAGATTTTCTAACCTCAGTAACCAGACTGCTAATTCTCTTCCAAAGTACCTTTTGAAATAACCCACTTATTTATAGACTATATCCACTTTTACATTGATGTGGCATGAATTATAAAAAAAAAAAAAGTTAAATGTACATAGACCTAAATAATATTCTGTCTCCCAAATAAATCAGTATTTATTGGCTTTATTGTAATATACCTATTGCTATTTTTTATGTGAGTTAGAATTGATTAAAAATAAAAATCATATGATGTTACTACAATTATTAAGTTCACCCTTCCATGTCCCACCACAGTGTGGCCTTTTTCCACAATTTGAGGTGATCAGTGGTCACCCAGTGAGGTGAGGGACAGTGGGTTACAGTTTCAATTTGCTATTATACGAAAATACTAGGCTACAAATTAAAGTCATTGCTTAAGATCTAAATAATCACTAATGCTGCACCTCCTCAGCCCTCACCGGGGAAATATAGAGGTTACAGATCAGAAGTTGTTGTGAATAAAGGTGTACAGTGTAACGTTTCTGGTGAAGGGCTCACCATCTGTAATTGAATATATACAAGATGTTTAATGCTACACTGAGAAACATTCAAGGTAAAGCAATAATATCTCCCTGCAGACAAGCAGATGACAGATCCTCCACCAGAAACGTTACATGAAGCCTACCTTTATCAGTAGAGTGTTGGAGTTATAACTTTTTTTTTTTAACTGTGCATTTGGCCTAAATATACAAGGGAAATAAAGTGAATTCCTACAAACAAACAAATCACACACTGAATATCGCCATTCAGTAAAATAAGAGCATAATAGTACATAGGCTACCTAATCATGGAAGTAAGTTCTTATTATAGATCCATGTACCAAATGCCCATACCTAATGCTCAAATGCCCAAACCTTTATTGTGAAAGTTACCAGGAAGACAACTGTATGTTTCAGTGGATTTCACGCCCCTCAACGTTCTGTGTGGGTACTGCGGGTTTGTCTTGCACCTACAGCACAGCATTTTATGTGGAGTAGGTCAGAATCAGGACACGTGCCGTGTAAAAACTAGGTCACGTGAAGAAATTGAGCCTCAGCGTCCAGTGTCGCATGATTTCACCCACCGGTTATTTTTAACACTGAGCCAATGTTTATGTCGCGTTTATGAGATCAGAATGCACGAATAAAAATAAATAATTTATCGAAAGATCCTGCCTGCACTGTCTTAACATAAGCGTATTTGACCATGTGTACGGCTCACTTTAATATGCAGGCCTTAAGGCTAATGGTATTCAAATAAGAAATATAACTTCATGTAGCCTAATGCATACAGGCCTGGATTTCTTCAAGCAATGAACAATATTAGTTAAAATGATAGTGATCTCATTTTTTGTCCAGTTGACTTAAGATTTAACATTTTTTTTACTACCTATCCCACCTGAATGACTGTGGGTTTACACAAACATAATGACTAGGCTATTGTTTATATATTTTGTATATCATGTATGTTGTTGGGTTTGTGAAATATCCTATTTAAAAAAAAAAAAAAAAAAAAAAAAAAAAAAAAAAACTGCATATAGGCCATGTTTGTTTTAACACTAGTTTGTCATCTTCTTGAGCCTTCAAAGTCTTTGATGGATCAATTCAGCAATTCACACTTGCATGCATTCTAGGCTCCAAACACTAGGTCATATAACAATAATAAGATGGTAATGAAACAATGGTAATCATGATTAACAATGAATAGACTTTCCTTTGACACATGCACGCTAATTGGGGTCATTGTTATACTTTGTTGTTGCATCTTGCCTCTTTCTAATATGTATAAGGTTTAATTTGCTAATTTAGCTAATTTAACTGCAACATAGGCAAAGTAGCTACAGTAATATGTGAAGTCTGAATAGAGGCTCTAAATAATACATAGCCAGTATTGTTATTCCCTTTGTGTATGGCCTCATGGGTTATAATAACAACTTTTTCAACAGAGGAGTTGATTTGTCAATAATAAAACATTTTTAATAAAATGCTAATAGTTTTATTGTTAATAATTTGATTCATATTTGTAAAATGTTAAAACAGCTGATTGTACATGCAAAACACCCACTAAAAAGATCCACAACCATAATCTACACTTCACTTGTGTCATAAAACTGTAACTATGATCAGGACTCTACAGGACAGGAGAGCGTGCACAGTGGTCACGTTAAGCTTTAAAAATTAAATTAAGGAATACTTTGGAGGAAAATTGCATACAAATAGAAGAAAAACGCAGTGGGTCAGATACTTCCTGCGGTGTTTTTTTGAAAGCACCGGTTGGCTCCTCGCGCTACTGCGGGCCAATCGGAAGTGAGTATTTTTCGCGCTGATCCGACGCGCTGTTTGAGTTTCCTCCGAGCTTTTACACTCTCCCTGAATGAAACCCTTTGCTTTGCGGGATGAATGCCTTAATTTTATTCTTATAACAACCGCGGGGAGACTGAGCAGGTAATGACAACTGTAATATCTTTCACGTAAAGATAAAAAATGGTTGAGGTTGTTGGTGAGATTGCTGTGTCGTACCGATCATCCATTTTAGCCCGGAGAGGAGCTAACAGATGCTAACGCGAAATGTGCAGTTTGGCTTGGTTTCAATGGAACGCAGCTTAGCATTCGGTTAGCACGTTTAGCATTCCAGAAAGAAGATGTCATGGCGCCTACGAATGTATTATATTGAAAACTGTAGCAGAACACCTAAATGACATTGGCTCTTTCGGTTTGTCAGCGCATTTCTTTGTGTATTTGTTTGGTAGCATTCTTATTTGTTGTTCTCAGCTGTTAGTCGCGTTCTTGATCTGTTTCGTGGTTTGTGTGTAGCTAATGGCTGACTGGGGTATGTCAGTGATGCTGTAGTTACTGGAAGGAGACTGCTTGTAGATCCATGACTCAAGTACTGGAGATTTTTTCATTGGGGAATGTGTTTGTCCCCGTTTAATATGATCCTGAGTGGTCTGATTCCCTGTTTTAAATTAACTAACTGGGGTGATGTTGTTGCTTCCAAATGTAGCTAATATAGATTACTGTAACTTGAGAAGAGACTATTTGAACACATTTTACAGAAATGTGCATGCTGTCAGTACAATTGCTGACTATATAACTGTTGGGCAGTACCTAGGCCTAAGTGAAACCCTCTTTTGTGGTGGTAATGAACATATATGTATGATTTACAAGAGAAACATTCACCTATTTGTCTTTTTGTAAATAATTGGTAAATATAGCATATGACGTTACATCATTCAAAACCGCATAAGACGAGCCACGTATATTTTATCACTATGTAGAGCCTGGATGTGCAAGATAAAGAGTGTAATTTCCGCGGGCATCTCGCGGTGAAGTGCCTGTGCAGCTGCGGCACTGAGGCGGCTGAGTTCGGCCACACTCTGGGCTCTGCCCGCATGCAGTGCTCCTGCAGGAGGCTCCCCCCGGCTCACGCTCTTACAGCGGCTAACGGCTAGCTCCTCTGTCCGGGAGGAACCACAGGGGGACAGAGCTGCGGTAAGATCTGCGTCTATGCTCGGTGGATATCACATATTATGCAGCGTATGTACTACTTTATGATCTGGTCACCGAAGACAAGTATAATGCTTTGGGTTCAGCTATTCTTACAGAGTTTGAAGTAATCCGGGATCTCGTCTTTGAAATAACTATGGAGCTAGCACATTTAGTAACAGGTGCAGTTTTCCCTTTCGCCTCCACTCAGTGCAGTGGTGTTTATGCTCTGCAGAGCTGCAGAGGGCCATTTTGTGTTTGGGAAACATGCTAAAATACTTCTGATACAATTCCGATTGGTTATGTTCCTTTTCTCTAAAGTAATTCAGATGTGTTTCATGTATGCATTTTGGATCACCATAAATGCAGTATAAATGTAAAATTTGTCTTAAAATTCTGCTTTCACCAGTAAACAAACCTGCATGTCTTGTTTGAAATTTCCCCACTGTGGGACGAATAAAGGATTATCTTATCTTATGTCTTATCTTAATGTCTTAATATTCCTGTGGTAGTGTGTGGTTTTGATAAAGATTTAGACAAGAAGATTTCCTCATCCTGAGTTATGACCTTTTAAGTAAATGGTGCATCACAAGATGAATGACCGTACTTGCATTTTAGGTAAGTTTGCAATGCACTTTGGGGTAGTGTAGGGTAACCTGGCCAGCAAGGTGAAACGTGTGCTTAACAATATCAGTCAGGCACAGCCAGGTTTAGTCTAAGGTAAAATTAAAATGAATACAGATTTATTGTGTGTAATAATATGTCATGTTCATTTCTGTTGTCAATCTAAAACATGTTTTTGCTCACAGCATTAAAGTATATATTAATGTTTGTGTTGTCTTTAGGTCAGTGTGTGGAGGGACTTCAGTGGGATGGACAGCATAGGAAGCTCCTTGCCTTCGATGCCCAAACCTGCAAACCCGATCAGTATGAAGCAGCTGCCTGAGGCCCTGAGTGTCCACAAGGGCTGTGGGGACATGACCTCTGACCCCGCTCTGCTCATGGACAAGGCTGCTGCACATTTAGCCGCTACGCTACAAGACAACATGCTCCAGAAGATGTCCAGCCAACACCACGAACACCTCAAGGACCTGACCTCTCTGGTGCTGAACGGGGACCACCAGGATGCACTGCCAAAACTCTGTACCCCCGAAGCCCCCATCTTCAAACCAACCGATACCCCAACAACTAACGGCATCCATCAGCACAACTGCCCCCCTCACTCTGAGCCCGAGTTAAAAGTTTCTGTCCCACAAGTGGTGCCACAGCCGCAGGTGGAGCCATGCACCGCCAACGGGATGAGTTTGGTTACCTCCACAGAGGGCGCTATAACAGAAACAGATCAGCGGGAGGAGGGAAAAAAGAGGAGAGGAAGGCCGCTCAAGCCAAAACCAGAGCTGAGCCACAGTCCTTCTGCTGTCCCTCCCGAGATAAACGGACACTTGGAGTCTCCTGAAGAAACTGCAGAAGCAAATGAGGTTAATATAACGTGCTATTCAAATGAAGCTTACTAGAAAAAAAATGAAACTATTTAGGTTACATGACTTGGGATAATTAAAGCAATTATTTTGGCAATTAGAACAACAGCTTGTTGACTAAACTGCTGTGTAAACAACTCTTTGACCATAAGAGACTTTTTTCTGTCTACTCAATGTAGATTAATATGTTGAAGAAACCATTAACAAATAATATAAATTTTTGTGTTGTTGATGCAAATGTCGTCAGTCTACTGTTTGTTAAATTGGAGATTAGGAGTAATTTTATTTTATACATTTACTGTTCCCTTTCTACAGCTCAATCAACCATCAGAGCCATCGGCCCATCCTGCAGCTGAAGCTCCTCCGACAGAGCGGTTCTGTCCCGGAGATCTGGTTTGGACCAAGGTTTCAGGGTACCCCTGGTGGCCCTGCATTGTGACCACAGACCCAGAGCACAACAGCCACCTCAGACAAAAAGTAAAAGGTGGGACAGCATTTATAAGCTAAAGACTAAATTACTACAAGTTTCTTTATTTATAATTACCCATATTGTTGTTTTACAGTAAATAACCCCAAGCCAGGCCTCTTGTACCACGTGCAGTACTTTGGGGATGCCCCTGAGCGAGGCTACATCTTTGAGAAGAATCTGGTGCCCTTCAATGGAGAAGAGCAGTACCAGGAGCTCAGCACAGGAAATCGACCGCTAGCCTCCCGCCCCACTCAAAAAAAGGTAAACCATTTATAAAAGACTCAGTTATGATTAAATATTAATAGACAAAAAATTGAAGACTATATATAGTAACTAAATATAATAATATAAACATTTTACTATATGATAGTCCTGCATGCAGTATTCAACATGTTTATACAACTGCTGCCATATATATTTTTAAAATTTAATATTTTTTTGACAGGTTGCATCGGTTCCTCGTAAGTTCCAGGCTCAGTGGAGGGTGGGCATCTCTCAAGCCAAAGAGTCTCTGAGCCTGACCCCAGATCAGCGACTCAGAAATTTCTCCTTCGTCTACAATGAAGACGGACCACAGCTCAACCCTCATGTTTTGGAGAAGTTGGATTCGGAGCTTAACAAACAACTGGACCAAGAAACACAATCAAGACTTAGTCCAGTTCTAGATCCAGCTTCAGGAGAAGATGCAGGCAAAACATCAGAGGGCACTGCAAAGGTGAAAAAGACTAAAGTCAAAAAGGTCCAGTGGAAGCTCAAAGACAAACTCAACAATGTCAAGAAAAGTAAAAAGAAAATATTGGAAGATGCTTCTTCTGAACAAATTCCTGAATCAGATACACAGGTTTGTTATGTTTTATAACTTTAATTGCAGTTATGTCATTGTGTGCAGAGGTGGAAGAGACTAAGTTTGGACATATTCAAAGTTGGGAGTAGTGTGTAGAAAGTTGTTGATCTTACAAATACATGTACGTGATGTTTGTGTAAAAGATAGTGGATACAGAATTGCATAGGCTTAGTTTAGGTATTTGTGGCATAATTATGTAATGTCCATCTTTCACAGGATACCGCCCCATCTACAGCAAATCTGTCAACACAAACATCAGAACCAGCCAACAAAAAGAGGCCCAAAACGTGTCAACCCAAGATGTTAAAAGGAAAGAAAAAGATGTCTATTGACAATATTTCTGAGCCCAAGGAAAAAATCAAAACAAAGAAAGTTCCCTCAACAGATCATTCTTCAGACCCAGCTACGGCAACGGTTTCACTTCCAGGTTTGTGCAAAGTATAAGTTTGAGCAGTGGATTAGCGGTGGTCAAGTGTGGATTCAAGCTATAACATGGCATTTCTATTTTTTCAAAATATAGGATTAATTGTTTGATTAATGCACTAAAGACTTTTTGTTGCAAAAATGGTAACTCTACTTTGTTCTGTAGGTAAAAACGTGAAAAAAATTGTCAAGAAAAAGGCTGAAGATCAGAAGACAGATTCTCAAGGTAGGTCAACGTGAGGAATAGTTTAAAGCTTTTGTTCAATTTTTAAATCTCAAATAAATTATAAACTTTTTGTAACTTTTAGTTAAAAAGGAGAGGAAGAAGTATGTAAAAAGGCCTATATCTGATGTTACAACAGATAAAGACCAAAAAACGAAGAAACGTAAAATAAGCAAAAATGGAGATGATCAGGTGACTACTTTACTGTATATTAGAATATATTTTTTAAAAGCAATCATTGACAAATGTCTCCTGTTTCCTATATTTCTAGCCTTCTGATTTATCAGAAAAGCAGCAAAAACAAAAGAAATTGGTCAAAGGTCAGAAGGAAACAAAGAAGAAATTAAAGAAGTCCATCGGTTTTGCAGGTAAACGAGGGTTATTTCTCATCTAGGCAAAGTTTTTGTCATTCCTTTTTTTTTTTTGTAATTTATTAATGTTTCAATTTTTTAAACATATGATGTTGAAGCAGAGAAACCAAAGTACAAGAGAAAAAGGAAACTGGTTGGAGAGAGTGAAGAGTCCACTCCGACCAAACCCAAAAAACAACGACTGTCCATTTGTCCTGAGACTGAGGTTAGACTTCAAACTAGTGATACCTGTTTTCATTGTATTGCATTATAAACTCCAATTTGTTGACCTAGTACCACTATGTTGTTTATTGGGTAATGTAAAAAAGCTACATAATTTCATTAAGTAATCATAAAATTGTTTTTGTCTGCTCCAGGGCTCTGGAAGTGAAGGACGTCCTGATTCTCCTAGTGACAGTTTGGACGGGATTAAGAAAGGAGAACGGAAAAAGGAGTTTGTCTGCCATGTAAGACTTATATTTATTTGATTTAAAATAATATTGAATAATATTAATGTTACTTTGACAGGCCCAATATTTCATTAAATTAGCTGCTTAATTATTACTGTATTTATTTTTAGAAGAAGTTTATATTTTGATTCAATTGAGAAGCAGTCAGTAATGATGAATGACAAACCAGGTCTGCAGGTGTAGTTATATGATATAATAAAAAACCCTGCTTCACTTTGCATGCTTTAATGAGACAAATATGAAATGAATATACTTAATGATATGACGTTGCCTAATCATTTATTGTATGATGTCACAGGTATGTGAGGGGGCGGGGGAGGACCTGGTGCCCTGTGAGGGGCAGTGCTGTGGGATGTTCCACCTCCAGTGTTTGGGACTGTCCCTCAAACCAGAGGACAAGTTGCTGTGTCCCGCGTGCAGCTCAGGTCAGGATCTCTGTTTGGTTTAATGAGGTGTGACTTAAGGATTTTGCTTTTGCACAAGCCAGATTTCTGAGAGCACAGATTAAATTGCATTTAACTGGCATGTAATTTTACAGCTTGCACAATACAGCAAAAAGCATTTCTAAATCTTGGGTTCTGTTAACACTAGTCCGGGTCTGATCCTTGTGCAGTCCTGATGTAGACTTTTGCCCTAGTCCAGTTCAGTTTTAATTATGTCCTTGTTAAGCCCAAAGTTTTATGGTGTGTTTAAGTGTGAACATATGCTCTGTTTATGGCAAGCTCCCTTTCTTTCCTAAACCCCTGTATCTCCTCTGTCTCTGCAGGGATCCACTCATGTTTCAGCTGTAAAAGTTCGGAGGGCGAGGTGCGACGCTGTCACGTCCCTCACTGCGGTAAATTTTACCACGAGGACTGTGTTCGCCTCAGTCCGCTCACTGTGTTTGACAACAAAGGCTTCCGCTGCCCCATGCACACCTGCATCAGCTGCTACTACAGCGGCCAGTCCAAGCACCGCGCCAACAAAGGTAAGACTGCTCAAACCTATGCACTTTATTTTATGGAAATTATTTTTGTTTTTCCAGACAAACCTGATTTACTTGTCTTTACAGGTCGATTGATGCGCTGTCTTCGCTGTCCTGTGGCTTATCATGTTGGAGACTTTTGTGTAGCCGCAGGAAGTGAGACCATCACAAATTCTGCCTTGATTTGCACAAACCACTACCACGCCAAGAAGAACCACAGCCATCACAGCCATGTCAACGTCAGCTGGTGCTTCGTCTGCTCTAAAGGTTGGTCCATATACATGCATTGTGATTAGACCGTTAAGCTTCAATTGCTGCACACTGAATCCAGTTATTTTCAACATTTTCTTGAAGGTTGTGTAATAAATGTAAAAGTCGTCTATGTTGACAATGTTTAGTTGAGGTTTTGTTAAGATAGTTGGGTCTTCTGATTGAATGTACACCTTGCTACGGTTCGGTTTTTTAAACTATCCTTTTTGTGTCTTTAATATGAGGCAGCTAACTGCATCCCAGTTAAAGTTGCGATTGTATTTTTAGACTTCCTTAGACTCAGACAAACTTTATTGATCCACAAGGGAAATTATTTGGACACAGTAGCTCACATATCACAATGTATTATACTAACAAAGTGGAAACATCCAAGTGGTAATAATAAACTCAATGTAGCATAATTATATAGCATAAAACTGTACTGTAGGACTACATGCTATGTAATATACAACAGTTAGTAAATCTGTTGAATCCCCTGTTGAATCTATTTTAACTCACTGTTATGTTGACAGGTGGGCAGCTGCTGTGTTGTGAGTCATGTCCCGCTGCTTTTCACCCTGACTGTTTGAACATCGCGATGCCAGAGGGGAGCTGGTTCTGCAACGACTGTCGAGCTGGGAAAAAACCCAAATACAGAGACATTGTGTGGGTCAAACTGGGGACGTACAGGTAAGGCATCTTTATTATGCACTACCTTGTTACTGTTTCTACTATATTACTTTTAATCACGTTGTCTTTGTAGATGGTGGCCAGCTGAGATCAACCACCCCAGAAATGTCCCGACAAACATCCAGCATCTTCGTCACGAGATGGGAGAGTTTCCTGTTTATTTCTTTGGTTCTAAGGATTACTATTGGACACACCAGGGCCGAGTGTTTCCGTATGTGGAGGGAGACCGAGGCAGCAAACACCAGAGGAGCTCCATCGGGAAGGTCTTCAAGAACGGTGAGCAACCTAGTTTTTTACCTTGTCTTGGAAGCATTTGTAATTTGTCACGCATTTAAAAATTCAGATAATGTTGCAAAGAAAGATCCACATCAAATTGTATGTACATAAGAGGTGCACTATGTATTTCCGGAGGGTCCACCACCTGCTCCAATGGGTTATTATTGCTTTGCCTAAAATATACCTCCGTATGGCATTGCATGTCTATCTACATGAACACAAGAAGGTGATGCCACATGTTTGGGGGTTTTTTTGTAGATTTTTGAGCAATAAAGACAGTTGTAATTGAGTAAAAGACAACATCGGTTTAATGTCATATTTATTATACTGCAATGTGTGAGCTACTCTGTAGTTCTCAAAAGCAATAACATCTCTATGGATACACATAGGTTGCACACCATGGGAAAGTTACATGGTGCACATGAAATATTTTATTTATTCATATTGTAACCTGTCTATCTGAAAAATGAAACCGTATTTTCTTATTTAGCATTGTTGGAAGCCGAAGATCGATTTACAGAAATTAAGATGAAACGCGAGGCAAAGGAGGCACAAGAAAACAGCCGAAAACCACCACCATATAAATTCATCAAGGTTTGACACTCTCACTCATTCTTATTTCTTTAGAGAAATAAACAGTAGGAAATATATTTTAATTTAAGACGTAGAATGAATAGAACATAAACATTACATAAAAAAGTGCAATGTCTGACATACGCTCCACATATTTGTCCCATCAAAAAAAATTCCATCTTCACATTCTTACAAAATCTTTGACATGGTGTTCTAAAATACTGTGAAACATTTTATTTATTGTCTGTCAAGTATCTTTGAGTGTCCAAAAAGCACTATACAAGTCTGATGTATTATTAATTAATCATTATTTTTCCAACAGAATTTCGGTTGTTAATTTGTACTGTGTACTGTCCAAACTACCTTCCTCAGGTGAACAGACCGGTGGGGCGGGTGCAGGTGTACACAGCTGATATCTCTGAGATCCCAAAGTGTAACTGTAAACCATCAGACGAGCGTCCGTGCAGTTTTGAGTCAGAGTGTTTGAATCGCATGCTGCTGTACGAGTGCCACCCACAGGTGTGTCCCAGTGGAGACCGCTGCTGTAACCAGGACTTCACCAAACGCCTGTACCCCGACACCAAGATCATCAAGACCCCCGGCAAAGGCTGGGGGCTCATCTCACTGCGGGATATCAAGAAGGTGTGTTTTATGGTTATCTTCTTTTGACTTAACAATTTACACTTAAACTAAATCACATTGTGTCATTATGGGTCATGTAGTTCAGGATAATTTTTGTTTTATTTCCCACTACTATACCATTAAAATTGTGTATATAGTTCACATTTTTGTGTTTTTCTTTTTTTTTTTTTCCTCCTATAAATTTAATTTTGGGTTCACTTCACCAAGCCAAGAGGATGCCTATCCAACTTTAGACAGCTATGGGGTTTTTATTTGACATGCAAGTTGTAATTGTCTTGTTCAGAAATCAAATAGTTGAGTATTTCTCTACTTTTAAAGGTACTACTTAACAAATAATGTTTTTTCCCCTCAGGGTGAATTTGTGAATGAGTACATTGGAGAGTTGATCGATGAGGAGGAGTGTCACTCGAGGATCAAATACGCTCAAGAAAACAACATCACCAATTTTTACATGCTCACCATTGACAAGGTCTGTGACTGACACCAAATACCAGGATCAGTCTGATTTTAAACATGTTCTTGGCATTTATTATGTGCTCTTGTGTGGTTTAATAACGTGCTGTTTCTTTGCAGCAGCACTGTTTCCACCAAGCGCTAAATAAAAGTATTGCATTGGGAATGTTGCACATGAGAATCTGTGACATTACAGTTGTCAATACAACAAAAATCACAGAAATACAGAAATATCACAGCGTTTAAAAACTGATCTAACATTTTGATGTACAAGCTGTGTTCATGACTCTAATCTTTCACTGGACAAGACTACAGTCTTTTCTATTGAATAATACAGAGTTCTGCCCATTTCCTTCAGGATCGTATTATCGACGCAGGGCCAAAGGGAAACTACTCTCGCTTCATGAACCACAGCTGTCAGCCCAACTGTGAGACGCAGAAGTGGACTGTGAACGGGGACACCAGGGTTGGGCTGTTCGCTGTGCGGGACATACCAGCAGGTCTGCGCATCCTGGGCTTTAGGCTTTATTTCAAAATTGCAAAGATTGTCTGCCTTTTTTTTTTTTAAGCATTATTGTGTTTTTGAAGATAATTTTTGATATTTGTGTTTTAGGGACTGAACTCACTTTCAACTACAACCTGGACTGCCTCGGAAATGACAAAATGGTGTGTCGCTGTGGAGCCCCCAACTGCAGCGGTTTTCTAGGAGACAGACCCAAGGTAGAGCCGCAGAGTTGTGTTCATAGATTTAAAGACTATGGTGGCACAAATAATTTTTATTTGAAGAATTTCATCTCATTCAATTTGTGAAGTATCAATGTAATTATGTAATTTTCTGCTTATATTTAATCTTTAAGCTGTCATTTCTGACCAGCGTTGTTTATTTTTAAGTTAACAATAATACACTGAGCAACAAAGTCTGATCATGTTATGCCAATTAATTGTCCAGTTTATTTTAGATTATGGGGGGCTACCGTAGTCTCCTGCATTCATGGGAAACATTGGACTATTATTTAGAACTGATTTTCATGTCTACCTTGTATATTTCTTGGGGTTAGAGGTTTTTATTCCGTGACTGTTTAGATTTATAAAGAATTTTACTAATGTTAGGATTCTGTGACCTAAAGCAAGTGTAGTGGACTTTCCATTACTTGAACTGTTCATCACTTCCTGTTTATCTAATCTCATAACCTTTTGAATTGATATTTTATTTAATCATTTGACAGAACTCCAATGGGCAGCCTGCAGAGCCTAAAGTGAAGCGCGTCAAGAGGAAGTATAAAAAGAGGAAAACCGATGGGAAAAAGTCTGAGGATGAGTGTTTCCGTTGCGGAGACGGAGGACAGCTGGTGCTCTGCAACAAGAAGCACTGCACCAAAGCCTATCACCTGAGCTGTCTCAACCTCACCAAGAGGCCTTTTGGTAAGGCATACACAATCTAATGTTTTGTTTTTCTTAATTCTCAAGCATACCCAGACATTTTTGTTGTTTGTCTTTTTATACATCTACAATTATTTGAGTGTTTGTGTTAAAGTTTTTGAAAATTTTCTTTTGAACCCTCAATTTTTTGTTTTGCTATTTTTTTTTTTATGTATTTATATTATGCCGTTGCAAACATGTGCAGCCCACAATTCTATAACAGGTTAACTTTCTTAAAAGAGGAAAGCTGTCTTCAGGGCCAATTTTTGATCAGTAAAAATGTCTTTTTAGTAGTATCATTTCTGCAAATAGGCATGTTTTTAGTTTTGCTGTTAACTGATATGACAATTTCTTAGTAAGTAATGGTTTACATAGTATTTATGCTAAATATCATATTTTAACTTCTTGGGTTCTTTTGTGTTGGTGGTGACGTGTCGTATATCAGCTGTTGTTACTTCCTGTAGGTGTGGTCAGCCTGCTTGACCACGCCATGATATTGTTTCAGTTGTAGCAGTTTGTTGTTTAGATATGTTTGAGTCTTTCCATAAAGTGTGTGTCATTTTAGCCATTCACTAAATGAGCCATTCCAGATTGATCTTACAATGATGATGTAGTTCACTTTGTAATATGCTTTCTATTCTTGGCTAATATCACTGTAGCGATTTATTGCTGTATATAAAGTCTTCTGTCTCCTCCTCAGGGCGCTGGGACTGTCCATGGCACCACTGTGATGTCTGTGGTAAAAACTCTGGGTCTTTCTGTCAACTCTGTCCAAACTCGTTCTGTAAAGCTCACGAGGAGGGCACCCTGAAACTCTGCTCCCCGACTGGACTGCTCTGCTGCATGGACCACGAGGAGTCCGAGATCCGTCAGAGACTTGAAACCATCGTCGCCACTAAAGAGACCAAGCGCAAAAACAAAATCTGCAGCAAAAAACCTCCTCAAAAAGTCCCTCGGAAATATAACAAGAAGAAAAAGGCAGCTGAGGCGTGACACCACACCAGATCACTTCATAGACAAATAATACGGTAACACTTTATCATAACTACACTTTAATAAAGCATGAACAAGGACTTAATTCATAATGAACAAATTGTTTATGAAGAATGATTCAGGTTTAGGATCACTACCATCTGTAGACGGAGCGGGTGCCTCTTCACTCACTTCCTTAACCATGGGTGCTTTTACTATCTTCTAACCTAACCTCTTAATTAAAGGTGCATTGTGTAACTTTGCTGGTGGAGGGTCTGTCAGATTCTTTTCTCCATGGCAATGCTATTGCTTTATCTGAAATGTTTCATATTATGGCATTAAACCTTTGTATCTTCATGGAGATCAAACCAGGCCAAGTTACTGGTCAGATCAGTGGAGAGGCAACCAGAATGCCTGTTTTTCTAGGTATTTTTGAGCAATAAAACCACCTGTAATTGAATAGATCTAAGGTAGATCTGTTTTAATGTCATACTGTGGAACATTTTAAGTAGTTGCCAGGCCTTTTTTAATAAACTATTTGTTCATTATGAATGAAATTCTTCTTCTTGCTTTATTGAGGCTAATTAACGTGTAGTTGTTAATACAGTGGTTCCAATTGTACTATCTCCATGGCGACAAGTTACTGAACTGTGCCAGTTTTGAAACCAAGTTACCCAAGTTTCATGGATAATACATCAGGTTTAGTTTCTGCACTGAGTAACATCTGTGGTAAAGCACCACAAGCCTTAAGTGACACTGCAGGTTTTTCTACCTTTGGACCTTGTTTTGGAAGTAAATTTGAACATTCTCGTAGGAACTGACTATTGGATCATTTGAAAACATGGCTATTACAACTGCGTGCTTCCAATCTTATAGCAGTATTTGACCTTTAAATTTATATTAAGAGGCAAAAGGGAAATTGGCGTTCATCAGTGCTGTTTGTTACAGATGGCGTTGTTTTTCCAATGCAGGTCCACTGCTGTCCACTAGACGGTGCTATTCCTCTACCACCAAACCAACTGCTTCACCGCTGACTTGAATAATTTTATCTTTTTATTTTTTATCAAGAAACAAAGACCAAATGTTGATAATAGACCAGTGGCCAAATGCCTTTTATTTTTTATATGTATAGTAAAGTTATATCAGACTGAACGATTATGGAGACAGACACTATGAGGCCAATGTAGACTTTTATTTTAGTTAACATTATTTTAGAGTTATTTTTATGTGTCTGAAAATGGCAACTTGAACTACCTTAAGTATTGGAACTGATAGGTGAGGTCTGCATACACTACTGGGAGATCAAAACAGCTTCCTCCCTTTAAAACAAATGAAGGAGTTTCTATATAGAGTTATTTTTTATTATTTCTTTTATTTTTCAAAAGGTACAGTATGTAACTATTCACACAATGCCTGTTTAAAATCAAAGTGTCAGTTTTATCGCTACAGTTTTTGGTGCTTCTATAATGGCTGATTCTGTTAAAATAAGTGATGTTCAAAAGTGTCAAACTTGTTACTGTTTTTGTATTCAATCACAAAAAGCACCTGATCATTTTGTGATATTTTCCTTTCACATTTGACAATTTTAGGAAAGTCCTGTACTGCTAATGTATGCCCTATAGTTGATAAAGCCAGCAGTTTTAGGAGCAAAATGAGCCATGACTGTTGAAATCAAAATGTTGAAATATCCTGAGATCTGCTAGTCCAAAAACTACGTCTTTATTTTGCAACTAATTGACTAAAACTTTCACTAAGAAAAAATTAGAGCTTTTTGTCTATGAAAGTTGAAAGTTGAAAACAATTTCTAAATCTAAAATTCCAAAATATTACAATTGAAATTTAAATATTATGAATAAACCCACAAATTTCTGTCTTGATTTTGAGACAACTTTTAATGGCACATGGCTCCTTGCTGAACAAGAAATCCCCATATTAGCCCTGGCTCCTTTTTTAAAACTGGGTGATTTAAAATAACATATTTACTATAGGGAATTATGTACCACTGATCGAGCTTTAAGATTGCAAACAACAAAGTGTTTTTCAATTCTCACTATGTCTTTATTACTTTCTTCGATGCAAACCATTTTTGAGGCAGTTTTCCTCTCTTGCCTTTTTAACTATATAGAAAAGATTGATATGATACAAACCAGTCTTCATTGCATTAGTCTTATTTACAATCGAAAGTTCCACGTTTAATCTGTACATATTTGAACAGAAGTGGTTATTTGCATAGCTGTTGTAACAATCTCTAACCCCTTTGAGTGAATGTAGTGAGTTTTCCTAAGCACTATTTTTGCCTGTAGAAAAGTGTTATGTAACTGTCATAGTGAAACCCAGACTAATATGTACATAATGTAAAAGTGCCAATAGTTGAGCCTTTATTGTAAATATCCAACAGTTCTTGTTTTTGTTTTTTTGGCGCGGTGCTCAAACACTTTGTGCAGGATGTCATTCTGATGAATCGTGCAATAAAAAGTGGTCAAACATCAATCATTTCTTCCTTTTGTAAGAACAGACTTGTTATAATGTTATAAGATTGAGATACTTTACTGATCCCAAGGGAAATTCAGGTTTTACTGCAGCAAACAGTTGATGTTGCTGCAACATTTGCACTGTGTGTCTCAGTGGCCTTTTGTGTCTCAGTCAAAGGTGTAGTTAAACAGGAGGACTGGTCAGGTACAGTCAGCAGATTTTGTGGAAGAGGCAAAAGTGTCCCTCCTCTGTGTCCTGTCACATCACAGCAGATGAAATAGTTAATTCCCTCAGTGTTTGCTCTGGACGTTCTTCTGCCACATTTGCTGCCACATATGGTGTAAAAAGCCTGCAGCATCTCAAATGTCCATAGCTAGCTCCTCAGCTTGCTTCTTGCTCAGTCTCCATGGATACGAGGAAAACAAACCATTCATTTTACAAAATCCAACAGTTCCTTATTTGAACTGCAAGTGCTGGATTTCTTAGTTGGTTAAAATCCCATGATATGATATTAAAAACTGTTCAAAAAACAAAAAGCTTCAAAAACTCCTCAGTGTGTGAGCCAGGTAGCCACAAAGCAGCCAACCACTCTGTTGTGTTTACATTTAAAATGTTATGTTTTAATTCAGTCATTTGTAACCTCGCTCGGATGGTAAAAACATGAGTCCAGATTGCTTTTGGTGTATGAACAGTGGTATCTATTGTACCAGTTTTAAAGTCCAAAGCTGCTTTTCATCTTATTCCATTATCCATAGCCAAATCCTTATCAATTGAAAACTGTTTTTTACAGCAGGTACCTGAACACAGAATTTCCAAAACTTTTCTGGCTGGGACCCCCAGAATAACCATGCAAACAACCGGGACCAAAATGAAATTAATGGCAGTAATTATTTTAAATGGCAAAACATTTAAAATCAGATGTAATTGTGTTTGAGTTGTTTATAATATTTCACGTTGTTTTTTTTTGTTTTTTTTTAATATCTTCATATCTTCTCCTGATCCCCACTGTCTTAACATTGTAACGTTACTAGGTCTTTTCAGGTATAGATTTCCAATCAACAAGAGTCTCTGATAATAACAGTCAAATTATAAACGGGATACTGCAACTTCCTGTGTTTGAAGTTACTCACCCAATACATTAGATGGCGCTGTTAGCCGGTTAGTGTAGTCGATTCTCCTTGTGTTTCCGGTGTAATTCAACCTTGTGCCAAACATGAATGAGTGAAGCAAGAACTGTATTTAACTCATTTATCTGATGAACTAGTTATGTCTATTATCATAAAGTATATCTGCATTTATTGTGAAGTTTAGACATGCTCAGAATCCGGACGAGGGAGTGACCCGGAGCTGTCAATTCTCGATTAAAAGGTATGACTTCTTATAATTGTACAACCAGTTAGGAATACATTTAGATTATGGGCATTTGTACAAGTAAGAAACACATATATTTAAGGTAAACTGCAAGTCTTTTTGAGATACAGATAGATGTATAGATAGATAGGCAGAGATCCATGTTACTGACAGGTATTGTCGATTTTTGCCATGCTCATCAATAAATACTTAAACTTACATTGTTTTTTCTTCCAGTTACCTCTTCAGAAATGTCTCTCATACAGATGTCCCGCTTTTCCATAACCCGGCTAGTCCTTTGCTCCCAAAACCACCATCTCCTCTCCTGCTCCTCTGTATCTCCTCTGATCACCTCTAAACGAACTGTCATCCAGGAGCCTTACAGACGCCCCGGACAGCCCAAAGAGAACAAATTTCCCTGGGAGAAAATCAACTTTGACTTATCCAAAGGTTTAAAGGGTATCAAGAAAAACTTTGCATTGTTGAAAAAGGAGTTTGTTGAACGCTGGGTTGGTCCCGAAGGCAAGCCGATCACTGAACATATGTTGGAGCAAAACAGAGTTGTGTGGGAGTTTAGAGGGGAAGAGAGCCTTGAGGAGTGGACTGTGTCTTCAGATCGAGAGATTGGTGGACAAAGCGAGGCATATTTGAAGCTTGGAAGGAATAATAATACATGCTTGCTCTATGGGACTTTGAGTTCAACACCACCGAGAGATGGAGAGACGAGATACAGCGGCTACTGCACAATGAGGTCCAAGCAAAAACTGGTACGATATTAAAAATTTAACAGGTATGTCTGTTTAGAGAGAGAGAGATACATTTATGTACAACAGGAAAGGCCTTGCCCTTACTCTGTTCTGGTGTTTCATTGGTGATGAAATGGTTCATTCCCTCAAAGTGTTTCCTCTGGAATGTCTTGGAGTATTTCCTGTGGAAGTTTGTCTGTCACATTTGCTGCCACATACGGTGTAAAAAGTCTATTGCATCTCAAATGTCCATCGCTAGCTCCTCAGTTAGCTCCTCAGTGAGCCACTTGCACGATCTCCATGGATACCGGAAAAACAAACAGCTCATTTCACAAAATCCATCACTCCCTTACACTCCCTTTTGAACTGCACATGCCGCACTTATTAGTTGATTAAATTCCCAGTGTGTGAGCCAGGTAGCCACAAAAGCAGCGAGCCACTCCGTTGCCTTGGGAATCAATTTTAAGCATTTGTTGTTTTTTTAAAGACTACTGTACAAATGTGCTAGACTGAATACTTGATAAATGGATTTTTCCAATTTGGGAACCACTGCCCTAGAATTATTTTCTGAAAATTTGCAGCACAGTTAGTCTAAGCAGTTATTGGTGGACAACACATTGATACATACAATTACAATTAATGCATTTTCTCTCTCAGGCTTCGTTTGACAGAAAGAAACACTTTGATTGGACCAGTTTCAACACTCTTCATTTGAGGGTTCGAGGAGACGGTCGTCCGTGGATGATCAACATCGGCTGTCAGACTTTCTTCTCTCATCAGAAAGACGACATCTACAACTACTTCCTGTACACACGAGGAGGGCCCTACTGGCAAGATGTCAAGGTAAGAAAAACCCTCTTAAGCTTTAATGTTGCACCCAACTTGTTACATACTTTTTGGTTTTAACCTAAATGTGTTTCTGTGTCAATTTCCTTTTTAATAAGGACATTTGTAACAAAGTGAGTTTTAGTTATTTCACATAGTGTTTATCATATAATGCTGTAGTACTGAACCATCACTGAAAAACAAAATACCTGTTTTGTGACAAAGGAATCGATGTTTTGTAAGTGGCACTGTCACTGTGTTTTCTGTTATGACAGATACCCTTCTCTAAATTCTTCCTCACACATCGAGGGAGGATACAAGACGATCAACACTGTCTGTGGCTGGATAAGGTGTGTGAATGTGAATGCATTGGCCCCTCCCTCAAGGTCATGTTCCGTCTTATACAGTGGTAGTTACAACTCACTTGTTTTGCTTTGTTATAGGTGAACACTGTTGGTTTCACTCTGGGAGATAAAGTGGATGGGCCTTTCCAGTTGGAGATCGACTTTATTGGTGTTTGTAAAGACTATGCTCACACTGAGGAGTTTGCCTATGAGGCTTACAAGAGAAACCCTGAAGTTTGAAGACTCCTACTTCTACTAACGTTGAACTTTAATTATTACATTATGAACAGATATAAATGATATGGTCAAAATTGTATGACAATAAAGGCTACAGGAAACCGTCTATACATTGCCAAAGTCCTTTATCCATTTTGACAAAGTAAAAAACACATTGTAAGAGCACATCTTTTGACTTGAACATCAAGGACACCTATAAATGCATCATTCAGACAGTGCTAAAAACTGGGTATAAAAATCCAAGACTAAAACAGATATAAAACAGCAATAAAAAGTAAGGCAGCTACTCGTACTAAACACAAAGATATTTACAGAGAAACTGTACAATGGCGAGTCATGTTCACATCATGACAAGGCCTCGCCGAGCTCCCAGGAGAATATTCTTCTTCTGTTTTCGGTCTTCGTTGTGTTTCTCTCTCCTGTCGTCCCTGTACAAGAAACAAGTCATGTTTTAGAGCTGTGCATTTCCAGGGCAATTTAAAAGGAAAAAGATCTGTAAATATTTTATTAAACTACCAAAAAAAAAAAGTTGTCTTTCAGTGGATAGCATAGAATCACTTTGTCATATGTCAGGGTGGGCAGACCTCTAGATACTATTAAAGTACTATACATTTTAAGACATTTACTAATTGGACCACATCACCGATGACAACAAAATGTACTTGAACTTACCTCGTCTGAACTTTGTGCTGTTTGTAATTTTTCTGATGGGAGTTTATAGTGATTGACTTATTGGCTGACAGGTTTTCTTTAGTTTCTCCAAACGGTTTCAGTTTTCCTACAAAAAGGGACAAACAGTAAAATTACTTTTAAAACATGTATGTCATTGCTTTTATCTAAATATGCTCTGAACTTGCTATGTACCAGAGTGTGGCTTATAGCTGAGGGGACGAGCCAGACTCGCTTTCAGGTCAAACGCATTTTTCTTCTGTGTCCCGGGAGTGGTGCTGGTGCTTGTGTTTCCGGTGAAAACGAATGGTCCTTAAAATACCAAAGGAAAGAAAACATTTATATACCCTTTGTACTTTAACTAAAACAAATTACATTACTCTTTGGTCTTGCTCCAGATTTAAACTGATTCATTAGTTGGTGTAAATGTACCTGGTGTTTTAGTGGTGGACAGAGTTGTGGTTTTGACAACATTCGCCTTCACTCCTGGTTTTTCTTGAGGAGTGCTGGAGGCCACACAGGGAGACATCCGTGCTGGTGTCTTTATCAGGGATTTCTTGTGTTCATTGTCTTTAGTAGCCTCCGAAAACCTGCACAAAAAAAACATGCCACCTTAAAGAAATACAATCTTGTATTTTTTATTTTTATTTTAGTTAGTTAATTGCTACATTAAAAGAAGTGAGGGTGATTATTCAGAAAATGTTCCACATAAAATAAATACCAACAGACTAAAAGAGAGATTAAAATAATTACAATGGGACCAATTACATACCGTACATTGATTCTTCGAGTTGACAGGACAGTGGGTTTGAAAGGGACATCCTCTTTTCCAACAGATTTTTTGGGTACAGTTTTAGTCTTTGAAGCAGAGAGTAGCGTGTGTCTGCGCCTCTCCTCTACCTTTGCTTTACTGACAGGAGCTGGACTGAAGAGAGAGGTGCGCATCTGCTTTGGTTTCTGGGAAAAAAACCCAAAACATTTATTAATCTACTTGTGAAGATTAATTCAACATATGTTGTCCACCTCTGCTTTGTCCACTTGTTATTTTATAAACTTACCTCTTCAGATGTGCCTTTAATCTGCTGCTTAGTTTGATCTGAAAGCATCTAAAAAAGAAAAAAGTTACATTATTTTCTGTCCCCCTAAATCCAATGTATGGTCTAAAATTGCTCTGAAGTAGTTTTGTACCTTCAGCTCCTTCACTGCATTTTTATAAGTCTCCATTTGTTTGGTTTTCCTTTGGACATAAGAATCAATGGACTCCATTTTGTTGAACTGCGCCTCATGGAGTTTCTTAAAGTCTGCAAAAATCATAAAGCATAAATTTACCAAGAAGAGAAAACATGAAGTAGTACTAGTAACAGTTGTACAATGTGGAGTAAAGCTGTAAAATGAAGTGACAGTAAACCTACTGGGAGTGACAGGTTTCATGGGCACCTTCTTCTGCAGACGAGGGATTTTACCACCTTTGGGAGCTGCAATAAAAAAAAAATATATATATATATATATATATATATATTCCCAGCAACTCCACTATGGAGATCTTGAGTGAGGTTGCATCATGTTTTTGTGATTTTTACCTTTGATTGCAGCTTCTGGCTCCTCATTTGTGATGGAAGCCTCAGTTTTCTCAGTTTTGGTCCACATTCGTCTCCTTTTTGCAGATCCAGATGCAGCTGGTACAACTGACTCCTAATAAATGAACGTAGGTTTTGGTTAGTTTAGTTGAATGGCATTTGGTGAATTATCAAACTCCAAATACTAGTAATTTGTTAACTATATCTTTGTGTATATACAAATAGTTGATGTTCATTGCACTTCCTCATTAAATTACTATGCATTTCTTACGTCTGGAGCACTCGCAGCCTCTTCGGCGCCAGACTCGGGTCTTGCAGACATCTTTCTCTTGGCCCCTGGTCCCTTTCCTCGGCGTGTGTTGACAAATGCAGCGGCTGGGGAATTCTTTGCCTCTTCCTTTGCTGGGTTTGGGGGATCGGGAGGAGCGTCGTTCGCCGCATTCTGTACGAAAATGAGAATCGGTCAGAAAAATGCATAATGAGAACAAGGAATGACACTGGACAGGACTTGCCATAAAAAGTTCTTACATTGTTGTCTTGATTCTGTTCTTTTTTTTGCTCGTAGTGCTCCTTGACTGCTTTAAGCAGTTTGTCGGCCTGTAGATTAGTAAATATAGGTTAAATACGGTGTGGTGAAAACTAGATCTTGAAAACCTGAGCAGAAACGTAGCTGTTAGCTTGAGTGTGCGATTTTGCTACGATCTAACTTAGACTTAGACAAACTTTATTGATCCACAAGGGAAAGTATTTGGATACAGAAGCTCACACATCCCAATATAATATAATAACAGAGAGTAACAAAAATAGATGGTATAGCAAAAAGACCAAGAGACAGGTGTCAAATGAGACGTACAATAAGTACAATAATTTAACATTTAGTGTGCATTACCTTCATATTAGCTTTAAGCCCCAGCTCCTTGGCAAGCTTTTGTAAATCCGCATATTTCATAGAGTCCAAATCCATTTTTTGATCAGTCATTTAATTAAAAAAATACCTTTGATAAAGCAGCGCATACGTTGTGTTGTTTCTTTGCTCAGTGGGAGGAGGCGGCTGACGGTTAAAACCGCTCTGATTCAAAACAGACCTAAACACGGCTCCTGATTGGCTAAAGAGCCTTAGCGGAAGTTACGTTCAGCCAATCAGAGTGGAGATATATTTTATCAAGCGTTCTTCGCTTAATGCTTAACATTTTATTTTCCATTATAAATTATGTATTTTAGTGATGTGATTTTATCCATTGTTATAGTTCGTTTTTAATAATATTAATGTTTCTAGTATTTTTGTTTATTCATTTTATGGTACCTTCCCATTTTCTATTTATTTACGAACGTCTACCATTCAACTTGTGAATGAATCATGGGATGATTAATTTTTACTATTACTCATGGTTTAAAAAAAAAAAAATCTTTGATGGAGAAGAAAGACGCGTTTACTGCTTCCAGACAGCAAGTGGCGCAATTTCCTATACGCTCGTCAAAAGGGAAAGAAGATCATAAAAAGAAGACACTGTAGCCAAATTCAAATAAGCCCTGCGCCAGTGGAAGATTCATCCAAAAATACATGACATAATGGAGTTTCACGATACTTCGATAGTGCACCGCTCGGATCATGTGAAGTTGCTTTCTGAAATAGACAGACGGTGGATGACCTTCCACTGTGAAAAGTGTAACACGGTTTTAGGAGATGGACTGAGCGTCTGCGGAGAAGTCAAGACCATGGGCTGCATCCTGTTTTTGAGTGAGACTGCTTCAGTTATCTGCAGAAAATGCGCAAGATTTGAGAAAAATCAATTAACAAAATTACTAAGAAGGCCAACATAACTACCGAGGCCTTTATACTAACAACAGTACAGTATATTTTTATATTTACCTTCCCAGAATTGTTGTCAAATCCTACTAAAAACTGCATTTTTATTAGCAACAGCAGTTAGTTATTTTACAAAGTTATTAGCCAGTTTAAGTTTTTGAGCTAAAAAAAAAAAAAAAATCCCAAAATTTACTCAAGGATATTTAAGCAGTAATATTAGTCCTGATCACCTTGCTGTCTCTTTGTTATACAACCAAAATATAAAATTAACCTCTTTGAATTCAAATTCAAAGTTACACAGATTGAGTGTACTGTGTGTATGTTTTATTTCCTGTGGTAACTAAAATAATGTAACAAAACTTGTTATGTGTAAAGGTTTGTAAATCATGTGTTTTGTATTCTTCCTCTCAGAAGTAACCAAAGATGTTGTCATCAGTGATGAGAAGGAGACAGGACACAAAGGAGACTTGGCTCATTGGTAAGTTCAGTAAAGGAGCGCAATGTGTACAACATTTTTTACATACATGGGATTTGTAATTAGACATGTTATCAATTCCCCACATCTGTTTATGCATTAATTATGATCAAGGCGTGCTTTATTTTGTCCTCTCTTTATAGTATCTACAGTTTTCTTTCTTGCCGTTGTTGTCGTTCTTTCATTGGGAGAATCGTTCACTCAGCTCCGGCTCGACTCTCAAACTGCCGCTCCATGTTCTTGCTTCATAAACGAAACATCAGCTGGTGAGATGTGTTTACATCCATGTCTGAAATTAGGAATATAATATTATCTGAGCATTTTAATACTTAAGCACTAAATTAGTTCTAGTAATTTAATTGTTGGCATTTATAAGACAACTGTGAATATTGGTGTACACATTTTAGCACATCTGATGTAATAAATCCACAAAATTATGAGCGGACTTGCACTATTAATGTACAATGTGTCTGAATACATATTCAGAGCTGTTTTATCACTTGCATTACTTGAATATGTGTCTGCAGTTATATGTTATATTATATGTTAAATGTTTGTGCAGTTACCTTCTCAACAGCAGCTCAATGGTGAAAGCGACTTCAATATCTTTTGAAGTGAAGCCCCTCAGAGAAAGCATGAAAGAGGTGAGGATAATTTTATGTTTTAAACAGAAATATACAGTATGAAGGGTTGGAGGAGTTTCTAATATAATTTCTTTCGACAATTCATGTACTGTGTCTTAAATAACTGTTAATAATATATTGCAATGTATGCTGAAGTTACAGAATTTGAAACCAATATCCCACTCATACTTTATCACTCATCACTGTATTTTCTTTTTCAGATGAGGCACAAGTTTGAAGCGATGTACAAACAAATGGAAGTTAACTGACAGCACAATTTGTAACTTCTGAGACAAAATCTGCACAAGCCACTGATTATATCACTATGACCTGTGTATTTGCGTATTATAAACTCATTTTATTGTGTCTGTGCAACTATTTTCTGAAACTGTAGTCCAACCCTCATGCATAGCAAAGCTCTGGCAACACATTCTTAGTTGAATTAATTTGTTGTCTATGACTAAACTGACTCACACCAGATTGGCATGTGTCTGTAGGTATATCAAGATAATTCAGTTAATAAATAATTGACAACCTGTATTATCCCAATACTAAAACTAGTACTAGAACAAAAAAATAACTCTAGCTGTGATTGTAATAGTAGCCTCAAACACATCCTTTTTTCTGTATATAAATAAATGTATAGATGTCATTTAAAAATCCCAACATGTGAATCTACAACAGTAAGTCATGACACGGGCTCATATTGGCACCATGCTGCATTTTATTGCTGTTTTTTTTTTCCTTAGTTAATACAAATCCAGACGAAGAGGCTCACAGATAGAAGCATGCCCACGTCCTCTCTCCGGAGTGCATAGTTTCTACACAGTCCACCGCAAACAGTGGAAACGTGATCACCAAAGTCAATAATCACTTTGTAACATTTACCATTATTAATCCTTAGGAACAAAGGTTGACAGAACAGGTGTGACAGAACAAATACAAAGAAATCTGCCCCTTTATGGTCTTATTGATGATTATACACTTTCTAAGATTAAAACCAGACAAAAATAAGCCATGCTGCCATTTGTTCATACATCATACATTTGTTCACATCACCCTTGATTAACAAGCCAGAATAAAGATGGGTAATGCACATCAAAGTTCATTTAGATATTTTGTTAATGACCAATCACAAGCTTGTATGTAAGAGAATTTTATAAGCATATTTAGATTAACTTTTCTTGTTTCTGTTATGCATACACCAAATTTATGTTATCCCAAAACACTAAGCTGTAACATTTACAAGGTGACGTTCAAGATTTAAGATGTTCTTTCCTGCAATACAAAAACTACTCCTTGCTGTGCCAAACTTTGTCCCCAGATCATCACTTATCACAACAAACATCTGATATGAACAGCCTAAAGTTACACCCATTCACATTACAAAGTTTTAAGGATTATTGCATGCAATACAAATCATTCATTGTTCACCTAAATCATGCATATTTTAAAACCCATACATCAATATCATTGTTGCCTATGTACGTTTTTGATTATAAATTCCCACTTTACAGTGTTTGAAGAGAAAACAGAATTTTAAGACACAATGATGAGAAATGGTCTTAAATGAGGCAAAATATTACAAAGTGCTTCTCCAAACAAGTGTCAAGTATGATTGGATGTCAGTTTTGCAGCCACACAGTTACTTAAAGTCTATATTTTTAAGAGAACATATGTTGTCATTGAATGGGTTTCTGTACAATAGAGAATATTTTTGCAAAATATGTTTGCAATTAAGTATTTTGGTGCAACATTGGGAAAATAGTCTTTGAAAAATATAAACATATGGGTAAGTGTGTTTCCACTATGCTACACAATTGTTCTAAATATAACTCCCTATTCCTAAAAGGCTAGAAAAGAAAAAGTAGATTTAAGGAGGGCTACACTATCATTTATATATGCTACCCTTAACCACTAACACCCTGGTATTAAATCATGCATTTGTTGGTTATTGCTTCTAAATATCTAACCCAATACAATTGTATGGATAAAATGTAATGATTTTATGTTATGCAAGATCTCAAAGCAAAACGCTACATCAAGTTTCTATTTGTTCATTTTTGCTTTTTGACTGGGATGTCTGTAGAAAATCCATTGATTTGGATGCTTCACAAGATTAATCTGCAACTGGTTTGCATTTTTGAAGTATTTAAGCAGTACATGCAAGACTTATAATTGTTTATCCTTAAACTCTTATTCTGTAGCTTTGGGAGGATAGGTTAAATAGATACTGGGCTAATGCTGCGTTCATGGCGTCCTCAGAAACTCAAAACGGGTCTAATCCATTACATATCAACAACATGCATCAAAAACATGAGCAGAAAAAACACCTTTTGTTAATGAGTAACCATGGTGATGTTACAGAATATAATATAGATTTGCCAAATTGCTTTCAAGGCAGGAAACAAATCAGAAAAATCTGAGAACCACATGAACATAGCATTAAACTGCTAATCTTTTTTACATAGTAACTTTAAATTGCCCAACACCTGGTTTGATTAAACGCTACACATCTGAGCTCCATTTTAAGATTAAAAGTGGGTTTCTTTTACTATTTATTTGTCATAAAGCAAGCGTTACTACTGGTCATGCATGGCTACAATAATGTTGGCTAAGCTAAATGCTAATGCACATGAGTCTATACATATCTTAATGGAAGACATTGGTGATTTTGTTGCTTTTCAAACAACTTGTCACTTTGTTTACTTTTTACAATATACAGTTTGGTCAACAACATGACAGTTTTTAGATAAAATATTGCACAAATCCCGGTTTAACATGATAAAATGCAAGCAACACAGAAAAGAAAATGGAAGATATTTTAGAAGAGTGGAACCAGGGTTTTTCTAATGGGTGAACTCAATCCCTAAAATAATAAAAGAGATATGAAGGACTGAATATAGTTAGTGCTTGAGACATGGCACTAATGTACTTTTAAATACTACTTAAAATGGTCAGCTACATACTCCATTGCTTCTGAGACTACTTAGCATGAACATTAGTTCAAAAAGAGAAACAAAAAAAAAAGGGAACTAAAACATCATATACTTGTTGGATTCTATTCACTTTGACTAAACAAGTTTCCAATTCTAAAACACACCCAGGGAGAATGTTCAAAATAAAATCTATATTTTGGCAAGCTCCACAGACACTGATGCATAGAAGACAATTTCTTTGAAGTTTAAACTATATTTTGGGCTTTTTCACCACCGTCTGAACTCACTACTGTCATAAACCAAAGGCATTCTACTCAAGTATAAAACTGCTACTAATTTTACTATTTTTTTGGCAATGAGGTAGTGCAAAACAAAACTATATATAATATGAGGCTATCTGAATCACAGGCCTTGATCTTTGCTACAGTAGATGTGTCTTCATAGAAAAAATAGGAAAGGTTAGCCATTTCTTCTTAAACTTATTACATTTTAAGCTTTCAATAGGGCTTTTATGACTGACAGACTATGTCTACACACAAAAAACAATTGTTTAGAAAGTACCAGGGAGGAAGTTAAATTAAGATGGCCAAAAGAAAGATGTATTCTAATGTATTTATCCAGTATGCGCCTAATGGTGAGACAATGATTCTTCTCACAGATTCATTTGTGGAAGTGGGACAGGACCGGAGGGAGGACTGGAGGAGAGAAAGAGAGAGAGAAAGGGAGAGATCAGAGAAGACTGCCGGAGGATGAGCAGCGATGTCCTAAAGCCCAAATGAGGTCATCTTCATAATGGACTCTCATTTTCAGCACAAACGGTTGGATGGGTGCAGAAGGTGGCTCCAATGTGGGCTACTGCTGGTTCATCTTCTGTGTTCATGTTGCCTTAAAATATACAAGTTCAAATAGCATTATTATACCCAAGATACATATACTTTTTATGCAAATTACTAGCCATACATATAAAACAAATTATTCTCTTCTACACAGGTAAACACTAAGAATAACAATTTTACGTGCAATCATAATACGTTTTAAGACCTAGCATTGTCTCTGCATTGAATGTCATTTGACAACATCCTGTTTTTTTTTTTTTGTTTGTTTGTTTTAAGATTTCTGTTAAATTAGATGGACAACTTTTTTATTTCAAGGAGGTGACATACAGATAGTCAGTTTCATAGGCTATAGCTCTCTCTTACGTACTTATGTAACTCTTAAGACTCTTGTGAGTAACTGTGGCAAACTGCGTTATTGTGTAAAATTAAGCTTCAAGTTGAATGTAATTTAAATAACCAGATATAAAGGATGTTATTTAGACTGATGAGCACTGACCTTAGCTGTGGCTTTAGCTGCAGCGGCACACAATGGTAAACAAAAGCCAAAGGATTTCCTTGTCCGCGGTAATGCGTCTCTCAAACAAACTGTACGGTTGCTCTTTTTCCGTTACTTAAACACGGCCAAGTTGTGTCGTGTTTAATATTAATCTCCGCACATTCCTCCGGGGAAACTCCAGTCTCACCCCTCCTCCCCCGAAAGGACGGAGAAGGTCCTTTCGTCCCCTTCTTCACCAGCCTCTGTCCGACGCCATTTTTCCTTTCCCACCTCGAGCCAAAGGAAAGGCGCGCTGATTGGGCGCAAGGGCTGTCAATCAAGCGCCAAATCCCCGCCCCGGAAGTAGTCGAACCCGAACTGTCAACTGCAGCAGAATGAAGTTTGATTTATGATTCAGACAGTTCAGTTTATGTAATAGATTAATGATTCACTTTTGCCTAGAATGTTACACAATAAGGTATTAAACACATTCATCTAACTTTTAAATTACATTTTTACATTGCATTCTTATTGTAAGTGTGATTGCCTTTCCATAGATCTGATCTATGGCCTGGTCACCACTTTGTGGCCATGGAAATACATAAGTTTTAGTGCTATGCAGTGGGACATACTGTAACAAAACACATAAAAATGTAGGCCTATGCCACCAAAAAGACTTCACTGTCCCAGTAATGAAATTGAATTGCACTTGATAATGATTTGTGAGGTACTGTGTCCAAGTAATTTCCCTTGTGGAGCAATAGTTTGTTTAAAGCTGCGGCAGTAATTCAAATCTGCACATATATTACATTATAAATAAACACCAAAAATATGTATGGCACTTATTTTATTCAAATCAAATCCAAGAATCACTGATGACAGCTAGACCAAAATCACAATACATCTGACTGAGGATCACAAAATGGCCGTGCTGTTTGCAGTAGTTTCTGGATGGTTCACTTATAATTATTTAACAAATACACAATTAAGATTAAAGCATAAGACATAGTGTTTATAAAGACTACCTGTACATACAATATATTAATAGAAAGAATAATCTATATTTTCCCTTGGGTTAGGCAAACTAACCAGACAGGAAGAGAACGATGTTGACACTAAGCAAGGCATAGATGTTGGTTTCCTATTTTATGTCAACAATTTAAACCAATGGAAACAGACAATAGATTGCAGGAACATACAACATTTAGTGACATGAACTTGGTGAAACTTGCTTGAAAGACTTTTTGGTTAAATTCCTTCCTTTGCCCAAAAATAGATACTTTAGTATTGTATGAATATAATCCTATGATAGTGGTTCTCTGTAATATAGATACAACTAGACTCTATACTAGTCTACTGGAAGAACTGGAGTCTTGATTAAATTTCAAATAAATGTTTAGTAATACTATGGTCGGATTTAAACTCCACTGATTTAGTGTTAAATTACCTACCTGTCTCAAACAAAGTTTTTGTTTAGTTCAGGTTAATCCTGGTTTTATTTTTGGTTTAGTGAACTCAAAGCAGTACTTGTCAAGTCATGTAGTGGGTCTCCCCATTCCCAGAGATAGGGGGATTATGAGGAATAAAAATGATTTAGCACTGATTAAGATTTAGCACTGGATAGCATTTGAAATAGAGCCTTCATCCTATACAAACTATTGGCAGTATCTTGTATGATACAATGCAAAAACTAAGCTCTATCTTATGTTTAGCTCATTAGTGCTAATATAGTGTCCAACATAGGAGAACCTAAACCATGGCACTTGTGAAGTAGAAAATATTTATTCAGCCACTTTTGCGTTCAACCATAATATAATAGAATTGAGTCTGGTGATACCAAATAAAAAATAATATGAAATAACCACCCTTTTTATGGCAAGATGTATAAACAGTAATCACTTTTGCATATACTACAGAAACAACGTTAATCGTACCATGGTAAAAAAAAAAATCATCTAATAAATAAAGGGGTGACTGATCACTTTGCATAAAACTACCCAAGGCACGCAACTTCCATTTTCCTGGTTTGAAGAGCACTGAGGAGTGACTACCATACACTTAAACACTTGATCTTGTTGAGGGCTGCAGCAGCTGGAGGAAAGGTTGAAATGATTTGTGTCCAAAAACCTTTAAAATGTAACTTAGTGGAGAAACCGGATGCTCATTTTCTGCTCTACGTCCACCTTCTCCAGCACCTACCACAGACAAAAACAGAACAATATAGTTATATATTCACATGGTCAGTTTATGGTTGCTCAGGATCAGGCCTTTGGTATTGACACTAGTTTCTTTACACAAACCAGTGCATTACTCTGAAAATGGACCAATATACATGTGTGAATGCAGTCTGTTAAAAGAAAAGTTTGGCTTTTTCTGGTGATAATCTCCACATAGATCATAATGTTACACTTTGTTTATTAAACCACAATAAACGTCTAAACATAAAAGAGGTGAGTCAGTTATTTCCAGTATAACATGATTAAAAGTGTATAGATATTGCTTGGGCAATTTTGACAGATGTAGCATCAGTTAGATGCAAAATAAAGAGGGATCCATGTTTGACAAACAACAAAGGTAACTTAAATATTTTTCTTTAACCTAAATCCACAATATCAAGGAAATTACAAATTATGCATCCATTAAAGAAGACCTATTGTGCTCGTTTCTGCTATAAAGTTGTAATCTGTGTTATAATTTGCACATTTTAAATTAATCTAAAATGACTTAATAAAAGAAACAAGTCTTCCGCATTAGAAAACTGGTGCCCAATGAGAGCTGACATCGTAAACGTCATCACAACAAAGAGTTGGCAACTTCAATGGATGGCTGCAGAGCATGCTATCAAGCATTTTGGTACAAGAATTTGTACTAAAATGACTACACAACGGTGCAGATTCCTGTGTATATCATCAATTAAGAAAATTGGAGAATGAAGTAAGTACCGAGCAGTGGGCGTATGTTGATAGCAGTGAAAATGGGGGTTGATTGGCAATATGGCGTCTTTAATATAAGCAATTAAAGATTGCTCAAACAGACACGAATCACTCCAAATACAACTTCAGGTGAGTAAATGGCGAAGGGAAACGACTATAACATGGTTAAAAGCTCTAAAAAGTTGAATTTGTGTAACATGTCTGCTTTAAGAGATAGACTTTAAATAAAAAAATTAAGAAACTGCTTTTCTAAAAGATTCAGGCGTTACTTTATGTAGCCAAATTTCCTTAACTGGTGGTGTCCTAATGTGGTGACTGTGTTTTGTCTGTACCTTCATGAACTCGCTGAAGGAGATTGAGTTGTCTCCATTGGTGTCTGCTTCCTGGATGGTTCTGTCTGCGATGCTGCCGAGCTGTTCGTCTGAAATATTCACTCCAACCATCATTCTCAAAACCTGAGAACAACAAATATATGAAAACCTTTAATATGCTACACTCAATGGTTAGAGCAGTGGTCCCCCAACCCGAAGGTCGAGGGATCAATTCCTGCTCGGAGTAAGTTCTGTTGTTGTGTCCTTAGGCAAGACACTTCACCCACATTGCCTAGTATGAAAGTGGTGTGTGCGTGAATGATTGGTGGTGGTCGGAGGTCCAGTGGCACAGATTGGGAGCCTCACTTCAGTCAGTCTGCCCCAGGGCAGCTGTGGCTACATTAGTAGAGTTTGGAGTGAATGAATAATGACTACAGTGTAACGCTTTGAGGGGCTTTGATAAGCCTGTAAAGGCCATTACAAGTGTAAGGCATTATTATTATTTACCACTGGCACTACATAACTGACGTGTCTTGTGGTTAACACACAGATATTAGAGTGACAACAAGCTCCAAATGTGACTATGATTTAATTTGTAGCTCTTGAGGCACAGCAAATAGGTTACACCAATGTACCAAGCACATCCAGTAAACTACAATGAGCCTATTTCAGTCTACAAACAAGACTATGTGATGTTTGAGCTACTGTATCCAAATAATTTCCCTTGTGGATCAATAAAGTTTGTCTAAGACTTAAGTCTAAGACTAGATTTGGACCAGAAAAAATCAGAAGTGAGAGGTCATATTATTACTATTTTACTTAACAACTTCTGGTAGAGAGTACACCACCTGCTTTCTCGGTGAAGATGTTATTGTTTGCTTAGAATGTTCCACAGTATGACATTATCCTTCCATGGAGAAACGCAGGAGGCACGGTCAAGTCAAGTTAAAGGTCAGATCAGTGAAGAGCCAATATGTTACATTGGATTTTACTTATACTTCTACTTGACTATATTTTAGATATTTTAATTGTGTTTGGTTGAGAAAAATGTTGGAAAATACCTGCAACAAATTTGTTTTTACTTTGATGATCATCACACACAACAATAAGTGTTATTTAGTTTACTGACAAATAAGGTGACATCTCAATATTTTGAACTAAACAGATTAGCTTGAGTCATTTAACCCGAACTTAAAGCAATTACAGGTCACACAATGTCACCAAAACAGTCTGACCGAATGAACCTGGAGTTTAAGGCAGATATCGTATCATTATCAGGACCAGAGCAAAGTTTCGTCAGCTTGAAAGAGTACTTTGAAATTCAGATTACATTATAGAGATGTCTCAAGTTGTAAGTACTACAAGTAAGTAAGTACTATGGGAAAAGTGAAGTAGAAAGCTTAGAGCATAATAATGGACTACATGTTATTGGTTATCTGTTGCATTTAAAAGCAAATCTCTGTTCACATCAAAGAGCAAATTAAGCAGTATGGTATGGAACTTTCTCTTGGACAGTTTTATTTATTTCCTGTATTCAACAGGTTCTGAATTACAATGGAGATAGAAAGAATTATAACCAAAAGTTGAATTACACTCTTCAGATCAGGGGTGCCCAAACATTTTTGCACAGTGGGTCAAAATAAATAAACATTGCAGACCGAGGGGGAAAAAAACCTATGCAAAAAACATACCTACAAAAAGATTTATAATTAAATTGTATTGTTTATGAAATGTGTTATATAAATAAAATGGATTCAATTGGATTGGATTGGAAGGTGCACTGTGTAACTTGTCTGCTGGAGGGTCTGTCACCCGATTGCATCCATGGAGATCTGTCTAGAATGTTCCACAGTATGGCCATAAACTTATGACCTTGTGGACAGATGTCCCCACTCACAGTAAGAATGGATGTTTTAAATGTATTTTTGAGCACTTAAACACCTGCAGTTTAAATAAATGCAAGACAAGATTAGTTCAGGTTTGTGGATACCCTCCAGAAAAGTTACGCAATAGTTTAAATAGTGTTGTGGGTAGCAGCATTTACAAAAAAAAAAAAAATTAGTTTCATCAGTACTTGAAATCATAAAACAAACACAAAAGCATATAGCTTCTGGTTCAATAAATGTTAGTAGCCATAATAAACTGATCAGGGGTGATTTGATTGAGTGTTGGTGGGACGGGTGTGGCTGTGGAAAGGACGTAACAGCACCAACTCAAGAGGAGCTTATTTTAGCCTTTTGTTGTAGAATAATGAGCCGAAATTTGAGTTACATGAATCAGGTCTGACCCTCCCACTCTTACCTGTAGCAGCTCATCCCTGGAAATCTTGTCATCCCTATCCAGGTCGTACAGCCGGAATGCAACTATAAAATCAAATTAATGAATTAATATAGTAGATTTTGAATTAGTTAAATACATAAGAGAGACTCCCAAACCTCTTTCACCTAGTAACTTAGAAAAACTATCCCAAGTTTTACTACTATCTTGACCTTGATCATAAGACATCATGACATCAGGACAAAAAACAGAAGGAAATAGAACTGAAAAGAAAAACTAACCCAGGATGTGCGGCAAAAAGGAATGCAAATTAACCAGGACTAAACTACATACATAAGAGATGGATTATCTAATATTTCACACTTTTTGGAAAATCTTGAATGAATAAAATGATCTTGAAATGACAAAATCTTAAGGAAAAAGTGCTAAAAAACTAAACCAGGACTAACCCAGGCCCCTGCACTAAAAGGGACTACAACGGAACCAGGACTAAACTAGGTCTAAACCACAACTAAATCTTTGCTTAACCTACAAATCTATAACCACTCCTTCACTGAATGTACCCAAAACTGGTCATGAATTGGACCCATTTCATTAAAAAGCAGCACTTACAGAGGAGTTTGTTTGTTCTGCTGTTTAGAGGCTCAGACGTGGCAGCATTTTTGTTTTTCTCGTTGTCTTCAATCGGTCGGAAATGTGCCAACGTTCGCATGAAACCTCGGAAATTTACCTGGTCCTCCCTGAAATCACAATTTACAGAAACAGTCCCATTTTGTTTTTTGTGTTTTACATATATGAGGGCGGTGGAAACCCAACACCACTGAAATATCTCCTTGTCCTTGAAATCTTGGGCAAAACAGGAAGAACAAGAATCCAAGTGAAACTAAAAAGGTCCAGCTAAACCCAATAAACCCAATATGTAACAAGAATAAAATGTGTGAATACTTAACTCACAATGCAAAATTGAAATAAATGAACCTATAAGCATATTTCTATCTATTGCACAAATGCCAGACATAACCCACCCCTCGGGGAAGAAGGCGTTGATGATTCTGTCGCCCAAAGGATTAATGGCCAACTCAGGAATCCTCTGGAAATCTTCTCGACTGAAAACATAATATCAAACAGTGTTACTAAATCTAATTTGAGAAAGAGGGTTCAAAATATACAATTACTACCAAGTTGATTGACTTGAAGAAATTATCAAATAATATCAGGATCAGGAATGTCAGCAGTTTGTCAGATTTTGGAAATTACCTTTATCCTGTTTACATGTATTTTTCACAACTATTCATAAAACCAATAAAGTCTGAGGAAAATGTAGCAAATCAGAACAACTCTGTGGGAGTAAATAAAGAGTGTTAGCCTTGTTGAATCACTTCAAAGTAGTACTGTACAATACTGGGAAATGGTAACAATTTGTCAAAAGGGCAAAACCTCTTTCAAGTTAGTTATTACTTCTAACAGGGGAGCATAACTTGTATGACAAAGGAACATTATACAAGCTGTGAATGAACTTAATCAGAGGTTGTATGTGTAGGGTTCTGTGCAATATCAAATTATGTATAAAAGGTATGCAAAGTAACATTTTGGCAACAAAGAGATAATAAAAAGTCACCTTGATCCTAAACGGAGCAGAAACTGTTGTGACTGTAAAGTAACAGGGTACAAACGGCCAGAACAAGACAGACTGGCAGTTTGTTATGTGTAAACAATGACATTCAACTAGCTTTGAAACTGTAATTTTTGTTTGTTGGCCCTTAAAAATATAGAAGAAAAGAGTTAGGAATGTTTAATGATTACCCAAGACTTCATCTATTAGTTATTTTGAGGACAGAGGATAAAGTCACACATGGTAAATAGCAAACGACAAAAATCAGTAACTACAATTGCAAATGTCCCAAGGATTAGTCTTTCACCAAGTAAACTGAAACTGTTTGAAATTAACATTGATTTGGGAGTTATTATATTTGAGATCAAGTTAACAGGTTTGGGAATGTAGTTGTCTAGCATTTTAATGTAGTTATTTCATTGTTTTGTACAACAACTGAGACATACAATAGGAAAATTCAAATACCAAAGGGAGGAAAAACCAAGGACACAAGAACTAAAAGTTAATTATGAAAGCATTCTTCATCGTGCCTCTTTGTTACAGATACAAAGGCTTCTTTGTCATTGGAGATTGACAGTAGTTTAGTAAAAGACACCGTAAATGAAATGGGCAAATGATTTAATTTAGGAAACATTAATCAAAGCTTGCTCAAAATGTCAACTTCAAGTACGGCATCCAATAAATCACTCAAGATCCTGCAGTAATAACGCAAGGTATAACACTATCCCATATAATGAAACTACTAGATATCAACAAAACATTACAGCATGTACATTAAATTGTCCTCTTTTTGGTCTTAATAAAATTTACACAGAAAATCCCAAATCCCCAAAAGTGTATCTTTGAGTCTTAAAAATGATAGACATCTGGCATCTTGTTAAGTAATTACAAGCACCATTGGACAATCATTTAGATTTCAGGCTTTCTTTTTTATGTGATGGCTTATCCATATATCACTGTAGTATGTGTGTTATCAGATCAGTTTACCTCAGAGTACCGTTTTCACCTTTGTCCAAGCTGGTGAAGCGGCTGTACAGGCGAGTGATTTGACTGTGTGAGACTGGAAATTACACAGATAAAATGTTGATTAGGCTATAGCAAGTATGAATAAGATACGCACACACATACAGATAGCAATTATAGACTGTATCATTATTGAATTCAGCGATGTCATCTATATTACAAAGCTATAACATAGTGACATAACTTACATCCAGTTTCCTTCTTGATTTCTTCTATTTCCTCTTCTCTCAATAACGTCGATGCACGGGACCCCATCGTGAGAAGATTGAGATGTTTAAAGTTATCTTAGGAGTTTTTAAAACACTTGTCTTTCCTTATAACCCGATATTAGCACAAATTGTTCTCGGGTGTTAGCAAACAAGCTAACAGCTAAAGGCTAACAGGATGCTAAAAGAACAAGATTGGTGAATGTTCGCTGTTATTTCAATAGTTTATGTCCGATGTGATGAAGAACGTGGTGTCTGTGTCCAGTTTTCATGGGTTTTCTTCCAGAGATCTTGTTTTATGAAGAAGGAGGTGAAAAAGAGCAGAGGGCAGGTTCAAAATACGCAAAATTACTCACACTCCCTTTGCGCTTCGTTCACAGGTGAAACACAGCAGTTCTAACCCTCTACTGCCACCTGTTGTCCAAACATATAGTCACATTCGTGTAATGCATCTTCTGAAACCGCAGACGTTCCTCAAGTTTAAGACCCCCAAAATAACCATGCAACCAACTCATGGCAGTAATTTCAACACTTAAAAAATAGGATTAATATAGGATCAATCTTGTTTATTTTAATAGTTATTGTCTTTATTGATTTTTACATATTTTTTTCTGTTTTCAACTGAAAAAATGAAGATCTGAATCCTTGGTAGAAGTCCATACAACACAATACCCCTTTAGTTTCACACTGTCCTAAAGACTTCAGATTTGAGAAATGTAAAACACAGCAACACCATTCTGCTTTCAGGATTTGAATAGTACTCAACAATTACGACAAAACTACACTTTATCAATATCCCCTAAATAACAATGACAGATTATTTTTATTGTTTTGGAAAGTAATGTATCATTTGTTGTTTTTAGCAGTGCATGTGTGAACTTTAATTGGACAGAGTAGTGGTTGAAAATAAGTGATAACAATGTAATAGCTGTAATAATAGTGCAGTTGGAGTGACCACAGTGGTAGTAGTCATATAACGTAATTGTAGCTGTAATTATTGTTGTGATGTATTGCAAGCATCTTTATAAATACAAACCAAGTCATCAATACTTGTGCAATAAAATTAACCAACAACTCAATATCCCAAATTACACTGTATAAATGAAAGACAGACAGAAAATTGGCTTGTAAAATTTTATTCATGATCCCCCTGACAAGTTCCCTAAAGTTCAGATAACATTCAGTTTGTATTTCCTCATGTCAAATCACAATTTTAACATTCACACCAGGCCATAAAGCGCTGAGCAACAAATGACACGTCAGTAATCTAAAAACACAATTAGAAAATATAAAAATTACCCATATGGTTCACAGTGAAAGTGCAGTTCATCATAAAACTAGTTAAAAAAAAAAAAAAAAAAAAAAAAATCAAAGTAACAATCAGTTCACACATCAACAAATAAGAGTGCACTCATAATGGCATAGGCTTGTTTTGATTGGTGTTTCAGCAGTGCAAAATGCAGTCCTCTCTTTCCACAGTAAAGGAGAGGGGCAGATCCTTTTAGAAGCGAGCGAGGCACACAGAGTTCATAGCCTTCTGAATGCTGAGGGGAGACAAAAAGGAGCATTTTAATTTAAATTAGGACTAGGCAATATGAAAAAGTATTAAGTTTTTACCCTTTTATTTATTGGATGCATTTGATATCTACTTGATTTAATTTTAGCAAATGAAAATGGCTTTCAATATTATTTATTTAACGTATTACCCATATAACCCATTTAAGACAAAAATAGTCACATCTTTTCTTCCAGTTTGAACTCACATGCTTTTACTGACTGAGGACTGGCTCTAGACCTCTCAATTAAATCAGAATAAGTTTTATTGCTACTGTCGGTGAATAAAACTAGAAACGTCCTGAAAATCTATTGGTACTTTGCGGCGACATCAGCAGTTACCATTTAAACAACACATTTTCAGGAGCATGTAATCAATACAAGCGTTCATGGTCCTGTTGAGGTGTTTGATTTTTCATCAAAAAGGTGAAAGTGACTAACTGAAAAACTGTGGCTAATGCTAGCTAGCTTCAGACAATAATTTTTTTGTGTAAGAGATTTGTTTAACAGCATTTCACCAACAACATTAACCATAGTTCCAACCAAATCAGCGTTTTCTGGTCAGACTGTGTCAAAATAAAGCTCAGATTAAAGTCTAACTTGAGTAACAGAGTGTAGTAGTGCTTTCAGTAGTGCTTTCAGTTAGCTTCACACCCCCAGGGAATGTTGATGACATCAGTTGCAAAGCATTAGTATGAAACAATACTGACATGTGATTTGTTTGAAAAGAATTCTTGGTCTGTAGATGTGTCAGATGATATCAATACGTATAACAATTTAAAGGGATAAACAGGAAGTGTTATTAAACTGTACCTCTGAGCAGCGTACCCCCTCTCGCACATGTTCACCAGAGCGTACAGGTGCCTCAGGGCGTATTCATACTGAAATCAAAGACAAAACAGATCATCACAGGCAGTTACAATGCAAGAGGGAGAGACAGAAAAGACCCAGTCAAACTTCCCCTGTATACACAGGTGTATGGACTTCCTTTGCCACAAAGAAATGTTTGTGCAAATGTGCAGTGTGAAATAGAAATTAGAAAAGTATAAGTTTATTTCTTAATGTAAGGCTGTGCTCATATTAGGACAGATTTGCGATATCAAAAAGGGACTAAACGCAAAACTAAACGCAAAACTAAACTTGTACTAGACCAGGACACCTAACCACTAGAACATGACAAAACCAAATCTAAATTCGAACTAAAATTCTTTTGGCAAAGATCATGTGCAGAAAAGGGAAGTGAAACCAAATTCTTTAGTTTTAATAGAAACCTTAAACTACCAGCTCTCATATGTGCTTTTGAAACAAGACAAAAGGTTTAAGGAAAGTTTTGACATTTAATGAACCCTCAAATGAATCATATATATAATTCACAAAAGTACATGCACAAAGGCTGTTGTATTGTGTTTTGTGTTGTAGGCATGGGACCAGATTGAAATTTTTGTCAAGTTTATCATGTTCAAAATAATTGTGATGAACACCAATATCACAATAATTATTATATCTGCCGATGGTTTAAAAATGTCACAGGTATTAATAATTATTAAAAAAAATATAAATATATATGTATATAAAAATGTAAGTTTCATGTTTAAACAACTATTGCAATTGTAGTTTTTATTAATAAAAACAACAACAATCAGAGCTGTTGTTTTCTCTGTACCACGATTATACAAAAGGTTACAAGATGTGATAAACTATATCGTATTTTTGCACAGTTTTTGTATTTGTGCACAATATTTGCACAAAAAATGCATCAGAAATGAGCTTAAGTGCCAGTGGACCATAAAAACAATTATGGTGCAGACATATCACTTTATACCCTTGTCTGGGAGATTACACTAGATACGCATTTATTTAGCTCTTTTTAGGAGTGATTTTTCATTGTTTCATTTATAGACAAAATACTCAATATTCTAATTTAGCTTATCTTCAGAACAACAGTTGCAATATTATCCATTTTTCAGTATATAGCCGAGTGCCCACCCCTGTTCTCTAGTATGTAGCTGTACCTGAGTCTTGTGCCAGTTGAAGCAGTGGTCCCTGTAGTGGTACAGTGCAGTCTTGTAGCACTGCTGTTGGGTCAGAGGCGTCCTGCTGTTGACGATGTCTTGAGCTTTGACTTTGTCTCCGGTCACAGTGTGAACGATCTGGAACATGTTGTCTGCCAAAATTTGTCTGATCTGAAAAAATATAACAAACCAGTATGTTTATGTATAGAAGAAAATTTATAGATTTGATTTTTAGATAGATTAGAGATATATAATGAACAGTCAACCATAGTTACTAATAAAATCAAGATAAAAAAGTAAGAAGTAAGTAATCACAAACCCATGCAGCAAATCCCAAAAAATCTAATTCTCCTTCTGAATAAACAATATATTAATGTACAATTGTAATGGCTGCAAGATTTCATTGGCAAGTCAACCATTGTTACTACTGAAATGGATACAAGAGGTCTGAAGAAAGTAGTTTAGACGTAACGGTAAACTGTATGCCTCCTTATATCACTAGGGATGTAATGATATCCAAATCTCTCAGTACAATATTTTCACAATATGCATATCACTGTTTATTGCAATATTTTGTCGAGTCTAACAGAATTGTGAATATGCTACTTTTCCTTTTGACAAGCCTTTGGTTTTGTCATAATCAAAAGAACTAAGGCTTAAAAGTGCTTAAAGACTTTAAACTTCTTACTGTAGGTTCTTTTTTAAGACAATACGGTAACATGTATTTACCTTGCTGACATGTTTCGGCTGCTAGCTGCGAGCCATCTTCAGAACTGTCACTGTGTTGATGGTGACGTGTCGTATATCAGCTGTTGTTACTTCCTGTAGTCGTGGTCAGCCTGATTGACCTGGCAGGTTGCTCAGATGGACCACCCCTCCCCTCGCCCGGTGGTCTCTGGAGGAGGGTGTCCCCGGTGTGTGAAAGGAGGAACGCTCTGTCATCACGGTTAATGCTGTCCGTGCCTCGTTTTCTGATTTCAATGGCCTCCCTGATCCATCGTTTGAACTTGTTGTTTCCCGATCCAATGACCCGTGCCCCGTCCCAATCCATAATGTGGTTATTTCTTTTACAGTGGTCTGATATGGCGGATTTTAGGTTTTCCTGCAATGCTTTGTCTTTTTGTGTTCTGGTGTCCCTGATGTTTCCTTTTCACATTCCTTTTGGTGTTCCTTTTTTCGGATGTGAAAAGCCCGGCCTGTTTCCCCTATGTATGTTTTATTGCATGATTTGCATTGGATTTCGTAGATGGCGTTGCATTTTTGTTCTTGTGGGATTCTTGTGGGATTCAGGAAACGAGGCACAGACAGCATTAACCGTGATGACGGAGCGTTCCTCCTTTCACACACCTGGGACACCCTCCTCCAGAGACCACCGGGCGAGGGGAGGCGTGGTCCATCTGAGCAACCTGCCAGGTCAATCAGGCTGACCACGCCTACAGGAAGTAACAACAGCTGATATACGACACGTCACCACCAACACCGGTGACAGTTCTGAAGATGGCTCGCAGCTAGCAGCCGAAACATGTCAACAAGGTAAATACACGTTACCGTATTGTCTTAAAAAAGAACCTAAGAAGTTTAAAGTACATAAGAAGACAAAATGAACATCTTCGGTTTGCTTAAAGACTTGCCTAAAAACTGCCTAATTAGCTGATAAAGCACATATTAGTAACTTTTGGTCTTAGGCTGGGTATCCTCTTGTGACCAGTTGATAGTGGACAGACGCACACAGACACACACAGACACACAAACAGACACAGACGCACACAGACACACACAGACACACACAGACACACACAGACACACACAGACACACACAGACACTTTATAACTTTAACTATGATAAATTACCTTGAGGTGTATGTTTATCTCCATGAGTAGACCCTTTGCCTCCATGATGTCGTTTGAAGCCATCATCTTCCTCTTGAGGATGGCCAGTGGGACGTCAGGTGAGGGGGTGAGGTCGGGGTTGGAGATAGGGGGCAAAGGGACGGGGGCAGGCTGAGACACGGCTTTGGGACCACCCTGAAATTTGATCACTGTCATGTGGGACTGAGTCTGAATAGAGAGGAACAAAAGCAGGTTAATGGTTTAGTAACATAATAATAAGTTTAAGTAAGCTTTAAAAAAATATATTACCTTGTTGCCAAACTGCTGGACATGGCTGGTGTTTGTGTGGCTCTTTACAATCTTGAACTGTTTCTGCAATGTCTCTTTGGTCAAGTCTTCCTAAAAAATTAAAAGATAAACAATATATAGATGAGCAAATTTCATTACCACCTAAACATGTTTTATTAATTATTTTATTCCTGTTTTATTAATACAGGAAATACCTGCTTAATGTAGAAACTCAATGTATAATGTAAAGCTACAATGCAAAGCATAAAACTATAAATGTAATAGAAATGTAACTGATGGAACAGATGGAACAGACTGTTTCTTACTGACTAATATAAGCTTTACTTGAACTCAAATGTAAAATGTTATATTCAAGTAGGGGGGCTTTTTTCATTTTTTTGAAATATATGCTGTATGCTTCTGTTTACATAAAATGTACCCTAAAAAATAAACAAAGTCAAGAAAAAAAGGTTAACATTTTCTAAAGCAAGCAAAGGTTACATACGTTGTAAAACTAATGGAAAAACTTCCAAATGTTTCTATAACATGACTATCATAAGATCATCTGAGGTATGTTCAGGTTTCCCCCATTCAAAGAGGAGACTGGATGTAAAGTTGACTCACCATGTCAGAGTCCTCCATCCAGTTAACGCTGTACCAGTCGCCCAGATACGTGTCCCTTTTCTCATCATAGTAACAGGCGTAGGACGACTCGTGGTCATTGGCTGCAGTGGTCGCATAAACTATACAGAGTATAAAGAGAACAAAAAAATTATACTTTAACAGTTAGTAGTGCAGATTTTCATGGGCAAATTGTACAAATCACAAACACATTAATTAACATTTTCTATCAAATACGTACAGCCTTCTTTTGTGGAAAAATTAGCTGGAGCAACATTTTGGGATGACAGTTGAAAACTAGCAATCAAATCAGATTATGGGTCCAGACTTTCTAAGCCATACAGTTAATTCTGCACATTATCTGACCATGTGAAAATCTCTTTCTTATTCTTAATAGTGAATGTATTTTCATAACTTTTTTTTTCCCTGTATTGTTCAATGTCAGGTTTATCAACAGTATAAACCTCTCTCCATCTATAGATAATAAACCCATTTGCAGTGTGGTTGTAACATCACATGAGGAGCAGCACATGACAGTGATCTGCCACAGTACACAAGACTCAACCTTGACTCAAACACAAATGTGAAACTATGAGGTAAAGTCCACACCCAATCTGCTGCATCAGTGGGTAGTGAGTAAAAAGGTTAAAATGGCTGTTTATGCAGAAATCACATGAGACAGAGAAATGATAAAAGAAGTCAATAACTGATGGTCACGTGTAGTCTAGGAACAATGCTTTGACAGCACTTTAAACTTGGCCTTTTGTATTAGAGAGATTCTCATTTTTTTTAAAGACCTAATTAAAGATGCACTATGTCACTTTTTCTGACTTTTTTTGACCTATTAATTTATTTGATTACATGTGTAGCTCAAAATTTTTTTTGAAAAACAATCATGCTTATTGTGAGTGGGGTCACCTCTCCACAGATTTGAAATGTAACTTGGCCTGGTGGCGCTAATTGCTCATCTCTATGAGAATGGAGAAGTTCAGTGCCTTAGTTTGGATCATTTGAGGCAAAGCAATAACATCTGAATGGCGACAAGCAGTTGGCATACCCTCCACCAGAAAAGTGACATATTGCACAATTAAAACCTAAACATTTTCAAGAGTTCTTTGTGTTTACGCTCACTGTCCATGTTTAAATTGTTTAGAATCTGTAAAAAAATATTAACCATAGTGCATATTTAAAAGTAATTGAAGAAGTATCAACATCCCCTAACTGGAAACATTGACTGAATGGGGTAGAAGTTCCTGTCAGTTTAATGATTCACTATGACGCAGAAAGACATGATTTGTTTTAGTGAATCTGACTGGAAATGATTTTTAACTATTATGTACCGTCAATATCCTCGGGTAGGTTTGTCATCATTGATCCAGACTCACAGGCTTCAATGTACAACACCATCTACAAAAACATAATTCAGGGTTAATTTATCACAGAGACTTGTTAAGACTTGTGTAGTAATCACAGGACTTTACCTTTCTGTACATCTTATTGTCATGCATGTACCTGATGGCTGCTTGGAGTTCGTCCACTGTAAGCTGAAAAAATTTATATAATTTGAAAATACAGATACAATGATTTAATAGTATTTGAGTGTTTGTTCCTATATTTTTATTAGACCCACAACTCAGACATGGTAGAGTTCATATTTATATTCAAGGTTTACAGATGCCAGCAGCAAGCAGACTTGAAGCTTCAAGGACAGTAGCCAACAAAGAAAACCATCCACTAAAACAGCTTTGTTTAAAGAAAATCTAGAATCACCAATTTAATATATACATGTTTTTTGGATGTTGAAAAGGAGGAGAGAGCAACTTTACTTATCTTAATATAGAATTGTATTGTTTATTTGCCATCTGTAAGAGTTAAGACAATGCCAATATTGTCCACTCAATTATGTTGTTAAAAAGTGTAAAAATGTCTTCTAATTTTAATTCCTTATCCAGTAGCCTTGTTGTTCTATCACCACTAGATTTAAATCAAGAATATATCAGGACTATTCCAGGTCTAATCTAGGGCTGAACTAGGAATAAAAGTGGACTATAGTTCTTCACAAGAATTTATCCAAAGAGGGACAAAAAATGAACTCTAAATTAGGAAAACCTACATACCGAAGAGCTGTCTAAGTACACCTGAAGGAGCTCGTATACTAAGCACTGTGATAGTTATTATAACCAGTCCGACGAGGGATTTACATTAGAAACACAGCCACAGATATTCAGGTGACTTTGTGTCTAAAAATAGGCCACTTCAACACCTGTACTTTCCCCTTTAGACTCCAATCACATGACTAAACATTTGTACTTTTTGATATTTAGAAACATGCTGATAAGTTTGTGGTGACTGGTGGTGGTGCACTGTGGGTAAATTAACTGCTTACATCATCACTGGGAAAGGCCAGGATGCCAGGAGCGCCGTGATCAGTGAAGTAAATGAACACATGATCTTTGGGGCCACTGTAAAAAGAGTGTGATGTTAGGACACGAATGAAACCAGTTTAACAGGAATGAGGCTACATGACAATCGTGACTTGAGGGTTGCAGAATAGAGGAAATGTCATTCATACAAAGATTTCCTGATAAAATTCAACCAGTACTTTTCTCTTGTTCGGTTGGAAAGGGGCAATAGTTACACAGTTAAAACAAAATAAAAAAGACAATTCACCCAAAACCTAAAAGATTCTTTTCAATAGACAAGGAGGAGGGTTTTTGCTAAAGGATACAAATGTTATGTGTAACTCAAATGATCTTGATTATAATTACATACACAGTATTACTACTGCATTTTATTATGCATTAGGCAGAACAATAAAGTTCTACTGTATTCCAAAAGGACTATTAACAAATTTAAATATCAAATTGGTGGGTCATATCCCAATTTCCATGTTTAAAGAAATTATTGTTGTTCTTGTGTGACTTGCCTCTTCAGTACTTTTCCAGATCCTCCTTTGACACTTGCAGAGTCGCCCTTTAACACGGCCAGGAAGTTATGAGGGGTCACAGCCTGCAGAGATATAAATCTATGTTAACGCCACTAACTTTTTATACAGAAATCCCTACTGTTAATTGTGGTTACTAAAGTATTACTAACTATTTTTACCTGTCCAGTGTAATCTTTGGGCACTCCCTTGTAGACATCGGTGCCATTGGGCCTGTTGATGATTTCCCCTGGGGTGGGGTTACTGCACAAAAACATCAGAGTCAGGTTCAGAGAAGGAAGTGTGAAAAGCTGAGACAAACAAAGAAAAACAAAGAAAAAGTGTCAGGTTTTTAACCAAATCAGATGACTATTGATTAAAAAATTTAACCAACTTAGCAAATAACACAAGTGAGTCATTGTGGCTAATTGACTTTTTTTTTAATCTAGCCACAATAAATAATTTTATTGTTAGAGGTATCAGGGTATAGCATTTGGCACTCATGAGTGTTATGATCCCATTTGAACCAAAAACTGAGAAATACTCCAATATGGAAGACATTATATTGAACATATATTAAACAAATAGTTTATAAAGCAATGGCCTATGTTTGAGTGTAATGCTAATGGCCAAACCCAGTGGATGATTAATTGCGGAGACTGTATAGAGAGAAATATCATCAGATAAAGCATATGAATCAGGTTAGTCATTGTTTCACTCTGTTGTTTAATTGCAGGTTAATGATTGACCAAAGAAAACACTAAGCCATAGCAATGGCATCGTCTTTAAATCAGAACTAATATATTTGATTTATGAATGATGATGCCCAATTATGATTGATGATGAACTTGAACTCACTTTAGAAAAACTGTACATCTTTGATACCCTTTTTGAATGTAACTGGCAATGAAAAAATATGCAAAGTCTCACAATCAAATATCCCTAGTCTCTTACTGTATGCAGTATGCTGTATTTAAGCCTTTATCAATTAACACGTAATAACCTGCTTAAGTTCATATACCTAATGTAAACTAGTATTAACTCTTTCACAATAAAAGATACAAAACAAGCCATGGTAAAATGAGAAGTCACCCACATAGAGCCTCTTACTATTGTGAAGGCAACAGTCTTATTCAAATTACCTTTTTTTTTTTTTTTTTTTTTTACATTGACCTATTTCAGGATGTACTTTCCGTTTTACTTCTGTATGCACGAGCCTGTCTGTAATATTTCTGCTGATACAAAGTGGAGCAGTTAAATGAGTTTCTTGTGACTCTTGGACCTAAATTCAGCCATGGCTGCTCTTCACACAGAGACAGCACGGCAACATGAGACATAAGCTTTGGCTGTGCTGGCATGCTACAGGCGTAAAAGTAGAGCGTTGAGGATTCAGAGTTACTGATTTACAATCACTATTGCTTTGTTTGCTGATTTTAATGATCATTAACAAAATAAACAAAACCAACCACATGTATAAAGCAGCAGTTGGCAATGGTACAGTTCTACTAAGATTCAGTTTTAGAACTGTTTCTTTTAAATGACAAAAGGTTCATATCCTGTTTGCTTTGCCCTGGATATTATGCATTTTACTTTTCCCGAAATGAATGCCAAGTTTTGGCAAGTTAGGTCATAATTATGCACCACCTCTAAACATGTATTTTTTGTCAACATATTAAACAAACCTATGTGAAAAACTCAAACGAGAAAATGTTGCTTTTGTTTAGGTTTGTTAAGATAAAAATAAATACTACAGAATTTGATCTTATATTTACTATAAATAACAAAATATTTTTAGGTCCAGGACTAGGAGGAATTTTAACTGTTAGCTATGTATAGCAATTCTAAAAGTTTGCAATCAAGCCCTAAAGTAATCCTGATACCCAAGATCCTGCTTTATAACCATGTAATTAATGTTGTAAAAGACAGAATGAGATGAAAATAACCAGTGAGACTCACGCTTCATTTTGTGCCAAGTCATCATACATCATAACTATAATGTTTTCGTCTGGGATACCGTTCTTGTGGACAATCTGGTAGGCATGGCACGCATCGGCCTACAAGAAGAAAATACAGATATAATAATAATTATTAAGCAAATACACCCGTGCAATTAATGGAATTTTAATGATGATCAGATTCAGTCACTTCTAATTGTTAATGATACACCTGGGTCTTTCTACTCTTTAATGTAGTCTTTTTAAGACACAACCAATCCTCTGTGTGCCGTCTTTTGCTATTACATTTTAAATTACATTTTAATAATTTAAACTTTAGTTGGACACATGTTTACTCATATCTTTAACAGAATACGCTCATTCATTCAATTTGTTATAACAACAGTATGAGATGAATGACACTGAAATCAAGAACAACCTTATTAGCCCATTGCTGATCTGTCAGAAACAAAAGTTACTTCCATATTTTACTGTTGCATTTACCTGATGTCTGTAGTTGTACCATCCATTGGAGCCTGCTACGATCACCACCCAGTGTTTCCCCCCGTCTACCTCCTCTTCCTCCGGGGCAGGGAAGGCACAGACCAGCCCCAGACCGAGCAGGGCGAAGAAGACCGATTTAAACATCTCCTCTCCCTTTTGGATGTCCTTTATGGATAAAACAACGGATTACTATTGCCCAAGCGCCCTGGACATACAGATTAACCTATATTTAGTGAGACTGTTTAAATAAAAAGACAAAAAGACAGCGACGGCTCCCAACTAAACAACCCAAGCAAGCCACATGACTTGTTTAGTCACATGTCGATGATATCTCGGAAGCTAACGTTAGTACAACACCTCTTAAAAGAATAAATCGTAGAATAATAACTTAACTTCTCCATGAAGGACTGCCTGTTTCAAGGGTTGATTATAAAGCACTAATTACCAATTTTTACCTGTTTATGAAGAGTTGACAAGGTAGATTTGGGGAGAAATCTACGAGAATATCCTCCTATGGAAACTTATATCCGACGGGACAACGGTCGCTGGAATGCTCCGGTATCAGCCAATCAGAAAGCGTGGTGGGCCGGACCTCACCGTAAAAAAAAATCAGATGATTTTTATTTTTATTTTTTGTATTTTCTTATATATTTTGTATTTTTTATATATTTTCTTATATATTCTTTTTAAAATAATAATTAAAAAAAAATAAACAGAAGATATAGCATTTACATTTTGATACATTGATTAGTTCATAATTATGATCCATAAATTGTATCAAGTAAAATATTTGTATTTACAGCACAACTTATAAACCCCTGTCACTACTAAAATGTTCACGAGACAAGTTGCCAGTCTGCATTTTTTGCCCTACTTTACCTTATCAATCCCTTCAAGTTGTAAAAAGATCACCTGCAAATCACAGGTTTGTCACAGGTTGTGATTCAGCTAAAATCAAGAATATCAAGAATATGTCAACGAATACATTTGATTTATATTGTTTTAAATTTGTGTGCAGACTAGACCCAGCACATAAAAATCAGGCGTTTTCCAATGCAGGACAAAAATAAACATATATGGCTTATATTAAAAACACAATATGGCACAAAAACTAAAAGGAGAGAAGTCAAAGTTGTAAGCAATAAATCAAACTTTTATTCCTTATAGAAAAGAATTAAGTTAAATAGTCAAACAGTCCTTCAAAAAGTTGTTTTCAACCTATGGTCCGTAATACATTAACCTTTGTCATAAAATGAAAAAAAGATGTAACAAAGTGTAAATACTATTTTCACAGTAATAAATATCCAAAACAAATCTTTTATACATTGACATTATATATATATATTTTTGAATATATATATATATAGATAGATATAGATATAGACATACAGTAAAAAGTTATTTTCAAGTTTATCAAACATAACAAAACTGAAAACAGACAGATGATTGCATTTTTCATTCCCAAGGCATCGTTAACCATGGCCATTCAGAGTCTATGAAATAAATAAACGTGATATTATTAAAGATTGTAGTGCATCACTGTAAATAAAAGGGAAAAAAAATACATAGTGCAAGTTCTTTTTGCGCAAAATAAATCTCAATTAATCCAAAGGGAATGACAACAAAAAACACAAGGTTGGCCACAGTTCAGTAAAGTCTCAGACCCCAATGGGACCTCTTCACGTCTCTGTCTTGGCAAAACAAAAATAAGCTTAAACATAAAAAATATTGTCAAATACGAAAAAAACAGGCTTTTTGGCAAAATACTTTTAAGGACAAACAAACAAGAAAATCAACACACATTCTTAGCTATAGGTTGTGTTTACAATTGTAGGTTTTTCTTTTTTAATAACTGGAGGAGGGCAGAAGCTGATAAACAAATATTTAAAAATGAGCATAACAGTATTTAACCTGATTATATATTATTTATACATCAACTCAGTAATTTGTGCTCAGATAGAAAACTTTGTGCCTGTTTTATTTCTGTTGATAAGGCCCTGTAATTATTGAAATATTAGCCATGAACACTGCCAAAAAGATTGACTCATTTGCAGTAGATTCAACCACATAATTTTTGCCTGTTCACGTCTTATTTTATTTAAGTCAAAAACCAACAAACAGAAATAGAACATTGAAATTGCCGTTAAAATTCCCTGCCCTCCTTGTCAATCTTGTAGTGACATCACAAGCATACAACCCATTTGCTAATCTAAAATAATCAATGATTCGAAATGCATAGAACTAAACCAGTAGCATCAATAAATTTAGAGTTGTTGACTGTCATGCAGCATTTAGATGAAAAGCAAGGCAGATAGTGTGACAGATGCACTGAAGGATGCTGGGTAAATGAATGGTACTGCCTCTGTTTTTGCACGGTTCCCTGGCTCCTGTCCCCCTCAGCAATCAGGACCTGGGAGAGGGGGGAAGTCCCGGTCCGAAAACCTGCAGAAATGTGCTCGCCTCAAACCTCGGCCCCCAGTTCAATGACCCCCGTCTCTATAATGGGCACTAGCTTATCATCCACCTGAACCAGCAGGATGGTCTTGTCGATATGGGAGCGGTTAGCTGGGTCACGGCTACAAGGCACCCACCGGTGAATCACCTGAAAGAGACAGTGAGGCTCTGTGAAAAACAGGTGAAATTAAAAATAAATGGAAATTTTGAACAGCTGTAAACTATTACTTCTATTTATAATAGAAGTTAACAGATATAAGACTTGAATAAAATAAACAACTCCAGGTAGAAGTGGCAAAATTGTAATAATATGCCTCTGTAGTTTGTAAATTGTGATCACGTAAAGTGTGAACTTTCAAAAGAAGTAGTTAGTAAATGAAAGCTAATTAATTAACAATTGTGACCTAAAAAAAATTACATTATTAATCTGTTGATATTTCCCAGTCCAAACTGTATGTTTTAGACAAGGAAACATCTTTATGACATCATGATGTCATATTTTTTGTATTATATAATTCCATTAATGCAATCAATGTTTTGGTGAGATTAGTAATACTTTTTTTTTGTACGTACATGTCCTTCCATGCCCTCTAGGGGGCTCCATTCCCTCCAGCAGGTCCGCCCTGCTCTCAGTCTCATGGTTTCATCTGGCCACTGCAGCTCCTTCCTCTTCGACAGGTGAATGTTCTCCAGCACCTGACTCACATCCACAATCTGAGGGCAACAAAATACACTGAAATATAATGGTGTATTGATGCTTTGATATGCCTGATGCTTTCTTGATTTGTGTCTAAATATCATATTTCATCACTGTCTGTTAATACAGTCTCAGGTATATATTGTATATTGTATTTATTGCAAATGATTTCAAAGTACAAAAAATATTTTGTGAATCCAATTGTTGAAAGGAATATTCAAAACCTTATAAGAAAACAGCCCTATAACAGGTTGTCACACAGCATTGTACTTAATGATGTTGAAATATTAAGTGTAAAACAGACTTAAAGGGACCAGACAATATTTACACGTGGTCTATGGTGCTCACCTGCACTCTGTATGAGATGTCATCCCTGCGCACAGTGGCCACAGTTGGGTTGTGTTGCTGTGGGTGATGATGATGATGGTGGTGATGATGGCTCAAAGGGTCTGTAACAGCGCTGCACAGACTGTCATTGCCCAAGAGCCCCACCAGTGTGGTCCTTTTACAGGGGGGGATGCTGTGACTGGAGAGGGAGGAGGATGGGCCAGAGGGATCGGAGGTGGAGCCCAGACGGAGGTGCAGGGTGGTGGGCAGAGCACGCAGGGACAGCTGGCTGGTGGAGGAGCGTCGGCAGGGCTCCAGGCCGGTGGTGGAGGTGCGCAGAGATGAGTGTCTGCTGCTGCTATAGCGATAAGACGAAGACTGAGAAGCCATGGAAGCTCTGGCCGGAGAGTGACGCACCAGACTGGACTGTACAGACTGGGCGCTCTGACTAGTGCCTGGAAACAGAGAAATTATTATAACTGCAACTAATCAGATTATTGTAACTGATCAATTATTTGAATACCAGTCGATTACTGTTATCTGTACTGTAAACAGACTAATACATTATGTAGAAAGAGATAGGATCATTGTTTAATAGCACAGGAATAATACAGTTTGTAATTTTGAAGAAAGATGCCATCAGATGTTATCCTTGTTAATGTGGTAAAATTTTAAAAATGCATTAAAATGTACACAGAACTTATTATTTGATCTTCTAGTGTTAAGCAAAACTCACTGGTGCTTATTGCAAGAACTGGAAAAGATCTTAACCTTAAGAGACAGAGTAAGCAGAATACAGAATACTCAGCTTTCAATGACTGATACAGACACTCCTTCTCCTTACAATGTACTAATAATAAACCATATTGTTTTTCCTCCCTCAGTCAGCATTACTTTCTTATTTTTTCTGCATTTTCTTCCTCTGAGGTTTGAACATAAACTAAACCTTACTACAATGGGTATAAAGGAGCCTTGTATCTTACCCAGAGGATGTGGAGGGTAGCTGAGCGGCAGTGAGGGTCCGGACATCCCACTGTGAGACACTGAGCTCTGCTGAGAGTCCCCCGCCGTCCCGTTCCCACTGGACAAGCCCCCTGCATCTGAGTCCTCTATGTTCCCCCCACTGTTACAGCCTGCACCACAGCCCTTACGTAACCTGACGAGGGGAGAAAGGAGTGAGAGGTGAAAATGTGCTCGTGTACTTAATGCAAAAAGTGTGTAATTTTTTTTTTTTTTTATTGGGACTGTGAAGTTATATTGTGAAGAAAAGACTTCTTCTTCTTGTCAGTCTGTCTTTGTGTAAATGAATGTGATTTCTTCCTGAGACCCAGACCAGTCATTAACATATGTGCAGACACAACTGTCTCCACCCTCAGGAAGCCCGTTGTTGTCTTCAAGTGTAAAAGTTCATTAACTCATGTCTGTGAAACCTGTGAAACCAAACCTCTGCTTTGATATCTATGTAGCCTTGTAATTCTGATATAAAGAGTCTGATGTTCTGGGAAAATAGGGGATACATGGAGAGTTACTTGGGGGAGACACCGAAAGGCTGTTGGTCTCTGGCCAGGGCAGGCCTAGGCCATGTTCATATCTGTAAGAATAAACCTTTTTCTGTATTTCAAAAACTCAGCAGGCTTCGCAAATGGATATTTTGCATCAAAAGATAAATATTTTTTCCACAACAGGGACATAAAAATCTGAATTTGGCCAGAGAAGGTCACCAGTCAATGTAATATAAGGTTTTCAATATTTTTTTGATATTTCATGCATTTATTTGACAGAATAGATAGAAATGATGATGAGATAGCAGCCGATTAGTTGTTATGAATTTCTTAGTGTAATTACTATAGGTACTATTTCACATATTTTACCAGTGTTACGAATGTTGTTAAAAGCAACATACCATTTTAGGTTTTTTTTATTTTATTTTTCAACATGCATCTATTCTTACAACTAACCTATGCCAAGTGCTGACCACAAAGTTGCGTATGTTGGCGATGCTGATGGGCCCCCCCAGGATGTGTCCGAGCTGGGGGTGGGAGTTGCAGTAGGATGTGGTCAGGGGGGAGACATAGATGGGGTATCCGATCGGTTGGTCACAGGAGGAGTTGATCATGTTCCTCAGAGCCTGTTTGGCGTTTTGGATACTTCCTCGTTCAGGGTTTCTATTTCGGAGGAAGACGAGCTCCTGTTGTTGTCCTGCCCAGAGACCACGCACACACTCCTTATTCACCTGCAGCAATAAGAGAGAAGGTTATATGTATTTACGAAACACAATTACAACAAAAACATGATTCTCTGTAGAGGTAATTATTTAACACAAAATTAATTTAACAGGTGTAGGTTTTTTTGCAATGACTAAATTTATTGAAGTGGATTATTAAACCTCTTGATGACTTAAAATTCTCATCTGTTTTGATTGTTTAGTATTTATATATTAGGCTAAACAAAGATTGTGTTGTAATTTTAGAATTTAAGACCAAAAACATTAAATTCATGTCAACAATGGAATCTGAATGGCAGCAGAAATGTCTTGATTTCAAAAACACTGGCCAGATGACCTCCTCTGAAACTTAGATTAGGTTTTGTAACGCTGATTGGCTGCAAGCATAACTTTTCTAACGCATACTTTAGTGTGTGTTTAGTTCCTCAGACATATTTGTAAAAAACAAACAAACAAACAAACAAACAGACAGACTCAGGCGAAAACATAACCTCCTTGGCGGAGGTAACAATCCAATATATCTTCATGAGCTGTAACCATAGAACTGGAACTGAAATCTGGAAAGTGAACCCAAGATGACGTCGTATTGTTTTCAATGGCCTGAATTTTACTTCTGCTTCCTGAAAATTGGTCTTATGCAGCAAAAACATGTGACATCAGAAACGTGCAGCTCTGAACAATCAGAGCGCTAGCTGCTAGAGCTGCGCTAGTGCGGGCTCAGAGCAGGGCTAGGCTAACTCTTACAAAGCTAACTTTTAGGCGGTTTGATGATTTTAAATTTATAAATAAGAATAAGTTCATATTGTAAAAATACAAAAGAATCCCTACAAAAACCGACATTTATGAAAGCTGTCAATGCCCTATCAGCCGAACACGGGCAGTTTGATCTCACAAAAAATGCATTGTGCACTATGGGACAATTCTTTTTGGGCCAGAGCTCCCGGGAGCTGCAGTACCAATGGAGTGGCCACTAATTGATCTCACTCATGGACAGAGGGGGAGTGTCTTATCCAGTTCTTATTATAGATCCATGACTGTAACTCTGTCCCATACCTTGATGACCCTGAAGCTGAGGTAGTGCCTGTTTAACATGATGATTTTGTACTCATTGGTTCCTTCATCAAGGACGTGGCGCAGGGCGAGCAGAGACTGGGCGTTGGACAGCACGGCGCTCCTCCAAGCGGGGTCTCCCTCGTGAGCGATCACCAGGTTCTGCTGATGAGACGAGATGGCCTCATACAGGACCGCTGGCTCCTCGTACTCATCTGGAGAGGTGAAATGGTCCTGGGAACAAGACAGAGGTTAAGGTTAAAGACAGAAAAGAAAATAAGAGTGTGTGTCCAACTAGTGTGAACACATCCTTGTAAAACCTGTTTATAAATTAACGTGTCATAAATCTCAAATACACATTCGCAATATGAAACCTACGGCATATGATTATATATATATACATACCATAAGATGTCTCACTGGCTCCATTAAGAAGAAACTATTGTGCAATAAAATTGTATTTATGGCAACAATCTGAACCACAAGACTTCACTAAACTTGAATTTTCTTTTTGGACAGCAATTTTGTACATTTTCCTAGTCTCCATCACAATTCAATTCACTTCACAGATTTCTAGCTGTATTTTCCATCAAATCCCATTGCTTATACATAGCACATTTATCCATCACACTGACCTGGTGCAGTTTGAGGGACATTCTGATTCCAGGCACCACCACTTTTCGGAGCAGCTCCATGTCGGCGAAGATCCACTCATCTCTGATCGAAGAGATTCGGAAATCTCCCTTAAATAAAGCATGAAGTCCAAACAGGAAGGACTCCAGGTTACTGCAAGGGGGAAGAAAAAAAGTTAGTAACTCTAATGGCTTCTAAAATATTTATTAATTGGAAAAAAGGCTAAGGAATTCTATATGAGCATAACACAGATTATAGACTCTATACAGATATGACATAGAAAGATTATACAAAAGCTATCACAAATTGGATTTTTAGTTATTTAAATGTGCATTGTACAACTATTTTTCTTTTTTAGCAATTTATCAATCAATCTATTATCAATTTGGGGTTAAATTATTATTATTATTAAAAGTAAAAAAACCTGGACATGTGATGAGCGGCTGTTCCTAGAGCTCTCCGTCCCAGGACACACAGACCGAAGCACAGCAGGACCAGAGCAGAGTCCTTCTCAGACTCCAGAGGCTGAGGCAAAAACACAGACTATAACAGCGAGAATATAACAGCGTAAATATTTAAATTAATGAGATAGTCCTGGATCAGTAATCTCAATTTAGACCTGAGTGAGTAGGTTATGTACAACCTATTATTATTTAATTTTGATTTAGTCTGCTATGAGCCTAGTTTAGTTATTAATGCATTTGTTTTATGTATTACTTCAACAGATGCTCGACGTTGCTGTGTTAATTCATGCATTAATCATTCATTGACCATATTGCATGATGGAAGGTTAATTCATTGCCACAGTTGGTCGTGATCATCAATCTGCCCCAACAGCTTCTTCAACTACCACCAATCTCACACACAAACCACATTCATACATAGAGTAAAGTGTCTTGCCCAAGAGCACAATCATAGTATGCACTGGTTGGAGTTGATATTGACCCACCACCTTTGGATTTATGGGCTAACTCTAATTACTGAGCCAGTTCCACTTCAGGAAGTGTTGTATATAGTTTTTTTTTGCACCTTGGTCCTTCGCGAGTTGCAGTACTGGATCCAGCCCAGGTAGACCCCACAGAAGCTGTCCCGGGAGATCCCAGCCAGTCTGTGGTCGTAGTCCTCGTCAATGTTGGGGTTAAAGGTTGGGTCCAGATCCACGTAGTTCCTCTCAGTGCAGCCCCTCAGACCGTCTCGCATGGTTTCATTGGCCAACCACTCCTCCAGTTTGGGGGACTCCACAACATAGTAGATAATGCCCTGAGTGGGAAGGAAAATTATCATATTTGGGAAGTAATAGTTTGAACAAATTTGGTTATCTCAGGTTTGTACACAATTTGCTAGCTCATCATCACTGTACTAATAACTAGATGCTACTTTTGAATACTAGAAACTACTACAAAGTCTGTAGAAACTCAAAATGACCATTGTTCAATTTGAACACAAGATTGTAGTGTAAATCATATCTGGCATATGTGAACACATTCTTATAGACTTTACTTGTCAAGTCAAGTTATTTTCATTTGCCATAGTTAAAGTACTCATGGAGCCCTACATGTCACTGACCTTGACATAGTAGGTGGTGAGAATCCTCCTCAGATCAAACACCTGCAGCATTGAAGCAGCACTGTTGTCTGTGATGCTGTAGCCTTCCAGGACATACTTCGTGACCAGGACCTCCCACGCCAACCAGCGCTGCCCGAATGCCGCGTTAAATGAGAGGAAGTGAGGCAGGTGTCCCGGCTCGCAGCAGCAGCAGCCCTCGTCCTCCTCTACGCCCTCCGTGATGGCCTCCACCTCCCTCTGCTGACAGTATGTGCCTGTGGAGGAGATACAGAGGATTTTTTTTAATGTTTCATAATATATTAGTAAATCATTTGGACAGAAAAACATAAACAATCACAAATTTAGATTAAATATTACAACAGAAAAATAGAGTAAAGTATTCCAAGTATTATTTTACTGATGAGCATAATAAATTTGAGATGTAAAAAGTACAGTAAAGTATATGTATATGTTTTTACACCGTCCAACCTTTAAAAACTAGTGTGCCTTGACAGATTACCAAATAGTTTGAGTTTACTGTATTACACAGTCATTGAATGTAATAACTGGAAATTTTGAAGTCCTCTCAGCAAACAGAAAACACACTAAAGGCCACCACACACTACAGGAGAATTTGCCCGATTTTGCCTGTGATTTGCTTCTCCCCGAGTATGAGGAGGCGTGACCCAACTTTGTGTCCTCGTGTGCGATTTTGAAGCGGCTGCGCTCCTCATGTGTGTGGTGTCAGTGTGACTCTGAGCTCCTCTGTCAGATCATAACAACCAAACATCAGCAACGCTATGATAACAACCAATAAAACAGAGAGTGAGGGGCAGAGGAGTGACCTACACAGAGACACAAGATACAAACTCGGGATATAGCAAAAATAATGAGAAGACTTTATTACTCACCTCTCATAAAATGTTAAATTTAAAGTTCAGCATCTCATCCACATTATCCATAGAAACTGTTCTCTGCAAATAATGACATCCAGTCCACAAAACTGTGCTATTAATCCAGTTTGAAGCGTAAAAAAGTTTGAAAGTAAAAAGCGAGAGTAGCTCCTCACGTGTGTCTGTTTACGTCCACAGAGAGCACGAATCGGGGTGAAGCTGCAGATTAGCGATAGGAACTCTACTTCCTATGTACTTTATCGCCAATGTTTTATGCTTAAAAAATCATGTATCTGAAGTATTGCACCACATTTCACAAATAATAATAACCCAGTTTTAACTTGTATCTAAATTAACTAACTAACTAGCACAAGTGCAGTGCTCTGATCTTTTGAACACTTAAGAATCTCAAAGCGAGTGGTTTTACTGTAGACAGGAAACAGCAGACGAAATCGCGCTCACAACTTTATAGCCTGTGATACGCTGTCATATCCCGCTGCAGTCTTTGCGATCGTAAATTTTAAGTCTCTTAAGATTCTCCTTGTGTCTGTGGTGTGCGCGTTTTGTCGCACGTTTAAAAATTGTTTAAGACCGAAAAATCTTGTAGTGTGTGGCAGCCTTAAAACATTTACTTATTTACTTATCCAAGGATTTCAGAATGATGACAATCTAGGGTCTTTGCCATAGTTACAACAATATGAAACAAAATATTATATCTTTTGATTGGGGAAAAAATCCTCAAAATCTTGCATCGCCCAAAGCTTAAAATCCCATACTTATTTCACTTAGCTCATGTGTGTGCCTCACCTCTGAACTCCAGGCCTCTGAGTTGAAAGGTCACCAGTCCATTGCCGATCTCGATGAGGTGCACCAGGGCGTTGAGATAGTCCGAGGCCAGAATGAAGCAGTCTCCGGTGCTGAAGTTTCCCCAGCGACCGAGCAGCAGGTCCCCACACAGACTGTGCTGCAGCGACCGTGTCAGGTGCTCGTAGAAGATAGAGTTTAAGTTGTTGTCATCAGAACCTGGAAATGGAAAAAATGTCATTCATGTTTGTGATGAACCATTCATGTTGTGATCAATATAGTGATCTATATTGATCTAGGTGCCAGTTACTTGGTCCCAGTAGCTTAGCAGCCCTTTATCAGTACAAATAACAATAATAGGTATAGGACTGTTATATGCAGCAAATCATATGAATAAAACAAAATATTACTTTGTATTATTATTTTTATTTGTAGTGTATTAAGTTTGAAACACAGTGTTTTTCTGTATATGAAAAAGTAAATAACACAAAATTTATAAAGACTGATCAGTGTTTACCTGGATTTCTGTCCAGCTGGTGAGCAAGTCTAGTGTTTGAGTGATCCACCCTCTTAGTACTGTAAACAAAAAAGTATACAGTTATAAAAATACAATCCTTTCTTAATTTTTTGTCATGAAAGCTTTATTGGGTAAAACAGTTTTAGCATAAATTGTGGAGAGAAGGTAAACTTGTTTTATTGCTGCAAAACAAAACTACATACAGTATGGGTACCAATAGTAAAAAAAAGTCAACTGAATTGAACTTACTTGTAGTCCCTCTCCCAGAACTTAACTGGGCGAACATAGGAGGTGATGAAGATGGCACTGCCCAGAAAAGGGTTGAGGGGAGTGGAGAAGATGGCAGACACAACAGCCTGAACAAACAGCATGGCAGAGTCTGGGGCAACACTGGTCAAGGAATTTCAAGTCATCATTTCAACTATAAACATATGTACAAAGACATGCATGAGTTAAATTGTGCATAGTCAGTAAGTTCATCAATGCTTCTCAGTAAATGTCAAATGTAAAATAAAAGAAATACTGAAGTTCTACAGAAATTAAACAAAAAAAAAATTAAAACACAAAGTTTTAGTTTCACAAGTGTGACATGTGACATCATTTGCAGGTAAATCAGCACATAGAAGTAGTAAAGAAGTAGTGAAGAAGTTCATTATCACATTTGAGCAGTTAAGTACACGTGCATCTTTTAAAGTCTATAACAGTGTAATCTCTAGTTTTAGGAGATAGTTCCCATTGAAATGTTGGTTTTAACAGGGTAAAGCACAGCATTTTACAATGCTATCATCAATGTAAAAAAAATCTCAGTATGGCAAACATTTACTTGTATTGCTATTATATATTATATAGACACTAAATATGTTTATTGAGTTTGGGGATTTCAGGATTTAAATCCATTGTAGTCCAACACACACAAAGATCAGTGGTACTTAAATTAAATTAAACTATATTATTGTACTGAAAGGATACGAGGCACAGCAAAAGGTTGGGCAAAGGCATGAAAGGCCGAGCCCCATGTGATCTGCCATGGAGCAATGTACGTGTAGACAAAGTGCAATTTGTAAAACAGCTCCCACATCTGCAACAAAAAAAAATGTAATTTAACTTTAATTTACAGGAGAACTTTTCTCTTGCTTACAAATACAATTTTCCTGTTGCTTATTCAAATTAAACTTTTTTTCAGAGCAAAGAAGAGGTTTTGTCAATGTCATATTGTATTATGGGGTTGGAAGAGAACTACTGCAAACTCCTGCAAAACAAAGCAAAACTAGAAGACTTAAGACTGTATTAAATATTCCCAAAACTAATTAGTCAACTCTAAGAAGTGATACTGAGTTCTTACCTTACTGAAAACAATGGACATGAGGAAGAGGTCAAACAGCAGAGTTTCAGACAGGTGTTTGTAGTCGAAGGTGAAGAAGAGGACAGTGAAGAGGATGGTGATGTACTGATATGTGGGGCTGCTGTAGCATGAACGCAGCAGCTTCAGACCTGCCACAGTGATCATCAGAGCACCCACCCTGCAAAACAACAATGTCTGTCAACAGACTGTGGATTACTGTGACTGTGGAGGTCTGTTTAGATCTAGAACTGTAGTACTGAAGGAATTTATAGTGGCATTGCTGAACAAGGCAGGAGAAATCTAATGGCAATAGATGTGGGCTTATGTATTTTTTTCTATTATTAAGCTTCTCACATTTTGAAACATGACCAGTGACATCAACAACTGAGAACAAAATAGAACTTGCAGCCTTTGTAATTTCCTAAGATAACCTTTATATCTTCTGCAATAGGGAAATTTTAGTGCTGCAACAGAAAGTGCAGCAGCAATATAATACATCTGATAGCGATTATACATGTGCAGCTCTAATAAGAGGAATATGGGCTACATCTATATTACACAAGTGCTGTTAACAGTTTAAATTATAAAAGCAGGACTAAAGCATGCATTTATAGGGGTGACACTCCATCTTGTTACATAGTTTGGGCTTGGTTTTCCCTGGTTCAGTCCTTAATGCATTATAATGTATTTTGGGGTTAATCTTTATGTTACATTTCACTTAAAACCTGGGTTCATTCTTATTTACATTCATTTAAATCCATTATAGATGTTGTTACTATAAGTTTGATCGTAACCAGGTCTAAACGCATTATAACTGAGTGCACATCTTACTCAGTGTCCAATCTCTTTGGGCTGGCGAGCTCCCTGGCGCTGCCGCTCAGCTCGTTCAGAATGACCAGAGGATAAAGTACATTCTTCTCCACAAACAGCAGCCACACGTGAAGCTTCTCAAACCACATGACATGGGCCGCATCTGAGCACAGGAAAAATACCCAGCTGTTAATATTTAATAGTGTTCGGTGGTAACTATGAATAGTCTAGTGCCTGCAGCAAAAACTTGTCAGTGCACTGTCAGCTTGAATATAGGAGTAGTAACATAAGCTTTCACCTAATTGAAAATACAAAATCCATCTATCTCGAGTAAAATTGTATAAACCGAACTAACCTATGTTTCTGTTTGTAGGACTGGAAATTCTATGAAGTGTGATTCAAAAATTGTGGCATGGATAACATTACTTGTATGTATCTGGGTTAGTTTTACACAGCTCAAGTCCTAATTAGAATATCTTCAAAATGTGTAATATGTTAATATTTATGTTGAAGAAAACTATAAACAAATTCATTAGCAAACTATTAAGAAATTACATATTCAGTTATTGGTATCTTCATAATCAAAACTTTTATTGCTTTACAGAAATTTGAAAGTTCTTTAAAGTTTGAGAATATGTTGGTTGCAGTAACATAAGGAAGGCATTTTCTAAATTGATTAAAGTGATTAAACAGTGATGTACAGCACTCACCCCTGACTTCAAACTGGTAATACTCCTTGGTCTTGAGTAAAGGGTGCGAGAAGCAGTACCAGGGCAGCTGCTTACGGACTTGAGGCAGAAGATAATGAGTGAGGAGCCCTACTGCCCCCAACAGGCCGTACAAGACATAACTCAGGAACGGCTAAAGTGGGAGACAGAAAAATAATGTTAATATTTTTGAAGGTATAGCGTTTCTGAATTATGTATTCAAGTTATTATTTCCTTTAAGCAATTATAAAATACAGTTATAAACCTGTAGTGCAATGAAGACAGTGCTGACATGAATGGCGAAATAAAGAACAGCAATAACCACACACACAATCAGGTCTGACTGAAGACGCTCATTCTGTAACAGAGAAAAAGGTTAATTATAAAAAATGAATATTGTATTGTACTGTTATAAGAATAGTGGCAAATAATTATTATGCAAGAATGTTATGAATAAAAATAATGGAGAGGTTGCATAATGTATTTGCAGAACTTTAGAACTTTAGATAAATGCAAACAAACAGGCTTAGTGATGCAGTTGTATTTTCCAGTTGTAAATCAGTACGCACAGGAATTGAGTAAAAAAAAATAGTGAAAATAACTTGTATTTTTAATGTAGAAGTATTGGAAAAAGGTCTGAACATATTAACTCACCACTGATGCCCTGAGTTTGTCTGGTAAAGGGTCATGTACTTCTGACAGAGGGTCTTCTGGATTCTTGTCTTTTAAATTGGGTAAAATTTTGGACTGTATCAATGATCTGCAAATCAAAGGAGAACATCAAACTTTAAACAGGTTTAGGATCAAAAAGAAGCAACAATCTGAAATTAATTTGAGTGTCCTACATGATATAGTTCAGTATTCAACTCCAAATGCAAAGGTAAATGCATGGAGCTAATATGAATTCTAAAGGTCAGCCCTGACAAAGGATACATATTAATTATTGTGGACTCACATGAGGACAGAAGGGTCACTGCTCTGTCGACTCAAATGGTATGACACTGCCACCAAGAGGCCACAGAAAACAGAGAACAACACAGGGATGTGGTGAGGCTCCCAGGTCTCCTACGCAATCAATAAGAAAGTATGTTAGCATGTAAAAGAAAGTTAATATTAAGTAGGATTTTAGACAGGTGTGTGTATTAGAAACAGTCCTTTTAAAATGAAATGGGATTAAGTGATACAAAATACACAAACATCACTGATCACATTTGGTCGCATTTTTATATATTTATATATATTTTGGCAGGGATAAGACATTGGACTGTGGTGTTGTCTTTATCAGTACACAAAAGAAGATGCATACATAGATAAATTTATTAGCTAGGACACCATTTCAAATAACTGTCATTTAAAGGTGTACTATGGAACATTTTTGGTGCAGTGTTAGTCACATACATGTCTCCAAGCAGTAGTTGGTATGCTGCACCTAAACCATCTCATACATTAGTTTTTCCTGGCATGAATAAACTTGGATTTATCTACTTTCTGGCACAACTTTCAATAAGTATCCTGGTCTCTCCTTGCTCTCACCTTGAGCGCTCCGTAGCAGAAGCCGTAAAGCAGAGCCACAGTGACGACGCTGCGCAGGATGCTGTACAGAGCAGACAGGAGGCTGGTGGAGGCTGCAGAGACACAAACACAAAGTCAGCACTCAAGACACTGGACACGCTATGGGCTAAATGAATGCTAATCAGCACTATGGTGTGCAAGGGGACTATGTATAGGGAGGGGGACAATAAATAAATATGTATGTTGCCAGATCAATGCTGTTCATGTGGTTTAGTCCTGAATTAGTCTTTTAGTCTTTTAGGTCCTATATTACACTAAATTGACTTTTGTGAGCTTCAAGCCATGCTTTAATGTTGTGACCTAATCAAAAACATGTCTGGAGTTGTGTTTTGTTTCATTCACACATGTTTGAGTAACCCTTTATTATTGGTCTCTCTACATCTCAAAATGTTCTGTTCCACCTTGTGATGTCATGAAATGATAGCTATCTTTTACATATTGTTCTTTAGAGATGGGAAATTCCAGGGCTGAAATTATCCAAATGATTCTAGTGAAGGTGTATGGAGTTTAAAAACATAATGGAGCACTTCCTGTATTACCACATGACAGCACAAGGTGGAACAGAGTGTTTTCTGTTTGAGAAAAGAACTCAGCCTAAATATGCAGGATTTGTGTGTTAAACATGTGTGAATGAAACAAAAAAACAGTTCAGAAAAAGCGTAATATGGGCACTTTAAGTCATGGTTTAGTTTTTCTTCAGTCTTGGTTTGGCAACTATGTCCAAGGCAGTGTGGTTTATTGTAAGTTTAGTCCAAGTTTAGTGCTGTTTAGTTCAATAGACCTGGATATGTTCTGGTTTAGTCCCAGTCCTTTTTAAATCTGTGTGCAGTCCTGGTTAAGCAAAGTTTGTCCACATCAGAGTGGTTAATGGGGTTAGGGTTGGTCTAGTTCTGGTTTAGTCCTGGATGGGTTCTTGTTTGGCTCCATTTAAGTCCTGATCTAGTCATTAGTTTTAGTTTAGTCCAGGTTTAACTCTGGTCCCGGTTAAGTCCTTAGTTTGGTCTAGTTCTGGTTTGGTCCTAGTTAAGTTTTAATTTATTCTTTATCCAGATCTGATCTAGACATTAGTTTAGACCTGGTTTAGTCCCAGTTAAGTCCTTGGTTCAGTCCTGCCCATGCCACTGCACAGTTCAGTGTTGCGTGACTCACCATTGCCCCCGAACACGTGGATGTCCAGCTGCTCAAACAAATACATGACAAACGTGTTGACCTGTGGCAGCAGCCCGACAAAAAAGATGATGGGAAAACACAGAGTGAAAACTGTGGACACAAAAAGGGAGGGATTCTTAGAGCCATAAGCCTTATTTATACACACTTATTTTTTCATTTCAACATTATGACACCAATGGGGGAACTTCTACTTAGGGTCTTTATTTTGTTGGTAATGTCACAGTTTTAGACATCTACATTTTTACATAATCAATCATCAATCAATTTATATATACTTGTAGTAGCAGTAGCAGCAGTAGTAGTAGTAGTAATTGTTGTAGAAGTAGTAGTCAATTTGACCAGAAACTTGGTCTGGTTTGGTCTCCATGAAGACAGGTTTACTACCATCTAGATCTAGACTTTTACAGAATTAATCATATTTATGTACTTGTCATTATTATGGACATTTTTTTACTATGGACATTCTTTTACTAGCATTAATTACAAGGTAGCACATTATAAGAAGTCCAACATGAAGAGCAATGGTTGACTTAAAATCACAGCTGCACCATTTTATTTGTTCCACGGCTTTATATGCCAAAAATGACGGTATTAAATAGTGATGCGTTTTGGCTCACTAAATGTGTGAAAAGTCCCCAGCCAGAAAAACTCAATCCAAGTTTTCAGGTCTGAAGGGAAGAAACTAATAATTCATCTACAAATATTTAATTTGTAGGTGAGTTTCAGGACCAGTGAGAAACAGGCTGTCCTCTCTATGACTTTAGGTGATACTGCTGCAGTTTATTTTTGGAACAGGGTTAAGTTTGGAATTCTAGGACACAAGTTTTTTGTAGGAATATGCCCTGTTGGCTGTTGCCCATAAAGTTGTGGTAGTAGTCGTGGTAGTAGTGGTGGTAGTAGTAGTAGTAGTAGTAGTAGTAGTAGTATTAGTAGCAGCAGTAGCAGTAGTTCCAGTAGTAGTAAAAGTACCGTATTTTCCGGACTATAAGCCGCTACTTTTTTCTCACACTTTGAACCCTGCGGCTTATACAACGATGCGGCTCATATATGGACGGATTATTCGTCTATGAACACAGCGGATGCGCGCGCAGCTTGAGTGCAGAAAGCGCCGCTGTCTGTGCGGTGAACATGGGTTAGGGTTAGTTAGAACACTCGCTAGCGCTGTTGTCAGCACTAAAACAGTTTATCGCTGCGTGATAAAATAAGTTCTGCTGCTAAATGAACATTAGTGAGTGGGATACGTCTTAATGACCCGTATGTGTTAAATGCAGGTGAGGCGTAAATGACGAGACGAAACGTCTCAAACTTCAGTAGCGGGACATCCGCTCATACATGATCGATACAACTAACCCCGACCCCCGGGAGAGCCTGAAATCCTGTTGAAATCCTACAAGACACTGACATGATACAAGACAGGACAGTGGCTCTTTCTGCTCGAGACATGCGCTGTAGAGCGCCAAGTGACGGGGCGCCAGAGCGAGACAGACAGGTGAAGAGATGATGTGCTGAGGAAGATGCTCGTTTGATTTTGTTTTGAACAGTTATTTTGTGCTTCATGCACACACCCTCCTCATGGAAAACAGACGAAGAAATGCATATGATGCAGCTTTGAAGTTAAAGACAATTGATCTGACTGTCAAAGAAGGAAACAGAGCTGCTGCACGTGAGCGCGGCATCGATGAGTCGATGGTGAGACGCTGGCGACGGCAGCGTGACGAACTGACTCAATGCAAAAAGACGACAAAAGCTTTCAGAGGCAATACAAGCAGATGCTCGGAACTTGAAAACTTCTTGAAGACGTGGACACCTGTGGCTTATAGACAGGTGCGGCCTATATATGTACAAAAATTAAATTCTTTGAAAATTTAGCTGATGCGGCTTATATTCAGGTGCGCTCAATAGTCCGGAAATTACGGTATATCAGTAGAAGTAATAGTAGTAGTAGCAGCAGTAGTGGTAGGTAGTAGTAGTAGTAATAGTAGTAGCAGTAGTAGTAGTAGTAGTGGTAGGTATTAGTAGTAATAGTAGTAGTAGTAGTAGTAGCAGTAGTAGTAGCAGTAGCAGTAGCAGCAGCAGTAGTACCAGTAGAAGCAGTAGTAATAGCAGTAATAGCAGTAATAGCAGTAATAGCAGTAATAGCAGTAGTTGCAGTAGTTGCAGTAGTTGCAGTAGTTGCAGTAATTGCAATATTTGCAATAGTTGCGGTAGTTAGCAGTAGTTGCGGTAGTTGGCAGTAGTTGCAGTAGTTGCGGTAGTTGCGGTAGTTGCTCTAGTTAGCAGTAGCAGCAGTAGCAGAAGCAGAAACATTATTAGTAGGAGTTGTATTCATGTTTTTTACTTGTACCAAATGCAGGAGCTAATTCAAATAATTTATATTGGAATAAATTATCATTGTTTTTGCTCTGACCCAGTAATTGCTAGCTAGTCCCAATGTAGACAGCTCAGACTAAGTTTAGAGGCCTTGGGGGGTGGATGTACGCACCAATGACGAGGTCCCGTGCTGATCCCAGGATGAGGGAGCTGGTGAGGGCCACGCCGTACAGAGTGAAGCGCGAGGAGGTGGTTCTGGTGCTGCCATAATCCAGCAGCCAAATGAGGCCACAGCACAGGCAGAAGTAGACCGGCCGACTGTACGCAATGATACGGTTATGGCCCTGAGGGGAGAGGAGACTGGTTAGAGCATATATAGGCCAAAGCATAGCACACAGCATATATTGCATTTTTACTACTATATAAATGAAAAGTTGGTAATTAATGGACTAACTTTAAAGGGAGTATATTACCAATTTTTTGTATTTATGTTATAAAGATCCTCAACAAAAACATACCTGGAGTTGTGTTTTGTTTCATTCACACATGTTCAATACACTAGCCCTGCATATTTAGGCTGCCTACTTCAAAACCACCTTGTGATGTCATGTGTTTTTAAACTCCATACACCTTCACTAGAATCATTTGGATGATTTCAGCCCTGGAACTGCCAAACTCTACTGAACTAAATGTATTTTGAGCTTTGGTGATGTAGACAGACAGATAATAAAGGATTACACAAACATGTGTGAATGAAACATAGCACAACTCTAGATATGTTTTTGATAAGGTAATAACATTCTAACATGGCTTACAGCTCACAAGAGACATTTTCGTAATATAGGAACTTTAAGAATATGTTTTTTAAGGTATACAAGGTATTCAAGATCAGGTATGCTCTATAGCTATATCTTACACATGAAGTCCAATGAATGCATAGGGAAAGGAGAAACATTTGGGCTCCGACAATATATAACAGTTTCATTCTTTTTATATATATATTTTATATTATACTTTTTATCTACTCAAATTCTTAAAAAGTTACGTTTGATTCATCAGCTACAAATAAAGTTGGCAGGATGTACTGACCAAAACCTATTGAGACACATTTTGGTACTGTATACTGTATGCTATTTATGTATAAAAAGTGATTCATAATTATTAGTTTTTCTTTATATACTGTAATTAAATACAGTGCTTGACATTAAAAAAAAAGTATATATACAGCTCATCAGCAGAGAAAAGGTCTTTGTGCTGCCTTCGCCCCATAGGGAGTTCACACACAATTAGACTAAACAGGCATGATTTACTGTTGGTGTCACTAATGTCATGACAAAGATGGTGTTTTCTTGGCGGTAAAATGAGGTGAAGAACACAAATACAGAACAAGATAAGACGAGAGAGAGAGATGAGGATACAGTGACATAGAGCAAAGCTGTGGTCTTGACTCTGGCCAGGGTTATTTAAAGCTTGTGCCTGCAGCAGAGTGGAACAGCATTAATAAAAGACGCAGTTTCAGAGGAGGCCATTGACGCAAGGGAGGCAGGACAACACAACACAGCAAAGATAAAAGGAGGAAACATTTTATAGTCTGAAAAGGCCTAAAGACCGGATAAAGAGACAAGTAAGAGGAGGTTTTGTCTAGCTGTGTGAATAACATGTTTAGTGAATATAAATACAGCTATAAAGCAAAAGACACTACTACTTACATGACGAGGTGAAGAGGAGTCTGGTTGAACACTCTGTGGAAAACATACATAAATTGGTTCCAATGCAATCTCAAAATGACCAGTAATTATTATTTGTAGAAGCATATTTTAGATTACTGGTTTTAAAATTATTGGAGGACCCGAATATAAACCCTAATATAAATCTAATCTCATCTAACTCTATACACCTTCACTAGAATCATTTGGATAATTTCTAATCTAATCTAATTTAAACCTCACAACCTTACCTTATCTGCAAAGGCCAGTTAATGGGCTCCACAGATCTGAATTGCAATGTAACATATTGCTGTAACCTGCTCATCTTCCTTGTGATATATAGGCTTAATCTATGCTGTGGAACATTCAAGACAAAGCAATAACATTTCCCTGGAGACCAGCAGGTGGCGGACCCTCCATTAAAATTTCTACACAATGCACCTTTAATTTGCAACACAATTCATTTTATGTGAATAAAATATGTTGGTTCAAATAAGGTTAAAAAATTTCCATCCTTGCAGTATTTCTATGCAATTTTGAGGTACAGACAGTTTTAAGCAGGTTAAATCAGGATTCTACTTTCCCCATCCCTATACATTATTCATCTTACCTTCAAGAGTGAGTATTGGCAGCTTGCGATGACAAGGCAGAACTGAAAGACCCAGATGTCAGTGAAGAAGCCATTGACAAGCAGCACTGAGCCCAGAAAGGCCACGAGGACGGCCAGAACCACAGCCAAAATGTTTTCTAACACCTCCCTATTCCTGTAACACAACACAGGGCCAATGTTAACAGGGAGTCCAATACAAAGGAGCGGATGTAGTATGTAATTTAGGTTTTGTATTTAGTTGAATTTCAAGCCACTATTTTTTTTTAACAGGTTTCTTTTTATTTTTTACTTTTTTTTAAGAAGATAGAGACATCAGGTAAAATCCTACAGTGTATAGTGATATAGTAGTGACATAAGATACAAGATATTCACCATTGTCAATTGTCAACAATGAATTAGTCACATATGCACTTTAAGTGTTAATTCTCGCAAAGCTAAGCAGGCAAACTTGGTAAAGGCATTGAAAATATGATACCAAACTAAAGTTTTATATGAAGAGATGCAGAGATAATCCTTGCAGTGTCATTTTTAGCTGCTACATACTAAATGCTGACAGCCAGTGAAGACCAAAGGAAATGGTAGCATCAAATAAGCTTTGTGTTGTTTTTTTTTTGTTTTTTTGTTTTTTTGTTTTTTTTTTATAAAATATCATATATTTTAGAGCAGTAAATAAGTAAGTTAAATAAATAAATAAAAATGACAAGACAGACCCTGAAAGTCATTTGTTCCACATACATCTGTACAATGCATTGTTATAAATGATGAATTACTGCTGTATTATTATTATTATTATTATTATTATTCATTGGGGTCAATAAAGTATTTATCTATTCATCTATTCATCCATCCATCTAAACAAGTGAATACAGTACCTATCAAACAGAGCGAGCAGAGTGAGGCGATCAAAGTGAAGGCCGACCCACAGGTAGGGCAGAAGCCACAGTCTGTAGTACTGTCTGGCCTTCGCCGCCGCCGAGGAGGAGGCGTCACCCTGTCCCCGAGGAGCATCCTTTAGCTCCGGGCTCAAGTCTCCGTCTTGCTGCTCCAGCAGCTCCGGGTCCATGGTCAACAGGCGGTTCAGACGGATCTGTCACAGGGACAGGGTAAAGGGAGGGGTAAAGGGAGATATGTGGTAAAAAATGTAATGTGGGATAGATGTGAATGACTGGTGGAATGTACAGTATGTTATGGATCGTATGTGTATTGATACTTTGCAGCTAATCAAAGTTACTTGGGGGTGTGATCCTAACTATAGGCTCTGCTCTGTCTGAGGCTTTATTAGACTTTGATCTGTGCTTTATTTTAACATAATCTGACCATAAAGAACTGACTTAGCCGGAACTATAACAGGTGAGTTGATTTGTGCGCCATGCACCATTGCACATCATGAACAGTCGTATTGATCACAGGCTTTTTCTTGAGCGTTCAGACTATATTAAGACTTTTTTGGCCCGTGTTTGCTAATGCAGGCATTCTATCACCATGGTAACTCCTTTCCACCATTAGAGATACATGCAGAACACCCCCAGAGTGACTGCAACGTATCAATTGTATACACTGTGCCCGCCTTCCCCTCCTCCCTTTTCCTAATGACTGCAGATGGAAATTAGCTTCTTAAACTAGAATCTGGTACTAGTATCTCTGCCCTCTGGTACACTGTCCTCTTAAATAAATGAAAATGACAAAAAAATAAAACACAATTGTATCTTTTTGATAATACATAATGTGGCGAGATAGCAGAAAATAAACACGAGAAAAGGGCCATTAAGATAGTAGCAAATAGCAATACAGAATTGATTTTAAAATGTATTTTTTATGATGAAATGTGTTTTAAATCAGAACTGTAAATAATTGCCTAAGGTTTGATTTGACACAAGACAGTAAAGAAGAGTTAAATGTAAAAATGTGTAAGAATCTAGTATCAGCATTTTAACCAGATAAGGACCGCTCCTCCCACTCTCTACCATCTGGAAGCTCAGCGCAAAACCGTTATCAAGGTTGAAGCAAATAATAAAATCACACATTTGAGATTTTCTAGACTCCAGATTGCAAACATTAGAAGAATTCAGAGGGCAGGAAGTCAAGTGAAAATAATTTCCCTTGTGGATCAATAAAGTTTGTCTAAGTCTAAGTCTAAGCGGCCAAACAGACGATGTAGCAAAAAGAAATTGTTTTCAAACTAATTACATATTACTACATACATTACTACTTATTCACTATCTACTATCAAAACTGCGAATCTAAATGCACAATAGCACAGATCCCAGTTAAGGCAAATAAGTATGTGTGTATTTTGGTACCCACCAGGTCATGAGGATAAAAGCGAACTGAGGTAGAACTGGAGAGGTGGGAGTCTGTGTCCCTGCAAGACATGAAACAGAACAGTCATTTCCTTTTATTTGAAATTATTGAATCATATGATTCATTTCCTCTCACTGAAAAATAAACAGGCAAAAACTAGTTCCTAAATGTATTTATAGTGTTGGTGTGAGTAGATGTTTCTTATTATTACAGCAGTTAAATTAGCCTGTATTGTAAGCTAAAAAACATGGTCTGTTTCTGTACTCAAATGTAAATATTTGTTCTCTTACCAATACTAGGAAATCCATTAAATCCATTAAATAATCATCTTTCAATAGTGGTAACCCATTAAAGTAAAAATCATTACTCAAAATTACTAATTAAAAAATTACTAATCAAAGCCATATATACATTAAGAGGTTTACTCACCATACATTATTTGATGCTCTTCTAGTTGCAGGTTCAAAGTTGACCAAAGACATGTCACAGCCACCAGCTTCATACAAAGATGGAGTGATCTTTCCTACAAAATAAAAGCACACAAAAGTAAATAAAATGCACCAAAGAAAACAACTTTAGCTTATTTTGACAGTGACCGATGTCCTTTTTACAGATCTGACATTAATCAAACACTGCAGTTTAGATTCAAAAATACAAATATATGAATATTTTCAACAATGTAAGCATTTAAAGATGTACTGTGCACATTTCTGCCACCTGCTTGTCTCCATGGAAATGTTTTTGCTTTGTTTAGAATGTTCCACAGTATAGATTAAGCAGTTCATAGCACTACACTACATTACAATTCAGATCTCACCCCATTCACAGAAGTATTTTTGTATTTTTTAAAAATAGAAACATCTGTAATTAATCAAAACTAGACGAATATGTTTAATGTCATACTATGGAACATTGCAGGAAAACCAATGTCCATGGAGACAAACAGGTAGCGGACCCTCCATCAGAAAAGTTGTGCAGCACACCTTTAAGAAGTTGATCACATTTGGTAAATATTCAAATATGGCTATATATGGTAAATCTTAAAGCCATTCCTTCCTTAACTTACAATAAAATAAATAAATATCAGCAAGTTAGCAACTGATAGAGATGAATCTTCAAGGTCATCGAGTTGCCATTATTGCCTTTTATGATACTGATTTACTTTATTATCCAAATTATCAACAACAGACATACAGTGTAACATCATTGGCTCCATAAAACACATTCAAACTGCAGGCAGATCTTATTTTGAGTGCGGAGCGGTCAATAAGACTAAACAGAAAAAACAAGCTCCAAAAACTTGAAGAGCCAAATTTGTCTTAACTCGACAGACTGTGGCTTTCAAATAAAATTGCCCAGTGTTTCCTCTTGTGGCTGAAAATGTCATTCGCCTAGCACCTGGATCACAGCGACTGATGAGAGAAACAGGAAAAGTAATAAACGTATCCACGGCAACGGCATTCTCGTTTAAAATTAATGAAGCCCTGATTGCTCTAGACGTTTAGGGCTTCTTGTTTTTAATACTGAAAGGCCATTACGTGTGTTGGGAAAAATGACAGGAAAGTTGTGCAGAACTGGGTTGCTAGCACTAGATAAATAAGAAGAGCAAACAAAACAACATGGCTGGCAAACCAAAAGCCAATGGGAACAGTCTTCATTCTGTATTGTATTAAGAGAAAGAAATTATTTGATGGTGTTAAAAGCAGTTTGAGTAGTTTACAATGTTATGAATACTCCATGAAATACTACTACTTCAAATACAAAACAATACTACTACAACAAAAATCTACTAGTATCACTTCTCTTCAAGGGCCTATGGCAAAAGGAGAAATTCAATTTGTCAACTGGACAAATTTTATTTGGTCGAATACGTTTCGCAGCTCATCCAAGCTGCTTCTTCATTGTAGAGTATTTGGAGTTGTGCTTTCATTAACAAACAAACCCTGCATATTTAAGGCTGTGTTCTTCTATCAAACTTAAACCACTCTGTTCCACCTTGTGATGTCATATGGTAATACAGGAAGTGCTCCCCTGTGTTTTTAAACTCCATACACCTTCACTAGAATCATTTGGATAATTTCATTTTTGGAATTGCCAATCTCTACTTAACTAAAGGTAAAAGTTATTAACTTGAAAAGTTATTAACTTGAAAACTACCACTACATGACATCACAAGGTGGAACAGATCATTTTGAGCTTTGGAGATATAGACAGACTAATAATAAAGGATTAGTCAAACAAGTGTGAATGAAACAAAATCCAAATCCAGGTATGTTTTTGAGGAGGTAACAACATCTACCATGGCTTAGACCTCACAAGAGTCCATTTTGTGGAATATAGGATCTTTAAAAACTAGAAATCATTACCAAATAATTAGTTGTCTAGATTTTGAAAGTGAAAGTTTTGGAGTCAGTATAGTCCAACAATTATTCAATTACTATCAAATTAGATGACAATTATTTCAATTTAAATCGATTAACCCTAATGTAGTTTAATTTAGAGACTTGAAAGTTGATAATTATTATTACAAAGAAAAGAGTATTTTCTTCATGTAATGTATCACATAGTCACCAAATGTTTTGTTGTAATATTTTAAGTCTTCGAAAGCGTCCAAAAGAAAACATGAAAGCAAAATCGGCATATATTGCAGTGGGCCATTCTTCTAGTTTGAAGGAAAGCAAAATCTTCCCTGAATTTGGAGCATCACAATCCATCATATGACAGAAAACTATACAGGCACTCAACGGAGTCTCAGTAAGATTTATGCCTTCTCCTAAATACTAATTCATTTACACACATTTACACAAGAGACAAGGAAAAACCAGAAAGGCAATCATTGATAATCTCTTGTACATAATGCTGTATGAGAAAGCCCCAGCAGCTGAGGCTCTGGCCCTGTCAGTCAGGACAAGTATTTGCCACAGACACAATATTGCAGCCACAGAGAGAAGTGGAGCATGAAAAAGTGACCGAACAGAAATCACCAACCATGAATAATACCACAGCACTGTGCAATACTCAAGCCACCATCTCCAGCTAACTCTGCACTGGGACGAGGACGACAATGTAGCAACCTAAAATACACTGATTAAATTTGTGCTCATAACTTGGTAGAGAACTGCAAAAGATTGTTTAAAAGTGTAATAGAAAGCATAAAACTGAACCATACAACCAGTGACACAACGCAATACCTCTACATGAGAGATATAAGATAAATCGACAAACATATATATTTTGAAGGAATTGCTGGATTAGGACTGTACAATACGTCACAACTGAATCAAAATTTATAGCCAAACAAAATAGATATAGCTGCCCAGTGCCCAGTCAGAGATACAAGCAGAATCAGAGTGCAGCCAAATAAGCTTAAATCAGTGGGAATATGGAAGTCCAAAGTACCAAAGTCATCCTGCAGGCTGGTGGCGCCCACGGTGGAGGCTTTGTCCTGGGACCCCTCCAGTTGGGTGCTCCCGTTCCTGGCCAGCAGGGAGGTGCTTGCGCTCAGCACAGTCACCTGGGAGGAGGTCCTGGAGGGCTGGCTTTTGGCCTGGGAGGAGCAGAGGGGCTGGGCCTGAAGGCTCAGAGCCTCCTGGAGACTGAGAGAAGGAGAGGGAGGAGGTGAGAGGAAAGTGGAACCATCCAGGGCCATAAGGGGAGAGCGGGTATGCAGGGGGTACATGTGAAAAGGATCATGGGAAAGATAGTGTGATGATATGAGACAATGGCATACGGCTAGAGACATGGAACTGTTCTTATGTAAAGTGTGTTTATGTTTGACAGTCCTTTTAATTTATGCATTTTCACTCTTCGTTTGTTTAGGTTTAGTGATTGCTGCAGGTAAAGAATATGAATTTATCCAGCCATGATTTTACAGGGGTTTTTACATCTAATAGAGCAGCTTGGTTTCATGTCACTGTCAAGTTCCAATTAATTTCACTGTCTGGCATAAATAAATCTGTGCATTTTCTGATAACAATGCAAATGTATGCATTTTGTTACTTTCATCTATATGGTGTCATTTGAAAATACATTACAAAGAAAATAGTAGGGAATTATTCAAATAGACACATATACATACAGTATGTATTTGTTTTACATGCTTTGGGGGGTCTTGTTAAAAACATTTAAAGTATTAACAAAAGCATTCATTCATAATAAACACATTACATGGTATGTATAGTGTATATGAATATCACTGATACAGATAAAGTCCAACACTATCTGAAACGAGGCAGTGAAAGAAGGGAGAATGATGAGGGATCAAGGAGCCGTGTTGTATTTTGGGGATAGCGAGTGCTGGCTGGCCGCTCACTTGTTTTTCTTGGGCTCAGAATTTGTTGGTTAAGACCTTGATCAGAAACTTCAGTGAGTCTTGGCCAGAGAAGACCATCAGACCTCAGAGGGTACCGTGTAGGTTTAGTAATTTAAACTTTGAAACTTTATGTATTTTTACAGAGAGGGGAGTGCTAGTAGAATTCTTGTATTTGGACTCTAGTTAACATTGATGCTGGACCATATTCAGCTTTAGAAATATTTCTTGTCTTTTTGATTGTGGAAAACAGGTTCATATTGTGCTGCTAAAATGAGAAGGATAATCTGGAATCGACATTTCATTTACATATTTGGTGCAAATTTTACTAAAAAAAAAAAAAAAAAAAACATATCTGTCAGCAAACTATGCAAGAGAAGGCCACAAAATTAGTCAACCACTGTTTAAAAGAAAATCTTAAGATGCAGATAAAAAAAGGGTGAATACTGAGAAAATGGAGGAAATAAGATCTGTCCAGAAAGCAGAATAAGCTCCACAAAGCCCCAGCATGCATGAGCAAAGTCTCAAACTGGACCACAGCGATGGAAGAGATAAAGATAAGGTTTAAAAGAAAATAAAGGAGGTAGTTGTCCATCTGGCAGCATGCTCACACCAGGCATCCCAGGCTCCATGCAGGGTTTACCTGAGAGGGGATCCGATCAGAGAAGAAGGGGGCGTGGGGTTACTGCCCGCATTGTGACGCCTTCGGACAGCCTGCCGACGAAACGTGCTACGCTCACGACGAAATACCACTGTCTCCTCGCTGCCCTGGGCTGGTGCAGTGACAGACACACGAACAAAGTCAGTGTGTGGCTACTAGGGTCTTTCAGTGCTTCATAACTGTCAGAAGGAGCTATGTTCAAATTTTCTGTTTAGTTTTACCAAGTTTCAAAAGAAAGCATTTAAAGGTACACTATGCAACTTTTCAGGTAGAGGATCCACCAACTGAATGTCTCTATAGAGATGTTACTGCTTTGCCTTGAATGTTCCACAGTATGCCATAAAATGTATCCATCTTATATTTAGTAAATTACAAGTATTTTTATTGCTTAAAAATGCCATAAAAGCATGCATTTCATTGTCAGCATAGCTGTCTTTCCACAGATCTGACCTGTAACTTGGCCTGGCATCATTTGTTCCTTTGGAAATGTATACATTTAATGCAGTGCTGTAGAAAAATAAAGACATCTTCATGGAAACAAGCAGTTGGCGAACCCTCCACCAGAAAAGTTACACAGTGCACCTTTAAGATGACAAACATGATTTAACATTTGCACACAATTACCTCAAATCAGCTTTGCAAAATACAATACTTGCTGAAATTAGTCCAGGATTAGTAATAATCTAAAGAAAGTTCATCTTGACTTTGCAGATACAATTACTTTTCATAAATTAAACTTCAAACATATATTATGGATGTCTCCCAATAAATCAAATTATTATGGCATTTCTACTTATATAAAATATCCTTGGGTTACAGGGTTTATAGTTTTCACCAAGCAGCCCATGAGTTAATGTCCTTTGCAGTTATTTGTCAGCAATATTAGCCGGTGGTTAGACAGGAACACATATAACACCATGATGATGCAAAAATAAGTAGGTCAATATGAGAAATAAAGAGGAAATCCTGGCTATAGACTTAAAGAATGTGTGCTATGGATGCACTACAGCTCTAATAAGAGAGCAGCTGTTTGTCTAACCTCAGCACAAAGCACACAGTGTCCATGATGCTAACAGTCACACATGCAGCACACTGGGTCAGGCCTGTCACTCCATGGTAACACTCCATAGTTACACCATGGTTACCCCAAATACAGCAGCCTCTTATCAGTCATCAGCTAAACTGTTATGACCAGGAGAGACCACAATCCAATCTGCCACATTCACTAATAAACCGTGTAAACTGTTAAGCATATTATAACCACTAATGTGACTGCTGTGCATCACCTGAAGAACATCACAACAGAGCAGCAGAGCCCATGGCTGTAAGACAGTGTGTGGTACGTACCCCTCAGAGAAGTGTCCTGGGGCTCTGTGAGGCTCTGGTTTGGCAGACTGTTCCTGGAGCGCGTCACAGACTCCAGCTGAGAGGCGCGTCCCAACAGAGAGGCCGCGTCCAATACCTCTCCTTCTTTGGCTTCCAGGTCAGACTTAGAAGTGGTGAGGGGGCGGGGCCCAGCTGGAGCCAGGCGTGTGGGGTCGTTAAGGCAGGCGGCTGTCCCACTGTCCAAACTCAGCACTCGGGCGTGAGTTTTGGCACTGCCCGTGCTGAGAGTGCGCCTCGAGGTGCGCCTCTTTGCATTCACCTCTGATCCTGCAGCCGCCTTCCCTTTGGACGGGCCCCGTGCCACACTGTGCTTGGCTTTGAGGGCTCGAAAGCGCCCCTCGGGGGAGTGGCAGGAGTGGGACGTGTTACTGGAGGAGCTGTCTGTGCTCAGATGGTGCGAGCGGCGACTGGAGGCACAGCTCAGCTCACTGTGGTCACTGGAGTCCTCTTCTCCAGCTCCAGTGAACACAGCGCTGCAGGGTTTGGCAACGCCCCGCATCGACATGTAGTCTCTGTGGCGGCTAGCGTCAAAACTGCTCGCCCTCTTTTTACCTGTCCGTCTGCGCCCACTCCGACCCACTGACAGAGAGGAAGTTCTCTGAACATTGCTTGACTTTGGTTGAATTTTGTCTTTGCTGTGTTCCTGTTCAGCCCCAGCAGTGGAGCCGTCCGCGCTGGTCCTGACCCCAGGCTCGTCCTGAGATGGGACAGAGTCAGTGCGCTCCTGGGCCTCTGGTAGCTCATTAGCGTGTGGGTTTTTATTGGCCTCTCTGCTGAGGCCTCGTGAGCTAATATTACCCAGACTAGAAGTCCTTCCTCCTCCGACAGAGGCGTCGGCTCTGTCCCGCGCGCATTCATCCCCAGACAAAGAGAGCAGGCTCTCCACGTGAGTGGAGCTGGTCTGCTCTGAGTGGAAGCTGCTGACGGTGCTGTTGGTGTCTCTATCTGTACCACTGCAGTAACTCTCGGTGGAGCCGCTACTCCGAGTGCTCAGGCTCCTCAGACTATCCGCGCTGCGCTCTCCTCGATGGGACTTCCCTCCACTCAAATGTTTGCCCCCCATATCACCCTGATACAACCCTGAGCTACCCTCGCCTGCCTCTCGGGAGGCCGAGCGGGCCACTCTGCGGGGCTCTTTGTGCCTGTAACAGTCTAGTCCCGATGTGGAGGCCACGGCGGGCTCCTGCTGGTACAGTCTGTCTGTGTCACACAGACCAGTCCTGTGCGGCCGTGCAGCCTCCAGCTCACACACAGGGTCCAGGCCCCTCCGCGGGGCCAGGTACAGACTGAGGTCCGGCAGAGAGGGGTCAGGAAACGCTGAGCCCGCTGAACTGGAGGTCCGAGGCAAACCTCGAGATCGGAGCTCTTTCCTGAAAGTTTGTGAGAGGTGAAGAGCCTCTGTGTCGCAGGACGAGTGAGACAGGCTGAAGTGGAAAGCAGCTGAGGAGCAGGGGTCCGCAGGGTCCCGGGACACTTCTGAGGGGCACAGGGACGTGGAGGGCTGCAGTGAGGCAAAGGAGTCGTTTGGAACAAGGCAGTACATCTTTGTGTCTGACAGCAGATCTGAGGGACAGAGGAGGATAAACTGTAAAGTGCTGTTTGAGACAGAGAAATAATGTGTTTATGTGAAATAAACACTGTTTATTTACCGTGATCATGGCTACAGCTCTCCACCAGCGTCAGACTGATGTCGTCCGTCTTTCCCACATCTCCTGTGAAGATTGAAACAACCAATAAAGGCATGACAGAGCTGATCAATTATTTAGGCCTTTACCACCAGTGCCTCTATGAAGTGCCTGCTCTCTATAAACTCACAGCTGCACCAGCGTGAACCTGAAGGCTGGTCTGGAAGACTAATGTTTGTTATAAATTTGTGCTTAACAATATCAAAAAGAATGGGGTGCAATAATGTATGGTGTAAGAAATACTTTTAAGGTAACCCTGGAACATTTCAAACGGGTTCATAGCAGCCTGACTATTCTTTTTGAAGATGCTGTGTTTAAATAAGGTGCTGGTATTGGAGGAGTATTAAAAATGTAATCCACAGTAAAGCTCTTTCCCACTACATTCTCACTGCTTCCTGTCAGGGCAGACAGCTAATTGGGAGAAGTCTGAATGTAGTCTCTAAATTATTCACACAACACAGCCACCTCTCTTCAACATAAAGTTCAATTGTCCCTGGTCTAAAATATGACATGTGGTCCAACAGAACTGCATTTCTCAGATCAGCAGTGTCTGTCAAAAAGATGATCCCTGAAACTCGAGGAGTCAGGGCTGAGTCAGAACACAACTGCCTATGACAAGATTGAGCTTAAAAATAGAAATTTTTTCCATATATAGTCATGGGTCTTCTAGGATTTGGTGCACTATGTAACTTTTCTGGTGGGTCACATTATTCATGTCTCCAGATGTTATTGTTTTGCCTGGAATATTCCACTGTATAGCATTGAAGTATCTATCTTACATGCATTCAATTACAGATATTTTAATGCTTAAAAATACCCTGAGAAACATATTTTTACTGTAGGTAGGCTTGCCCTGCATAGATCTGACCCAAGATAAAGCAATAATATCTATGGAGACAAGAAGGTGACAGACCCTCCACCCATATAGTGTACCTTGTACCTTGTAACTTAAATTGATACATCTTTATAATGTTGGCTTTGTATTATGGTGACTGTAACTTAAACATGTAAATGCAAAAAAAAACTAAAAAGAAAATATAGTGTACAAAATTTTTTTTTTGTTTTTTTGTTTTGTTTTTTTGTAGTACTTTTATTATCCCTGTAGGGAAATTGTCCTCTCCATTTCACTTTCAGGAGCAGTGGGCAGCACATGAGGTGCCCAGGGACCCATCTTCGAGTGCCCAGAGGAAACCCACCCAGACACGGGAAGAACATGCAAACTCCACACAGAAATGACTGGGCAACCCAGGGATCGAACCCGGAACCTTCTTGCTGTGAGGAGTGAGTGCTAGGCACTCAGCCACTGTGCCACTTGTTTTGATTTCTTGACGTGACTTCATAAAAAGTTGCAAATAAATTACCTTTGCTGATTGTTGCTCTTCCATGAGTGGATATAATCTGAAAGTTAGACAGAGACACTTGTCAAAGCACTTATCTTTGAGTGTTTCATCAAATCAAACAGCCCACTTCCCTCAGAGGACTAAATGTCGAGATGACTGAACACAACAAATCAGTTCAAGTGCAGTCGTCATCATAGAAAAGTTTGTGCCTTCTTTTTACTTTTTCACCAAAGAGGAGCTGAGCAGAAGTCAGTGGCACAAGGACACTGTACAAAGGACCTCGTGGGGTTTTGGCGGTTAAATTTATCCAGTCGAATCCCACCGCTAAATAACTCTGAATATTAAAGAAGCAATCTGCTGACAGCCGGTAGTGTGAGCATCATGCTAATGAAGACACTCTCTCCCAAATACGTTTTACACTTCACATAAGAAATTCAAACCTGCAGTCAAGGCAAGTACACAAGAGGAAGGGGAAAATAAGCTGTCAGAACTCAAATCTAGTGACTTAAAACTGAAAATTAAATGTACTTATACAAATCTGTATAGGTGTACCTTATTTGCCACAATCCTTATCTTGCTATATTACTACTTTAAATATTTAGAATTTTATTAAAATGTATGTTTTGCACTTTGTTAATATATTGTAATGTATGAGCTACTGTGTCCAAGTATTTTCCCTTAACAACAACAAGTTTTATGGTTTGTTGGCATATAGCCTCAAAAGATAACAAAAGGGTTAGGTACATGGTTGTTTAAAAAGAAATGTAATGATGTAGCGAGCTAGAAAATCCACATAGGATTTTCATTATTCACTTACTAAAGCTAAAATAAAATTCAGTCAGATTGTCCTCTACTGGTCAATTATTAACAATGTACTAAATTAAGAAAGAAGCCAATGTCATGAGACTTTGTAAATAAATAAGACTTCCCCATATACTTTCACATACTTGGTTTGCTTCATTTTGTTCATGCAAAATGTATAGGGTCCCAAAGTCTAAAAGATTAGTTATACAACTAATTATACAAAGTATTAAGTTATACAAAGTAACAAAGACTGCAGTTCCTCCACTCTTAAAATAACCCATTTTAAGTGCATCGAGGTTTCCAAGATGCTGACCAATCATCTGTAAACAAGAAAAACATTTGGATCTGCATTGTGCCAATCACAACACTGCAGAGAGCAACCTCCCACTGAGCATGCTGAACTTGGAAAAGACTATGAAATCATTGTAGTAACAATGAAATGTAAAGGAAACTCACACTTTAAGGCATTTGAAAGTGGGTCTCAAATGGTCTATTAAACCCCTATTTCAGTACATTCACATTGAACTGTTATATAAAGAAATTGTCCTTTCTGTTTGGCAACCTATGGACCAGTGCTATTCCAGGAGTTTGGTTAGGGGTACGAAGCAGCAGCCAATTGCTCATTATAAAAACAAGAACACCCAACTCAAACTGCACAAACAGCCTGAGAACTGAACCTCAGATCTTTGTGCTTTATGGCAAGACACTGCTGTATACCTCATTAACATTCCCTTACCTGCTGGTTTGAGTCCATTCCAATATAGGAGTTTCTAGAGCTGCAGTCCACAGGTGGAGTTTCCTGTCTTATAAAATCTGCCATCTCGATCCCCCCACCAGGATCCCTGCAAAAACCCATTTAAATACTATTATTACATCAAAATGATGACCTCCTCTGTAAGCAAGAAATAGCAACAAATGTACAAGTTTAACTGGTTAACTGTGGGGCTTTAAAACTTTATCATCCAATAAGATTTTTTTTAAAGGTACAGTATGTAATTCCTGGAGGTGGCACATCACCTGCATGGAAATAGAAAGTTAAAAATTAAAACCATAATACAGAGCGAGTGTTGTGTCATACTGTGGAAGAGCATAGACATGGAAACAAGCAGGAGGAGCATGCAAGCCCGCTCGGAGTAAGGATGCATGTTTGTCTGTTTTTTTCAGTGCAACAAACACAACCAAACTGAAACAAATTGGTTTTATTTTAGTAAACTTTTTGGCAAAAAAAAAAAAAAAAAAGTTAGGGCTTTAAGTGATCAAAGTGAAATCAATCATCCAACATAATGGTGAAAATGTAAATACTTGTAATGTTTTATTGTTAATTTATATTATAAGAAAAATAAATATCTGTCATCCAGAAAAAAATACAATTACTCTACAGTATTTATCAGTACAGGGCCTGGAGACTATCCCAGGAAATGTTTCCTAGGAGATTAATGGCTTTATTGTGTGGTGTTTATAATATTAGGTCTGTATATCTTACTCAGTGACAAAACTTTATGAAACATGTCCACATGTTAATCTAGCTTTGAAATGGCAAAAACAGACCAGTGCCTCAGTCCTGGGAGATTCACCCAGAGTCTATATTTAGCTTCAGCCTGTTTAACCAGTCACTATGTTGGAACAAACAAGTTTCCAGGGATTTTCTATAAATCATTTCCATATGCCACACATTTTTCATAACGGTTCAAGCCACAAAACAAACAAAGCCAGCATTGAGCTGCACAGAAACGCAGACGAATGGAAAAGGGGCAAAGAGTGGGTGGATAGAAGCACCTTAATCAATTTCAGCTTGACTTTTCCGCTTCACTGTACACTATAGCAACCTACACTGGTTCTCAAGATGCTATGTGGTGGGCTCTCTGCTTAAAAGATGGTGATACATTATTGTTATCGTGGGCTGCTGTATCAATATATATATATCGGCAAGAGTACTTTTGGTATCTTTTTTTGTGACGGAACTATAATTTTGTTGCTTATTTTAGTGTAAGAAAGTTGTTTTTGCGATACACTTGGCATATTCACTGCTTTGATTATTAAAATAGATATCTTTTATATTAACTTCGCACAAGCACTGGTTTTAACAAAGAAATATTGTTGCTAAAATGTATTTGGTTCTTAAAAAACAACAATATATCACATGTATCGCCATATCGTATCAAATTGTGAGGGACCCTGTGATTCCCAGCCACAGTAAACATGGCTTACAAGATCTAAAATTAAGAAGTATGGATTGTGGATTTTAAATATTTAAAAATGTGACAAAATAGATGGGGATGCAACTTTCACAGCCCAACTGTGTGATTGCCAACAACTTGCCAATATATTTTTAACACAACAATATATTTTTAACACAGCAACAATAATAACAATAATAACAATAATTCATATTTTAGTTGGGACTTGTCTTGGTGTAGTTTAATTAGCATCATGATTTAGTCGTTTTGAGGTACATTTAGTTCCGTTCCAGTCAGACCTGGTTTAGTCAAGATTAGATCTTGGTGTATCTCTGGTAGTACTGGGAAAGCCTAAGGTTTTTGAGGTGCTCTTGAATAGTTTTAGAGCCACAAGTCTACAGTATACTTCTAGGTAAATATACTGATACTTGTGCTCACACACCATATGTAAACCTGGACTAAACCTGGACTAGATCACAACTAAACCAAAATTAGAACAGGACCAAACCAAGTCTACACCAGGACTTAAAGAGCCCATATTACGCTGTTCAGTCTATGCCGTAATGTTGTTTCCTCATCAAAACATAAGTGAAGTTGTCTTTTGATTCATTCATTAACACACAAACCCTGCATATTTAGGCTGTGTTCTTCTGTCAAACTGAAAACACTCTGTTCCACCTTGTGATGTCATGCGGTAATACAGGAGGTGCTCCACTTTGTTTTTAAACTCCATACACCTTCACTAGAATCATTTGGGTAATTTCAGCCCTGGAATTGCCAATCTCTGCTGAATAAATGGTACAAGGTAGCTGTTAACTTACAAACTACCAATTCTAGACATCACAAGGTGGAACGCAGCATTTGGAACTTTGGAGATATAGACAGACTAATAATAAAGGGTCACTCAAACATGTGTGAATGAAACAAACTCAACTCCAGATATGTTTTTGATGAGGTAACAACATTCTAACCCGGCTAGAGATTTTGTGGAATATAGGACCATCAACTGGGCTTAAACCAAGAAAGTGTGAATGCACCCTTGGACATTTCAATGGTACAGTGAATGTTACATGTTTTCCAGAGCAGTGCTGTGGTGTGCATAGCTACTGGCCTCGTTCTTCAGCTCTCAGGGTCCTGCTAAACACTCTCACTGGAATGTCAGTATGAGTCACTTATTTAACTCATGGGCAATAAAAACCTGGAAACTCAGTGGCATTTCTTCAGGCTGGATAAGACCTCAGCACTTTCTAAAAACAGGACACAGACCCGCCACATACAAGCATCCAAGATAATGGACCATTGTTTTATATTACCACATATGCGTCATTAACAATAACATAACATGAATGCTGGCTCTTACAGTGAGAATGAATTATGGTTTGACTTGACCTTTCAGAAGGCTTCCAGTGAAGCTTAATGAAAACAGCATGAGCATTTATTCCATATAATACATAGATATGGACTAAACATGGACAATACAAGACTAAGGATGCACTGATAGGATACAGATAGAAAATTGTGATATCGGTTCAGTTGATAGCTGATATCCTATTTTGGTCTATACATTTGTGTAATAAGATGATAACTGGACAATGTTGGCCCAAACACCTCGTAATATTTGTTCTGTTGTTCTGTAGGTACCGTACTTAAAAAATTATTGAAAGTACCTTATTTTTACCATATGCTGTAAGTTCAAAGGAAATAAATTATAGTTTTACTTTATTTAGTCTCTGCCTTACTATCGGTTGATATCGGCTATTGGCAGGTACTTAAAACCATCCGATTTAAGTGCAAATCCAAAGTTAAAGACTGCTTGTCTCCATGGAGATGTTATTGTTTTGCTTGGAAAGATCCATAATAATATAGCTTGTTAATTTCTATAGAGAAAAGCAGATGGCACCACCATGCCAAGTTACAGGTGAAATCTGAGGAGAGGTGTTTTGTATATGTTTTGCATGTAACAAAAACACCTTTAATTGAATACATTTATGCAAGATAGATAAACCAAACTGTGGAACATTCCAGGCAAAGCAATAGCACATGGAGAAAAGCAGATGCCAGACCCTTCACCAGAAAAGTTACATAGTACTTCTTTAAATAAAATCACCCTCTCAGACTCTTGCAATGGTAAGAATTGGTTTTAAAATTTCTGGTAATACTCCGCCTACAGGTCTTCACCTGCTCACAGTGGCTGGAGAGGTTGTTCATTTGAAAGATTTCTAAAATAAGACACAGAATGACTCAAAAATCTGCACACAGTTCCTTTTCTTCTTTCTAACATTTGAGGAAATAATTATCTAAACTTAACAACAATCCTCAAATTTAACCAACAGATTAACCAACCAGTAAACAAACCAAACAGGAATATCACAGACAGAGAGATGTTTCCAAAATTGTTAAAGGGCCCATATTACACTATTTTCTGATCTCTGCTACAATGTTTTTTTCCTCATCATAAACATACCTAGAGTTGTGTTTTGATTCATTCACACGTTTAACCCACAGATCCTGCATACTTGAGTTGAGGTTGAGTTCTTCTCTCAAACTGAAAACCCTCTGTTCCACCTTGTGATGTCATGTGGTAATTACAGGAAGCTCTCCATGTATTTTTAAACTCCACACACCTTCATTAGAATCATTTGGATACTTCAGCCCTGGAATTGCCAATCTCTACTGAACTAAAGGTAAAACATCCCGGTTAACTTTAAAACTACCACAACATGATATCACAAAGTGGAGTGTTTTGAGCTTTGGAGATGTAGACAGACTAATAATAAAGGATTAATCATGTGTGAATGAAATAAAACACAACTCCAGGTATGTTTTGATGAGGTAACAACATTATAACATGTCCTAATGCTCACAAGAGTAAATTTTGTGTAATATAGGACCTTTAACAGGTTAACCAACCGATAAACTAATCAAACAGAAACATCATGACAAAGAAAGGTTCCACCCAACGTACCAGTTAAATCCATTTGTGAATTATGACATATTTCTTCTGATATTCCAACTTCAAGAGAACAGACATACCACAAAATACCCTCACTGCTCCATAACCACTGTTCTTCTCACTCAGTCCTACTCCCTCTTTCCTAGGTCACCGCTGCTGGCTACGAGTCACGCAGCATTTACTTCATTTGTCACTTCCATCACTGGTCTTTCTCTCCAACTCTCTGTCTCTCTAATACCTTTTATGTAAATAGCATGAGATGTAGATGGAATTCAGTGTAAATGTTTTTGACGGACACAATAAAGGTCTGTTAAAAATCAATCAAATATCTCTCTCTCTGTCTCTCTCTGTCTCTCTCTCTGTCTCTCTCTCTCTGTCTCTCTCTCTCTCTCTGTATCTGTCTCTCTCTCTCTGTATCTGTCTCTCTCTCTCTGTATCTGTCTCTCTCTCTCTGTATCTGTCTCTCTCTCTCTGTATCTGTCTCTCTCTCTCTGTATCTGTCTCTGTCTTTCTGTCTCACTCTCTCCCTCTGTTCAACTTGACTCACCCAGGCCCACTGCCGTCCTGCCTGCAGGGAGCACTGTCACTGGGTCCGGTCGTGGCTCCTCTGCTGTTGGACTGGTTCTCTTTGGCCTTGCGTTCCACTACCTCCCCCTCGTCCAGCGCGTGGTGGAGGCGGTAGTTCACGGTCTTCAGCAGCAGAAACATGCCAGCGATCACTCCGCAGTAGATGCCCACTATCACCATGGTGGGTGGCAGGGCCTGGGTTACACACAGAGAAACATGCACTTAAATGTACTTTTTGTCTTGAATAACAATACTAGACTATTAGTCGTTTTCTGTGACTCTCAAACATTTTATATCAAGTCCCACATCATATAAAATTTGATTGAACCTATTTAGACTCATGGTGGTAAAATTCGCTTGTTGAGGAAAAGTTAAATACAAAATAATACAAAAGATTTAGCGTCCCAAGTTTTTTATCTTAAGGTGCATAAATGAGTCAAGTCAAGAAATTGGTTAACTTAAATTTCAGGTCCAAATCAATGGACTAAACCAGAAGAAATTTCATCTTCTTAAAAGGGCCATATTACATTATTTTCTAATCTATGTTATAATGTTTCCTCATCACAAACATACCTGGAATCTTGTTTTGTTTCTGCATATTTAGGGAAACGAGAAAAACTGTTCCACGTTGTGATGTCATGTGATAATACAGGAAGTGCTGCACTGTGTTTTTAAACAAGCTCCATACACTTTCACTTGAATCATTTTAATCATTTCACTTCGGAGCTGTCAGTCTCTACTGAACAAAAGGTAAAAGGTAGCTGTTAACTTGAAAACAACTTCTACATGACATCACAACGTGGAAAAGCGCATTTTTAGCTTTGGACATGTAGACAAACTGAAAATAAAGGGCTACTCAAACATGTGTGAATGAAACAAAACACAACTCAGATATGTTTTAGAGAAGGTAACGACATTATAACATGGCTTAAAGCTCACAAGAGTCAATTTTGCGTAAAATAGGACCTTTAATAAAGTTAAATCAGATCTTGAACTGCTCAGGACTGAGTGATGCAAGTTACATGTGCAAACAAAACAAGACTGGCCTTTCATTGTTACACAATCAAGCACATTGTATTAGTCAAGTCTGCTCTCTCAAAAACATGAGTGCATTATTACATTTACAGTATAAACAAACAACTTCCTACATTACATCTGTGTAATTTAATATTATATACACTAGTGAATTCAAAATATTTGGTAGTTGGGCTGCAATCTTGTCAATGTAGTCTAGTTGATGATGTCTCAGTTGATTTTTTTTTATTTTTTATTTGTCACCCAAAAATTGTACTCCGATTATAAGGATTTTGTGCACAAAGGAGAATGCATGGAGTCTGTTAACTACAGTTTTGGGAGTACTGAACAGTTTCATCTGTACTTCGCAGATGCTGTTTACTAAAACCTTTCTGTTGTTTTTGGCAAGATTTTGGGAACGTTTGCCACCGCCATGCCCACCTTTAGTCTATTATTGAATGCACATGGCATGCCTTAAAAATCTACCATTACGGTAATTTATTTAGTCAGTTGCAACCAGTGCTACACTAGCTGATTCTAAGGTAGTGTTTGAATTGTAATAAATTCACAAAATAGTGCAAAGGTGCATTAACTTTTTTGGTAGAGGGTCCATCAAATGCGTTTCTCCATGGTGATGCTATTGCTTTGTCTGGAATGTTTCACAATATGGCATTAAATCTTTCTATCTTCACTGAGACCAAACCAGACCGAGTTACAGGTCAGATCTTTGGAGAGGCAACTCCGCTCACAGTCAGAATGCATGTTTTTCTAGGTATTTTTCTGCTATAAAACCACCTGTAATTGAATAAATGTAAGGTAGAACTGTTTAATGTCATATTGTGGAACATTCTAGGCAGAGTAATGACATCTCCATAGAAACAAGCAGGTGACTGACCCCCAACCAAAAAGTTGCCTGTTTAATTATTCACACAGTTTGTAGTAAAAAACACAAAAATAACACTGGTTGTATAAAAGTGGGTCACAATAAAATGAACATGGGCAGAAATTCTACAAAAATCTCTGTTATAAGACTTGATGAAATAAATAGGTCAAGTGTGGTCCAGACAGGGCTTTGGTATTTTTAGAGCAGCAGGACAGCAGCTTTCCACATTTTCTCCAACAACACAAAGTTTTGTTCAGTCTCAAACCTGGACCAGTGTGGCCGGTGTCACCTGTCGGCAGGAGAATGAGCGGTCTGTCTGCTCAGTGCACATCACAGTGACAATGTCTTATTAGAGACAAGCTAATGTTTCAAAGTGAGATTTATTCTATTTCACATGGACTGAGCAATATGCCGATCATTACATGACATGAAATTAGATCAGGCTGTTTAGTCATCAGGTGTCACGTGGGTGTCCTTTTGTGTGGCCTCCATTTTAATCGCTGTGTATTTATCAGGGAAGTGGGTGTGACTGGCCAAGCAAGGTGTCCAAGGTGTCTTAGACTCACGATTTCAATGCATGCTTAACTTGAGACCATACTTGAATATTTTTTATTCAAATATACTTTTGGTGTAAATTTGGTATAAACCCTGAATGTATAATGACAAATTACACTGCTTAAATAGCTTTCAAATTATTAGGGATGGACCAATCCATCTTTTTCAGTAAAAATAAAATAAAACAAAATTGATCCAAATGTGTTATGTAGCTATTATTTATCTCTCAAGTAACTAATAACTCTATATGAATAAAAATTAAAACATTATGGTATTTTCTTGGCCAACTATGACAAGTAAATGGTCTAATTACATCAATTTTTTGGCCTGCCCAGGATATTGGTGGAACCAATAATTGGAATTGGATACCAGTATCAGATCAGTGCATCCCTTGAAAGAATAGTAAAAATACTTATAAGCATTTGATGGTGATGTTAAATGGAATAGAGAGCAGTAGAGCTGTTCAGGTTTTTTTTTTGTTGTTTTTTTTTTTCCTGTATTATTAAAAATAGCAAAATTAGCAATGTTAAGAATACATAGAAGATAAGATTCAGAATGTACAAACTGTTGATTAATAATGACATAACATGCTTTATGTGTGCATTTGGTTCATGAACTGCTCTGTTTTTGTAAGCAATGATTTTTCAGAAACACAATAATCTGGATTAAAATTACTCAAACATATCTTGATCTTGCAACTCAGCCTTTATGAAACTGCTTGTGAAACACTGTATTGTAATTTTAAGAGCAGACATCAATTATTCTGAATGCTTCCTCACATATACAAGGCTCTACCTGGACTAGCAGCCCGAATAATCACTTCAGGAAGTCCATACTACATGTATTACTGTACTGTCTCTATAGCTGTGTTCACATTTGTTCTGGTCTAGTCCTGGTTTGGTCCCAGTTTAGTCCTGATGTAGACCTGGTTCGATCCTGTTCACGTCCTGGTTTGGTTATGGTCTAGTCCAGGTATAGTCCCGGTTTAGTCCTGATGTAAACTTGGTTTAATCCTGGTTTAGTCATGGTTTAATCACAATCGATTACAATTACATAGGACTTAAATGGCCCATATTACACTATGTTCTGATCTATGTTATAATGTTGTTTCCTCATCAAAAATATACCTGGAGTTGTGTTTTGTTTCATTCATACATGTTTAGCACACACATCCTGCATATTTAGGCATTCAAGGTTCTTCTCTCAAAAGGAAAACACTCTGTTCCACCTTGTGATGTCATGTGGTAGTACAGCTACACTGTGTTTTTAAACTCCATACACTTTCACTAGAATCATTTGGATAATTTTAACCCTGTTAATTTGAACTACTATTTCTGCTACTACTTATTACTACTATTTATTTGAACTAGAACAGAGCATTTTGAGCTTTGGAGATGCAGACAGCCTAATAATGCAGGATTACTCAAACATGTGTGAATCAAACAAAACACAACTCAAAATCAAACACAAGTATGTTTTTGATGAGGTAACTAAAATGTAAATTTAAATAATTGCAGTATTTGCAAGTTGCTGTTTCCGACCAAATAATTCAATATAATGATTTCAATTCGATCGCAATGAATATTGCAGCCCTAGTGTGAAGGCAGCCTATGTAATGTCCTGTCCTTGAGGTGAGCAGCGCTGCATCTGTTTATCACACACAAACCTCTATAGAAACCAGAGCTGACCAATGTATTTCCACTCCCAGAATAGCAGGGAAAACCACAGACCAATACGAAACATCTTGCTCTCGATATAGAAGTTAGCAAGCTTAGCAAACACACATGACTTCCCCTGTGCATTTATAGTGTAATTCACCCCCATATCACTTCTTCTGCGATACACGTAATAGCAGGTTCTTATAAAAGTGTGCCATAAATAACACAGAAGGTGACTTTTGGCTTGCACAAACTGGGCAAAGACCCCAATGTCAAAAACATAAAATCGGAGAGAAAAGTCAGATAGAAAATGGAGCATTCAACTTATTTTTTACCAACACAACACTTAGAGCTTACATCAATGAGGTAATGAAGAACAAGTGATAAAACAAAAGAAAGTTGATTCCTAATTTGGCTACGCGTTCATCATATATCCTATACTAACGGTATTTGTATTATAGATTATCCATATTCAAAACAGTGTTAAAAATACAAATACCAGCATGCAAAACATTAAGATCAGTTACAGACATGTCTCTCTTTTTGAATGTTTGAATTAATCATTGCCACTAATTTGTCAGGTATTGCAGTAATCACTAAATTGCATCAGCGTGTACCACACATTTGGGCATTATGCCTGCAATTAATATAATTATATGACAACATATTAATCATACCAGTATTATGTCATTTCCAGAAAACCTTCTTTTTTTAATTGAAGAAATGCTCTTGGGGTGGGCTAGAAAGGATACCGAAATATAAGCATAATAATCTGTTTAAACAATGAAAAAAAATCTACAAGTCTACAGTCTGATAAACAAAAATCTGATACAGGCTATAAGAGGGGGGTGCTTTTAACAGGGTTACCTTTCAACTCCAAAAACAACCAAGCAAATAAAGTGAACTTTGATCATAGACAATTTAGTATTTGACAACATAGTTCCACATGACAAACAAACTTCAAAGACAGACCTTATCTTTCACATTATTGTCTCCTCCAGCTACATCCTGGTGAGCTGTGGTTTTCACAATAACAGCTGGTAGCGCCTGAGAGCTGGTGATATGGCAAATCAGTGTACAGGTCCATATACCCACAGGGGCAAGAGGAAGGGGCAGATAAGGGGGAAGGGTATTATTATAATCACTGATGATAGCGGGTACAGCTGCTTTATGCCCAAACGTAAAGGGGGATGAACTGAAGTTGAGGCTAAACAAAAGCATTCTGGTTTTACAGCTTGTAACTGGATAGGACACGTATAAAGAAGAATGATGGTGCATAATATAGATCATTTTAAGGTTGTGATGTTACAAAAGACTAGATCAAAAAAGGTATTTTGTTACTGGCAAAATATTTAAATATAATATATAACAGAAACACTTACGGTGGGACGCTACATTGTCCCCGTTCCGGAGAATAGCCCGAGACCGTACAGTTCAGGCTAACCTCCCGCTTCCTGAGCTCCCGTTAACAGTCCTCGATAAATACGGTAATAAAACGGTAATAATAACCGGATCCACGGAAAGACAGCACTCACCATGTAGAGCGTAAAAGGGAAGCATAGCAGGAACAGCCAGATGTACAGATGTAACGCGTTTACGAAGGTGTTCTGGTCGGGGTCGTAGTACCATCCGCCTGTGACTGAAGCCCAGACCCCCTGCCTCAGGATCTGTAAAGTCTGGGACCCCATGTTGTTTTGGTTTTATCCCCGTCCGAGTTAACATCAACCGGGGGGACACGCTGGCTAGTCGACGGCGAACATGACAAACGGAGCTCTGTTTTCAGACACTGGCCTGAAAATCCCCTCTGCAGCCATCTTCATGTGTGCAGCTAGCAGCAGCCAGCTGGGGCACTGTTTCCATGTAGTCCTCCACCGAGCTGCTTCTATCCCACCACGCCCTGCGAACAACTTCTTCTCGGGTTAGCTGTCGTAGCCTGATAGCAGCTAATATATTCTGTTTTTAAATGCTGTAATTTCATATCTGCTACCCCTTTTTGCATTTCATTCTCTATATTTATTTTCAGAAACGCTCAAAGTGCATGACCTGAACATGACCTCGCGCTGCTCTGACTGTGAGTTGCGTTAAAACAATCAGAAAGTGCCAAATTTAATCAGACAGCGACCCCTTGCGACCATTTTAGTGCCTTGACCAAAGAGGAGGACATTAACCGCAAATAACCCCTCATAGCACATTTTAACAATAGATGCAATTGTCTTCAACAGGTTGAACTAGATTGGAAAAGAACATTTAGACTCATTTAACAGCACAATTCATTCAGAAATTACTGTATAAATTGCATAGGGCTATTATAATTCTAAGTTACTGATCATCATAAGCCCCTCAAAAATCCACATATATTTTGAATATATCTATAATAGTAGTATTTACTATTTAAACACCTTGGTGGCTATTAACAATACACTTAAGTTAAAAACTTGTTAAACAGTTAAAAACATCAGAAAACAGTTTGCATAACATCTGAAACCATTTTTTTTCTCTCCCTTTTTTCCAGCTAAGTTTAAATGCACTGTTAAGAACTGAGGGAAGACATGAGTTGATATATTTTACTACAAAACATAAAAAACAGACAAAGAAATTAATGGTAAAGCATACATGTATAAAGAAGAAAACCTTAATCTTTTAACATCTTTTGTCATTATCCTGAAGGAGGCCAATAACAAAGAGGTACTCGCATAAGAATGCTGAGGTCGACCGTAAACTGATAGTGATGCTGAGTCAGCCTAAGCAGTCTCATCCTTTGTATACAGGGCAATATGGCTGCTGCAAAGAACAATGTTTTAACCCATGTTCATTAGAATATATTCTCGCCTGTTTTTACTAATAGCCAACATCCTTAAGTTCACTTTTTGCATTTTGTAAATTGAGAACAATGAATCCACGTGATGATGTATCCAGGAATCTAAAAATTCTCTGGTTAATTTGGCCACTTTTTACGGTCATTTGAGTAAATCCTTAGTTCTGGGTGAAGAGTCCATCCCGTCACTGGTAGGATATTGCATTACATTTTATTACTGTGGTCTATTTTAAACACAGTGGCACAAGTGTAGATCACTGGAGTCTGGCTCGTTTTTCTGGTGGTGGTTTACTTGGGGGAGCTGATGGAGCAGAGGATTTTGTAGCTGGTTCCCTTTCCTCCTGTCTGACAGTTTCGGCCGGAGGTTCAGGCTCTTTCTTTACCTCAACTGTAAAAGAAAACAACAGATTGAATAAAAATAAGATAAGATAAGATAAGATATGCCTTTATTAGTCCCACAGTGGGGAAATTCCAGTTTTTTGTTTTTGTTTTGTTTTTTAAGAGAAAAATCAGAGCCAGTTAAACCAGTATTCTAATCATATAAGCTAACAGACTTCTCAGAATGTTTTATCTAAAGAGGACACTTTATGTTTGATTCAATATTGTAAAATCTGTCTGGTTATTGTTATATTAAGTATTTTATAAGCCCATGCGGACTAGGCACCTTTCATATGGTGCAAATTTAACTTAAACTAACTAACCAACTAACCCAATCAATGAATTTAATATCTTACAATATCCTGGTACTAAATTAAGAAGATATGGAATAAGCAACATGCACAGAAATGTATATTAAAAAGTAGATTATACCTGGAATTGGCTTTTCACCAGGTTTCGGCTGCAAAACAAGAACAATGTTGCATCATTGATGGTTTAATGTGAAAAAAGTTTATAAAAAATGTGTAAAATCCAGCTGAAAACTTGCCTGGTAAAATGTTGGTGGAAATTTTGACCTCAGATCTAACAGGAGTGTGTCAACCCGATGCCTCTGGAACAATGAGCTTGGTTCTTCTTTTTTCTTTGATTTTGGTTTGGTTTTTTCTGTTTGGTGACAATCAACACTGGTCATTCATTATAGTCTATACAATAAGTAAAATCAAAGCCGTAACAGAACCCATACCCCTCTCCTCCTGGTCTTTGAAATGCCACCAATAACCTTTTGAAGGGTGATACCGGCAGTAAGACATGGCCTCATCAAATGCAGACTGAATACCATGAACTGCAGATAGCTGGAAAATACAGTTTGTATATAGAAAACAAAAGGCCAGTTGTTAGAAGGACAGAAAAGTAAAAATTGAATTCTAATGTTTAATATCTTCTAATTCTCACCACTCTAGAGCTGATGACTGTCCCCAGGTCTGGAGCCTGGTACACGACTCCGGCTATGATGTAGTAATCAGCCAAAGGAATAACTGAAATATAAGTACAAAGTTGAATATAGATGGCAGCAATTTCCAAATACACAATACATTACACAATCATTACCATCATGAGAGGGTATTGGACCAACAATACAATTATTGCCAGCGTTATAAAAACACTACAATACAGTACTGCACAATACTGAGGTTTGCGGTTTATACTTAATTATATTAGCTGAATTACCAACTTGCAGTACACCTGTTACTGCAAATTGAGGCCATACCCTCACTAAAATTTCATGAATCCTATCCTCTTTCCTGGAAGACTCCACCAAGTAAAGGGTATCATTAAGTTTCACAACAATTACCATATTCCAGAGGTTTATATCTATGTATTGTTACATAATCAGATTATTTAGTGTATGTGTCTTACCTTGTGTGGGAGATTGTCTCTGTTGTTTTCTAATGATATAAAGAATAGGTTCCTGAGCATGTAAAAGAATGTACTCCACTCCCACCATTTGGCTGTAAAGACAAAATATTATTTTTTCAATTTCAATAACGCTTTATTAATCTCCAAAGGGCCAACAGAGCAGTTGTACATAAAAAAGTAAAATACAGTGACATTAGATACTGCCATAATATGAGCACTGCTGATCACAAAAAGGCTGAGAAATCATTATTATAAAAAAAAAAACAAACACACAATGATACCCCTTTAAATGATTAACTAAAATCAAAGGTAACTCACTTGAGATGTTCCAGGGTTAGTCTTTGCATCTTCACTACCTCATTGTTACAGGTTCTGTCATAGAAAGGGTTACTCCTTTCAGAGAAATAGTCCAGTACATTTCCAGGGTTAAGGATAGGCACCCAACCACTGTCCACCCAGGAAATACCAAGAAGGTTTTCTGCAGAAGACATATTTAGTGCAGCAATGGATTTGTGTAACAATAATTCAGTCTTTTTAAACGAGCAAAGACGTGAAAGGCGCTCCCGAGATGCTACAGCTAGCTCCAATAACTAATGTCAAAGAAAAAAAGGTGTATTATTTAGCTAACCTAATAATGCTCATAGTTTATGAACACGACTACGTGACAGAAAGCACTTTGCTATTAACAAGCACAAGAGATGGCCAAAACTAGTAGCGATGAGATGACTAGTTTAAAAATTTCTACCTCGGAAATCTACCGACGCCATGATGTAAACAATTAGACTCACAATGATGACGTAAGAATGTAGTTCTTGTCGTCGATTGATTGCGTATGCATTAAGGAAAATCATTTTTGTTGCTTGTTTTTATTATTATTATTATTATTATTATTATTATTATTATTATTATTATTATTATTATTATTATTAACAACAACAACAATAATAATAATATTTTTTATTATAATTAACTAAACATGTTGTTCGTAGATACAGAATTAGAATTTAAAGCAAACAACATAACAGCATGTATTATAAAGACTAATTGCTTAGACTACTGATAAATAAGTTATTGCACATTGATGTTATTTGATTTACAGTGTGTTATTTTTATTTCTGGACAGAGGCATTTGTTCTACAGAGGAGACATTCCAGAGACACACCCAGACAAACAGCTGAGTCCACTGCCCCATGACTATGACTGGACAGATGGGCAAAAACACCAACACATGCACAGAACACCAGCACATGATGATGGTATGGTACCTAAAATGTGGAAGTAAATAATACTGCAAAATAAGAAGTAATGAATAATCCAATCCATAGACACTGCTATGGATTGTTATGAGTGTTCAGTAGTCCTATCATTTTGTCCTATCATTGTCTATTTAATCTGAGACTAGTGGCATCCATTGCAATAACTGGATTAAATTTGTTTGTGTAATATAATGGTGCTGAAAATGCAGGTTCCAGCAGTATAACAAAAAATTACATGAGGTAATGCAAAGAACAGAACAGAATACTAACATATGGAACATTACCTAGACAATGAGGCTAAACAGAAGTCTATGGGACAAGATAGTGCAGGCAGTGGTGTTTATCAGACAGATCTGGCTAGAGGTGAATGCATTCCTCTAATTTCAGATCAGAGCGGCAGATTGAAAGCAACTCTCCAGAGACTTGAGGAGATTATGTCATTTGAGCCAAGTGCCTGTCTCTGGTCATTACTGTACATGAGCACTGCACTACTTCAAATATAAGTAACATAGGCAGTGGATTTGATTTAGCCTCTGTTATGAATCTTTATGGAATTCAGAATATTGTACTGTGACCTTATCATTTCTGTACTGAAAGCACTCAGTTCACTCAATTGTCCAGTCACGTTGTCTTAAATAACACTATTTAAAATAAGTAGGCATATTCTAAATCAGTTAAACCACAAGCTCTAAACCTAATTAGGACTGTCTAGTGAAGATTATACGTTTTGTAAATTGTATCATGATGATCTAACATTCTTTTAAAGAATTCTTCAGCTGAAACAGATGGCAGACACAGAGGCCAAACATGGGTCAGTCTCTATGTAATAGTGAAGGAAACCACCATCTGTGCTTTGGGAATGTGCGCCCCACTTAAAAAAGAATAATGACTTTGAAATCAAATTTGTAATTAATTTGGTATAGTGTATTATTTTTTTATTTTTGTTTTATGTATTTATTTATTTATTTAGGCCTATCTATTTAAATCAGGTCCTATGGCCTTAGGCTAGAGGGCAATGGTGGACATGGATGGACAAAGGCTGTTTGTTTTGAGTTGCCATGTTTTTTTTTTCTTTAGGCCTATTGGATTTGAACTGAATAAGATGGTACAGGCCCTAGTTGTCAGTTTAATAATTATCTTAAAGACTAATAATTATCTTAAAGGCTAATAAGATGTATAACCTATAGCCTTGTAAATCTGTATTTTATTTTATTTTTTAGAATAAAATGGCATTCAGTTAATTGTCTGAAAATATCAATTTGTTACGATTTAGTGTAATAAAATATTAGTCCATCCATCTTTTTGTTGAGATTATTGCATTACTCATAAGTGATTGCGTCTTTGCCAGAGCACCCCAAGGGACAACTGGCCCTGCGTTTTTAGACCAATCAGCTCTGAAGAAGGCGATCATACTAGAATAGGCTGCGATAGAGCGAGCTTTACCAGAAGGACGTAGCTGCGACACTGACAAGGCGAAAGCGCACCGATGACCCAAAGGATGCTGTGAATTAGCTTTATTATCTTCCATTTCAACAGTAATCGGACAACAGGGCAGCTAACGCGCGGCGATAATGTCGAAGATGAGCGTGATTCAACCGGGGAAAGAGGCGGACAAGAACGGGATGAACGAGAATAGCATTGGTTCCCCGAGGCTCCAGGCTCCGAGCGCGCAGCCTCCACTCAGCACCAGCCGGACCAAAGATGCCCGCTTCCAGCTTCAACAGCAGCAGCAGCAGCAGAGGCTCCACGGAGGGTCCATGGTCAAACAGCCGTCCTGCAACGAGCCCGCGGATGTCGTGAGGCGGGCGTTGGACTTCAAAAGCCAGGGTACACAGTGTTACAAGGATAAGAAATACCGAGAGGCGATAGGCAAGTACCACCGCGCTCTGCTGGAGATCAAAGGGCTGTGCAGGGTGCTCGGGGACCCGGATAGTGGCCCCAAGTCCCCGTCCTCGCTGCTCACCGCCTTCACCAAGTCCAATAACACGCTCACGGATGAACAGAAAGGCGCCATGGAGAATGCTGAGCTGGAGTGTTACAACAGTCTGGCAGGTATGGACTGGTGCTTTAAAGGCATACATGTTTAGATGTTGATACATGTGGCACTAACATGGGTATTAAATAGCCTACAAGCTTTATAGCATTTTTATGAAGAAGAATGAAAACATTTACCCAAATACTAACTTAATTCTGATTCTCTACGTAGCCTAACTATGGACCTAATGTGTGTAGTGACAATATTAGACAAGAGTTAACCTTAATGAAATGGCCTACTAAAGTTACAGTGTAGACTAAAACAATTCAAGTCAAAAACACACTTCATGTCATAATAACACATTTTGAGTGGTCCTAAGTAGGAGACAATCAAATAATGATGTTAAACAAATTAAATATTAGTTACAGAAGAGTGGATGTTTTGCTTTCTGTAAATGATGTCGACTGCCAGTTCATAATCTGGGCTTCTTCAAATTTAGTAACATCCAAGTGCTATTGCTCCTGTTGTGTCTCTAACTTGTGCAGACAACTGGTGCCTTTTGTGCTGGAGGTCAAGGGTCAAAACTCCAATGTTGAGCCAAAACAACATGTGTCAGTGTGAAATCCGAGTCCACTGCTGAAACTGGCATAAAAACACTAAATATATTCTTGACCACAACTTCTAGCAATAATGAAAGACACTGGGTCACTTGAAAAGCATAATTTAAGATCTTATAAATCAATACTTAGATTTATTCTAAAATGAGTATTGTCATTATTATTGTCATTTCACTAGATACTGATACTTTACCATTAAGCAGAATTAAATAAACTATTATTATTATTATTATCTGTAGGCCTGTCATGATAACATACTGTATTTTGAAACACGATATATTGCTGAAGAAATTATTGATGATAAATGATAATATTGAACCTAATTTATGCCACTGACACAATAACTCAAGAAGAGATTTAAAACACAAAAAATATTCTTAAATGTACAATACAAGGTGCAATAAATAAACAGCAGAATGAAATATTTCAGTAGTACTTAGCTCAAATCTCATCATGTGGCCAAAAAATAATCAAAAACAAAATGTACAGACAATAAATACTGACTGTAAAATATTGTAAACATATTGTTCCATTTGTCCTGTATTGAACGATAACTCAATATAGTTATTATCATGACAGGCCTTATTATCTGTTTGTATAAAATATAGGCTATAATTAGTTAATGAGTTAATGATAAAGGAGACTACAGTTCAAAGAACATCAATGCAGACTTTTTTTCTTTGGTATTGAGCTTTTTCCTTGAAATAGAGTTTGTAATGTAATGTAACGTATATAGTTATAATATGTATAATTCTGTATTTATTTTGTGAACATTTCTTGAGCCAGATCATACCAGTTTTGTGTCAGTCCCTTGCCTTGCCTTACGTCAGCCGTGTTCAGTAGACGTCACTCACCTTTTCTCGTGAAGTCTCTTTAACAACAGTGAGATCGGGGGAATACTCATGAATCATTTATACTAGTATGACTCATTCTGTGTACAGATACCACTCACTGCTGTGGCCTCTTTATAATCACTTATAGTTCCCTTCACCCCTCCTTTGCCTCAAGGTCTCTCATTAAAGCTCCTATATTCATCAGAGAGAATTAACCAGAGTAGGCTTTTATCTCACGCTATTGGGAGCAGCTAATTTAGTCCAATTTGTCTAATAATGCAACTGTGTCATTCTTTTTAATTAGTAGAATAATATTTCTTCACCAACATGAGAGCCACGCTCTGCTGGTATTTTTAGTATGAGTAGTGTTATTACAATATTGTGTCAGATTTTACAGGTTATCTTCATATTAGTCAAGTTGCAATGTGTAGACTTTATATAGCGGTGCAGTGTTTCTTTACGTATTTTCAGTTGCACTATAACTGAAAGTATTTCTGCCATTGAATGACAGTAGGTCAGTTCTGATAACAAATTTTAAAGGGGCATTTTCCTATCAAGTTCCACTTCATAAATCATAAACATTCTATCATGTAAAATGTTTTTATGATATTTTACATGAAACATTCTACGACGTAAACCACAAACTCACTAGCCTAACTTAAGTAGCTGCTTTGATGTTGGATCCCACAGACACTGTGACATGTTTGAGATTGTTTGACATTGGAACTGAATGCAATGCAAAGTCCTGGACTGTCCAAAAAAAGTTAATGCATTATTATTAATATCTGTATTACTCAAATATTAGTTTGGGCTGTAGGCCTTTAGTCGCTTAGACGATTAATTGGTCGGTGGTGCCTTAATCGACCAAAAATTGTAATAGGCAACTTCTCATTTTATTTAATGACATGCACATATTAACACCACAAAGTAAAATATTATTTGGATTCATCCTAAATAAAAGAAAACAAAAACATAATGCTTTTTATGCTTTATTTGAAATGCATGAATGAACTTATCATTAATAAGTTCACTGGGCACAGAAGAATTTGCCCACAGCTGGCCACAACCAAGGGAACCCCTTCTTCTTTGGAGCAAACAGAAAGTTATTTAAACGATTGCTCAGATGTCCCACTATGGCCTCCTGGAAGGCCTCGTAATCTGCACTCAGCTATGTCCCCTGCAGTTTAAAGTCCTTCAGGAGGATCTCAGACTGACTGACCAGGTCTGAGATAGGATCCACCTCACAATGGACTGAGAGCTCTGGTCCAGTGGAGTCTTCAGTGATGTTGGTTTGGTCAGTGGAAGGTGCAGTTTTACACTCCTCTGTAACAGCCTCTGGAGTCTTGCAGATGGCCCGGTCCTGTTTAGAGGTGTGATCCAGGTCTGATCCTGGGATTATTATGTACTCACTCAAATATAACTTTGAGTATCTCTTTGAGGACCTCAGGTGGCCCATCAGGGACACAGACCTCAACAGGGGTCTCTTCAGAAACAACTTCTTCTTTAGTTTCTGGCTCAGGTGTCTTTGAGAATGATGTCAGTTGTTGGTCTAGTGCCTGTCTCTGGATCAGCCTCTTGGTCTTGGGTCTCACAAAGACCCTGCTCCTCTGATCCAGTCTGGATCTCGAGGAGGATCTCAGACAGACTTATGAAGTCCAGGACAGGATTTGTCTCACACTGGACAGAGACCTCATCAAGGTACTCTATGATGGCATCTGGAGATTGGCATATATCCTCACGATCCTGATCCAGACACATTTCAGGATCTAAGCTTTAGGATCTTCCTCCACTTGCTTCGTATTAACGTGGTTATCCTTTCTGTCAATCGGGGTTGTACTTGGACCACTCAAACCCCAGTATTTCCAACATTTTGGCCGCTGCGTTCTGTTTGGCAGCTTTCTTGGTGGGCCTTGTCCCGACCGTGACTGCTCTCCACACTGAGACCCACATTGTAAAGAGCCAGCTCCAGGGGAGACGCCTGGAGTCCAGCAGCGCGTACTTTGGATACCCCCGCCCAGTGGCTTGCACTACTTCAAACAGGTATCCACTGGGTTTAAGGATTGTATCTTCGTTTCTCTTTCCTGGATTGGCCTAGTTGTTTTCAAGAACCAGGCACATTCCCTTCAAAGGTTCCAGGATATTGGCCTCTGCTGTGGCTTTGGCCTTTTTCTGGTTGCGAGCCTGACCCACAGCGGAAAGAGTTCTTACTTTGATAGTTATAGAGTAGATCCTCTCACGGATGGGCCCATGCTCCTGACAATCAAAAAACCCAATAGGCAAGTGATACTTTGAAGCCAGATCGTTCACCTGTAGACCAAATGATGGATCAGTTAAAGAAATCTATATGCACTTATCATCATTCCCACTCTCAAAATCACATTTGCTCATCAATGATACCATATATAACACAGAATGGGGTTATGATTTTGTTTGTTTAATGTATTTTTAGCAGAAGGTGAAACCAACAGTAAACTGCAGTTGAATGTGTGTAAGTCCTGGATACTTGTACATGTTTTATTGACAATAACTGACGCTAATGCCCCTGGCTGTAGACGTGCGGTAGTTTTGCGTAGCAGCCATCTTGAGTTTAGGTAAAGTAGAGTATTTAGCTGTGTATCAGCTCTGAGTGTGCAGTGTTTATACAGTTGGTCTGTGGAGGTTTCTAAATTGCTCTGAGCTCTTGAAATACATCTTTCCTGTTAGAGTGTCAGGTCAGAAATGAGAAAAGTGGCGACCATAGAACTGGAACTGATTTTGAACATTCTGTCGCTATTCTATCACTATGGCAGCAGTATATGAATCATACATTAGCATAACTGAATTAGAAATTAAAGCCAATATTCTTTTTTTGTTGGGAAAAAAATATATAATTAAATAAAAAAAAAAATTATATATATTAAAAAATGTACCTCTGGGAGAGCACTTGCCTTTAGAAAGTTACAGGCACAACACACACAAATGATAAAAACTCTTGGAAATCGTGGATTTCTAAACATTATTGTACAAAAACCAGATATCAAGTAATGTACCCAAAACTGAAAGGTAATCAGCCGTAACATAAACCAGCCCACTGTATTAACTCTCTTCTTTTGTGTTGCCTCCACAGCGTGCCTGTTGCAGATGGAGCTGGTGAACTATGAGCGTGTCAAAGAGTACTGTCTCAAAGTGCTGCACAAAGAAGGAAAAAACTTTAAAGCACTGTACCGGTCTGGAGTGGCCTACTACCACCTCGGCGACTACCAGAAGGCTCTGCACTACCTGAAGGAGTCACACAAGCAGGAACCATCAGGTAAAGACAAGGACACAGGAACTTTACAGAATATGAATGGGATCAGTAAACTCATAATTGTTTGTTACTTAAAGGCCCATATTATGCTATATACTGAACTCTGTTATAATGTTGTTTCCTTATCACAAACATGCCTGGAGTTGTATTTTGTTTCATTCTCACATGTTTAACACACAAAACCTGCATATTCAGGCTGAGTTCTTCTCTCAAACTGAAAACGCTCTATCCCACCTCATAAAGTCATGGGTTAATGCAGGAGGTGCTCCACTGTGATTTTAAACTCCAAGACTTTAACTAGAATCATTTGGATAATTTGAACTATAATTTGAATTGAACACAAGGTAAAGGGTAACTGTTAAGTTAAAGACCACCACTACATGACATCACAAGTGGGAACAGAGCATTTTGAGCTATGGAGACGTATAGACTAATAAACCAGGATTAGGACACAAACGGTGTGAATGAAACAAAACACAATTCCAGGTAGTTTTTTGATGGGGCAACAGCATTACAACGTTGCTTTAAGCTCACCAAAGTTTTCTGTGTAAAATAGGATTTTCATTTTAGATACATTATATAAAGCCTTGTTTGCACCTGTTTAAGATAAATGTTAGTTGTTAGATATCAATCATTTTAACTGTACTAATTAGACATGAAAACCTGTGCTACAACTGCAATGTAATAATTTTGTCAGAAAACTGACTTCTGCTCTCCTAAATTCATTTAACGCATTTGGTAATGTGAGACGCTCTTACTGCAGTGGCGCCTTGGTAATTTGATTGACCAGCTGTATATGGGAACATATGAGATGTGCATAAAAGTTGTTGTTATGTAACCTCCTATAAAAAAACATGGTGAGAACAGAATGACATAAGAGATATGGGTATGGGGTAAATTGGTGAGCCAGGCAGGGTAATGACAGAAAAACATATTGGCTTTGGACTTGGCTCCAACAGAGAAACTGTGTGAAGCTTTAATACTGAGCATGGTGTGGGACTGATAAGGGGATTGTAGAGATGGTTGCTCATGTTGGCAAAATAAGTAAAAATAGTATTATACTATATTTGAATGAAATGTGGTTGATAAAAAGAGGAAAAATATGTACATGTATTACTAAAAACAGTTTGCTTAATTTAGGTTAGTTTAGTTGCCATTTGTAGTTAAAAACCACATTGGAAAAACATATACAAAAAGCTCAAAGTGCACCATGGGTTCAGTTGTAGCCTTGCAAGTATGAAAGCTCTTGGGGAAACATGTCTTTATTAATTATGATAATGAGATGTAGAAACAAAATCTATTAGAATGAATTAGCCCTTACCTTATGTTTAAATAAGCTTTGAATTTGTGTGCACGTTAATCTTGGAATTTGTTGCTTTTTCCCCAAACAAAAAATATGAGAAATTTTACTTAACTTATTTCCACCATTTATTGTTCCATGAATGAAAACTTTGCACATCAATTTCTTGAAACGGTGCGCTGGAGGAGAGGGAGCAGCCTCAGAACATTTGCAGAAAAAAAAGAAAAAAAGGGGAATTTTATTAGGACATCAATAAAATTTCCTTATAAAATTCACCATTTATTGTTAAAATTGGTTGCCTAAAATGTAACACGGTACATTGACTTGTAAATACAGTAGTTAGCATCCATGATTTGCTAACTTGCGATTACCACAAGGAAGGACTAAACCAGGACTAAAACAATTAAACCAAACGTGACTATGCATAACTTTAGCAGCACTAACATTTAAACCCCCTCACCGCAATTTGAGAAACACTGCATTAATTCACAATAATTGTTTGATTGCAGACACCAACGTGATCCGGTACATCCAGTTGACCGAGATGAAAATTCGCCGTAACGCTCAGAGGGAGAAGGAGGCCACATAAGCACTGCCTTTTTACCACTTGATTCTCTCATATCTGAAATCAGCTCAGTGTCAACAGTTCAGATTTTTAACAAACAGTGGGTCCAAAATCTCACTGCCAATGTCTTTAGGTTGAACTTTTGCCTTGCACAACAACATACAGTTTTGTGGTCTTACACCATTGTGAGCTTCAGGCTTCTTTAACTGTGCTACTTTGATAATATATCTTTTATGAGTACGAGTATGGGTTCAGTGGGGATACAAAAGATTGAATTATATGTCCCTTTATGAATTAAATCACATTTTTGTAACATATTAACATACAGAGAATTAGCTGAGTATTTATTTAAGTTTGGTACAGCCGTAACATTTTGAAGATCAACAAGTGAAGTGAATTAGTGGGACTGAGGAACAAGTTTAGATTTATTTACATGTATTATTAATTTGATTTGATTTGCTAAAAAAAAGAAAAGATTTTGAACGAAATTATTATAGTTAGATGACCGTATGCTGCAAATTGGTGCATTAGCCTTTAAAAATCAACAGAGGATACAGTACAATGGAAATAGCTGAACAAGTTAAAAGTAATTCAAATCAAATATATATAGTGCGTCATATTTGCTGCATAGAGGCAGACCGAAGCTTTATCATATTATGGGTGATTGCTCTGTTTAAAAAGATGATATTTGAAAGACTTATTTTCTCCATAAATTTGAAAAAATGCTATTAGTTTCAGCAATATTCCTCAATTCAAGAATACACACCTAAAGGGCCCATATTACTCTTACTGCTGTATTACTATTTTCTGGTCTCTGTTACAATGTTGTTTCCTCATCACAAGTATATCTGGAGTTGTGTTTTGTTTCATTCACACAATTCTGCATATTTAGGTTCTTCTCTCAAACAGAAAATACAGGTATACAGAAAATACAGGAAGTGCTCCATTGAGTTTTTAAACTCCATACACCTTCACTATGATCATTTGGACGATTTCAGCCCTGGAATTGCCAATCTCTACTGAACAAAAGGTAAAAGGAGCTGAAAACTACCGCTTCATGACATCACAAGGTGGAACAGAGCATTTTGAGCTTCGGAGATGACAGACTAATAATAAAGGGTCATTCAAACATATGTGAAACAAAACACAACTCCAGGTATGTTTTTAAGGAGGTAACAGCATGTCTTAAAGCTCACAAGTTTATGTAATATAGGCCCTTTAATTTCCAGTTGCATTTTCTATAATATCCCCATGAACCAAGGCTGTGTGAAGACAACACAGTGATGACTTAACACAAGAAATGAATGCACTGCCTGTCAAAACACTGCACAAGAACAGGCCAGCACCTGTGATAGTCAGGACCAACAGCCAGACTTCAGTTTAGTAGCTGTAGATGTCATCACCACAACGCATGACACACAACTTAGTCAGCAAGCACACTTCTCTACTACTGTGCAGAAGTTTTCAGACAAATCCTTTCTATGTTTGGATTTTTTTTTTTTTTTGCATATTATATTCGTTGTTTTGAAGGTGCACTGTGTAACCTTCTGATGGAGGGTAGGGTAGGATATGTCATTGCTATGCCTGGAATATTCCACAGTATGGCATTAAACAGCTCTACTTACATTTATTCAATTACAGGTGGTTTTAAAGCTCAAAAATACCTAGAAAAACAGGCATTCTGACTCTGAGCGGGGTTGCCTTTCCATAGATCTGACCTGTTACTTGATCTGGAAAAGTTACACAATGCACTTTTAAGGTCATAAAGGGACCAAGGATATCTATGTTCTTCTATTTCTTTCTTTCTTAAAACTGTCTAAAACTTTTGCATGGTGCTTTAACTTTTAAAACCAAACTTTAGGTGCTTGGAGTGCGTATTTTGAGCACACAGTTGCTAAGTGCAGTTACCTGACATATCACAAACTGTAAATAGTTTATAGAAATGACTAGGATTTAAAATGGAAAGAAAAGGCAAGCTATATGTATCAAAGCACTTCACTTCGCTGCTTCTGTATTGACAAATACTGTGTTTCAAGTTTACTGTACGGGTGTAATAAATGTCTATTGAAATATAACTTTGGTTTTGTGAATATTAGTTATTATATCATACATTGAATTAACTGAATACCAGTCTATATAAATAAAACTTTGCGGTAAATACTGTTTAACATATTTTATAGGTCAAGAACATAGACTGTATATATACATTTATTATTCTTCAATAGGAAGTGAGCATGGGGGCGCTTCTGGCTCCATCGACTCTGGCTCCAATAGACTTTACATAGAAAAATTGTCACCCCTCTCTGCAGTGAGCCTCATCATTCTGTCTTAAAATGTTTGTATTAGGTATTTGCTCCTATAACTGCTAGCCTTGTGAGCTTTATTTGACTGGAGCCGAACACTACGGGTGACATCATACTCCCTTAGTCCATTTCTAAATACAGTCTATGGTCAAGAATGATCATTTTAACTTCATTCATACCAACAAAAACAGCAACATGCTTGACTTTTACATTGTTTTACTCAAATCAGTGTTTCCAGTGCAAAAACAAGCCATTCACATACACTTTACTTCTCATCACAACATGAACCATCATCAGCTTATTACTGGTAACACTGAGCACTTTTCACCCTGTGTTTTCACTTATCAGACTCCTCAGAAATGCATTCAGATTATACATTTACACAAAAATATTTCATAAGGAAATCAAGAAGGGTTGGGGGTTCAAATCTAGGTGACCATTGCAGCCACAGGGTTATGCAGAGAGCTGTTGAATGAATAAAAAAATCAGCAAGAAATAATCAATCAAATAGTAACTGTTAAAAGATAATGTATGAGAGGTAAATCTATAGATAGATTGCCTGACAAATACAAAATAAAACAAGGAAGTGCAGAATACCCAGTCCTATATCATAACATAGTATAAGACTCAAAGAAATGATATATTAGGATTGAGGTGCCTTTCAAATTAAAGGCCAAGGCATTTGGTTTAAAATACATATGATTAATATTAAAAATCAATATAATAAAAATAAATATAATAAATGAATGCAAATAAACAATAAACAAAACAAATAATATATATCTTAAAGTATACAGCAGTTGCTACATGCAGACTGGGCACAGCCTCAGTCTTTTGGCCTCACTCTCATGCATCCCTTTGATCAATAATCTAATAAAAAGTCATGAGACAGACAAATTTAGGTGTACACAATGTCTGCTTTTAGTTAACACAATTTTTGCCTTGGTTGGGACAAGCTAACATTTCTGAGGTCAAATACAAATACTATCCAACTAGATCTAGGGCAGTCATGGTAGTATTCGATGGTACTATATCGATTTATCGTTCAGTATATGATAGAAAGAACAATATTTTTTCAGGTAATAATTATTGTCCGTAGTTTTGAATTACTTTATTGCAGAATTAAGCCGCTATGATAACATCTGAGCTGTAGTTGGTTGAATAATTAAGATATGTGAAACGTTACAGATACCAGAATTAACCACTAGTTTTAATTCTGGTATCTCTCTTAGAAAAATATCACTGCTTTTGTCAGTGGTAGTTTCAATATTATTGTTTATCGGGAGGTTTTTCTGTATCAATATATTGTGATTCAAAATGAGTTATCTTGACTAGCCTAACTAGATCAGACATTTACACAGACAATGACAGATGACATTGCATTGGGTAAATTGCATGTGTAAATTATGTGAAGATGCTCTCCTTTACAGTATGTCTGCATTCATAGTATTTTGAGTGACAAATTATTGGCTCAATACAAAGTGAAATATTAAGAAAACAACAAATATAAAATACAGCAGTGTGTCTTAAAAGTGAAAAACTGAAGATTTACATTCACGGTACTACAAGTGCACTTCATTAATGCACAGTCCTCAAATTCAACTAAACAGTGTAGCTTTGTGAGAACTGATATGTTTAAATGGGGGAGTGGTGAATATTTTTACTCTTCATCAATAAAATCCTTATAGGAATTTCCTGGTAGATTCAAATAGCTAGAATGGCCAGATGAAAAAAGTTATATGCACATAATAATTCATTCAAAATGTACAATAACAAATAATGTGTTTTAAATTATACTGGATAAACTCATGATCTAAAGATTCATGGTTTTGGTTCCAATGTTTAGTTCACATTTTTACATAATCTTGGTGGAAACATAAACATGTAATTTAAACAGGTTAAGTCTTAAATTCACATTTTAATTTCTACATTGCCATGGTAATAATTACACTGTCACATTCTGTTTCCATACATCTTAGGCCACTTATTATTTTACTTTCACACAAATTAGGCAAAAAGCAGCTCCTTCAGTCTGCTCATAAACATTTAGTGATCCAAGTCATTTTTACACATGGGTTACGACCAAAACCCAGGCTTGTATTTGTAAGGTGAGTCTTTGGGAATGTCTGTTTTGCATAGTGGCACTGTTCCATCTCTGTACTGCTCCTCGTCCAGTTGATCCAGGAGGTTTTGTTGGGTCTTTTTTGGTGAAAATGGCTTTGGGGTCTCTACAGGGGTGGGTGGAACTGCACTGTCCCGTCCGAACTCTGCAGTGGGCGGGGTCTCAGTGCTGGAGGTATGAACTGGGGACTCTCCGATACCCTTAGGTTTGGAATCGGACCAGAAAGCGGGGTCAAACCGGGCCCGTGGAGAGGGTCTGGGTCGAGCCACAAAGTCCAGGGTCTTGGGGCGTTCGGGGGGGCATCGGCGACGAGGGGTGGGGGGGAAGACCAGGTTTGGGTCAGGCAGCCGTGGGACAAAAGAGCAGTCATCTCTGTGAGGTCTGAAGATACCTGAGAGGAGAGTTTTACATTTGCAGAAATCAGCTGTAATACAACTTAATACAATACTTCAACTTGTACTTACAATAATTTCCATAAAACAAGCAATAGAAAGTCATGAGCTTGAAGATGATGAGTTATTTTTCAGGGACCACGTCTCATTAACATTGTCATTTGTATCATTTAGCTACTGCTGCATCACATTTTCCAGACAGGTAAACACAACCTTAAAAATAGCCTGAAGAAATATTAGGTCATTAATATTAGCTCACTGAGATATATATATATAACTAAAATGTCTTATCCAAAAATGAAAAAGTCTTGTTTCCAAAATCACCAAAATAAATGAAACCCGTACTGATTGAAGCTTTTGTATTTTTGGTCTTCAGTTACCATAGTGATGTCGAGGTAAATATATCTTGCTAAAGAAATTGTCTGCTTAAAAGAAATCAAGATATTAACTACTGAAACTTGGGACCAACCCCTACCAAGTTCCCATATCAAACATTAGCAGTGTTAAAAATGCAAGGTGTAACTTTGCAGTTGGGGGCAAGACACCTGTTTATCCCCATGGAGATGCCATTACTTTGCCTAGAACATCCCACAGTATATTAAACTTGAGCAAACTGGTTGAGAAGATCCAGACCAAGTTACAAGTCAGATCTATGGAAGGGCAAGCACAGCCACAGTAAGAATGCTTGTTTTTTCTAGGTATTTTTCAGCAGTAAACCCAAAATGAAAACAAATGCAAAAGCTATAGATTTTTTATGCTATACTGTGGAACATTCCAGGCAAAGCAATAAAATCTGCGGACCCTCCATCAGAAAAGTTTCACAGTGTCCCTTTAACTGTAAAATATTGGTTGTACCATTATATAAACACATATTATGGACTCACCAGTGTTTTCCAAAGCTTCTTTCTCTGGCAGTGGTTCCAGACTGTTTACAGGACAGTGTTTTTTAATGGCTCCATCCGAGGGTATGCGACGCAAACTTCGAGACGCAGGGGGCGCTGAAGGGACATGCGTGGGGGTGAGCGACTGACGAGGGTTACGCTTAAAACTCTCCACCTGTGTATTCACCAGAGGATTCAATGGGACATGACCGGGGGGCTGAGATGTGAGCTGTTGTGATGGCGAATTTGGGCGATACACCAAGAGCTCCTCACTGTCTGATCTTAACAGTGAACGAGTGGAGTTACAGTCAGTTAATAACGTATAGGAAGATGGTAGGACTTTTTCAGGAGGTTTAAGTGGACTATCCCGTTTGAAAAGCTTACGCGTCTGTGACCCTGTCCTGTGAAACAAACTGTCCCATTTGGATTTGATGCTTTCTTCAGGATGGGCGAAATTTAACACGTTTAACCCAAGTCCAACCGCAGCCAGTATAGCTCCACACCCGACCAGGACGACGTCAGAGGAGCGCACCCCAGCAGGACTCCTCCTACAGGGGGGAGAGGTGGGAACACTGACCATGGGACAGTACTCGTCTCCATTAGAGTCAGCAGCAGCGGAGGAGGAGGGCTGGGGGTCTTTGTGGAAAGGGATACAGAGGTAGGACTGTCCCGGAGAAGAGCTGGGGTCAGTGGAAAAGCAGCAGTCTTCATTTTCTGAAAACACAAACAGTTGTAGGTGCATAAGGGGTTAGTACTACTATTTTTTCATGAGCTACATTTATTATCAGAAATTCAGTTGACTAATTGACAGATTTTCACAAACAAATTTATTTCTGATACAAGCAGTGGGAGCAGTCAAATGTCTGGCTCAAAGACACAAAAACAGTATGTGCTCAGCCAAGGTTTGAACCACCTACACTCCTGATTAACGTAGACTTAGACAAACGTTATTAATCCAAGGGAAATTATATGGATACAGTAGCTCACAATAAATATAATAAAGAGCAAAAATATAAATGGTAATAATAAACTGGTGTCAAATATGGTGTCATGTATATGTACAAGAAAAAAAAGAAATAGAAATATAGTAAATATCTCTCGGCTATATACAAGAGGTCGTTTGGAGAAGTGCAAAGATTAAAAAGTGATCGACATGACAGAAGGTTATCTGTTTACATAAGGGCACAGTTGTATGGAGTATGGTATAAATGTAGTCTTGTATCCTTCACTGTTTGTGTAGTATAAAACAATAATGAATTTGGGGAAAAAAGGATAAAGTTTGTCTAAAAAAGTTAAAACACTCACCCATCTCCACCAGACTGGGAACCCCGGGCACGGCTGGACTGTGCCTGGGAGATCTACGCAGGTTAGGGGCACTGCAGGAGCGCTGCCTGGTCCCCTCGTGGGTTGGCTTCGCTCTGTACAAAAGTATAAACAAAATTATAATAAAAGTATAGAGAGAAATAGAATAACATATCACTGCATGTTTTTTACCTGAACTTTTTAGAGGTTTTCTTATTATAGACAATGTATATTCTAATTATGCAAATCTGTTGAACAACTATCAACTATCACTATAAACTGTCAATATTACTGTATCATGTAAGCTTTGTTTCACACTCTCAGTTCCCCTTATATTCTGTACTGGTGACTTTAATTAAAGAACTCTTCATTAAAGGGCCCATATTATGGTATTTTCTGATCTATGTTATAATGTTGTTTCCTCATCAAAAACATACCCACAGTTGTGTTTTGTTTCATTCACACATTTAACACACCAATCCTGCATATTTAAGATGAGTTCTTCTCTCAAACAAAAAAGTGTTTTATCTTGTAATGTCATGTGGTAATACAGGAAGTGCTCCATTTTTTAAATTCCATACACCTTCACTAGAATCATTTGGATGATTTCAGATCTGGAATTGCACATATCAACTGAATAAAAGGTAAAAGGTAGTTGTTAACTTGAGAACTACAGCTTCATTACATCACAAGGTGGAACAGAGCATTTTAAGCTTTGAAGATGTAGACAGCCTAATAATGCAGGATTACTTAAACATGTGTGAATGAAACAAAACACAACTCCAAATAAGTTTTTGATTAGATAACATTATAACATGGCCTAAAGCTTACAAGACTTGATTTTGCATAATATGGGACCTTTAAGTTTAAATCAGTTGGCGTGTAGTATGCCTTTATTAGCACTAATGTAGATGGTTAAACACCTCCCACCTCCAATAATAATGCATCTTACACATTGTCAGCACTGTGTTCTCTCTGGGCTCCATTGCCTCTGCACCGGCCCTTCTTCCTGGATCCTCTCTTCACTCCCTCCTCTTCCTCATGACTTGTGGAGCGGTAAAAGGCCATACACCCATCTCCGGGGGTCACTATCAAAAGACATGGTTTAAAATAAGACAAATATAATGTTTTTGAGTAATAGTGAATGTAAATGTGTATGGAGTGTACACTGTATGGCTCTGAGGCGCGGCAGAACGGGGGGGCTGGTGGGAGGGCTGGAGCTGCTGCTGAGTAAACTCCTGCGGCGGTCGTGGGATGGTGAAGCCTGAACTGTGATTTTGTGCTGGAAATCTATCAAGAGAAACAACACAAAATTAACATTAAATCAGAGCTTTTAGCCATGTTACAATGTTGTTACCGCATCCAAAACATACCTGAGTAGTGTTGTTTCATTGACACGTTTGAGTACCCTTTATTATTAGTCTGTCTACATCTCCAAAGCGCTAAATGCTCTGTTCCACTTTGTGATGTCATGTAGTGGTAGTTTTCAAGTTAACAGCTACTTTTTACCTTCTGTTCAGCAGAGATCGGCAATGCCAGGGCTGAAATGATTCAAATGATTCTAGTGAAGGTATATGGAGTTTAAAAACACAGTGGAGCACTTCCTGTATTACCACATGACATCACAAGGTGGAACAGTTTTTTGTTTGAGCGATGAACTCAGCCTAAATATGCAGGGTTTGTGTGTTAAACTTGTGCGAATGAAACAAAACAAAACTCTAGATATGTTTTTGATGAGGAAACAACATTATAACAGACATCAGAAAATTGTGTAATATGGACCCTAATTATTTGTAAGCAGTCATGTTTGCTTTTACACAAATGGACTATGCATTACTCTGATTGGTTTATCTTATAAGAGTCTGAAAAGTAAAACCATGTAGGAAATCACAATATTACCTGATGGTAGGCTGATCCTGTTGCCATCCTTGAGTTTGAGGCGGTTGCGGCGGAACTTGCCCTGCCTCCGCTCCACGTGGGGCTTGTCCTGGTACAACTGGTGTATTATGATGTTCAGCTCTCTCTCCAGGATGTGGATCTCTCGCTCGGCCAACTCCTGCTCTCGCCTCCGCAGCTCCTCCTCCTGGCACTTCTGCTGCAGCGCGGCCCTGGTCAGTTCCTCCTCCCACGACCGCAACTCCTTCACAAATAAAATAAACAGATCAAATACAGACACAGTAAAAGACCATATGACATTTATATACTTTTACTAAGGTTGGTTCACACTTCACACATAATTACAACATCAAAATTGGGACAAAACTGAGACTAAACCTGGACTAGATGGGGACCAAACCAAATCTACATTGAGCCTCAGTCTGGCTCCAAACCAGGACACCTGGTTGTTTTCATAAAGCAATATTTGGACTTTTTTTTAAATCTGAAGAGACAGAACCAAATCACCAAGCAATCAAATGCATAAGCCCCAGAAGAGTTCAGATGCTACATTTGTTGTTTAGGGAGATCCAGTCAAATTTAAAGGTGCACTGTGTAACTTTTCTGGTGAAAGGTTCCTCAAATGCTTTTCTCCATGGAGATGTTATTGCTTCATCTGGAATGTTTCACAGTATGATATAAAACCTTTCTATCTTCATAGAGATCAAACCGGGCCAAGTTACAGGTCAGATCTGTGGAGAGGCAACCCCACTCACAGTCAGAATGCCTGTTTTTCAAGGGATTTTTGAGCTGTAAAACCACTTGTAATTTAATAAATGTAAGGTAGAGCTTTTTAATGTCTGTGGAAAATTCCAGGCTGTACAATGACATATCCATAGAAACAAGCAGATGACGGGCCCCCAACAAAAAAGTTACATAGTGCACATTTAAATAAGTGGTAAAAACTGATGAATGGAAAAATTATATAACTGTAAAAAGAATACTATCTTGTGTGACAAATTAAACATACACAAACACATGATGCCTATTTCATGAATTCTTCTGTCACTTCCTCTACCTTCTCCTTGATCCTGAGTTGGTCGAACATCTCCTGTATCTCCAGTTTCCAGTCATCCTGCAGAGAGTGGAAGGACTCGGCGGGCATCTCGAAAAACCCAGACTCTTCGATGGCGGTGAGCTGGTGCAGGATCGAGCTAAACGGGGGACGACAGTGAGGGTTTGGGCTCCAGCAGGCTATGAGGAAATACAAAATATTAAATACATCACAAACCATTTGAGGAGCATTCTAATGTATTTATTTCATGTAGCCTCAGCCTCCAGATTACTTTAAATGTGTTAATATGAAATGTTGTAAATCGGAATCAGAATTACTTTAATTCATCCCCAAAGCAGGAGGAATTATTTTTGTTAGAGACATGCAGCCAACAAGTAGGAGAAATTTAAAGGTGCACTGTGTAACTTTCTGGTGGAGGGTCCACTTGGCTTCATGGAAATGTTATTGCTGTGTCTAGAATGTCCCACAGTATGGCATGTATGTATTGCCATGGAGACAAGCCTACTGTACAATGCCTAAAGGCCAAGTTACAGGTCAGATCTGTAGAGAGGTGAGCTCACTCACTGTAGGAATGCATGTTTTTTACATAGTATTTTTGAGCAGTAAAACGTCTGTAATGGAATAAATCCAACATAGATGAGTTTAATGCCATACTGTGAAACCTCTCAGGCAAAGCAATAACATATCCATGAAAACAAGTTTATGGCGGACCCCCTACCAGAAAAGTTACACAGTGAACCTTTAAATATCAGTATCACGGTAAAAAATAGCATAGAATAAATGTGTCTGAAATTAAGATAGAATGTTTGTTTCTAAAAACTAAAAAGGAAAGCAAAAAAGAAAAGGAAAATAATTTTGAATGGACATTGGTATAAATATGTATGTATGCATTTTGGATGGAAGAAAGAGACAGTCTGGCAATATACAAAACTGTAATAGTTAATCAATTTATTAAAATGTCACAATAAACACAGAGGATGCATCAGTTTGTGTCTTACCCTCCATAAGTCGTGCAAATGGCTCAGGGCAGCTGGAGGGGATGGGCAGTGCCAGTTTGTTCATGGCGACTCCGTATGCCACAGCAAGTCCATCTATGCCTCTGAACGGCACCTCTCCGGTCAACAGTTCCCATAGCAACACGCCATAACTTTAACAGAGGCAAACAAATAAAAGGAGTTATAACCCAATATAAAGGAGCTTGTGATGTGAGTTCCAGTCACTACTAATACATCATTTCAAACAATCAGTGGGTAAAATGTGTCTATGAATATATGAATGTTAAGTAGGGAGAGTGTTAGTGGTTAATTTGAATAAATGTTATAAAGGAAAGCACTGTAGTTTGCATATTCCATTAAAAAGCAGTATATCTTGAAAGCAAATATGAGTTCTAGATTTTAAGATTAATCATAATAGTAGCTACTTTTTCCATTCAGTTGTGACATATCTGGTCTAATAAAATGTAAGTCCTCTGTCTCATAGTGGTTACAAAGAACAACAGAAATTCATATAAAGATTATTAATGGTTGGGACATTTTTTAGGCATTAGAACATCAATATTATATTTCAAACTTTCAAACTATAGCTAATGTCACTTCATATGTCTGTGTTTTTCTATTTTTTTTTTTTCCAATGATCATTTTAAGCCGTTAGTCTGACTTCTCTGCCCAGTCCAATAAACTGTAGCCTATATTTATTCTTGAATGGGCCATTTGACCTGCCCCAGTTTTGTGTGCCTCTATAATGCAGTAATTTGTTCTTTTTTCTTTCTTTTCTTTTTTTTTTTTTTCTTTTTGTTAAGCTCTCAGTGTTTCCATAGAAACTGCAGCAAAAGCTCAACTTCATCAAGAGTGAAATCAAAACACATTTTCTGTTTTTGGCACAGTCTACTGTCTGACTGGTCAGGCAGAAGTGAAGTACGTGTAACAGCTATTTTCGGTTACAAATGATTCGCAGTAAACAAACACACTGTCAGAAGATTTAACCAACTGAATGTGACAATATGGACTGTATATTGACTTTAACTGTTTTCTGCATTTATGTTGAGTTTATACTAATTCATAATTTTTTCATAATATATTTTCAACCATTTATTATTTTATTTTATTTTATGACAAGACTAGATTGTATATGTTTTTGAGCCTTCACCACATTATGACAATTTGTGTTTTAAACGTCTTATATTACACAAAATTGACTCTTGTGGTCCATCACCTGCTTATTTCTATGGATATGTCATTGCTCTGCCTGAAATCTAGCAAAGTATGACATAAAACAGTTCTATCTTACATTTATTCAATTACAGGTGGTTTTATTGCTCAAAAATATCTAGAAAAACAGGTCTTCTGACTGTGAGTGGGGTTGCCTCTCCACAGATCTGACCTGTAACTTGGCCTGATTTGGTTTCCATGAAGATAGAAAGGTTTAATACCATACTGTGAAGCATTCCAGACAAAGGAATAACATTTCCATGGAGAAAAGCATTTGCCGGACCTTCCACCAGAAAGTGTACCTCTAATACTAATGAAATCCATATATTTCCAACACTTCCCCTATCCGCATTGGATCACTGAGCAATCCCAAAACATGAGCACACCTCCACACATCGCTCCCCTTGGAAAATGTGGATGATCTTATGACTTCGGGGGCCATCCAGGCGTACGTCCCAGCAGCGCTCATTTTGGTGGTCCTGTGCCACTCTCGGGCCAGCCCAAAGTCAGTGATCTTCAGCGTCTTGTTGTTCAAATCCTCCATTTCAATTCGTTCCAGGATTAGGACTACATGTAGGGGAGATGAGGTGGGGTTGATGGAGTTTTGGTTGAAGTTACAAAATAGGGCAAATAAAAGGGTGAAAGGGGGTAAAATGGATCCCGGGTGGTATGTCGGAGGAGTTCACATCCAAAATAATTATGTGAAAATTTGTATTGTAGAGATGTAGCAAAATGGGGCAAGATGAAAGGATTGAAAAGGAAGGAATGAGAGAAGAAAACAGGGAAAGCAGAAAGATGTGAGACACAAGCATTTGCAAAAGACAATATTTAAGTGTAGAAAGAGAAAAGCAGATTTAAAAATAAGTCTTTTGTAATGTTGGAAAAATCAAAGTTGGGTGTTGGAAATGGGTGAACTGTTCACCATCAAATTTGTGTGTCTTTTCTAGATACTACCACTGCCAGGGTGACAGAAAAATTATAATATAATATCTCAATCCATGTGCACCCATTAGATTAAATAAATTAAATGATAAATTATAAAAATTATATTGAAAAACAACAAATTATAACACAATTAAACTTAAAAACATATACTTAAAAAAATAAACTAAAATTTAAATTTAAATTATTAGTGAACACTGCAGCAAAAGTTAGCTAAATTTCCCAGACCACATCCTCCATGGACTGCCAGACCATCTGCTGAAGTTACCCAGAGACGGGGTGTGTCCTGGGGCTGTGGCAAACATCAAACCCCCCTCATCATGTGGCTCCACTGCTTCACACGACACAACACACTTTAGGCTCGTCCAGTCTTATGTTAAAGTACATGTAAAGCTCTGGGGACTAATCACAGTCTACTAGTATGTAATGTATGCACTCAAGTTAATGCACAGTAATGCAGGGCCAGAAAAGCTTGGTTAGGAGAAACAGCAGAAAGGAGACATATTTTGGTTTGAAATTAAATCTATTCATTTGATTAGAATCTTTTTCCATAATCAATAATCATTAATCAATAATCACTCATTATAAGTTACCTATGTCCAGAGTTACCTGTGAACATGTTTTAGACTGAGTTTGTTTGAACCATTAGCTCCCTACATGTCTACAATGGTTAACATGTCTTAACAAGGGGGATTTCTTAGACATTTACAATAGGAAAAACATATTTTTGCTATGCTAATTGTGTTTATCTTTTTAAGTGAGTGATTAATCTTCACTACTCCATGATTTCACTTGGGCCTGTAACACATTTGTGGCCTGAGGAAAAGCTAAATCCAGTGGAGCGCTCTCATCCACATCACCACAGTCTGCGTCAGTGCAGTCTGACAGGACCACTTCAGAACAGCCTCTGACCAAACCAGGGCTATGACGAATACTATTAAATTTTTATTTATTTATTTATTTTAAACTCCTTTAATTTGTTTTTAAGTGAATGGTGCCTTACACTCCTGTGCAGTCTCTCAGGTTGGCTGACCAGCTCCTCCTGAGCGTGCTAAAGACCAGCTGGAAGCTCAGAGGGGACAGAGCCTTTGTGGTGGCTGCACCAGAACAATGAAATGAGCCGCCTTTGCACATTAGACGGGCCTCTTCTGTACTTATTTTTAAATCTCTTCTTAAAACACACTTGTTCATTTTGGCCTTTGACACAGTTTGAGTTGTTCACATTTTATTAGATTGTTTTTTATTAGATTCTGTTTTTCTTTTATGTTGTTTTATTGTTTTAATTTAATTATGTTCTGTAGCACTTTGGTCAACCTGTGTTGGTTTTAAAGTCTGTTATAAATAAAGTTGCAGTTGCAGTTGCAGAAACATACATTTACGTGAGTACACAGTTTGGATACCTGTCCTACCTTAAAATTAATACTGTTCAATTCATAAAATGTGATAATCGCAATTATTTGGGTAATAATTAAAAAAAAAAAATAGTAAGCATGTGTATGTAAGTTAGCTTGAAGAGGAAGAAAAGACCTGCTATCATGTTAGTAATGTTTCGTGGTTTATATTAGGTTCACTATATGTAGCTCATATAATATTGCATGTTTTTATTTATTTTAACAATTAAACACTTGTTACTGATTAACTGCTAGGTATAATGCTCAAGGTTTGTGGGTTCAGAATGAGTGCTCATATAATACCACTATGTTTTTGTAATTGACTGGAGCAATAATTATATATGTATACTTGATTAATTGGACAGGTCTACTTAAAGTATTTGTGTCTCTGTGTACAGGGGTTTTCCTCAGAGCTCATTATGGCAGTAGCTGGAATGACTTGACAGTAACAGCACCAGCCTATAGGAGCCTCACTGAACTGCACTGCTCACAACAGACTGGGCCAATGGGAGAGGAGCGCAGACATCAGGGCAAAATTAACCAATGAAGAGGCAGAGAGGACAGCGCTGTGTAAATCCACAGTAATAGGCTTGGGATTTAGGAGATCCAGTAAAATGGAAGATTACAACTGCTCCACAAACACACAAGCTCATGACTTTTCCTCTTTCAGCTGATTTTGATAAATAGAAAAATACATAAAATTGATCAAGTCACTGAATATGATGGTGAAATACATTTGTGTCATATATTTAATGATTTTGTAGAAAAAAGGCAAACAATATAATGTACTTGTGTCATTGTTAACCACACCAAAAGGGTAACTTTCACATAAATATTCATACTGCAATGACAGCTATTTAAATGTTGAAATGGTGAAAATTGGCTATGTAAAGGTTTAGAGAGTATAAGAAAGCTCTAATTTCATACTGCTGCTGTGAGCCTCATTATTTTGGTCTTAAAATGTTCATATTAACCTCCTCTATTCCTAACTCCAAATTCAGCCCTATAACTGCTAGCCTCGTGAGCTTCATTTGACTGCAGTCGAACACACTCCTTTTGTCCACTTCTTTATCTAGTCTATGGGGTGAATGAAACAAAAAATAAATATATATATATTATACTAGTATATTGTTGTATGTATATTTGCAAGCTAAATAGCAGGGTTAATTGGATCAAAAAGGTAATAAAAAACACATCTTACTGTTGCTCGACTTGAGGTCCCGGTGGATGATGGGTACAATGGCCTGACTGTGGAGGTAGAGCATGCCCCTGGCCACCTGCACGGCCCAATCCACCAGCGTACAGGGTGGGACACGTCTCCGGACCAGGGCGCGGTTAAGCGGACCCCCCCGAGCGTACTCCATCACCAGACACAGGTGGGGCTCCTGCAGGCACACCCCCAGCAACGCCATGATGTTGGGATGGTTGAGCATGGCGAACAGTTTGGCCTCCTGACGGACGCTCTCCAGGATCTGCCCCGCCTCCTCTTCAGGGTCCCTTCTTGCTGCCTTCACCGCCACCTCCGTCCCTCTCCACACTGCGCGGTACACTTTCCCAAAACCACCCACGCCAATGATCTCCTCTAGAGTCAGCTCTGAGAAGTCGATCTCAAGGACTGAAAGAAAAAACAAGAGGTTGATTATACTGCTTTAAATTAATGTCAGTGTTATAAATTACAGTATTTTAAATTAGAAAGAAATTTGTGATTGTTGTAAATATGTTTTTGTCAATATAGATGTGTGTCAACAAAGTGAGATTTGGAGAAAAGGTCAAATCTGTGGAGACCCTGCTCACAGTAAGAAGAACGGATGTTTTTGAAGGTACTATTTAGCAATTAAAACAAAATAGATAAGCCATAAAGCCATATTGTGAAATATTTCAGTCAAAGCAACAGCATATCCATGGGGACAAGCAGGTGGCGTACCCTCTACTAGAACAGTGACCTGTTCTTGTGGTAGAACAGTTCTTCTGGTTTCAAACTGATTACATTATTAAAACTATGGTCTTTTCTTGTCCAGAACTGCAGGATTCTTCAGTCATTTACATCAGTTTTCTATGTAGATGGCATTTCTTTCATTTCTTGTAAATGAGAGAAAATAATGAAGAAAAATAATGAAGACTGAAGGATGTGGAACTATTGCAGTAGTCTTTGTTTTTGCCGCTGCAGCAGTGAAAAGGCCTGAACCACCTCAGCAAGAAATATTGTATCCCACAGTGAATCTGAAGGCTGTGCTGGATAAGACCGATCGATAAGGTGATTCTGTGAGTTTCTGAGAAATGCTCTTCAACATTTGGAGCTAATCTTTTTCACACTGCATAAAGAGGCCCATTAACCACCATCACCTTTATAACAAGGTTAAGGGGGTCGGACGTGTATGGGCTTTTAATTCAGTCTGCAATTCTCCACAAGCGCTAACAACTTCAGGCTATTGCTAGCATCTGGTGCATGAATTAATTGTTCTCTAACTACACAGTATAAGGTTGGTAATAGAGATAAATAGGGATGCATCAATCTGATACAGGTATCGGCTTCAAAATATACTGATTCAGCCGTTATTCTGGTTGGACATATAAACTGATGTAATAAGACTATTTACTGATCGTAGTTGGCCCAGAAAGTCTCATAATGTTTGAACTTTTATTTACACAAACCTGTTCTTTAGTTACTTTAGGGATAAATAACTACATAACACTTTTGGATCCATTTTGTCTTATGTTAATTTTTGTTTTAAAGACATAAATGCTGTTCTCAGTTTCTGCACTGGTATCGGGTACCAGCAGATACTTAAAGCCATGGTATTGAAATCGGTATCGACTGAAAAAGATGGATTGGCACATCCCTAGATATAATCTGTTTTTAGCAACACAGGAAGGTTCTCCATATGAACCTAAAATGAAATACAACTACTGTTCTTGTGTCCTTGGGCAAGACACTTCCACACATGTCTACTCCAGTAAATTAAATGCTTGTGGCAGAAGGGGCAGGCCATCTTGAAAAATGTGGCTGTACTGAAAGTAGTAAAACAGAGTTGTGTTTTGTTTCATTCATGTTTGAGTAATAATTTATTATTAGTCTGTCTACATCTCCAAAGATCAAAATGCTTCCACCTTGTGATGTCATGAAGCAGTGCTTGTCAAATTAACAGTTACCTTTACCTTTTATTCAACAGAGATTGACAATTCCAGGGCTGAAATTATCCAAATGATTCTAGGGAAGGTGAATGGAGTTTAAAATGAATGAACCAAAACACAGCTCCAGGTATGTTTGTGATGAAAAAACAACATTATAACATAGACCAGAAAAAAGCATAATATGGGCCCTTTAAACAGAAACTAAACCTGGACTAAAATATATTACAACCTTTTACCACTGTCCAAACTATATTGTGTCTTTTATAGGTTGTTATTGCAAAGACAATTTGTAACCTGACACTGGAGCATCCCTGACTTTAGCTCAGACGGACAGAGGGATGAGGGATGAAGAATGGAGAGAGAAAGAGAGAGAGAGAGAGAGCAAAAGAGAAAGAGAGAGAATTACGTGGACAGGCTTCAGGGTAGAACCGTGACACAGCACTCTCAACCTGCTGTCGCTGCCAATTCACCAGAGGCCGAGCACTGAGGCTTTAGGTCAACACAGAGGAGTAGAGTGCAAAGAGGAGCCAGAAGTTTAAATGTTCTTTCTACTACCTGCCATTTAGACAGACCATTTGTACTGTCATTTCAGCCAATGGTGTTCTTGTGTTGTTTCTCAAGTATAATTATAGATAAAGCACTAATTATGTGTAATAAATGTTGGAAAGGGGATTTTAATTTGGTGCATTTGAAGTGATCTGAAGTTTTACTGTAATGAAAGAAAGCTCAGTTACGCTTAATGTTTTGTCTTAAGGCACTGGTCATTCAGACTTTATTAGCCTAGTTAATTACTAGTTTTGGAAAAAAGCTTCATTTCATTGTCAAAATCAAATCCCAGGGTGCATAATATTAATAAAGCTTAATAAAAGAAGTACAATTTTCAGTTTAGTACACACAGATTAGACTATAACCTATATCCTACAAGCTTTTCTGACTTTTCATGTTGTTTAGATTCAGATTCAACTTTATTGGCATTGCACTTGTACAGGTACAGTGCAATAAAATACAGTTTTAGCATCTAACCTGTGTGCCATCAAGCAAGACACTAGATACAAATGTATATATATAATCCATTAACCTAGATTCTGTCATTGCATGATTAATGTTTGCCTATGAGTTGTTTATAGGCCTGTCATTCATATTAGGTCCTCTTACATTCTGGTACTTGTTTTGGGCCCCTGAATCACTACCACGGCCCCGGTTACGCCCCTGCTTTCATTGGCTGCAGTGTCTACAATGGGAAAGACTCACGGTGCAGACAAGGCACAGATATCTGCTCGGACTTGTCCCGTGCGTCCTCCTCGTGCATGCATTTCGCTTCGCTCACGTAGTTGGAGGGGAAAATGCCCACACGGTCCGCGATCATCCCGGTCCACCAGCCCTCGTCCCCGGACACCAGCGAGTCCTTGGACAGCACCTCCACCACGTCTCCCCTCCGCAGGCTGAGCTCGTCCTCCGCAGTGGCTTCATAGTCAAACACCGCGGTCCACAATGCGTTTCCCGCCGCCTCGAGTCCCGGATCCGGCTCGAATACATCCCCCTCGCCCTCTCCAGGATTGGGACTCAAAATATTGTTCTTGTCCGTAGTAGCGGGTTTGCAGGCATCCATGGAGGCGATCCATCAGAGGCGAGCTGGCGCATTACAGACACCTGACACGGGCGGGCTCCTGCAGGCTGAAATGCGGCTAACTAGGAGCTAATCGACCGGGCCCAAACGCACCCACGTCCCGCCGCATCGCCGGGATACTCATACACACACCCCTGGTTTAAATATCGCTTTCCATGGCATAAATCGGCTCCAGTGTGCGGCTATCTTCGCTCAAACCTTTAGCATATGCTCAGTATTAAATCTAAGCCAATTGTAGCTACGTGCGTGTCAGAGCCCAGCTCCGATTGGTCCAAGGTGCTGCCAATCAAAGCGTAAGTCCCGCCTACTGAAAACGCAGCTCAGTCTTTTCTCAGCGCGAGCCGTGATTGACCAATTACAGAGAATTAAACTCACACCTCAAACGTGTCTCAGGGACTAACCTTGGCCTGGTTTACTTCAAGACTTATATTATTTTGCTGCCTGTAATTATGAAAATATTGAAATAATAGGCCTAAATAGAAAGATGCTATAGCAGGCTTTGGAAACAATCATTCATTAATATATTAGCCTTGGCTATTGCTTTTCCTGGAATAGGCTATTCTACATTATTGCTAAAAATACCTTTGTGAATGCACAGATCTGAACCATAACTTGGCCTTGTGGTATCACTTACTTCTGTGGAGATAGTTAGTGCCATTCCAGTGATGGGAAGAATACTTTGTAAATGTATTTAGTTACAGTATACTGAATACCCGAGTAATTTAATGTATTCTGAATACTTAGAATACTTTTGCACTGAGTTGCATTTAAATTATAGTGTAAAACATGCCATATAATTACAAACAGCTTTATTGTTGTTTTGTTTTGTTTTGTTGCACATCAATTTATGTCCATTTAGAGAGAAAAATTGCACATGTTCTCACCACATGAGCTGTATTTATTTTTGTCTCCTGTGCAGTTCAAAGCCACTTAATGAAGGACCGTCATGCATTCCTTTTAATTTAGGAAAGAAATTGTATTCTGAATATAAATGAAATGAGTAACTGTACTGAAAAAGTTACTCAGATTTAGTATTCAGAATATATATTTTCTGTACATGTACTCAATGTAAAAGTTACATTTGGTGTAAGTATTAGTATGTGAAATTAGAGTAAGGGACTAATTAAAATATGACTACATAAAGTAAATTTGTAGCTCATTGCCTCTTCTATTTCTCGTATCGACCACCATCGGGAAAAATGCCAAAACACTGTCAAATCCCACACTAAAGGAAACTGAACTCAGATTATGTTAAGAACAAGGAAGCTGCTTTTATTTAACAGTAAAAGAACAAAACAGTTTGATCTCAAAACATCGTCAGCTTTGGAAATTTTGCGTTTTTATTTTTGACATCTCATCGCAGGCCAAGAAAAAACATCCCTTTAAAATGTGCCCCGTTTCTGTTACACAAAAACAAACAAAATGAAATAAACCACCTCCCCTAAATGTCTCACAATAGTATAAATTCACACTTCCATCTTTCAAGGCTGAACAAGAAGACTTAAAGAAGTGGTGAGGATGACAATTAAATTATTTTTAAGACATAATTTAAGACAAAAAAAAACAAATTTGAGTGGTTTCTTCTCATGCATCACACACAAACACACTGAATTAGACAAAACTCAATCAAAAATACATCCAAATGAACAATACATTAATCGAAATCATGTCACTGGCACTTCCTTATCATACAATGCATTTGAACAATAATAGTAATATTGGTGAGCATTAAACACAAGAATAAATTAAATATAATATTGTCATTGGCTCAGATGATTGCAGAGATTGTAGGTGACTACATAGAGACATGCTGCTTCCCCCGAATACACCTTATTTTACCATTTCTTTGTACATTGAAAAGTATGTACAAAAAGTGAGATTGAAATGCAAGCAGTTTGTTTGTGCAACCAATTTCTGCTAAAATATATTAGAATTATATAAAGGAAGATTGAGGAGAGCAGGTGTGATCCAAAAGCAAAAGGGAGACACTTACAGCACTGCTCACTACAGAGGAAGAACTAAGGTAGAAAAAAAAAACAAGGTTTGACGCCCTCTGGTGGAGACACACCACCACTGTTGCTTGAAATGTGTTCCATGTATTTGTTTTCTGTATTTGTGTAAATGTCTTTGGCTAAATCATTGTGGTTTCAAATCTGCCAGGTCAAGGTTAAACAACTGTGTTCATATTTAATTTAATTTCAGATACAAGTCTGTCAAAGCACCAGTTGATAATATGAGGACAGTTTCCTGGTAGTATCCAGTTGAGAGCTGAAAAGAATCTGGTTGAAAATGATCTTTAAAACATTGGTTTAAGTAAAGAACAGAAAAAACATAGGTGTTTGTGTGTATGCATATAAATGTGAATCATTATTATGCTCCAGTTTGAAAGCTGCACCAATTGATAATTAGGCACTTGAAGGGGTCAGTTTGGGTCAATGTTGAGATTACAACAGCTTGACAAATAAAAAGTTCAAATATATGTCAAAATCGTTAGTTTCTATGTGATCAAAAACATTAGCAGGAGGTTTATATCTAGCTTCGTGTAATAATGAAATTATCAACATGTGATCACAGTTGGAATTTTTAGTTTAACCTAGAAATGAATACTGAAAATTTACCAGACATAATTTTGTTGTAACACTTTTATCACAAAAAAATAAACATGTTTTTTCAACTTGTGTCTTGGGTCTTGCTCTGCTGCGCCCTAGTGGCCAAACACAGATTGATGCAGCTTTCTCAGTATTTGAATGAACCCACCTCCTATAAACCCTCTGCAGGCACTGTCCCATGTTCAAATACACCTCCTGTATTGGCCTTTTGCACATGAACAAGTCTCATAAATAGATCTATACAGCAAAATGCAGGAAGGAATAGTAGAAAAATACCTCTGGATTTATCTGCAGCAATTACCATTTTTATCTTTTTCTGATTGAAAAGGTGAAAAGTCAAGTGAGACCAAGATATCTGTAAATAAAAAACAACATTTTAGCTATAGATACTAGAAAGGTGAAGACATCGTTCAGTAGAGTATAGATTGACCGCAGAACCCACCCCTTCCTATGTCCCCTTACCACAGCAAACCTCTTGAGCAGAAGAAGGTGACCACATCTAAACAAATATTCAAAATATACAGAAAATATGGAAATATATTATATATAGATAGGTACAGAGTACTGAAGTAATGTCCAGGGCAGTTTGACAATGTCCACCTTTTTGTTCAATGCTCTGCCAGTCCATATAAGCTTCACATGAAACAAATAAAAATAAATAATTATGACTTCAATGCATTGTCACTCACATTTTTTCCAGAAAATAGTTCTCCTCTTTTTCCTTAGTATTTTTTTTTTTTTTAGTTTTTTTTTTTGTTAGATCTATTTTTTGCATTTTTATCCTCAAAATACTTCTTAGAAAAAGTCATTCTCGTCTTGTGTGTGAGAAAAATAGACCTCTTGTTGATTCCTTTTTTGTCCCATAGGAAATACAAGACCACCCCTTTTCTTCTGTGGAGGTGGACTCCATCCCATCCCGGCTGTAAGGACAACGCCTGGCTCTTGACCGTGACCGGTCCTTGCAGTTGGGTTTGAGGGAGGTTTGTTAGTCATTGTTTTGATTGACCTATGCTTTTAATCATGCCTCTCGGTGGAGTTTTTAAAAGCCCTCTATATGACAGTAGGCCTCCAGACTGGAAAACAAGATGTAAAGGAACCACAGGCTGAAGAAGAACAAGGAAGTGATCAGTCTGTGTCCCCAGGGCCCCCCCAGCTCTCCTCCGATGTGCGGTCTGCGTCTGTATAGCAGCACCGAAATGGCCAGGAAGGCAAAGATCGTAAACAGGGTGACTGAGAAAGCCAGAGAGCCCGCCTCCACCACAAAGGGCTTTCCTTTGGACTTCCAGTAGATGGCAGCGACGGACCAGGCCATGCCAATGCCCAGAAACACATTGACCGCGTTACTCCCGGTGACGTTGCCGATGGAGGCGTCGGCGTAAGTGTCCTGGACCGCTGCGACTTTACTGGCAAACGTGTCTATGAAAAGATAAACTTATTTATTAAATAAAAATTGTATTTACCTTGACTTCCATATATTTCTATACATTTTCCATAGCCCCCTCATGGATTAACCAAACTAACCTCCCTGTTTCATCTGCATGTGTTTATAATGCAACACCAATGCAGTCCCCAATCTTTATGTTTTCCTTATGCATGCACTTATGATTTATTAATGGTGCACATACGACCTTTAATAAGCAGAAGCGCTGACACGGACAAAGTTTAGAGACAGATTGTTACTTCAGGTCAAAATAACAAAAGTATTGGATGACAAAGCGAATAAGCCGAAGGAATCCAGAATATGGAGGGGGCATATAATAAATCAAGTGTCAGTAAAAGAAAGAGGATATTAGATGAATTATTCAGCATTGACACCACTGTAGGGAAGGGCCACACTGTCTGTCTCTCTGTGTCATAAATATAAGGAATAGGTATAGACAGGGATATGGGTACTTTTCAGAGAGACAATATATAGTTCAGCATTTTATGGCCTTGAATACAACAGATATATAGAAGGTTTGCCTATGATATAAAGGTACTTGTAAAAAAAAAATAATAATAAAAAATACCGGCTCAGAAAATAGGGGTATATTTAGTGAATCATAAAATGCCAAATTATTATATATTGGCTGGGTCTTGGGATCAGAGAATACCTCAAATACAAGTAAAAGTTATCATATTAATGAAATCAAGGGTGTTAATGTTAGCCAAAGGACTCAGTCAATGCAGGGAAGGGATGCAGATGTAGACGCAGTCTGTCCAGAGGTGGATAGACTAGCCAAAACAAGTAAGAGTAATGCAACTTTAAAATAGTATTAGGTTTACATTACTATTATTACAAAGTAGTGCTCCAGGAAATTATTCAAGTAAGAGTAAAAAAAAAGTTTTGTGGGAAACTACCACTACACAGTCTGATTTATAACTTGAAGTTAATGTAATTTGAAAAATAAACCATTAAAGGTGCATTGCACAACTTTTCTTGTGGAGGGTCCGTCAAATGCTTTTCTCCATGGAGATGTTATTGCTTTGTCTGGAATGTTTCACAGTATGATATTAAACCTTTCTATCTTCATGGAGATCAAACCAGATCAAGTTACAGGTCTGTTTTTCTATGTATTTTTGAGCTATAAAACCACCTGTAATTAAATCTATGTAAAGTAGAGCTGTTTAATGTAATACTGTGGAACATTCCAGGCACTGCAATGACATCTCAATAGAAACAAGCAGGTGATGGACCCCGAACCAAGATTTTATGTAGTGCACCTTTAAATAATAAACTTCATTTTGCTACACAAGGCTTTTGTCACTGTGGGAAGAGTAACCTAAAGTACTGAGTACTGTTACACTGAATAATTTAGTGTTCAAGCAGAATTAGGGTGTCTGAAAACTACTCATCAAAGCAAAATTGCATTAAAATGTAAATGTCAAATGTAAATGACTAAATGTAACTGAGCCCATTCTCCAACATGCACCCACCTGGTACAGAGGTGCCCAGAGCCACAAACACCACAGCAGTGACGGAGTCCTTCAGGCCGATGGTGCAGCCAAAGTGAGAGGCCAGGTCCCCGATGATGGCTGTGAGGACCCCGATGATGATGATGGACACGATGAAGCAGGCCCAGCCGTGCCAGTACTCTGTGGGTGGGACACACGCGAAAAGAACCTTCCAGAACACCGTCAGGAAGTGCATGACGTAATCGAAACAAGATGGCAGCCGCTCTTCACCCGTGTCCTCCTCGTCCTCATCTGTGGAGAGAGAAAGTACACCTCCAAAATCTTGTACATATGTATTTTATCCTTCTGAAAGACCTGGAAACGCAATCATTGACCTGTCACTGTTTGTAATTGTGTATCTAAAATTTGAAATTCTGTTTGTTTATATGACATGTTTTGTCTGTGGGTTGTGTTGTTGACGCTCCATGGCCAGGACTGATCTATGTATCTCAATGGGACTTTCCTATTTAAAAAAAAAAAAGAATAATTAAACAATTGTGAATAAACCTAAATTAAGTGGCCTTCAAAACATCAAAAAGTCCCAAATTATATAAAATGCACACATTAAAGTCACTATATACGTTTTCTGGTGGAGGGTCTGCAGGTCTATAGGTGTTTTTTACTGCTTAAAAATACCTTGAGAAAACATACATTCTTACTGTGAGTGGACTTGCCTCATCTAACCTGTAACTTGGTGGTATTGTCACCTGCTTCTCCTCATGGAATAGACTATTTCAATGCCATACTGTAGGACATTGTACACATTCTGTGGCCATACCCACTTGTCAAAGTCTGATCTCGTTAGATCTCAGAAACTAAGAAGGGCCTTAGTACTTGGATTGGAGACCGCTGGGAAAATCAGGTGCCACAGTGGAGCGCCAGTAGCAAAAACGCTGTTGTGTCCTTAGGCAACACACTGCACCCACATTGCCTAGTATGAATGTGATGCTTGTGTGAGTAATTAGTGGAGGTCAGATGGGCCAATGGCGCAGATTGGAATCCTCGTTTCTGTCAGTCTGCCCCAAGGCAGCTGTGGCTACAATAGTAGCTCTCCACCACCAAGTGTGGAGTGAATGAATAATGCTCTGTAAAGAGATTTCGGTGACTTGAAAGTCATTATATAAATCCAATGATTAATTAATTAATTCAATTCTAGGTAAAGCAATTTTTTCTCAGTGGGAACAAGACGGTGGCAGACCCTCCACTGGAAAAGTTACAGAGTGCACCTTTAAAACAATGTATTCAAAAGGACATCTTGATTCACTTTTGCAGAGACAGCTTGCTGGAAACAGTGGAAATAGATACTAACAGATGAAGGCAATAAACAAGTTGAAGTGAATGTGTTTGGCTCAAAAATACTGCCACCATTACTACAATTAAGTGTCCCAAAGTGAAAATTACATTCTATTACAACTTGAAACCATTTTGCAGAACGGACTGCAGACTGCAGTGACCTCAGCTGTTTCCTTTAATCACAAACCATCACCATCTTGTCTGATGAGAGGACAATTTGTACTGTACTAAACTCTGCCTGTCCCCTGTCCCATCAGCAGACAAAGAACACATAGGGACACAGAGGGACACAGCACTGTCAGTCCATCCAAGCACATGTATTTTTCAGCTCCAAACATAAAGTAAAGATGCCGCTGGATTTAATATTGCAACAGCCGAGTGGAGACTGTGAGGACTGTGTTGTGGTTCAAGAAACATCTGATACTGACGCAAAACAAAAAACAAACAGCTGGTCCTGCACTGAAAATGTGGTGACGTTTGATTTGAGTATAACCCAATAATAATAATAATAATAATAATAATAATAATAATAATAATAATAATAATAATAATAATAATAATAATAATTATTATTATTATTATTATTATTATTATTATTATTATTATTATTTTATGTAGCATACATGCCACAGTAAGTGATCAGTGAGGATATTACAATATTTTCTGATGTAAATTATAATGTTGTTTCCTTACCACAAACATACCTGGAGTTTTGTTCTGTTTCATTCACACGTTTAACACACAAACCCTTTATATATTTAGGCTCCATACACATTCACTAGAATTATTTGGATGATTTCAGCCCTGGGATTGCCTCTATTGAACTAAAGGTAAAAGGCAGCCGTTAACTTAAGAACTACCACTACATGACATCACAAGGTAGAGCAGAGCATTTTGAGCTTTGGAGATATAGACAGACCATTACTCAAACATGTGTGAATGAAACAAAACCCAACTCCAGGTATGTTTTTGATGAGGTAACAACATTACAACATGGTTTAAAGCTCACAAGAATCCATTTTGTGCAATATAGGACCTTTAAAAAGTCAGATAAAAAGCACTTTACATTAACTGTATTTTTGGGGAGTATAGATTAAAGGAAAATTACTTAATTTTGCTTTTAAAATGGTCATTGTTTAACTCTCACGATTATATTGTGAGCTGAATAATTACAACCATCAATTAACCTCGCCATCTTGACATCTTTAGTTGCATATTTTGGATGCTGTGTCCATAAGAATAATGAAGAATACCCAGTTAAACACATACGGTACTTTCAATATAACCTTTTTGTATGTTATGAACCATAGATAGATGTGTGATGAATCTATTCTAATTATGAGTTAATTTTCAAAATAAAAGTCAACCAAAACACTTTTTTCCATTGATGTCTTTACCTGCGCTGACAGTGATGGCCTCCATGAACTGGTCTCTCCATGAGTTGGTTCCCACCACTAAAGCCAGGTTGGTCTTCTTTATCAGCTTGTCCACTGTGTTCTGTAACAACAAACAAGACATAATTTAGATTTCTTTCATGACTATTGTTGGCCTTACATGTTTAAATGTGATGTTTTAATTAGAATAAAAATAAGTACAAATTTGCCTTGCATCTTTTTAACACATTTTTACTAACACATAAGATTATACAATGTGTTTCATATTCAAGGTAATAGCATCTTTGCCTGTTGTTCCTGTCTGCATGACTTTTCCAAAATATACCATTGTTTGGAATTACTATTTGGAATACATCTTTTGACTAGGATTTTAAATTTGTTTTAGTGGGAAAAGTAAATTTAAAAAGAAAAGCTTGCCTAATTTACACTTTATCTCATCTTGTAGAAGTAAACAGACATTTATTTAGACAACCACATGGGGGCAGTAGTGACATCAGTTTTCTTGCATCAGTTTTTCAATGCAAGGAAAACCCCACATCACAAACCAACACAGGCCTTTATTTCTCACACTGTCTAAAAATAAACCACTTACATTCACACCACTCTAACACAAATGAATAAAACAGCACATATTATTACCAGTGGTGGATTTCATATTTATGAGTGTACTTTTCTATTGATGTTCAACCTTTTGTACCTTAAACTCATACGATTCTTCAATAATGACTTCCATTTTTGAATGCTCCCCCAGAACCGGTTTCCCCATCTCTGCAATCCGCTTGGCTTCCTCCTCGTCCGTCGTCAACTTCCTGTCCGGAACATCTGAGGAAAAACAAAGGCAGACATTTTAAAACAACATGACAATTACAGTTATTGTCTTATTATCATACAGTGTGGTGCAGGTATCAAATGACGTCCCATTGGAGGCTTTATAATGAGTTTTGCCTGATCCATATTCAGCACTGACACGTTCAACTGAAAGATTGAGATGAGGAGGTGAAGGAAGCTGTTGACAAACTTGAATGTATAATGTATATACAACCTGAAGCAACAAAGTAATGATTTTTTGTTTGTTTTTTTTCATTTATATGACCACACTGATGTCAATATGGATAATCCTATGTTCCATTATAAAAGAACGTAAAATGTTTACCTGCCCAAAATAAAAAAATAAATAAAATAAAAATAAATAATAATAATAATAAATATGTCTGCTTTATATTATTTTGATATTTCCACTCCAAAACTTCAGACAAAGTGCTGGATGCCACAAAGCCATGCGTCAGATAACTAAAGCATTTAACTTAATTAAAAATTAATTTAGCACAATGTACGTTAGGGTCAAGCACAGACAAAGCTCAGTAATTAGTCTTACCCAAACTTTTCTAGGCACTCCAAGTCAATTAAAAGCACTTTAAAATGTGTTTTTTACTGATTCAGTGCCACATCTGCATGAGGCAATCTGACAAAAGCTATACGTACCTATAGTTCCTCAAAGCAGTCTTTCACATTCATTTAAAGCAACACTGTGAAACTTTTTGATAGTAGCACATCAACTGCGTAATTCCATGAAAGTAGCTCAAACCATACTCTGGAATATTCTTCGTGGAGGTAAATAACAATCACCATGGCAACAAGCAGGCTATGTTTCAGGCCATTTTTGAGTCAGGTTTGTGGAGATGCAAATCCGCTGACAGAAAGGATACATGTTTGTCAAGATTTTTAGTGCAATAAAAACCTAATGAAAATACATGCTTTTATTAGTCTATATTTTGCTAAAAAGTTACATCATGGGGCTTTAAAAGCAAGGTCTGTGAAGTGAATAAAAGTCTGTTTTATTTTAAGGATATACTGTACATACTACAAGTAACCTATGTCATTAAAATGTAAATCAAATCTGTACAGACCTTATATCTAGCAAGTAATCCTGAATGTAATAACAGCAGCTCTCTGTCAGAAATGTTAATTCAAGGCGTTTGCTACATCTTACTGAGCTCAGAGCAAAGGCTCATGGGAAACTGAGGCTTCACAATAACAAATCTTGAACACTTTCTCTCAACCTTGTCCTGTCAAAAAATGTAAAGCCGTGCTAGAGTTTTCCAAATGTAAAGTCTTTTTGCAGGCCGCTGAGCTCCTGATCGCTTCACACTGTCCTTGTGGAGAGGCTTCAAAATGCACTGGAATAAATAATACACTTGCACTGTGAAAATGGGCTGAATTTCTATCTAAAATAAATCTAACGTGTACAATATTTACTTCAAGACTGCTATTATTAAACTACACCCACATTGTCAACTACTTGCTGTCTATTAATCAACTCAGCTTTATTTCAAACCACTTAGACTGTATAAAGAAGTGGACTAAGGGAGTGTGACGTCATCCATAGCGTTTGGCTCCAGTCAAATGAAGCTCACCAAGGCTAGTGATTATAGGGTAAATTTGGAGCCGAGTTCTATATTAGGAATAGAATTTATTTACGGACAAAATGGTGAAATAAAAATACCAGGATCATGTAGGGCAGGTTAATACGAACATTTTAAGACCGAAATGACGTGGCTCACTGAGCAGTTACAGAAAGAGGGGCGACAATTTTTCAATGTAAAGTCAATTGGAGTTCAAATTATAATATTGCTAAATGTAATACTAAACAACACATTTGCTTTCCTGATCCCTCAATGAAATCAAAAGCTGTAAATTGTTATCGAAAACTACCTTTTTTTTTTACCCCGTTACATGACTATTTTTACAGTGTACAGTCTAACATCATTCTGTCAAACTCTATCCAAAACCTTCTATCTAAATCCTTTTATCCCTCTTAGCACCCTCCACAGCGCCACCTGGGGTCTAGTCCTTGTCATGTCCTATCCTCTCGCACAGAAGACCTCGCGCCTCTTCACAACACGCTTAGCATCAAATATTAACAGTGCCATTACAGATCACAGCGGCGCCCCCTGGTACCAGCGTGTCAACAAGAGCCCACCGCAAGCCCATGCATTTTACAGCACCACGCATTCAAATCAATTACACGCAGGCCAAGCTCCTTATGAGCTTTTCTTATTCTTATTCTACTAGTGTTAAAAGTTTGATTAGGATGCCATTTTATTTATTTTTTATCCTGTGCCACAATCAGACAAAACCTTGATCATAATTATTGCTCAGTTTTATTTATTTATTTATTTATTGTTTTTAATTACAAATACAATTTTACATTTTCTATCTTTGTTGGACAGTAGGGAGCAGAACTTAAGGTCCAAGTTACCCTTTTGGTGGAGGGTCTGCTACCTGGTTGCTTGTCTCCTCTAAGATGTAATTGTTGTGCCTAAAATGTTCCACAGTATGGCATTAGACTTATTTAGCTCCAAGAAGACAAGCAGGTGATGCCACCAGGGCAAGTCAGATCTGTGGAGAGGGGAATCTGCTCACAGTAAGAATACATGTTTTTCGAGATATTTTAGAGCTACAGTTATTATAAGTTAAAGGTGCACTGTGTAACGCTTTGGTTGGGCATCCGTCATCTGCTTGTTTCTATGGATATGTCATTGCTCTGGAATATTCCACAGTAACACATTAAACAGCTCTACCTTACATTTATTCAGTTACAGGTTTATGACATTCAGCTGTAATAAACTAAAGTGAAATATCAGTCATATGACTTGAATATTAGTAAATACTGTACCTATAATGACCCACTCTCATTCATTCATATTAGATGCACAGCTCGTCTGCTCTTCTTGCTGTAGTGGCATTTTGGTTGAAGCTTTAGTGCCATTTAAAACAAATGCTGATTCTGCAAACGTCACCTACACTTAACATTTTACTGATGAGCCCATTGACTTTCAAAACACCTAGAAACGTCTGGAATACAAAGTGTGAACATTGGCAAGGAAATCCTCAGGTAATATTCTGTTAATTAAATATACTTGCATAATTGCTTAATTTTTTTTTTTTTTTTTTTAAACATCTGTTAGAACAACATTTCAACTGTTTTAGTGGTTGTTAATTTATAAACCTTTTTTTTTTGGTTTATGTATTTTATTTATAGAGATTCAATACTTAAACTCAATACTTCTCTGGTGGAGGGTACACCACTTGCAGAGATGTTTTTTTGATGGCTGAATACCATATATAACTGGATTACTGTGAGTGGGGTTGCCTCTCCAAATTCTAATGGAGCTTGATAATTTTAAGGTGGAACATTCTAAACCCAACAATTACCTGGAGACATACCATAAAAGGTTACACAGTGTATCTTTAAAAGTTTAAAAAATAAGTAAAGTTGAGTGTACATCAAGGAAAAGTAATATATTTAAAACCAAATTAGCGTCCCTAGCCAGAGAAAGCATCCAAAAGTCATACAAGGACATTTTTGACATCAAAACATTCAGAATTTTAAGATAATCTTTAATTAAATCAAGACAGTAAATCCCACAGGCCACTTTGAGTCAAGGCCTCAAGAGACCAGAGTTACCTCTGGGCAAAACTTCATGTTCAGCTAATTATAATGTTTGATCACTGCTCTTTCAATATCCAACAATTCCACTTCAACACGTCCTACACAAAATGGATTCTTGTGAGCTTTAAGCCATGTTATAATGGTGTTACCTCGTCAGAAACATACATGGAGTTGTGTTTTGTTTCATTCACACATGTTTGAGTAATCCTGCGTTATTAGTCTGTCTACATCTCTAAAGATCAAAATGCTCTGTTCCACCTTGTGATGTTATGAAGAGGTAGTTTTCAAGTTAACAGTTACCTCTTACCTTTAGTTCAGTAGAGACTGGCAATTCCAGGTCTGAAATGATCCAAATGATTTTAGTGAAGGTGTATGAAGTTTAAAAACACAGCGGAGCTCTTCCTGTATTACAACATGACATCACAAGGTGGAACAGTGTTTTCTGTTTGAGAAAAGAACATGCAGAATTTATTTTTTTTTAGATGAGAAAACAGAAAATAGCTTTAAATAGGCTCTTTAAATTCCATGCAGGTTCTACTTAACTAAATATTCACTAATGCAAAAACCTTAATTGAAATAGGACACTTGCAAGTTCTGGATAGATTCATTACACTTTGTATAGGCACAAGTGATAACAAACATTAGCATTTAGCAGAAACACTACCAATTATACTTTGCAGCTGATGTCATCCACATTCCCTGGGGGAGTGAAGCTAACTGAAAGCACTACTCTGTTAAAAGCTCTGTTACTCAAGTTAGACTTAGTCTGAACTTTATTTTAACACAACATGATCACAAAGAACTGACCTGGTTGGAACTACAACTGTTTAAATATATTTTGTGTTTTTTCTTGAGTTTTCAGACTATCTATCAAACTTTTTTTTGTCAGTGTTTGCTTATGTGTGCATTGTGTCACCATGGTAAATGCTACATGCATCTCTAATGATTATCACCTTTAAGTATTTCACCAATTCCTCATGCACAAACACATAAAAACATGTTAGTTGAGATGCTGCATGACGCGTAGACCACTTACCATCTGCTAACAACATGGCTGTAACAGAAATGGATGGAGAAGACAGAGATGTGCGATGAGGAGAGAAAATAAACAAGGTAAATGTGAAGTAGAGAAATGTGTATCAACCCAAAGCTGTGAGTTATACAGTACTGCTTATTCAATTAGTGCAGGTAATGGGAAGAGTGGGGTTTTTCATGATTACAAAGGAACAGTCGTACTTAATTAGTGTATTGACAAAACTATGATACAGTTTTGTGTCCTTGGCATGGAGTTTGAATGTGTGGTGATACAAACTGAGGTGGAGAAAGAAATGTTAGTCTGCCTTTCAAGGTCCTACATTATGCAAAAATTGACTCCTTTGAACTTTAAGTCATGTTATAATGTTGTGTGTAGAATCCCTCAGTCGTCCAGGTAGAATCCATTGCAAAAGGAGAAATTCTATCTATTCTATCTATTACTTGTAATTAGCTCCTCCCTTCAGGCAGATATAAAGCAGTGTCCGCCAGCATCTGACCAGAACTGAAGAAGCAGCTTGGATGAGCTGCAAAACGTATTCGACCAAATAAACTCTGTCCAGTTGACAAATTGAATTTCTCCTTTTGCCATGTTATAATGTTGTTACCTCCCTAAAATATCCCTGGAGCTGTGTTTGTCTCATTCATACATACTGTATATGAAGAATCCTTTATTATATTCCAAAGCTCAAAATGCTCTTTTCCAACTTGTGATGTCATGTAGCAGTAGTTTTCAAGTTAACATCTACCTTCTTTAGTTCAGTAGAGACTGGCAATTTCAGGACTGAAAGGTGTATGGACTGGATTATTACCACATGACATCACAAGGTGTGACAGAGTGTTTTCCGTTTGAGAGAAAAACTCAGCCTAAATATGCAGGGTTTGTGTTAAATGTATGAATGAAACAAAACACAACTCCAGGTATGTTTGTGATGAGGAAACAACATTATATAGATTATAGATCAGAAAATAGTGCAATATGGGCCCTTTAATCTGCCCCCTAAGAGCTGTCCTGGGCCAAACTAAGGAAGTGGCAGTTATTCTGCTGTCTAACCAACCAAGATACATGTTTTTCTACTATACAAAGGAATATAATCTGGGTCCAGGCTCTGAGTTTAGATCAATGTGATTGACAGGAGCATTAGCCAGTGAGAGAAAGACAAAGTTCAGCAGATCAATGACTGAAGCACAAAAATGCTGTTAATCTGTGGTGAGAGATTTTGTTCTTATTTATAAATGACCAGTGAGGTTGTCCATTTTGCACAACTAAAATAAATGTGCAGCCTTCTGAGTTAGGCCTGAGACACAGAGGAGATAGTAGTGACCAGACTGCAAATCCCACATAGAGAATTTCAGTCTGGATTTACCAGGCAATTTATTCTGCACTTAAAGCCTTCATCACCCATTTAAAGGTGATGGGTGAAGTGTCTTACTCAACAGTTTCCTGGCTGGAATCTTATGCCAACCTTTGTTTTGAATGGCTCTACTTCCTGAGTTTCTGATACACTAAAATCTTTTAAAATATAAAATTCAACAAAATAATGAATCTGCATGAGTAGCCAAACAGTTGTCATAGAAATAATATTTTACAGTTTTGTTTATGGTTTTAAGATAAGATAAGATAAGATAAGATAAGATAAGATAAGATATGCCTTTATTAGTCCCACAGTGGGGAAATTCCAGTGTTGCAACGCACAGTTCAAGAACAGCAGGAAAATGGAACATGCAATAAAACAAGATAATAGATAATGGCTAAAAAAAATAAAAAAATAATAATTTAGAAATAGACTTAAAGATAGACTCTAATTTTGTTCCAGTGGAGCAAAAATATAAAATACAAAATACAAAATATAAAATATAAAATGTGTTGAATAAACAGTATGTAACCAGAATTTACTGTTAAAATATTAAAATATTCAGAGTAATAACCACCAGTCTATAATTGGAAATCATTTCAATCTAATACTTGAAACTACATTAAAGTCAAGGCTTTTTAAAAGTTGCAAACTCAGAACGAATGAGAATCTCTGGACCATAAACTCGTCTATGAAGCCCCTGGAGCAGGATCTTAACAGAAGCTGCAGATTTGATGCTACTGTCGATTAAAAATCATGTAAAAGGATGAGATGGGGTCTGACAGACTTTGGCACAGAGGCAGTTTATAAACAAAAACAACAGAATGAGCTGCGCTTGGCACCGAGACCTGCCAGATGTCCACAACCTTGTTAGAGCCCATTTAAACACAAGATTTTCTGCATGAGTGTACAATCGTAACAGGCTGCCAGAACCAGAGCTCTGCAGTGTTCAAGTGATCAATGAGTAGAGGCCAGGACACAAGCACACAATCCCACTCATTAGTTATAACAACGGGCCTGTCCAGTCAATGGAGTTTGTAAAATACGCACGCCGTAAGTTACAATTCAAGCACCCTTTTTGGAGACGATAGTAAAATCAGTCAAGAAATATGTGTGAAAAACAAGTCATGATCTTGCTATAGTTACTTGGAACTGGTACAAATAGAAGTGTGATCGTATGTTGCTGAAGTAAATATAGATGCTAAACGATAATAATGAAACTAATTTATGCCATACAATAACCCAAGAGCAGATTTAAACCACAAAAACTATTCTAAATCTACAATATTGTTAAAAAAAAATGATCAGCTGTAATAAATAAATAGCAGTAAGAAACATTTTAGTACTGAGTTTGAGAATCTGTAGAAGTTAGTAATTCAACCTTCTTCAAACATATCATGAAGATTAAAAAAAAAAAAAAAAATGTCTGAACGATAAGTTGATATACTAATTAAAATTGTAGTGCGGTCACAAAAAAATGCTAAAAGATACAAAAAAAAATACTCTTGGCGATATATTGATGCAGCTGTCCACGATATACAATACTGTATCACCAAATTTAGTATCACGAAATATATCAATATTTTGATATTTTGTACACCCCTAGCTATGACTATGTTTATACAGCATATGGACAGAATAAATAACAGGTTAAAAGTTACACAAACAACTACATTTAGTGATTATCGCTGAGACCAAACTCTTGATTAACACCAGCTTTGGTTCTAGCATGTTCCTGTGCATTAAACTCCCTCCAGTGAACACAGAGCCATGAGCACACCTCCATGACTCTGCTGTTTTGACTGAAAGGTGTGTTTTAAGTGAGTTATTCAGGGACCAGGCTCTGCTGCTAATGTGACAGCCACACAGGGAGAAGGCAGCTAATCAGATGCACACAACATAGACTATCACTCACACAAAACTATCAGTACTCTTATAAAGTACACAAATGTTGTCTTTTGTTGTCTCTCTCAAACAAAACCAAGCTACAAATTTAAGTGATAATTATATATCAGCCAACGGGGGAGTGTCTGACCAGCCAGTCCCTTTTTCTGCATTCTGTTTAAATCCAAAAGGGACTGGAACTGGACAATAGAGCGTCAAAATCCTTCATCCAAACAATGATCCAACGGCGGCTAATTTGTAGCATGTGTCTCTAAAATCTCTCTGATTGGTTAATCCGCCTGTCAATCACATCACCTGAAATCAGATCTGAAATCAGGGAGACAGGCTACGGCTCCAGATCTACTCCTCTTTGTAAAGCATGTGATTCTGGCTGGCCAGGCAACAATTTTGTATATTATACCTTTATTGCAGGAACAGTGTAGTAGCATAGTTGAGATAGAAGTTATATAGCTTCAAAATATAGGGCTGGAAAAAAAAATCTCATATTGATTGATTATGATTAAAAAAGTGATAATTAGAAATGACAGGATACCAATCTCTATAAACATTATTGCACTGCACTTCCAGATGTAATTCATGGATCTGATGTGATTGAGGAAATAATGCATAATTTTGTAAAAATGAATCCTGCACACAGCTACTATGTATTCTAAAACTTACCTTTAATCACGATAATTACTACATCGACTTATCGTTAAATAAGTATTAGATGGGACAATATATTTTAGGGCTCAATACTGATCGTGGATACAGTTTCTTTGAGGAGAAATTTGAGTTATTTTTGTTGTAATACAAAGAGATTTGAGCTGTAGCAGGTTGAAAAAGTAACTTCTATGGCTAATTATTGCTTCATTCTAGTGACGGGCATAGCTGTAGACACTTTTGAAAATGCCAGTGTTGCGATGCCACCGTTGAAGCTACAACAATGGAAAACGCAGTAGGGACAGTCCCCTCAGATCAGTTTGCCCGTGCAGTCCCCATCATCAAATTAGCACAAGTCGGCCAAAGATAACAACAATTAAAGCAGTTAGTCCCTAATGATGATCACAGTGTGTTTGATCAGAGCCGCTCTGAACAAACCACTTCATTAGTGGCACTTCTTACACATATCTAATCATGTTTTTGTCATTACCTTAGATCAAAGGTGGTACTCATTTAGATTTACTCAGTTACTTTTACTTTCTGAAGAAATTACTACTCAAACACTACATTTACACTACATTTACTTCTACTTGAGCAATATTTAGTTATTTATTTGTTGTGTTCCACTGTGAGCAAGTCTACAGAGACAAAGGTTTTATTTTGACAGTGTGAAATAATTTGGTTTTAAGTAATTTTGTGTGTCTGAAAACACCAGGATCTGTGATTATTGAACTGCATTAACTCATAAATCAGACAGATTCAAATAGACTTTACTCAGTACTTAAGTAGTAGTTTTTACATTTTACTTGAAAAAGAAACATTTTACTTCTAACTGAGAAGTATTATTTGAAAAAAACATAATGTAATTGTGGCTACCCACCTTTGGCTTTCAGTTTGGTCAAAAAAAAAACAAAAACCTTACACTACTGCTTCTACATTTTCCTTTTAAAATGCCACTAAATTACTGTTACTATGTTAAAATGTTTCCCCAATTTGCTACTGCTGTCTCTGCTACTATTAACAGTCAGCTAAGCTCACTATTATACTTATTTTACACAACTGTTACATTTTACTTTCTTTCCTCTTTTCTCTTAATCTTGGATCTTGTTTATTTAACACACCCATACTGATAACTTGTGTAAAGCAACACCAGAAAGAGACGCTAATATTTACAAATCTTGGTTTCAAATCTCATGCTTCACCGAGCCCAATATCCTTACAGCATACTAACATGGAGAACGTGGCCTGAAAGTGCACCCATCTCATTGGTCACTTCAGCCTCCTATACTTTATGAGCGACTGGTGGTGGTTGGTTTAGTCTCATGGGTGCAGACTGGTGAACAGATCAGTCAGCTTATTTCTGAGTGTCTAGAAAAGTGGAAATAGTAACAAAAAAATTGAAAAATACATATTTGATATTGTAATGACAGTAGTAGCCAATCTAATTACAAAGTGGGTCTTTAAAGGTCTTATATTACTTGTGAGCTTTAAGCCTTGTTATAATGTTGTTAACTCTTCAAAAGAATGTTTCAGTAACCTTGCAATATTAAAGGTGCATTGTGTAACTTTTCTCCAAACCAAATGCTTTTCTCCTACGTCTACATCTCCAAAACTCAACTTGGTCTATTCCACCTTGTGATGTCATGAAGTGGTAGTTTTCAACAACTGCCTTTTACCTTTTGTTTAGTAGAATTTAGTATTACCACATGACATCACAACGTGGAACATTGTTTTCTGTTTGAGAGAAGAACTCAACTCAAGAACTAAATATGCAGGTTTGTGTGTTAAACATGTGTGAATGAAACAAAACGCAACTCCAGGTCTGTTTGTGATGAGGAAACAACATTATAACAGATCAGAAAATAGTGTAATATGGGCCCTTTAAACCCAAATAGCTCACAATTACCCAGAACGCTGACAGAACCCTGTAATTCAAAACAGACTAATTATAAGGGAGTGGGGACATATGAACCAGCTAGTACAAAAAATGTAACTTGTAGGATGTCTGTAGTGGTCATTATGATCAAAAGTGGTCCTTGTAGAGAATACAAGTGAAAATTTGGAACTAAATAGACACAAGAAATGCCAGACTCATCGGTGTGGATCCAGAAGCACTCGGTCACTGCCAGCTATACCACTGTGATGAGATTAACCAGAGACATGTAATTAGCAGTGTGTGTGTTGTGTGAATGGGAGAGCTGTCTGAGCACTGGGCCCTGATCAGTCTGTCTCCACACTAAAGACTGAACAAAGGCTCTCTATAAGACGCTCAAAACTTTAACATAACATTTAGTGAAGAGATTATATTTGAATTACTTCAAATTCAAAGTTCTCTGTTACTATGTATGAAGTGAATGCATTGTAATGTGTTTATATCAATAGCCATATATGACAGGAAAGGTCCAGAAGTACATACAGTATGTTTCACAAGTTTGGATACAGATGTTCTCCTAAAACATAAAGTCTAAAAACAGGATAAGTGATAAATGTTATATTTTATGTACTACTACCTAGCAGAACCACACGGCAGACAATAACTACCTAACTTTTCTAATGGAGGATACACCACCTGCTTTTCTGAAATGTTCCACAAAATGGCATTAAAGTTATCTGTACCATTGAGACACCAGGGCAAATAACAGATCAGTTCTGTAGGGAAGCGACCCACACACTGTATGGTTTTCAAGGCATTTGTTCAGCAATAGAAACACAAGTAATTGGATAAATGCAAAAATATATGTTTAAAATTATACTATGAAATATTCCAGGCAAACCAATAAAAGCTTCACAGAGAAAACAACCAGAAAAGTTACATAGTGCACCTTTAAACTACTCATATTACGCTGTTTTCTGATTTATGTTATAATGTAATTTCCTCACCACAAACATACCTGGAGTTGTGCTTTGTTTCAGTTACACGTTTAACACACAAAACCTGCATATTTAGTCTGAGTTCTTCTCTCAAACAGAAAACAGCTCCACCTTGTGATGTAATGTGGCCATACAGGAAGTGCTCCACTTTGGTTTTAAACTCCATATATCTTCACTAGAATTATTCTGATCATTTCAGCCCTGGAATTGCCAATCTCTACCAAACAAAAGGTAAAAGCTGTTAATTTGAAAAGTACAACTATATGACATCACAATGTGGATCAGAGCTTTGGACATATAGACAGACTAATAAATGATTACTCAAATATGTGTGAATGAAACAAAACACAGCTCTGGGTTTGGTTTTGATGAGGTAACAGCATTATTACATATGCTAGTATACATTATCTCAAAAAGATATGCTAAAATATCACTAACCCATATATATCATTATAATTTCAACAAAATGTTTTGTTACACCACCTGACATATACAAGGACGTAGGATTGTGTAGAAAACAATGGAGAACAAGACCTCAGCCACATTGATTTATGGAGAGATGGGACTAGCCCTGATAGAGAAACAGTGGAGGCAGAGCAGAATCAGGACCAGGGTTAATGAAATCCAAGAGGAATGGTGCAGGAGGCAAGAAAGATGGCACAGATTCTGCATTGTTAGTATGAGAAACTTGAACGCATGTGTTAGAAGACTGATGCAGGCCGAGGCAAATGGAACAAAAATGGTGAATGCATTAGCGGCCATGGGAGGAGCTGACAAAGTGGAGATTTATGAGCGAAGCATGTTCTGAATATGTAAAGATATGAGAGAAAGTGCTGCAAGATGGACGCCACTGTGCTGTATTAGAAACATGCAGAAATGATGGGATTGAATGAGAGGTGACAGAGGAGTGAGCGAAATATAAAGACGAGTTATAGTAGAATAGAAAAGGTTTTGTTTTTACTCATGTAAGAAAAAAAAAAAAACACTTAGCCCACCTCAGAGTCATTGCAGACAGTAGCAGGGCCTATAATGGGATATCACAAATCAAAAAGGCTGTCAGTATAGCAGGTGTGCATGTTGCCATTGTGTCCTTGGGCAAAACACTTTTCTTTTTTGCCTTACTATACTGTATGAGTGTATATGACCACAACCAATTACATTTTCTGCAGTGACCTAAAGTACAAAACTGTAAACAAGAAGAATGAAGAGTATTGCCAAAGGATACAACAACAATATGCAAAGCTGGTAGCGGGGATTAAACTACCAGTGCTGTGCTATAAGAAATCTGGGGGGGGGGGAAATAAAAATAGGCCTGCTAACTTTTTTTTTGCCTGCTTAAATGTTTTGACTATTTTCAGCATAAGCTACTTTTACAATAACAACAATAATAATATGGAAACTCAATAATTATGTTATATTTTGTATTTGAGCAAAAGTAAAGAGCACTGTTGAAACAATAGCCAACTCTATATAGCCAATGAAGGAAAATTAGGCTAACAAATCAATATAGTTGTCAAAATTTGAAAAGCACAATTTTTAATATGAGTGCTTCTGGAAATGCAAAAACAATGTAAATACACACCAGTGTTTTCTGGGGCTGACAGGTGCAGTGTGATGCATTGTTTGTAATGAGGACCAAATATTTCAGGAAAAAGACACTTCAAAAAGATTTCTGACAGAGAGAGATCCCGGACACTCCAGTGAAGTCTAATAATGTTTTGGGGTTTTCTGAAAAATGTGAGAGGAAATAGATGACAGAGCGAGATAGTGAAGAAGAATTCATCAAGTTTGAATCTGCAGCGTGTGTAGTGTCTGTCAGTGTTATCTTCCATACATGAGGAGATATGGGGGCAGGCTATTCAGAAATCTATATATACAACACAGAGGTAGGCAGTAATGAGTAAAGTCCAATATTTGATCAATTACTATCTACTTGAGTAACATGTTGCAGGATTTGTACTTTTTAGAGTACCTTTTGAACTTAGACTTAAAGACAAACTCAACTGATCCACAGGGGAAATTACGTGGACACAGTAGCTCACACCTCACAATATACTGTACTGCAATAACAAAGAGCAAAAATATAAATGGTAATAATAAATTCAAAATAAGTACAGCATTAAAGTACCACTAACTTGTACTTGAGTAAAATATTTATATAAATATTTATAACTCTTCCCACAATTAATAAGTTTTTATGTGACAAAAACTTTCTGTACATTATGATGAGATCTGAACATCTCAGATTTGTATATCTCTTTTTTTCCTCAATTGGGTAGATAATTCTTTAGAAATAACAGAATTTTCATCTTTTTTTTTTCTACATTAAATCAGACACAGGCTTGCATTCAAACTATAGTCTACCAATGAATTATTTACATTAGAACCCTTTACTTCTTCGTTAGTAACGCTAATAACATACAATTTGAGAACTAAAAAACACTGCATACAAGACAGTTACTCATAAATAACAAATAATAAAAAGATCGAATGAGCACTTCAAGAAGAGCACTACAAGACAGAAGTGAGACCGTCTTGTATTCATACTTTGCAGCTGATGTCATCAACATTCCCTGGGGGTGTGATGCTAACTGTACGCTCTGTTCTGTCTGAAGCTCTTTTAGACTTGAATCTAATCTTTATTTTAACACAATCTGACCAGAAAGAGCTGACTTAGTTGGAACAGATGAGATGTTTTGTGCTGTTAAACTAGCTAGCATTAACATTAGCCAAACATTTTTCAGTCACCTTTTTTTTTATAGAACATCAAATTCTTAAACAGGACCATGAACTCTTGTATTTTGTATTTTTTCAGGATATATTAAAACTTTTTGAGTGTGTTTGCTAATGTGTGCATTGTGCCTCCATGGTAACTGCTGAACATTCCATCATAGACATACATATAGAATACCCCCAGTGCGATGTCACTGCAAAGTATCAATATGGTTAAAACTGTTGCACTGAGTTACAAGTTTGTGTTTAATGTTTTGGAAAATTGTCAGAAAGGGGAAGTGTCAGAAAGGGGATAGTGATAGAGGGATAGTGGCAGTGAGTCGTCAATAGAGAAACACTGAGGAAGATGATGCAGAACATGGTGCGATGAAGGCTGCTGATTTGTTGTGGAGGGAAAAGCCTAAAGGCAAATAAGAAAGTGTCTGATTTCACTCAAGCATACAGACAATCTTTCATGGCTGAGGACTCCTATTTTTAATAATGCCAACTTAATTAAAGCCACAGTTTGTCACTGTTTTTGACATCAATAAATCTTTAGCACAGTCATTTTGAAATATTAGGACGATTACTGCAAACAAATAAAGACAGTGCCAGGAAAACAAGTCGTGTTGCCCAATCACAACATGAATTTGTCCTTCACGCCAAAAACTTTAGTTCAGCTCGACACAAACCAATTAAGAAGCAGACAACAAGCTAAAGATTTTTGGCCCCTGTCGTCAAATAGACAAACGGAGATCGCTTTTCCATCTGGACACTGTTAGCACACTAACCCCCTCTCTCTCTCTCGCTGCCTATTTCACCCCTTCTGTCTCCTTCTCTCTCTTTCTCTCCTTCTTCATCTCCCTCTCCCATCTTTCTCCCAACATCCCTTCTCTCTCTTTCTCCTCCTCTAACATTCTCTCTCTCTCCTCTCCCCCTCTTTGCCTGTTTCACTCTCTTGATCATTCTCCCCCTTCTGTCTCCTTCTCTCACTCTTTCTCTCCTCCTCTCTCTCACTCCCTCTATTCCCCTCTCCCGCTCCCTCCTTCTCTCCTTCTCCTCTCTCTCTCCTCTTGTAATAGGTCCATATGCTGCGTCTCCTATGGGACTGTTCCTCATATTTCTGTGTCTCGACAGTTCTCTGGTGGCCTCCTCTCCGTGGCATTTTGCTGTTATTTAAATCCAAAAGTCTGTCTCAGCCAATGCCAGAATTACTTACTGGGTACTTATAATACCACATAACACCACACTGAATTTCTTTTACAATTTTGCCAGCATTTGCTCAAAGTATGGTGTTTGTCACAAGTTAACAAGACATGCGAACAGTCTAAGAATTTAATTGGTTCTGACTTTGAAATGATTAAAAGTCATCTTGATAATATTAGATTAAAAAAAAAACAACAACAACAGCATTATTCTTTCGTATTCCTATTCATTTCTAAGAAGTTGTACAGCAAAAAAGCACATTTGCAGCCCTGTCTATCGTGTCATATTTGGGTTGCGGATTAGCACTAGAGATGACATTATCAGTACCATATCATTTGGGTATCAATACTCATTCATTATTTTGTATCAGACTCCCCTCTCCACCCCTTCAGTGCCTCTTCCTCCTCTCTCTTCCCCTACTCCACTTCCCCGTCCCGTACAGTTATCCCTCCTCTCTCTCCCACCTCCAAGCCTCCACTTTACCCTATCCCATGCCTCCTCCCCCTCTCTCTTCACCCTCATCCCCTCTCACTCTTCCCTGTCATCCCCATCCCGTTGCTCCCACCCCTGTCCCATACAGTTGTCCCTAGCACTGTCTTTCTCTCTCTTTCACTCTCTCTCTAGTACACTTTCTTACTTTCTTCCTCCCTCCCTTCCTCTTCCTCCTCCTCCTGAGTGCAGATTCAGCATTAGTGATTACACACACATTAGTGGTCTCAGTCATGTCAGCACACCTCACCTCGCTCAGAGCATCCATCCAAGTGTCACTACAGGCTAATGAGAGCAGTATTGACATCTGCACAGGGTTCGTGAAGGGGATGTATTCGACTGGAGATTGAAAATATACACCCTTGTAAAATTCAGATTTGATTTGAGATAACTACATTTCAAATAGTTCATACAACACACGATCAACACAGTGAAATGTGCTTTGATGATAGGAATCTGCCAATAAACTTTAAAAAAATCAAAGTTTTACCTCTTTCAAATCAATTTAAAAATGTGAGGAACACATTTAAATTATTTTGCATTGGCCCAAAAACAGTAGTCACCTTGCAGGGCTATCAAATTGTTGATTTAACCAGCAAAAAAATTAGAAAATCTCACTGTGAAACAATCATTGGTCAATAACAGACAAGCAGATTCCAACATTCATAGAGGAACCTTGCAACTTGCAAACTTGCCCCCTGTCTTTACCCTCTTTCTTGGCAAAAATAAAATAAAATAAAATAAATAAAACTGGGGGGAAAAGCGAAATGTGGAGGAGCACAGTGAAGGAGAGACCCACTCCCATGCAGGATTATCACTAAATTAATTAAAGAAAAATATTCTTGTCAAATTTGAAATGTCAATATGCTATTTTCAATCATTTATAAATTATATTGTGTGGATCATGGGGTCAACATGTACAGAGAAGCCATATTTTAATGTTTCTTGATTTTAGACACAAACATAATTTAATGCAGATTAAATTTCTCCTCTGTAATCTTCAAAAGACCAAAACCAATAATACGACTAATCCTGGACTAAACACTAAGCACTAAATGAGAACAATGTCGTAACAAAGGATAATGGAAGGTTAATACAATTACAGGACTTCTAGGACTTGTTCAAAACAAGACTATTAAAGGACAAGCAAAACTTTGTAACACTGAAAAATACCAAAAAGGACTTAAAGTAAATGTAATTTATCCCCCAACCAGAATGAGACAAGAACAGAAATGAAACTGACTTTAAAGATGAGGGTCTGCCAACTGCTTGTCTCCATGGAGCTGTTATTGCTTTGTCTGGAACGGTCCGCAGTAAAGCATTAAACTCATCTATCTCCATGAAGATGAAAACTAGGCCAAGATACAGGTCAAATCTATGGAAAGGCGTCTCAGTGTATGTAGTAAGAATGCCTCTTATTCATGGTATTTTAAGCAATAAAAACACCTGTAATGGAATAAATGCAAAATAGACCAGTTTAAGATAAGATAAGATAAGATAATCCTTTATTTGTACCACAATGGGGAAATTGCAGTGTCACAACGCAAGTTACAGAAACAGTAGGAAATAAGAGCATGCATCAAAATCAAGATAAATAATAATAAGTATTTACAATCAACTAAAAAACACAACACTGTAAGCTTAAAGGTGCACTGTGTAACTTTTTGGTTGGAAGTCTACCACCTGCTTGTTTCTATGGATATGTCATTGCTCTGCCTAGAATGTTCCACAGTATGACATTAAACAGCTCTTCCTTACATTTATTAAATTACAGGTGGCTTTAAGCATTCTGACTGTGAGTGGGGTTGCCTCTCCAGAGATCTGACCTGTAACTTGACCTGGTTTGCTCTCTATGAAGATAGAAAGCTTTAACACCATACGTTCATTCCAGACAAAGTAATTACATCTCCATGGAGAAAAGCATTTGATGGACCCTCCACCAGAAAAGTTACATAGTGCACCTTTAACTGAAACAAAATGGTGACTTCATATTGATATTTTGCCCACCGCTCGGACTCCCTCTTCTCTATCGAGCACAGAGGAGGACGTTAAATTAATTTCTCCTCTTCCAACCCTCTGGGCACTGGTCTGGTCTGTCTATGAATATTTCACAGTGTGAATTTAAAGAATCTGGTCTCTCGGAGCGATTAGCCCCACAATGAAAACCCCTGATTAAGCAGCACTCGGCTCTATTGTTGACACTGTGGTAATGACTTCCCTCTGTTTATTTTACTGATAATGAGTTCTGACCTTAGCCTGACTTTTCCCTTAAGAAGTACAACTATGAATACAACAATGTTTCACTTTGAAGATGTTCATAACAAACTTGAGGATTTGAATGCTGTCTACAGGTTTGAGTTGTGTTGGACTTATTTTCAGAACCATTCTTACTATGTTTTATGTGCTTTATAGAAGTACTGATAATGTATATACAACTTACTAGAGCTGTCCATTTAATACAAATTTAATTATTCCAGTTATTGCTCCAATCAATAACAAAAACTAAAAAAATGAAAAACTACTACTACTGTACTATTAAAATGGTAAAACTTGTCTAAACCTATAGAGGAAACATATGCTTATTATAATTTAGACAGTAAGTATTGTGGTCTGCATTATAAAAGCCATGTCGATCATTTAAGGTGCACTACAGTATGTAACTTCTCTGCTTGTCACCATGGATATGTTATTCATTTGCCAGGAAGGAGCCAGGAAGGTGCCAAGGAGGTGACGCCACCAGACCAAGTTACTAGTCAAATCTGTGGAGAGGTGATGCCACTCATAGTAAGAATACATGAGTTTAGCATTAAAACAACTCTAACTGAATAAATGCAAGATCATGTAGAAATAATAAAAGTTACATAGTGCACCTTTAATGATCTACAGTCATGGCTTTTATAATGCAAATCACAATACATTACTTACTGTATGGCATATAGTATTATAGGTTTGACAAGTTTTACAATTTTGATATTACAGAAATAATTGTATTAAAAAATAAAACGTCACTTTACTGGCCAACCTTAAATCATAAAACTTTACTGTATAGAACAGAACAAAATAAGAACAGAATCAACAGTCTATTATAACAATAAATCCATGCTATAGTCAGTCCTATTGCAATGCCATGTTTTCATTTGCCAAGTAGCACCCACTGTCCTTCAAAGCTCACTCACAGCATAAATCACTTGAGGACAACAGAATGGGACACACAAAAGCATTTCGGCGATTGGAGGCACAGTCTAATTCAATAACAATACTGCATCCTTGTTTTGGCATTCCCAGTGCATCCAGCCCCTCTCCTACCTGCTGGGAACGGGCCCAAGATACCAGACAAAAAACGCAGTTCTTCCCAGCTTTGTCCTTGGATTTAAGTCCAAAAAATCAGGCTAATTACTGCGCAATCAGCGTGTGGACGATGGGCAGTGACCTCTTCACAAACAGGAGGACACACTACACACAAGGCCCTCCCAGACATTGTTTTGATTGAGGAAAAGTTAGTCAAACAACATACACTAAGGTGAAAAGTACATCATGGAAATATGAAAGTGTAATTATAATCAGAGATAATTAAAGGTACAGCTTCCCATAATAGTCCCGCCCACTCCAATTATAGTTTAATTATATGTTGAGTCAAGCAAATGGGGGCTTAATGGTTTTCTGTGCAGTGAAGGAATGACTGCATTTGCATTAGCTCTAGGATTGGATTTAAAGGTGTCCTATGTAACTTTTCTGGTGGAGGGTCTGCTTTGCATGTTTAAGGAGGTATGTGTCACTTTTCTGGTGGAGGGTCTGTCTGATTGTCTCATGGAGATGTTAATGTTCCACAGTATGGCATTAAAGTTATCTATCTAGCATAATGTTTAATGATCAGTGTTTTTATTGCTCAGAAATACCTTGAAAAGCATGCGTTCAGACAGTGAGTGGGCTCGCCTCTTCACAGATCTGACCTGTAGCTTGGCCTGGTGGTGGTGTCACCTATTTGTCTTTATAGAGATGGATAAGTTTAATGCTGTACTGTGGAATATGACAATGAAGACAACCAGGTGGCGGACCCTCCACCTGAAAAGTTGCACAGTGCACCTTAAATGCTTTGCCTCAAATATTCCACTGTATGGCATTAAACCTTTCTAGCATTTTCTCAATTACTAAAAAATTACTTAAAAAAAATAAATAAATAAATAAATAAACGTCTTGGAAAAACATGCGTTCTTGCTGGGGATTTGCTGCTGTCACCTGTTCGTCTCCATGGAGATAGATGGAGATCTACTTTATCACATACTGTGGAACATCCCAAGCAAGCCAATAACGTCTCCATGGAGAAATGCAGATGTGGTAATTGGTAGTAACTGCAATTAAGGCATTCTAAAAGAGTCATATATCTTGCACATATTTAGAAATTTACCCAAAAGAAAGAAAGAAGAAAAAAGAAGAAATATGAAGAAATGGATTATAGTAGATTATCAAGCACTGCTGTCGAAAATAAGAGCGAGCTGTTCTAAATTGCAAACTCAAAGAACAGACATAATCCCACAGAGTTTAAAATCAATACTTTCTGCATCTTAAAATTGTTCAATTTACAGACGTCAGTCTCTATAGAAAGTGCATTAACTCTTCATAACCTTCATTATCTTTTCCTTGAACCCTTTTCTCCAGCCCCACATAGTAGAGATGGTTTCTAGTCTGACTGAATATGTTAGAAGCCAAAATCTGCAAGCATTTGGCTGTGTAAGATCTGTTTCAATACAATATGAGCAATCACCATCCATCAAAATACTATAACAATAACAAAAATATATGAACTAAATATTTTTATACCCCACCACACACCTGTATCTGCCAACTACACTGCCAATACAGTGTGTGCCTTGGTTAGCATTTGGATGATTTCAGCCCTGGAATTGCTAATCTCTACTGAAGTTAAAAGGTAGCCAGTAACTAGAAAACTACCGCTTCATGACATCACAAGGTGGAACAGAGCATTTTAAACTTATGAGATGTAGACAGACTAATAATAAAGGGTTACTCAAGCATGTGTGAATGAAACAAAACACGGCTCCAAGCTTGTTTTTAATGAGGTAACAATATTTTAACATGGCTTAAAGCTCACCGGAATTCATTTTTGTGTAATATAGGACCTTTAATCAGCTTATAGTCTAAAAATGAACATTAAACCACATAATTTTCCTTGTTGGCTTTGAAGACCTAACAACCTTTGGAAATTTCAATGCAAATGCTTGGATAACACATTATAAGAAGACATTTTTAAACAATACATTTTTAGAAAAACTCACATCCATTAATGCTTTGTGGCACAAGTTATAAGTTATAATGTCTTTATATTTTCCAGACCACTCAAAATCAAAGAAAAGTCCTCCACTAAATGCCTCACCTGTGAGTCAGTGTCCTTCAGACGTGCTTTATTTAAATCCACTTGAGAACAGCCAAAGACTCTTGACATATTAAATAAATCCCTCTCACATTTCTATAATCATTTGGTCGTCTCTATTCATACGGAGGCTTGCGCTGGTCCAAAAAAAAAAAAAAAGCTACCAAGAGACTAGAAAGAGCTATGAAAAACTATAAGACTGGCTAAGGCTGCACAAGTAATTGCACTGGAATCAAATCTGCACAGTTGTCATAATTATCAAATAGCATAGAATAATAGAAATATTGGAATATTATTATCTCTTCAAAAATATACCTAGGGTTGTGTTTTGTTTTGAGCCCTGGAATTGTCAGTCTCTGATGAGCTAAAGTTAAAAGGTAGCTGTTAACTTGAAAACTACTTCAGAAAGAACAAAATGTCATACATAAGTTCATGGCTATACAAATTTGTTATTAAATATGAAATAGCATTCTAGTATAAGTTTAGCAGCTCAGATTTCAGTTCTCTCTCAAATGTTGCGCACTGCTAATTACAATAATGATGTGGAACTTAGTAGGCACTAATGCATGTTTTTCCACATTTTGTAGGACAGATTTTTCTCATAATAATAAAAGTTTTGTGAGCTCATTCTGAATGTAAAACAACATTTCTAACACATGGCAGAACTGTGACAAAAGATGTTCATTTTTGCCTGTAGCCCCCCGTCTTTATCAAACTTCATTTTATGCTTTTTCAATTTTTTCAGATGTTTTCTGAAAATTAATCAACCAAACACTTTTTCTTTAAGCCTAATTAAGAAACAGAGGTACTATATAATGCCACAAAGACATTCTAATGCTCTCAATGCAACAACTGTTTACAGGTTTTATCTTTCTGTTTATAGGCACCATTTTGAGGACTTTTCATCATTCAAAAGATATAATATTGTGTTTTGAATTGTTAATTGCTATGACAACAGTTCTAGTTTTTCATGGATCCACTATATAACCAGGAAAGTGCCACTGATATTTTGAATATCAGTGGCACAGGTTTGAATGTAGTTAGTATTGATACTTTGCAGTGACATCATGCTGAGGGTGTTCTAAATATTCCACCATTAGAGATACATGTAGCAGTTACCATGGTGACACAATGCACACATTAGCAAACACTGTCAAAAAAGTTTTAAGATTGTCTGAAAACTCAAGAAAAAAATACAAAATGGATTTAAACAACACATTTTCAGGAGCCTGTGATCAGTATGAGTGTTCATGGTCCTGTTTAAGCATTTGATTTTCAATTTTCAGTGACTAACTGAAAAACTGCTGATTATGCTAACTTGTGACCGTAATTGTATGTGCGAGAGACTTATTTAACAGCACAAATCATCTCACCTGTTGTAGTTCCAGCTAGGTCAGTTCTTGGTCAGATTGTGTTCAAATAAAGCACAGATTCATCTCTAGTAGAGCCTCAGACAGAGCATGCCTACAGTTAGCATCACACCCTGAAGGAATGTTGCAAAGTATCAATTCTCAACTGCGTCTACCGGTAACTTTTCACTCTTCAAAGTCAGTCCCCTGTCAGTGTTCTAACTTTGCCATCGTGTCCCACTCTCAGACAGGGTCCCGGGGTCTCCTTCGTGTTCCTGTCCCATTTAGAGACAGGTGGAGGTGTCGCCCCCCTGTGGAGAGTGACAGCTGGTCTCCATCACTCACTCCACCCCTGCTTCTCCTCCAAAACAAGGTCAAAACTCAGCGTGTCTTAGCCAAAATGATGATAAAATGAGTGTGAGATGGTTACAACAGTGTTAGCAGATCCTCCACAGTGGCTCATTAAAGTTAATAATAGCGTGTACTAATTATTTGATGTCAGAAGTGATGGTGAGCGGTCAGGGCAGGAACAAGTGGCCAAAATGTAAAACTTCAAAGTAATATTGCTCAAAAAATATAATATTGCTCAAAAAAAAAAAGTTTCTTGAGGTAATTTATGTTAAGTTTCATGAAAATCATAAAAATGTGGTTAAGTATTGTGTGTTAAATGTATTGCTATATTGTTCTACAACTATAACCTGTTTCCAGTAATCTGTTCACCATTTTAAAGCTGCACTATGTAACTTTACCACCTGCTCTTCTCCATGGATCTAAAAAAACATTTATTTCATGATGAGTGGTTTCATTGTTCAAAAACACCTTACTGTGAATTAGCTCTCACCTCCGTGGATTTGGCCCTTTAACTTGGCCTGGTGAAACACGCAAAGGCAGACAAAGGAATATGACAATCTCCATGAAGAAAAGAATTTGACAGTCCATCCACCAGAAAAGTTACACAATGCACCTTTAACAATATTAATTTTAGCTGCCCCCCCATCCTATAAAATGCTGTGATAAAAAGCAATAAAAACAGTGGTGTAGATAGACCTGTATAGACACAGTAGCTGAGCCTGTTGTGATTCTGAGTCCATCGCTGAGTGCTGGAGCTCAGTGGTGGCAGGTGGATGGATTACTGTGGGACTGCATTAATCTTAAAGCCTCTCATTCAAACACAACTGGCTCGGCATCATAATACATGATATCAGCTCAGAGACTTCTAATGCTCAGGTCAACACTGTTACCGTCCCACTGAACGATGACTCAGGCTTCGGAGCTCTGTTTAAAGGTGCACTGTGTAACTTTTTGCTTGGGGGTCCATCACCTGCTTGTTTCTATAGATATGTCATTGCCCTGCCTGGAATGTTCTACAGTATGACATTAAACTGCTCTACTTTACATTTATTCAATTACAGTTGGTTTTATTGCTCAAAGATATCTAGAAAAACAGGCATTCTGACTGTGAGCGGGGTCGCCTCTCCACAGATCTGACCTGTAGCTTGGTCTTGTTTGGTCTCCATGAAGATAGAAAGGTTTAATACCATACTGTGAAACATTCCAGACAACGCAATAACATCTCCATGGAGAAATGTATTTGACGGACCCTCAAAAAATTGCGCAATGCACCTTTAAAGTGTATGTTGTAAATCTGGACTATAGGACTGTCACAGTAACAATAATTAATTTTGAAGTACGATATATTGCTACAGAGAAACACTGCAAACTGAGAATTAGCCTTACAAATGATTTATCCTACCCTCTACAACTCAAATCTTACATTATTACATAAAAATGGCAAATATCTCACCAGTATTGCAAAGAAAAAATACAGATGATTAATCCTGAAGCCCAAAATATTTTGTTCCATATTGTTCCTATATTGAAAGATAAGTTGAGTTGAGTCATTATCGTGACATTCCTACTGGAGTAAATGTTAAGGGGGAAATGTGTAACTCGGTGGAGGGTCAATCAGCTGCTTGTCTAGAATGTTCTACAGTATGGCCATAAACTTAAAAATTCTCATGGAGACAAATTACAGGTTAGATTTGTGGAGATTTATGAAGAGGTGACCCCACTCACAGTAAGAATGAATGCTTTTTAAGATATTTTTGACTAATACATAACACCTGTAAGCTATAAATGCACCATACTGGGACCAATTTAAACCAAAGCATTAACATTTCCATGGAGACAAACGGACCCTCTCCAGAAATATTACACAGTGCACCTTTAAATAATAAGTGTCCCGTGATATTACTTAAGATGTGTTTTGTAAAAACGTTCCTAATGGAGTATTTTTAAGGAAATAGCTCTTTAATGCAGATTTATAGGAGTCTTAGTTTCATTTTTTTAATTTAACTATACTACTAACACCAAATTTAAATGTTTAAATAAATACATTTTTTGAACATTTTATGGGCACACCTTCTGGGAATTATCCAAGTATTTTCGGACCTATATTGCATAGAAAAGCATTTAAAATACTCAAGGATTTGTAGCTTATAACTACATTACTTTTTACTTTCTGTATTGATAGACGACACACACCAATTCAATTAGTAAGACCAATGTTCATCACCGTTCACAAATAAACAATCTACATAATGAGCCATGAATTAGAAGAGGCTGCCAATAGATGCTTGCTTTGTCAAAATTTGGAAAATGGGCCAGAATTACTCCAGCCAAAGTATATGAATAAATGACAGATGACAGAGTTAGCTTTTCTGCCAATCAAACCTCAACATATAAAACATTTGAAAAAAAAATTAGAAACACACAACAGTGGAAGAAACTAGGATTATAGGAGCTGGCTCACATTAGCCCAATCTTTAGTGGCAGCTCCTAATTCCCAGCTACAGTCTTTCTCTAATGTCTCACACTGGTAGACAGAGATGGGGTTAACCTCCAACCACACGCAACCTGAATGCAAAAAGACACTTGATTAAAATGTAAAGAACAGAGTCTCATCATCATTTAATACACTGGCTCCACTTAAAATATACACTGGAGCTAATAATGCAAGAGCAAAGGCAGCAACGTTGTATTGTTTTAGTTTGTAACTGTAAGATATACATTAGCATATCTTACAGTTACAAACTAAAACAATATATGTGGTAATGCCATACTTGTTCCACAGTATGGCATTAATACCTATCTTATAATTAAAGATTTTTATACTTGGAAAATTGTTTATTGTTTAAACATTATTCTTGTGAGCTTTAAGCCATGTTATAATGTTGTTACCTCCTCAAAAACATACCTGGAGTTGTGTTTTGTTTCATTCACACATGTTTGAGTAATCGTGCATTATTAGTCTGTCTATATCTCCAAAGCTCAAAATACTTTGTTCCACCTTGTGATGTTATGAAGCTGTAGTTTTCAAGTTAACAGCTACTTTTTACCTTTTGTTCAGTAGAGATTGGCAATTCCAGGGGTATAATAATCCAAATTATTCTAGTGAAGGTTTATGGAGTTTAAAACACGGTAGAGCACTTCCTTTATTACCACATGACATCACAAGGTGGAACAGAGTCTTTCCCATTTGAGAGAATAACTAAGCCTATATGCAGAATAAACAACATTATAACAGTTCAGAAAATAGCATAATATGGGCCCTTTAATGCCGTATTGTGGAACAGAATCTAGACACAGCTATAACATCTCCATGGAGACAAGCAGGTGGCGTGCCCTTGTTTATGGGTTTTATAAGGAATGTGTTTTCCCATTACTCCCTCCATTAGAAAAGTTACATGGTGCACCTGTAAATCAAGGTTAAATGATAGTAATTAACATTTAATACACTATTGATTTAACTCCATCTTAAGCCAGTTTCCCATACAGACCAACTATATTATGTATAAGCTGACATTTTTACATGCTACACTTCACCTTTAACTATTAAATGCTTAATGCAGTTTCGTTCGCAGCTTGGCTTACCTCACAACCACAGCTATGTACAGTAAAATGCTTGTGGTTTTCTATATCGCCTTATATACTTGGTTGCTTCAATGCTTTTCCCCATGTGTCCAACCACAAACATCCACATGATACCAAACTTAAAAAGAACCTCGATAACATTTTAAACAAGGTCACGAAACATTAATCTCTTAAAAGTAGTGGGGCTTATCATGGTGTTGTAAGCAGTCTCAAGGAATATAGTCTGACTTTCTTAACTCTGTCCTTGTCAAGCTCGAGCGTTAGCCGAGTGGGACAGAAGTCATACAGAAAAGTAGAGGGTATATAGGATTAACACTATGGGATCACACATGTCACCTTACACCTTACAATATAACAGCTTTTGATGATAGGACAAGAAAATATACAATTTGGATGTGGTTGATATTTTTCACTGTTGCACGTAAAAGTACATTGTGGGTTTTCTAATGCAATCTTGTTGTCATTGGGTTACATTGTTTGGGGACACTGAAGCTTTGTGCCAAGTCCAAGGTCATCCAAAACAGTGCGTGTTTCAGAATTGAATTGGAAATGTTCAGAGTGAATGAATATGAGTTTGCCCGGGGTTGCATCAGGTCATTTGGTGCAGATGGTAATGTGGTAAAAAGTCTGGTAGAGTGTTTTGTTAATAACTGTTGCTAGGTAAAATAATAAACATTGCCAATGGTATTTTGATCTGTGTAGCAGAATATAACGCAAAATAATTAACCAATGTGTGACAATGAATATTATATTATGTTATATCTTATATGAATTAACTTTATTTTTAATTTTTTCACTTAGAGTTGTGGTTCTATTTAAATTATTTTAAACTTAAGATGTTCACTGCATGGTTACTAAGGGGCACCCTAAAAGTTTGGCATTTCATCCAGGGGTGGACGAAATGTCAAACGAAATGACAATAAAAACAAATTTAGACCTAAAATTACGACAAAAAAATACATCCAGTTTTTCTTTTACTGATGCATCTGGGTGCCACTGTTTTTTCCCCTAACACAGAATTTAGTGAGTCCCCAGTTACTAAACACAATCAGTGAGATTTGTCCACATGCAACTATCTATTTTTAGTAGTAGCCTCCTAGTAGTAGTAGTAGTAGTAATATTGAGAATAAAAAGTTTAATCACATAATTTCATCAACTCATCCAAACTGTTGTTGTTGATGTAGTACATTTTGCTTTATAGTTGTTGCTTTCTTCTCGATTGGTGTCATGTTTGAATGGCTGAACTCCTCCATCCTGGTCTTTCCTAATTGCCCACCACTGGATCAATTTAGTGGCTAAATTGGTGTGAGATAAAGACATTTCCTTATCTGTCTCTGTGTACAGATGGCATCAATAAGACCTGTTGGAGATTAGCAACAACTCAACTGTTCTGTGCCTTTTGACATCATATTTAACATTGCATGGACTGTTAAAATAGATATTTTTTTTATTTCTCTGTCAAAGAGTGTAAGACCAACTTTAATTGATTGTAAAGCTGTTCCACCCACAGCAATAGCAGCGCAAGCATCTGTTCTCTGTCCCTGGGGAGGAGTACAGCGTGCACGGGGACAAGATTATGAGACGTGTATCAAACTGAATTTAAACGTATATCAGGCAGCTAAATAGAGCAATAAATTAAAAACAGCTATATATTTACTTAAGTAATTCCTATGAACCTTATCTGATGGCATATATTGGAAAAATAGCAGGTGCATGTTTTTATAGTCTGTAACCGTAACAGAAAGTGCATTTCAATTTAAACTGTGTAATTTAGGGTTACAGATCTGCCTATCTCCATGGGGATGTCATTACTTGGATTAAAATGTTACACAGTATGGCATTACTCTTATCGATCTCCATGGAGGCAAGCATGTGTCACCAAGTTAACGGGTCAAGTCCATGGAAGGCGGAGCAAATTCACTGTAACATATTTTTGAACAATGAAACCACTCAAAATTAAATAAATGCTTGCGTATCCATGGAGAATAGCAGGTGGAGGAACACAGAAAAGTTACACAGAGCAACTTTAAAACGATTAACAGACTCTTGGAAGCAGATTATAGATCATTCTTATAGTTTTCATGAAACTTTACATGAAATACCTCGATATAAACAATTGCTTTTTAATATTGCTTTTTGAGCAATATTACTTTGAAGCTTTGCATTTTGACCACTTGTTCTGCCCTGACATCGCATAACATCTGACATCACATAATTAGTACACGATATTATTAACTTTAATGAGCCAATGCATTACTGATAGATATAGTAGGAATAGTTACACATTCAGACCTGTGTTATTATCATTTTGTTATACATTACTGCAAATGAAACAAAATAGGTTACATGATGAAAACGAGATTCAGAATATCAATGGCACTTTCCCGGTTATATAGTGGATCCATGGGTTTCAGAGTGATGAAAAACTAGAACTGTTGTCATGGCAATTAACAATTCAAAACATGACATTATGTCTTCTGAATGATGAAAAGTCCTCAAAATGGCCCCTATAAACAGAAAGCTAACACCTGTAAACAAATGTTGCAGAGAGCATAAAACACCATGCATTATATACTACCTCTGTTTCTTAATTTGCTTTATTAGGCTCAAAGAAAAAAATGTTTGGACATAGCATGAAAGCATAAAAAGAACTTTGACAATAAAGACGGAGCTGAAGGCAAAAACGAGCATCTTTTGTCACACTTCTGCCATGTGCTAGAAATGTTTTTGTCACTACAGCTATTATTTATTGGTATTTATGATTATATTATGTTTTAAATATGATTATCTAGTAACAAAATAATCTTGCTATTCCTATTCTCTGTATTCTAAAGCCCAATAGAAAATGGTAGACCCCACATGTCTTGGCTTTGTGAGTTATGAGAGAAGTGAGACAGCTGAAGTCACCCTGAGCTGTCAGTCTGTAGTTTACAATGGCCCTGCCCTTCACAGAACACACTCCACTGGTCAGTACACTGGCATTAATAACACTCTGTATACAGCCTATTCAAAGTCACTTATAACTTCAAATATGGACAGCTCCCCTGTGACGTCATTTATGATATTTAACATCTAAGAAATCACTGGAATAACTGTCACTGTTAACTTGATTTGATGATTTATAGTCAAGTTTTTATTGTATTTGTTGTCTGGAGGGGTTGTGAATGACTCAGAAAGTTGTACTGAAGTTTCAGTTTCATCTTGGAACAGACAAAGTTCTTTTCTGCTTTTATTTTTTTCATCTGCTTGTCTTTCACAACACCTACCTGCACGTCCTGTTTCATTACATCCACATATCTCATGGTCTGTGGCCATCTCAAACCATCTCAAATTGATCTCTAACTTTTTTTTTTACATAACATCAAACAAAAAAACGTTCCTTCAAAAGTACCCAGTTCTGATCTTAAAGGTGCATTGTGTAACTTTTTTGGTTGGGGGTCTTGCACTTGCTTGTCCAGTAATGCATTACACTTATCTGTCTGGCATTAATTCAATTACAAAAGTGTATAAAAAATACCTTGAAAAACGTGCATTCTCAATGTGAGCAGATTTGCCTTTTCACAGATGTGACATATAACTTGGCCTGGTGGCATCTTGTCTCCATGGTGATAGTTAAGTTTAACATCATACATTCTACCAGAAAAATATACAGAGTGTACCTTACACCATCCTCATTGTGAATAATGAGAATTACAACATCTCTAGTTCAGTCCCATCTTTTCCATACATTATGCTAACTTTTTTTTAAAGGTGCACTGTGTAACTTTTCTGGTAGAGTCCACCACCTGCTTCTCTCCTGCTTCTCTCCCTGCTTTGCTTGTTTATCTCACAGTATGGAAATAAACTTGGTTGTAACAATGGAGAAAAGTAATGGTCAGATCTATGGAGAGTAAGAATTGATGTGTTTCAAGGTATTCCCCTGTGATTGAATAAATACAAGTTTCATACTGTGAAACATGTATTTATCATCTCCATGGAGACAAGCAAGTAGCGGACCCTCCACCATTTAATTTGAACAATGTTTAGCTGTCAAAAACAATATCTGCATTTGTGCTTTGTTTTATTAATACAGTCTGAGTAATCATTAATCATATCTTTACTTTCACTCATTCATAAAATATAACTCTTGCGTTGTAAACTTTTTCATTAGCCTCTCATCACACGTTGTTCAAATATTTATAAAGCTCCATCAAAAGCTGATTATACCGAGCTTTGGAGAAACACGGCGAGCTCATGTCTCCAGTATTAGTCACTGTCAACACTGGATCTGATTAGACTCAAGGCTGCACTGTCATCGCTTCTCCGTCTGAATATTTGAATAGTAAACAATAAGGTTCTGAGCGCAATTAGTCAATGTCTACTACAGTAATGTGGTAATGCACGCCACCATGGTAACAAGGTGTGGTTAAATACTGTTACATGATTGGCTGACAGTGGCAACAAAATGGTACTGATAATATTGTATTATTCAACTAATTTAACTATAAGAGCAGTAAGAGTAGTCATAGCTATTAATATACCAAAATATGTACTTTCTGTAGTTATAGATGTAAAAATTGGTTCGTTATCCTAGGTGGCCAAGGTAAAATACTTAGTGGCAGATTTTAATTTGAAGGGAAGAAAAAAATAAAATAAAATAAATGTATTATTATTATTTTTTTAAGTTAGTCATATATATATATATATATATATATATAGGTGCACTATTTAACTTATTGGTTGGGGATATGCCACCTGAAAACAGAAAATTATATCAAACTTAAATGACTATCCATGGGTTACAGAATAATGACAGATTAGGACTGTTGCCATAGTAATCAACAATTTAAATCAAAATCTTTTAAATAGTAAAAAGTCATCAAAATGTCACCTATAACAGGATACCAGATTTCCCGATTGATTAAACTGTATTTGATTATAAAATATCAAAAAGGTAAATATACAAATGTTGAACCTGATCATTTCTATTTATATCTAGATCCATTATCTTCTTGTATTAAAATTGCATTTCGGCTCCCCTCCATCTGTATTAAATATTACTATACACTGTTGTGATGTCTTCTGAAACCTTGAACACTGGTCCATGTTATAGCTCTCACACAATGCTTGCGTGTCTAAATTTACAGGGACCATTAAAAGCCTCACGTCTCTCCATGAGCACGAGTATAACAGGGGCTTATGCAGAATCAGCATCTGTGTGCATGTTTGACAGATAAACCTGATCCAGATGTTCCTCTCATCAGCTCCATCTCTTTGTTTGTTTGTTTAGTTTGAAGAACAAATCTCTCATAAATCTCACGCAGCTCTGTCTCCTTGGAAACATAAATCAACACTTTTTCTATACTTTGTCCTGGTTTTGTGAAAGCATCTCAAGTCATCAAGTGTTGGTATAAGAATATAAATGCAACCAGAATGTGGAATAATAAAATGATAAAATGGGAGACTTTTAGTACAACAATATAAAATGCAGAGCTATATAGTCAGTCTATATTTGGAGGATTATTTAACGCAATTGTGCTGTTTTACAAATTTATAATTCAAAGCTCCTGAACAATGGGAAAGTTACGCTCTTATACTTTCTGTTGTTTTGTATTGTTTGAGAAATTAAAGGTGCACAATGTAACTTCTACGGTGGAGGGTGTGCTACTTGCTTGTCTCCATGGAGATGTTATTTCTTTGCATGGAATGTTTCACAGTATGGCATTAAACATATCTGCCTTGCATGTGTTCAGTTATGGGTGTTTTATAGCTCAACATTACCAACATTACTCAACACACATTCTTACTATGTACTTGCTTCTCCATAGATCTGACCATTAACTTGTCTCCATTGTCACAACCAAGTTTATTTACATATTGTGAAATAATCAAGGCAAAGCATCATTATCTCCAAGAAGACAAGCAGGTGGCAGACCCTCCACCAGAAAAGTTACACAGAGCAACTTTAAGCAAAGTAAAAGTATGACTGTATTGTAATTGATGTATTTATGTACAAAATTATGTTTATAGAGCTATACTGTGCTCTTGTCATATTTCTCTCTTAAAGGTGCAGTATGTAACTTTTCTGGTGGAAGGCGTGTCACGTGCTTGCCTCCATGGAGATGTTATTATTTTACCCGGAATGTTCTTTAGTATGGCATTAAAGTATTTATCATGCATTTAATTATGTTTGTGCTGCTAAAATAAAACACTGAAAATCATGTTTTCTTACTGTGAGTGAGGATGCATCTCCACGGATCTGACCTGTAACTTGATTTGGTGGAGTTCTATGCAAAGCAAAAACATGGAGGCAAGTGGACCCTTCCTTCACAAGTTACACAGTGAGCCTTTAATATTGCTTACTGAAAAAGTCCACAGTAAATATCACAGTAAATATCACAGTTAAATGTGCATTGTGTAACTTTTCTGGTAGTGGGTCCATCAATTGCTTTTCTCCATGGAGAAGTTATTGCTTTGTCTGAAATGTTTCACAGTATGATATTAAACCTTTCTATCTTCATGGAGATCAAACAAAGTTACAGGTCAGATCTGTGAAGAGACAACCCTGCTCAGTCAGAATGCCTGTTTTTGAGCCATAAAACCACCAGAAATTGAATAAATGTAAGGTAGAGATGTTTAATGTCATACTGTGGAACATTCCATGGCAGAGCAATGGCATATCCACAGAAACAGCAGGTGATGGACCCTCCACCAGAAAACTTACACAATGCATCTTTAAAAAAATCCAAAATCCCCTTGGGTGAGCTCTTCTAAAGCAGCCATCAGTCAAACCCACAAACATCAAACCTTGTCTCCATCATGACTTTAGTTTGTGAATACGTTAAGAATAGAAGGAGCAGCCCTGCCACAGCCAATAACATTAACACAAGAGGGACGTGTTTATCTTTGTTGTATAGTGTGAGCCTGTGACCAGCTCTGAGCCTGAAGCACTGTTGGATAACTCTACATGAGACAGCACTGAGTTTAGGGACATGCCCACCAGCCTCTTTCACTTAACATTATCAATAAAAAGTACAATACTGGTAAACTTAGAATGATGCTTTCACACTACCCAATACAAGAGGGATGTATTTGAGAGCTACAGCACTGCAGAGGTAAAAGAAGAAAAAGGTGCACATAACTTTTCTGTTTTTCAATATAACTGGTGGATGATTGTTTTTGAGCCATGAAAAACATTCCAGGCAAAGAAATAATATCGTCCTGAAGACAAACAGAAAGCAGACCCTCCAACAGAAGTTACATAGTGCATCGAAAAGCAAAAACGAAAAATATGATTGTAACTATTGACTATTACAATGCTACTTTTTGAAAAATGTAAATATTAAGAGTTCATAATCAATGCAGAGGCTAATCAGCTACATGCTAACTCATATTCATAACATGGTCATTTTAAGCCCTAAAAGCACACTTACAATGCTAAAGATTCTGCAAAATATTTGAATAACTGGGTGGTTTATAAAGTTTCAGAAACAGATTTTAAATAAAATTATAGTTATTGTCGCCATTAGTTACCATGTAGCTTGATTAGCACTGAGCAAGCTTTCAAACTTTTAATATACTTTTTTTTTTTTTTTTTTCCCGGAGAGTCTATGGGAAAAATGAATGAGAAATTTACTTCCAGAACCAGGTGGTGGGCAGTTACTGTTGAGCTCCATTATTGCATCAATTAGTCGAACTATAATTCGTTATCAGTAGTTTTATTATGTCCAAATATTATCAATCAAAACCAAAAGTGAATCTTACAAGTTTTATCTGATGCAAATGGTAGTTGTCTCAGAATGATTTCTCAGTGTTCCACTTGTATGTGTCTTACAAGTCTACAGAAATACAAACAGCAGCAATCATGTCATCACCAGTGTTTTCATCTGATACTAAAAGAGACTGAGAGATGACTTTGGGACGATGTAGAGGTAGCCTATAGCCTTTTACATAAATAATATATAAACCAGCCCCTGAAGAGTTTAAGCGACAGTGAGTCCCAAGACGCTCTTTGTTTGTATGAGGTTGTAGGAGACGCTATCATTTTATAATAGGGATGTAATTGTGAATCAACAATACAATATTAGTTATTGCAGTTTCCATAGACTTAAGGCTGGATCAAAGTGGATTTCACTAAATATATATATGAAAGAATACAAGAAGTGCATGTGATCAAATTTCTACCCGGTAAAAGCTATGATAAGTCCATTGCGGTCTTATCTGTACAGGACAAATGCATGTGGTATTGATACTTTGCAGTGATATCACGCTGGGGGTGTTCTGCCTCTGTGTTTACGGCGGAATGTTTAACAGTTACCATGGTGACACAATGCACACATTAGTAATAACTACCACTAAGATTGAGGAGTCTGTGATCAATACGATTGTTCATGGTCCTGTTAGATTTTCAACAACAAAGGACAGAATGCTAGCTAGCTTGTGACTGTAATTTTATTTGACATGAATCAGCTAAATCAGCTCTTTTGTGTTAAAACAAACTTCAGATTAAAGCCTAACTTAAGTAACAGAGCTTCAGACAGAGCAGTGCTTCAGTTAGCATCACACCCCCAGGCAATGTTGATGACATCAGCTGCAAAGTTTCAACTGTTTAAAATATTTGTTTAAAATATTTGTAAACAATAAATGAATTTTTGGCTTTAGATCACGCACATGCTAGAGACTGCCACCGTGATTTATTTAAACAATCATAAAAACTATCCAGTCATGACTAAATACAACATAAGAACATTTTAAGATAATAAATACATAAATGATTCAAATATGTATATTGGTATAACTAGATGAGCTTTGAATATGTGGTTTAGTTTGTGTGTCCAATGAAAGCAGTACTGTATATGTAAGAGAAATGAGCCAAGCTGAGGGTCAGAGGTGAAAGAAGACAACAGTGAAATGCAGTGTATACTATTAGAGTATAGAGTATAGTATTGTATTTTTGTACCTTTCTGAAGGCTCATGTCTACCATTCGAGGCTCAGCCAGCTCCAGGAAGAAGTTCTTGTTTTTCTCATACTCCTCGTCGTCAATAATTTTCACGTGAATGTATTTGCTGCAAGTGAAAAGAAGGGAGGAGAGGGAGGAAGGGTGGAAGAGGACAGAGAGAAAGAGAGAGAAGAAAAGGTTAATTTGTGATGGACAGACAAATGAAGCGCACTGTCAGTAAAGGATTAATCATCAGCATGGAGGAAGGTTAGAAGGTCAAAAGGCAAAGCTCCACTAACACTGTCGAAGATGGCCGCCTTGTCCCCAGTAGTGTGTTTGTGCATAAATTACATGATGGCTTTTGGGTTTATGTGTATTATAAAACATCTAAACAACAAGGATGACATAAGGGTGACTTTGATAGGGTTAGAAGCAAGCAAAGCAAATGGTGTTTTTAGACCATTAAGTTGTGTTGTTCATATAGGGCTGGGCTGTTCGGCAAAAAATTTCACAGGTCACAATCTTTTCCTATATGTTGACTGATTGCCATTGCATTTTTGTTTAAAGCAAATATAAATGACTTTTAATATTCACTTCATGAATAAAACCAATACAGAATGTCTTAAAGTGAAGTAACTGTGGAGAGGCAACTCCGCTCACTGTCAGAATGCCTGTTTTTCTAGGTCTTTCTAGGTAAAACCACCTGTAATTGAATAAATGTACGGTAGGAGCTATTTAATGTCATATTGTGGAACATTCCAGGCAGAGCAATCACTTATCCATAGAAACAAGAAGGTGACGGACCCCAACCAAAAAGTTACATAGTGCATCTTTAAAACAAAAAAGTCAAATTTATTCATCCATAGAGCATTTTTACTATTAATTTAAGTGTTATCATATTTTTATATTGTAGCAGTTCTAGACAATTTTCATTATTTCATGAGTGTCAACATCAATTTGTAATATTTGTTCTTTTTCTTTTTCACCAGATGCCCTTTCACAAACAACCATCCTAGTACTCAGTCTCATATAACCACTATCTGTTCCCCTGGAGATACACTAAAGACGATATTCATCAAAACACTTTCAAAGCTGTCTTCTGCCCATCTCCTAATACATTTGAACTTGACATATTTAACACGGTCGAGGGCTCCCATTGGCCACCACCGGTGTCACTACAACTGTTATTAATCACAGCGTCTCAACAAACAGAGCAGAAAGAGGAGAGTGGACGGAGCCAGTGGACAGTGATCAATCAGGCTGTGAAATGTAACTTTACAAGGCCGAGAGGTGAGAGTGCGTAACCCAGAGAAACCATTGCCATCTGAATGGATTTTTACACTGGATTTTTGAGTCAGAGGAAGAAGAAGAGGAAGAAGAAGAAGTAGAAGAAGAAGAAGAAGAAGAAGAAGAAGAAGAAGAAGAAGAAGAAAGAAAGAAAAAAGAGAGTAACACAGATGGGGCTTAAAGGTGCACTATTTAACTTCTAAGGTGGAGGGTCCTCGTCTTGCTTATCTTCATGGAGATGTTATTTCTTTGCCTAGAATGTTCCACAGTAGGGCATTTAACATATCCCCCTTGCATTTGTACAATTACAGTTGTTTTATAGTTCAAAAATACCTAAAAACATGTGCAGGCTTGGTTCTCCATAGATCTGACCATTAACCTGAATCCATTGTGATTACTATGTTTATTTCCATAGTGTTGAATAATCAAGACAAAACAGTAATATCTCCATGGAGACAAGTAGGTGGCGGACCATCCACCAGAAAAGTTACAGTGCACCTTTAAGTAAAGTAACTGCACCAAAAACAGAATATGGCGAGGTTTTGCAAGTTGAAGAGTTCAGACTAGAATGAGGCAAAATTATGACTGAAATTATGAAAAAAGTTACAACAAAACTATAAGATTCAAGCTTCTGTAAAACAGAATGAAAGTGAAAACCATTTCAAGTAGAAATTTAATTAAACTAATTAAGGATTTTTTTTCTTCTTTTTTTTTTTTTATCTTGCTCCAATTTCTTAGTTTAGGCAATATCTATTTGTAATAAATATTGACTTTTTGTCTCTCTGTGTTTGAGGTTTTGCAACAATGGATAAAAAAAGAAAAAATATATACAAGTTGAATTTTGTCATTGGAGATCTGCAGACCATCAATAGGAAAGTTCTGTTTTTTGTACCACTCAAATGTGCACTGTGTAACTTTTCTGGTGGAGGGTCTGCCAACATTTTGTCTCCATGACAATGTAATTGCTTTGCTAGGAATGTTTCACAGTATGGTATTAAACTTAACTACTGTATCTCCATGGAAACAAGCAGGAGATTCTACCAGACCAAGATACTGGACAGATCTGTGCAGAGAATAGCCCACTTTGAGCAATAAAAACACCAGTAATTGAATGAATGGAAAATGGGTAAGTTTAAAGCCGCGCTATGAAACATTTCACACAAAGTAATTCCATTTCTAAGCAGGTGGCAGACCCTCTACCTGAGAAGGTACACAATGCACCTTTAAATGGTACAATAATGACAACCCCACTTGTGAAGTCCATGTAAAGTATTTTTGATTGATAGCACAGACATAGTCCCTATAATCTCCCAAGTGTCAATGCACACTTTATTGGTCTTTAATGAAGTGAGTGGTCTTCAGGGCTAGACTCAGTGACACCAGCCCAGAAGAGCTCCGTCTGCCCCTCGGCCCGGCTCTGATCGCTCCTATTGATCTGTTTAAAGAGTTATTGACGAGTTCAGGCCAGTTAAGTGGTCAGAAGGAACCTGGATGTCTGCTAGCCTCCAATCACTGCTCCAACTTTACTGTTTTCATGCATTGTTGGATCTTTGTGAAATTCTCCAGCACCACTCTATAGTACTTGATAATCTTTCCAAAATGCATTCATAACATTGTTGGTTCAAATAAGTGTTTCTAAAATTATTGGAAAATTCATAAGCTTTACAAATACTAACTATTCCACTTTTTCCAATATTGTCAACAAAGATTTATGAAGTTGACATGAGATTGCCAGATTAAAAAAAAACCAACTATATATTTGTTTTACTTTTTAGGAGAATAAAACAAATCCTCATTACTTCATTTTGCTTCTAAATCACTTTTGCCTATACACATTCTCTACACATCTCCAGTCTGGAACATTTTTTCTCCTGCACAGGCTCTGAATTGTACAAATGTCTGAGAATAATAATAACAACAACCACAAAATACCAGACAGACCTATAGCCCACATCACACTGTTGCCTCTATGTTCTTATAGGCCCTAAAAAGGCTTTTGCTACACGCAGCTAACAAGTCAACAATTGTAGACGGCGGCGCAGCTAGCCCTGAAATACGAATGACATACTTTATTATGAGTCTGACATCTCATGGGGAGATGTTTTTCCTCTTTATCCAAGCGGGAAGACACAATGTCAGCATGTTATTGGGGGAGAGACAAGGAATTTTTTAGAAAGCACTGGTTCTTAATAAAATAAATGTCCCGGCTGCATTATGGATACAAACTCATGTATCATGCATTAAGAATTCGACTTGAAGCATTTTGAAAAGCTTGTGCCAGTCAAAGTAATCTTACTGTTTCTACATGACTGAGTAAAAATGGGCAGTTTTAAGAATAAAAAATGTGTTTAAAAGGTTTGGAAGCGCAGACCACTTCCAAAGCACTATCTTGCAGTGCTAAACTTAAGGTATAATGTAAATGATTTTAATAGGAAGTCCTAAAATAAAGATCGCTTCAGAGGTCTCTATATTACATAAAATGGACTCTTGTGAGCTTTAAGCCATGTTATAATGCTGTTACCTGCTCAGAAACTTACCTACAGTTGTGTTTTGTTTCATTCACACATGTTTGAGTAATCCTTAATTATTAGTCTGTCTACATCTCCAAAGCTCAAAACGCTCTGTTACACCTTCCAAATAATCCTAGTGAAGGTGTATGGAGTTTAAAAACACAGTGGAGCACTTCCTGCATTGCCATATGACATCACAAGGTGGAACAGAGTGTTTACCATTAGAGAGTTTGTACGTTAAACTTGTGTGAATGAAACAAAACACAACTCCGAGCATGTTTTTGATGAGGAAACAACATTATAACAATAGTGTAATATGGGCACTTCAGTAGTAAGTGGTAAAAAGTGCGCATTCTTTTGATAGTTTCCATAATCTTTCTCAATTATTTGCACAATAAAATAAGCTACATTTTCACCGTGCTGTCTTTGTGAATATTGTAATGCATTCCTGTTTTTATTTCCATTTTGGAGTAAATCTTCTCTGTGGTTGGCTGTGTAGCTGTATCGCTGGAGGGAGTGTGTGCTATCTCTCTGTTTTGTGTTAGCGCTCTCCACAAGAACAATCCATCTCCCTCTCTGCACTTCCCACTGGCAGGGCTTTCCTCAGATCGCCAACCAAGATGTCTGCAGTACCGCGCCATGGAAACGAACCTCCTGTTTAATCAGCAAGACAAGAGAGAAGGGGAGAGGAGAGAGGAGAGGGGAGAAGAGAGGGAGGAGAGAGAAGAGAGAGAGGGGAAGAGAGAGGAGGAGAGGGGGTGAGGAGAGGAGTAGAGGGTAGAGGAGAGGTGGAGGAGGAGAGAGAGGAGAGAGGAGAGGGGGAGAGGAGGGGAGGAGAGGGTAGAGAAGAGAGGAGAGAGGAGGAGAGAGGAGAGAAGGAGAGCTAGAGTCGGCCAGTCAAGTGCCGACTGGCTCAATTCTGCAGTTTGGGGAGATATGGAGCAGACAAACAGGCTGTGGTCTGTGGGTGAACGATACAGCAAAAAACTCATATCATGACCTTCTCAGAGACCAGATCATGAATTCTGTTTTATCAAGATTGACTTGTTTTATATTGCTTTAAAATTTAAATCAAGCTATCTACTTCTTCTGAGTGGTCACACGTCACTACGACCAATAGAAGAGAGTCTGTGACATATTGTTGTTTATAGATAATGGATAATCAATACTTTGTTTATAGAGCTATTTTTAAGCCCACCTTATGAAATATCAGGATACATAAAACTACAAATTTTATTTTATGCTAGGGACAAAATAATGCAACATGGTGTGGGTTTAAATCCTAAATGTCAAAACTAAACACACTAAAAACGCATCATCTTATTGTAATTCATTCTATTCATATGTTTCAGAGAGATGCAAAATTAGCACAGTTGCCATAGCAATTAACAAACAGAATATCTTTTGAATGAAAGTCCTCAAGATGGCATCTTATAAACTGTAAACTGAGACCCATGAATAGACTTATAGACTTGTTGTGATTATGGTGGTATGGTGGAGTGATACAAGTAAGGTTCACATTATATTCCCAAACCTTCACTAATGTATATCACTATTTTTTGTTTTTTTAACTAACCGTTTTGTTGAGCTACATTTCCAGTCTTTGTATTGTGCATGCTAGTGCACTTTGCAGCTCTAATCCCAAAATACCATGCTCTTTTTGCCAAACATCTCAGTCATTTCTGGTGGAGCTTTTGAAACAGCTGCCATGGTAAAAGCCCCGAGCACCCAGACATACGGACTACAAACCCAGGTCATCTGCCCTTCTCTAATCCACCCACAGATTATCTTAATACAATATGCCAACATTCAAAATATGTTTCCATTAATGCCCAATTAGACCTGGATCACAGCCAAAACGCCGCTTAGGACAGAGGAAGTCAATAAATAGCTAATTAGCTAAACGTCATGAATTACAGATAAGAATAAATAGTGTATTAGATCTCCATATGGACAGCTCAATTAATATTTTGAGTGGAGCCTGTCCCAGCCGCTGTGGGCTTCAGATAGGGTCAAACAACCGTTCACATTCATTATGGACATTTTAAAGGGGACATATCATGCAAAATCAACTTTAATGAGATTTTAACCATGTTGTAACAGTATTTCCTCATCATTACCATACTCAAAATTGTATTTAGTGATTCATGTATGTTTGAAGTGATTCATGTATGTTTGTAGCTTAAACTCTTTTCTCTTTTTCACCTACCCCCTATCCCTGCCCACATTCCTGCATTTTGTTGTTACATGAAAAATTAAGACTCTCAGTGATACAAAGGGTTGAACAAAATGTAAAATGCTAATCTAATTATGTTATAGTTTAATATAAGTACCTGAAAAACATGATATCTATTACACACAGCTAAGCCTGTCACAGTAATGACTACATAACCTTATTATTCACATATGAAAGCTGGAACAATATATTTCAGGCTCAATATTTATTGTGTGTACAGTTTGTTTATAAATTGGGGAGATTTGGAGTTTTTTGTTGTAATACCTGAATAACAAACTTTTATATCTAATTATTATTGGTTCATTGTGCTATTTATTTATTGTAGCTCAGGCCTTTTGAATGATACTGTCTATTTAAAAATAGCTTACTGGGATTATGTGGCATTATTGTTATGTGTCAGTGGCATATTCCAATATTATTGTTCATCGCAGAATATCTCTGTAGAAATATGTCACGCTTCAAAATTTGTTATTGTGACAAGCCTACACACACTCCATCCAAATTGGCCCTAAACCATGAATAGACCAGGACAAAGCCAGGACTACAACAGAACCCAACCAAGTCTGGATCAACACAGAAACAGGATTAAAACAGGAAGACCGAATCAGACCAAGACTGAGCGTATGTCACCTTTTAAATGGTGTTGAATAGTGGAAAAGACAAACACACGCGCTTTAATGAGGCATACGTACATTAAAAATCACAGGGCTGTTTCAGCATCAGTCTCCTGTGAGAGCGTAAACACTTCGTCTTTGTTGCTCGGTTGTCATTAAAATAACTGTCCCCAAATGACACTGACAATGTTTTAATTAGTGTCTCATTGATGAAGAAAAGGAGATGGTGTCAGAGCTCACAGGGATATCACCAGAAAGTCTCCTCTTTACAATTAAGGAAGAAAGCTTTGGAGAGCTATTGACATTAGTGAGCCTGCTGAGAATTCAACAAGTTTGGATGGAACATGGAAGAAGTTGTGAATGGAAAAGGAAAACCTTGTATTGCAAATCCACACATGACATACACATGTGACACTACATTATATCAAATACAGAAACTTCACCCACCTTGCCTATTAATATGGTGTCTGTTTGAGCGACTACTACAGCTAACTTTTACAACTACCTAATTACCGCTAATGGACTTCCACCACCAATATTTTACAACTAGCATTTCAAAACACATCTTTATACAAAGCAAATAAATAACAAGATAAAGACTGGACCTACACCAGGTCTATAACAGGACTATTCTGAGGTCTAAAATACAGCTAATATACAGCTAAACCAGATCTAAATGGTTGCAAACAAGGACTAACCCTGGATGATGGAAGGAGTGAATGAAAAAAAATTAAATGTTTGTATTGTGATGAGTGGTTCTCAAACCTTTCTCACCAATGAAGTTCCATCAAATAGATTATAAATCCTATAAGTACCATCAGGTCTAAACCAGGTGTATAACAGGACTATCTCAGGACTAAACCAGGTCTAAAATAGTTCTGCTTCTTATAATTTTCTTAACAAACTATATTCTATCCCAACTTTTAGCCATGTTCGAACATTGTTGCCTCACCAAAAACATCCGTGGAGTTGTGTTTTGTTTCATTCACACATATTTGAGTAATCCTTTATTAGTCTGTCAACATCTCCAAAGCTCAAAATGTTCTGTTCCACCTTGTGATCTCATCTAGTGGTTAACACCTACCTTTTACCTTTTGTTTAGACCTTGGCAATTCCAGGGTTGAAATCATCCAGATGATTTTAGTGAAGTTGTACAGAGTTTAAAAGCACAGTGGAGCACTTCCTGTATTACGACATGACATCACAAGGTGGGACAGCTTAAATATACAGAGTTTGTGTGTTAATTATGTTTTGATGAGGAAACAGATCAGACAATAGTGTAATATGGGCCCTTTAAGCACAAACATGAAACACAGAGAATATTGTATACAGAAATCATAGTTTACATAGAGAAAGACTACTCTAGCTGAGCTGCACCAATACAGTATAGTCCCATTATATATATGCCTACTGATCTCACATATTTGGATGACACAGAGAATAGTATCAGAGACGTAATCACACTTTGAATGCACAGATAACACAGGTTCAAATGAAGCTTTGAATCATCATGGGCCATATGGTGCCTGCCTCACCACTGCCACCTGTGGGGGTCACATGGGAGCAAAACCACGACATTACACTAGATTTGCATTTGTTGTTGACATACACAATCAATTATTCATCAGTCTCTCCCACAGCCGCTCACCGCAAATCACTGGTACTATCAAAACACCTGCTGTACATAGGAAGACATCATAGTGTAAGGATGGGAGAGCATACATTTCAGTCAACGCTGCAAACTATATTTATGGATATTTATGGACAGTAATCAGATAACTAGAACAATCAGATAACCTGATAATTAGATCTTGACAGCTAAAGGGCCCATATTACACTATTTTCTGATCTACTGTATGTTATAATGTTGTTTCCTCATCACAAACATACCTGGAGTTGTGCTTTGTTTCATTCACACCAGTTTAACACACAAAACCTGCATATTTAGGCTGAGTTCTTCTTTAATCAAAGCAAAGGTACTGTACTGCAATACAAGAATACCATTAGAAGTATTCAGTTCAGTTACAAGGCTATATGGCGTCTGTACTTTTAATTCTGGCACTGGTTACTTTGTATTATTATAAGTACTCTTTTTACTACTACTATATCATAATTATTTGCATTACTTTTTTCACCTCGGTAGCTGTAGTCCACCAGCAGAAAAAGACAAGTTGAAATCAGAAATCTCAGCTTCCCCTAAAGTCTCTCAGTTATATTATTTAACTTTTGGAGCAAACAGATCCTGAGGAAACCAAAGACTAGAAGTGTTTTTGAAGGATCTGAGGGTGGAGGCGGAGAATACAGTCTCTCTGAACTGCACTTTGTTTTGTTTGGCTCCAAAGCAAAGGAACACTAACACACATAGACATACATCAGGGTGCTATTCAGAATATTTATTTGAAGGTACTAAAAGAACTTTGCAGTAGACATAAAGGCTTTTCTTTTCTTATCTTCAGATTGACAACTGAAGGATTTAATTGCAATAATAAAGTAGCAGTAGCACTAATACTACTAGTAGTAGTAGTAATAGAAGTAGTAGTAGTAGTAGTAGTAGTAGTAGTAGCAGTAGTAGAAGTAGCTGCAGTAGTAGTAGTTGCATTAGTACAAATGGTAGTTGCAGAAGTAGTAATAGTAGTAGTAGTAGTTGCAGTAGTACTAGTTACTAGTTGCAGTAGTAGTAGCAGTAGTAGTAGTAGTTGCAGTAGTGGTAGCTGCAGTATTAGTAGTATCAGTAGTTCAGTAGTATGATTAGACTTTTGTTATGTCTGTCACCCGTCAGTGAGGCCAAGGGGGTCTCTGGGAGTAAAGCAGGGGCCAGGGAGAGGTGTGAATCCTCAAATCATTACCCAGAAGCCCTTGCTGCCACTCTGTCTGTCAGTGGAGCGAGAGGGTGCCATGTTTCACCACCACAGCTAATAACATCTCTGTTCATTTTCACACATTAGCATCAGCAGCTCAACAGCTCAAGTGTAAATAAAAACTGGATGTTTGTCTAAAGAAACTCAGAAATATCTATCTGATTAAAAGGATTTTGTGAGGACCTGTCCATATTCAAACGATGTTATATAATTTAGACATGTACAACTATGTAAATGTTGGTAATCTACTTTATTGACCAAAGATTGTTTCACTGTTTGGTTTTGGTTTTCTGTTGGTTAAATCAACATTTTAAGTGATTTTGGGCTATACAAAAATAAGTTGAATTGAACCATGTTGTGAAATGTATGTGAGTCTTGTTATAGATTGGGATATTTCTCTTGAACATTTAGGCTCATTTTGTCTAATTTGCAATTTGTGAGCTGAATCTTGATTTGAAAACATACCTAGCCAGTCTAATTACCATCTCCATACTTAAAGGGGACTTTTTGGTTGGGGGTCCGTCACCTGCTTGTTTCTATGGATATGTCATTGCTCTACCTGGAAAGTTCCACAGTATGACAATAAGCAGATCTAACTTACATTTATTCAATTATAGGTGGTCTTATAGCTCAAAAATACCTGTAAAAACAGGCATTCTGTCTGTGAGCTGAGTTGCCTCTTCACAGATCTGACCCTTGGTTTGGTCTCCATGAAGTTAAAAAGGTTTAATGCCATACTGTGAAACATTCCAGACAAAGCAATAATGTCTCCATGAACAAAAGCATTTGACGGCCCCTCCACTAGAAAAGTTACACAATGCACAAAACAAAAAATCACCCTTGTAGACACCTAATTACTGTAATGTAAAACTAAACTATAATCCTGTTTCCAAACTGCATTTTTCAAATTTATCAAACTAAATAGATTTGATCAAATTTATCAAACAAACTAAATTTTCACATGTATCAAACTAAATCCAACCATAGTGCCTTCTGCTTTTGCCATCTCTTACATAACATTACATTTAAGCACAAGTGAGACACATGTGGACGCGCCCGGAGGAGGTTTTCTCAAAGTGTTAGTTACTTCTGCTTCGATACACTTCAATAAAGACCGCTTCAAGCCCACAATGGTTTTTCTAGTCCATTTTTCCACTGGTAAATAAAACTAAACCAGATGGAAGTGACTGGGCCTTCAGGACTGTCATTGCATTGCTTTCAACTGCTTTCACCTGTAGATCCACTGACTAGAGAGTCTACTGAACTACAAGTGCATATCTATCTATCTATCTATCTATCTATCTATCTATCTATCTATCTATCTATCTATCTATCTCTCTCTCTCTGACCTGTTTAAAGGTCCTATATTACGTAAAATTGACTCCTTAGAATTCCGTGTTTTGTTTCATTCGCACATGTCTGAGTAGTTCTTTTATTATTATTACCGGTAGTTTTCAAGTTAACAGCTACCTTTTTACCTTTTGTTCAGTAGAGATTAACACTTCCAAGGCTGAAATTATCGAAATGATTTTAGTGAAGGTGTATGGAGTTAAAAAATTATTAAAAATCACAGTGGAGCACTTCCTGTATTACCACACGACATCACAAGTCAGGACAGAGTGTTTTCAGTTTGAGAGAAGAACTCAGCCTAAATGTGCAGGGTTTGTGTGTTAAACATGTGTGAATGAAACAAAACACAACTCCAGGTCTGTTTGTGATGAGAAACAACATTATAGCATAGATCAGAAAATAGCGTAATATGAGCACTTTGAGTAAATGCAGACTTTGACCTGACTTAAGCATGAAATATTAAAGTTGCTGCTGAGTTTGTGGTAAAATTACAGGAACTCACTGACAAATGTGTTTACGGGCTTTTCTGCGATTGCTGAGGAAAGGCAATAATCAGGACTATAATGAGCGGGGCCCATAATCCCACGCTCAGTGACAGAATCCAGGCCTGCTTAATTAAGACGCTGATTTCCCATGAGCCTTTGAGCCTTTTCTCTTCGGCGGGCCTCCGTCAAAACAGCTTTATTGGCTCCAGTTTGTTTATGATTTTGAAGGAGGAGAGGTGATCTGACTCGACGAAGATATGGTGGTGAATGTTGGGGAGATGATCGCAAGACAGTGAGTTTTGTTAATTTTAAAACTACCGCTTCATGACATCACAAGGTGGGACGGAGCATTTTGAGCTTTGGAGATGTAGAAAGGCCAATAATAAAGAACTACTCAAACATTAGTGCTCAAAAATATCTTCTTAAACATGAATAAGTATGAGCCTTGGCCTGGTGATGTCAACTTGTCTTCATGAATACAGATGAGTTTAATGCCGTACTATGGAACATTCCAGGCAAAGCAATGTCACGACACCAGAAAAGTTACATAGTGCACGGTTGCGATAAACAATCTATGGATGTAAAGGATAATTTCACTGTAATATATGGATATTATCAGCTGTGTTCCTGGAAAATTGATTCAAAGATGTGGTTCTCTTCCATTTTCCAATAGGGCAATAGTGGCATTGTGGGTTGAAGCACGTCCAGTAAACAGATGGTCACAGGTTTCATACATGCTGTTGTGTCCCTGGGTAAGACTGCAGAAAAACCCAGCCACATCTACACTGAATGAATAAAGGGGTCTGCCAGATGGTTAAAAAGAAAAAAAAAGCTGTTGATAATAAGAAACAGCTCCATCCATGAATCATTTATTAAATTAGTATGAAACTGAGAAACAAATTTAATTTTCAAGAAAATTACATTATTTTTGTTTTTATTTTTGGTATTTCAGTCATCTGCTACCATATTGGTACTAGGCCTGTCACGATAACAAATTTTGAAGCATGATATATTGGTGCAGAGAAATATTGCCATTAACTATAATACTGAAACTTTTCTATGACACTGCAACCCCACCAATCCATCTTTTTCAGTTCTGATACCGATATTGACCGATAAGTATCTCAATTTATAGCCCAAAAATACCTATAAAAACAGGCCTTCTGACAGTGGGTTGCCTCTCCACAGATCTGACCTGTAGCTTTGTCTGGTCTCCATGAAGATAGAAAGATTTAATACCGTACTGTGAAACACTCCAGACAAAGCAATAACATCTCCATGGAGAAAAGTATTCGATGGACCCGCCACCAGAAAAGCTATGCATCTTTTAAAAACATGTTTGGTTATTTACAGAGGAAGGAACATTTCATTCACTGTTTATGCTCGGCGTGGCTCGCAGATGAATCAATACACAATCAGTCCTCATTTGTAGCAGATCCAGACAGATGGTGATTTAGCTGTAATAGTAATGAAGGAAGATACCCATTCACGTGAAACACTGAGTTGACTTAACAAATGCGGAACCTTCACTCCACTGCCTCTCAGACACAAGACAGATCACTGCTAGCATGAGGAAGCTACGCCAGTATTACTCTTGAGGTTAATTACATGGTTAGATGATGTTTTTCCTCATTTAGATATGTTTCATGTTTCACACTTGATTTGAGGCGTGCCGTCTGAATGAGCGGAGAAGATGTGGACCAGCTGCTGCAGTGGTAGTTCTTGCGTTTTAAAAATGGCATGCCAAGAAGCTGCTCTAGATGTGATCACGTGTTCTGCTCATTTATTTTATTTTCTTACTGTTTGTATTCATTATCACAAAATCAACACACTAGGAAAACATCATATCTTGGAAGTATGTATGCTACAATTATATGCCTAATTCTATAAGATTAAGCACTGTGCAGCAGTTGAAACAAAATTTTAATAGGTCAGATGAGAATGCATATAGTTCATGTTCATTACCTCTGTGGAAATGTTATTGCTTTCCCTTGAATGTTCCACAATATGGCCTTAAACCTATCTATCTTGCATTTAGTCAACTATAGTGTTTTATTGCTCTATGCATCTATATACAAGCATTCTGTGTGTATACTGTGAGTGGACTTGCCTCTCCATAGCTTTAGACTTGGACTTAGACTTAGACAAACTTTATTGATCCCCAAGGGAAATTATTTGAAATGTAACACCACCAGGCCAAATTACAGGTAAATTGTCTAAAAAAAATGTACCTGTAATTTGGCCTGGTGGTGTTACATGCCTGTCTGAGTGGAGATAGATTCAATTTGTTTGTTTGTTGTTTATTTCAAACATGCATAGAAAAACAGTATCAAGGTATATAAAGGTATATATAAAACATAATGATAATAATAATAATAATAATAATAATAATAATAATAATAATAATAATAATAATAATAATAATAATGAGGATTCATACTTATATACAATGAATTATACACATGTTAGAAAAGGAGTGGGTGGAAGTAAACGTATTTATTCCCACCCTTTTCCCCAATCTTTCCGTTACATATTCTTCTATTGAATTCATGCAATATTATTATCCTTTTGCATTACTTCACATCCATTTCTTTCATATCTCATAAAGACTATTTACTGTCATCCTTTTTGAACGGTTTTATATTTACACCTTCTTTTAATTCCACTGGCAAACTGTTCTATAGTCTAATTCCACATACTGAAGCACAAAAGGTTTTCTTAGATTAATGCCATACTGGCGAATATTTCCAGCAGAGCAATGACATCTCCTTGGGAACAAGCAGATGATGAACCCACCACCAGAAAAGTTACATAGTGTGTCTTTAAACAGTCATGTGGAATTGACACACAGACAATACATTTCTATATGTTAAGTTTGATCTAAATTCAGCCTGCTCCCACAATTTAATTTTGAATGGTTAAAAGAATCTCTAATGTTGTCTATAATGCATTCCTGGTAATTACAATGTAAATGTATATAGATTTTCCTAGAACCATCACTTTAGCCACATGTTCCTATTAAAACCTCCCCTCTGTGACATGGCTCTGCTGCCTGTGTCTCTGGTCTAACTCCTCTCTCCTCTGTCTGTGATTGGCTGCTCGTTGTCATGGATACAAACCTCGTCTTGTCTCTGAATGCGACACATGACACACATGGTGGTGTTTTTCATTTTTTTTCCAGTGCATTTTTCACCCTTTTGCTTTGTGTTGTTTTGGAGCTGAGCGGTGTGGAGAGGTGTCCGTGGAGGGCCAGACAGAGTAACAGGAGCTCTTAGGTCTGCTGACATACTGTCTGCCTGTGTGTACACCTCTGTGGATCTGTCTGTGTGGGCTAAGGAGATATATTTGGATAAATCACTCCACTAAGTCCTTTGTAAGATTTTAACATGTGGTTGGAATACAAGTGCATTACACATATTTTTTCTTTAATTATTATTAAAGGTCCTATATTATGCTAAATGGACTCTTTTAGCCATGTTATAATTATGTTACCTCTTCAAAATATATCTGGAGTTGTGTTTTGTTTTATTCAACTTCAATTCCTACTTAAATTTCATTTATTTTAAGCTAATCCTGCATTATTAGGCTGTCTGCATCCTCAAAGCTCAAAATGCTCTGTTTCACCTTGTCATGTGGTGGTAGTTTTCAAGTTAACAGCTACCTTTTACCTTTAGTTCAATAGACACTGACAGTTCCAGGGCTGAAATGATCCAAATGATTGTAATGAAGGTGTGGAGCACTTCCTGTATTACCACATGACATCACAAGGTGGAATAGTGTTTTCTGTTTGAGAGAAGAACTCAGCCTAAGTATGCAGTGTTTGTGTGTTAAACATGTGTGAATGAAACAAAACACAACTCCAGGTATGTTTGTGATGAGAAAACAACATTATAATATAGATCTGAAAACAGTTTAATATGGGCCCTTTAACAAGTTTTTCCACCACGTGATTACAACATAAGAGTGATTAGTTCCATGGCTTTTAATTTCTGGTCAAAGTCCATGTAAACATATTAATTCTGGCAGCTGGCCTTAAGTGTTCTGTCCCATCACTAAACCAGTCCCTCTTTGACCCAAACACAGTGTAACTCCAGAGACCAAACCAAATTTGCATTCATTGTCCTACAAATGCTCCCCTAGGGTTTCCACAGCTGGGACATCCCATTCACACAGAAGATGGATCACTCTGCTCAAATTCCAAGGGCCCACTGCACTCATAATGCAGTCAGTCTATGCTGTTAACAAACTCAAGCCAGGATTGACTCAGAAAGCAAACAATAAGATCCTCGCCAAGGGACACGAGGGCTAACCACTCTGTCACCAATCACCTTAACCTCAAATTCAGACAAAAACATAAAATTACTATAAAAAATATAAAAAATACTAAAATAATGTTGAAATTTCATGCAGGTTGCTCAGTCCAGACAGTTGTTTTTTTTTTTAATATATAGTATTTATTTATGCACCTTGTTTTATGCATGCTTTTTATTTATCATATTTAATTTTTTCTAAATATTTGTTTTATTAGGGAAAAAAGTACATTTGCATAGCTTTGTCTGAGTGGGTTTCCTCTAGGTACATTAGCGTACATCAATCTAACATGGGCAGACCAAGAGTAGCTTAAAATAGGAAGATGGGTCCCTGGGTGCTGCACTGTGGGTGCACCCAGCATCAGGGAATGGGAGGCTTTTTTTTTTTACATACCCTTGTTTTGTTTCTTTCACACAGTTTAACATACAAATCCTGCATATTTACACTGAGTTCTTCTCTCAAACAGAAAACACTCTGTTCCACCTTGTGATGTCATATGGTAAAACAGGAATACTTCACTGTTTTTAAACTCCATATACCTTCACTAGAATCATTTGGATAATTTAATTAGGGGCATTAGCATTCTCTTAGCTGTAGCTGTTAACTTGAAAACTCCCATTTCGAGTAATGTAGGACCTTTAAGGTATAACCATATCATTTCTATATAGCTCACAATATGTGGTCTAATGGCAATTCAATATAATCTAAGTTTCTGTCTCACTAAAAGAAAAATGACCTTAAGTTAAAACTACAGTTAAGGCAATCCTGAATGCACCGTAGGCTTAAATACATGAGGTTATTTTTGATCCAAACACAGTCCCCAGCTCCCATCATGCTGTTGCTGCAACACTGAGCCCATAAGAAAAACATGCTGACTGCCTCTGCTGTAGGGAACGAGATAAAGGCAAGAGAGGACACTCAAAAGGTACAACTGTGATCCTCCATGTTCTCTGAGCCGGGGGGGGGGAGTGTCTGGGGAGCGGGAGGGCGGACGGGCGGGCGGGAACTGGAGTACAAGTTAGCGATATTTTTTGGATGTCTGGATTGGTGCCCAAAGGTGCCTCCTCTACAAGGACAACACAATGAAACACTCTGAGATGAAGTGTGTGATAAGGGGAGACAAGCAAAAGGACCGGGGAGTGGAGAAGGGGAAGGATCGGAGGAGACTGCCCCCAACACGAGCTGATATTCTGGGTGTTTGACAGTTCCAAGAGTGGGCCCAGCCTGGAGCAACCAACACACAGCATCAGATATGAATGAGAAGTACCACTCGCATTCATTTGCTATGGTTACTTTGGACTTGTTAATTTAATGCAGGTATTTGGATGTTGGGAGGAAGCAAAAACTGTTTAAAGAAGTGGGCTAAGGGAGTGTGACGTCACCCATAGCGTCGGCTTCAGTCAAATGAAGCTCACAAGGCTAGCGGTTACAGGAGCAAATTTGGAGCCAGGAAGAGGAATTTATTTATGGACAATATAGCAAAAAAAAAAAAAAACAGGATCATGTAGAGCAGGTTAATAATCTTAAGGGCAAAAGTTACAGAGAGAGGGGCGACAATTTTTCAGTGTGAAGTCAATAACCAGAGTCTATGGAGCCAGAAGTGCACCCATGCTCCCAGTCTATGGGAGAAAATAACATGACTGAGAAGACAGGCAAATCTATAGTGTGTACAATATATCACATAATGTATATTGGAGTAATAACAGTATTCTAATATTTATATAATAAAAATGTTGATAATAAAATGGGGGGAAATGCTGATATCAGATTTGACATTTTTTTAGTTTGTTTATTTGTAACAACTGGGAAAAATGACTTACCCAGTATTTTGTATTGTTTTGTTTTTGTCACATTGTATGCATTACAAAAATGAGTCACACTCAAAAATGAAATGAAGACCTCATTTGAATATATGATGAGGAGGGAGAGGAGGATAGAGAGGAGGAGGAAGCGGAGGAGACCGAAATAGCACAGGGAGAAGTGGGAGGAGTGGGATGACGGAGCAGGGAGTGTCAAGTTTAACATGGACACTTGTTCTGGGGAAATGTTCTTCGTGGAAGCCCTTCACTTTTCTCTGTCCAGTGTCAGCTCCCAGTCCTCATCAAAGCCTGTATAGCTTTAGGATTATAGTAATGGCTGGGGATCAGTAATATGGATTTTTTAGCTGTGAAAAGTCAGAAAAAAACATGTTATTGCTAGAATGTATTGGTATATGTGTTTTAAAATGGTCTACAGCACATTTTATGAAATAACTGCCATAATCCTGCAAAGATGCTTAAAAAGATTTTCTATCAACTATTGAACTAAAACAACACAATGTGACCAAACAACTTTAGTTAAAGATGCATTGTGTAACTTTTCTGGTAAAGGGGCTGTCAAATGCTTTTCTCCTTGGAGCTGTTATTGCTTTTTCTGGAAGGTTTCAGAGTATGGTATAAAATCTTTCTATCTTCATGGAGACCTGTAATTGAATAAATGTAAGGTGGAGCTGTTTAATGTCATACAGTGGAACATTCCAAGCAGAGCAATGACATAGAAATAAGCAGGTGACGGAACCCCAGCTAAAAAGTTACATAGTGAACCTTTAATTAGATGTCCGGCATGATAGTTAAACAATTTTGTAAAAACACTCACAGACGCCTAATTTTTCCATTATCAACTACCAAGAACATAATTTTCCAAGCTTTTTAATTGACATCTCTCCATCGAAAAGCGTTAATTTGCCTCTAATATAAAGCACTTGTCATTACAGGTGTCATGGCAACCACACAATATGTTTCTTCACTTGTCACTTTTCACAGTAGTACTAATTGGTCAACCTTTGAAAATACATGTACATATAGCTTCATTTATCAAGCCTACCACACAGTATAGAATCTATTTTGGTATAGCTGAACCAAACAGGTAGAGTGTATATGAGACTAAAGGTGTGATAATTAAGTAAATGAGCTGCTGTGGTGTTGAATACAAATCACAATGGATTACTGCTGCGTTACTGACCAAGTCTATTGCACAGATTAAGATGTAGTCATAATAAGAGTCTAAATAGGCCTTATTCTGTTTAAAATTGCATTAAACTACAATGTGGCAAGGTTTTCTTGTGTCTAACCAAGAAAATGTAAAGGTCATAGAAGTGTCTGCAGATGCCAAGTGTGATGTATAATTAATTTCTGTCTAAAAATGAACTCAACAAAATCTAAAGGGAGTGAGAGTGCTGTGCTAACATGCCTGACATTTTAGTTGAAGCCTGCACCAGCACACAAAGGCACATCAGGTTTATTGTTGTTCAGAAAATGGTACTTAGTTGAGATTTCAGAGAGAAGATTTCACAGTTTTTCGCCAAAGTTTGTAGGTTGTGAAACAGAGATTGAGAAAGCTAAATTTCTTATGTAGTTCAGCTTTTTTAATTTACTTTTTTCAACCTTTGTCAATGCTATGGGCTGTGCAATTAATCAAATTGTACTAAAATCAAGAACCGATTGTCTCAAATTGTTCTTGACCAACTCCGGTCTTTTTAATCAAGAGATCTTCAACCGATTCTGGAGCAGAGTTCAGCCATTTTTATTAGTGAACAAAAAATTGTGATTGATCGAAATGAACGAGATGTTCGAGCCACCTCAGCTGGCTCCCCTCAGTGTGGAGGAGCAGTAGCTTTACCCCAAGCTCCTCCCGTGTGACTAAGCCCCTCACTCTATCCCTAAGGAAGCACCCAGCCACCCTGTGAAGGAAACTCATTTTGACCACTTGTATCCACTAAAGTGTCACTGAACTTTGACACGAGCTATTGTTTTATCTTGATACAAACGGCCTCTCTCTTCAGTGAACCAACAGATGATCCTGTTTTGTACTAGCACATTTAATGGTGATACTGAGGTCTTGAGGTAGTTTCCAGACACATGGCGAATATGTCAAAAGTAGATTACAAATCTAAATAAAACATGATGGAACCTTTGTTGTCTGAATTCAGAGAGAAAGATTGGATAACCACTCTGCCAGCACAAAAAGCCACCTTAAAAGACTAACAAGGATCAAACCCAGCCTAGAGTCCTCTGCCAACACTCTTCGCTTTCAGATAGTGTGTTTTTGACCCCGCCTGTCACATTGGCCTGTCTCTTCATCCTCTCCTCGTCCAAAGTCCGGGACATCTGAGGAGCCTGCAGCGCTGGCTTCACACATTAAGCAACATTTCCTCTGTGTTACTACGACAACATGGCGCACTTGCAGAAAAGCAGCAGAGGAAAGGCAAGAAACGAAAGCTCAGTGAGTCTCCAATCAAGCACAATAAAGCAACATTTATGAGTTTGAGAATGCGGCAGTGTACATGTACGCTTGAATTATGTGCGATTGTGCTGTGAGGGTTACAGTGAGAGGAGCAGACGAGGAGGAGGGGAGCTGGAAATGGGATCAAAATGAGTCAATGTCACAAGATGGCTTCTGTTTATCTGTGTGCATAAATCAGGCCTTCACTGCATATTCTAATGCTTTGTCCTAATGGTGCAACAGACAAATACTAAGTTGTGAGGACAAAATGGGACCTTATGGAGTTTGGGGAGTCTCATTCTTTTACATGACACAATTCTTCAAAGAGACATGGGGAGCATCAAGTCAGTGGGATTTAATTTTTTATGATCATGGTTTGAAAAATGTTTGTATCTGTCTCATGGATAGTTTTCACTGTTCCTATAAAGTGATAGGCCATTACACAGATATGACAGGCTTGCAATTATTTTCTCTTATCACATGAGAAAAAAGATGACAAACAGTTGCTAAGTATGTCCAAAACAAAACACCTCAATAACCCCCATGAACACAGACAAAATGTATAATGAACAAATATTTTATCAAGATTGATTCATGCTTCAGTCAGTATATAATTAAGGGTCAGGTCTAGTTTTTTAATATTGTTCTTATTCTGTAAAGCATCTTGAATTACTTTGTGTATGAATTGTGCTATACAATAAACTTGCTTTTTTTTTGCATGGAATGTTTATTGGCATTAAACGTATGCGTCACCATGGAGGCAAGCAGGTGACTTCATCAGGCCATGTTACAGGTCAGATCTGTGGAGAAGCAAGCCCACTCACGGGAAAAATGCATGTTTTTAAAGAAACCTGTTGCTGAATAAATGCAAGATAGATACGTTTAATGCCATACTGTGGAAAACTCCATGCAATAACATTTCCACATAGAGCAGGTGGTGGCTCATATGTTTTTTTTGTCGTTACCATTGAGTAAATTTTACACAGGTTTGTAAAGCAGCTGTAGCAGATGTATTAGCAGACTGATGTAGGTGTGGCATAGGTTTGACACAAACAGTGAGAGACACAGGTGATTGAAAAGTAACTGACATGGGAGGACTGCACAGGGCTCTATAAATAGTGTCTGGACTTTGAGAGGCAGAGGAGCAGGAGGAGGGGGAGGGGCCATGGCTTCTCTACTGTATCTGTGTGTGTGTGACATCCATAGAGACACAAACACACCATGAAATGAAGATTACTGCTCCAGCCTGAGGTCCTCTCTGTACAATGCTCTGCTCTAACCATGCATCGCACGCCTATAGATGCCTTTTTTAGACGCCATTTTTCACCAGTTTTGAACCCAGGGGCCCCTACAAATGTACTGTCTTCTGCCTTTCAAATGGAGTTCTTGATGAATTCATAATTATACAGAAATGACTGGGGAGAGTCCTGTGGCCTCTGGGCTGCTTAAACTCACTGTGAACGTCACAAGGGCTGTCATTGAATTTCTGTGGACTTTATAATGAGAGACTCTTAACTGTTTGCCAAAGGGACGTATCTCTGGAATGGGACTAAACATACAATGTCACTACAATGCCAGTACTAATACTTATACCACAGTTCTTGCCCTATACTTGCAATTCTGTATTGTTGTTGTTAATATAGCCACAACAACTACTACTTACACATCTACAACTAATAGTATTACTACTACTTCAAGTACTCTTTTAATGTTATAACTTCATAAATTACCTGAGCACCTACCTAAACAACTAAACAACACTAACTAATGGGCTGCTACTGCTACTGCTACTACAACTACTACTACTTCTCCTAAAATTACTAATACCAATACTACTACTGTTACTGCCACTCCTATTACTACTGCTACTGCTATTATTACTACTTATGTCATTTTAGTGTAGCCAAAACAACTACTACTTACACATCTACTACTAATACCATTAATACTACTACTTCAAGTACTCTAATGGGCTACTACTACTACTACTACTACTACTACTACTACTACTACTACTACTACTACTACTACTAATACTATTAACACTACTACTTCAAGTACTCTTTTGATGTTATAACTTCATTAATTACCTCAACAACTGCTTAAACAACTACACAAAACCAACTATGGACTACTACTACTGCTACTACTACTGTCACTCCTATTACAACTGCTACTGCTACTGCTATTATTACTACTTATGTTATTTTAGTGTAGCCACAACTACTACTTACACTTTAACACAACTCCAATCACGGTCACAATTCCAACTTAACCGCTTCCAGAAAAACCTTGTAGTACCATCCATCATTACACTGGCACAATTCTTACAACCACTATTCTTCACTATGACTATTTCTGCAACTATGATGTCATTCCCTGTGGCCAATGACTTTGTAATGCTAAAACCTTCCTGTCCCTCCGGAGGATACATTCTGTACACTGACACTAAACATCCACATTTAATCAGGTCGGAGCACATTTTTGGCCCCCTTCCCTGCAAAAAGGTTACAAAATGGCCCCTGCTAATTGACACCCTGCTGCTCAGTCTTTTACAGAGCAGAGTGGGGCAGATAACAGGTGCAAGTTTGGCCCTATTCTCAGCCGGGGCAGATGGGAGGGGCAGAGAGGGTGTTAACATCAGACACAACCTTGCTTCTCCCTCTATACTTTCTGGAATTACTTAAGAGTTTGCTACAGTCCCCGTTGGGTTAGGGGTGTGTTTGAAAAACTGACAGGGTGGTCCCGAAGAGAGATCTCACTGCTGTTAGTTTAAGTTGAGAATATTACACAACGTACACAATGTCACAGAATGTAATATTTGTGCACCTCAATTCAAATGGAAAGGTCAAGCAGTTATTCAAAGATGTCTATTTTGTTAAAGTTATGTGCAAGCAATTTCGACTAACATATGAGCATACCACAAAGCATCCAGGTGTAGTAGATATAATAAAACGTAAAATCTAAAAACAATTAAAGGTTCTATATTACGCAAAATTGACTCCTGTGAGCTTCAAGCCATGTTATAATGCTGTGGCCTCCCCAGAAACATACCCGGAGATGTGTTTTGTTTCAATCAATCAATCAATCAAACTTTATTTATAAAGCGCTTGAATGTAACACAAAGTGCTTTTGATTAAAAACAGTCCCACATTTCCTTCCACCCACCCGAGCAGTACCCAAACAGATTCACAAGTCACTCATTGTACCATGTTTTGAAACCAATAACAAATAAATGTGCTTTCCTAAAAGGCGTTTCTTTTTAATAGCATCCAACATAACCCACATCAAACTAAACAGTAGAAGGCTGTTTGTCTCTCCCATCTTCATAAATATTTTCCATGATAATCCACTTAAATGTTACCTTTATTTTTCTGAGAGCGCCCCATGGGAATACACCACTCTTGTAGATAAGTGCCCTGTTTTCATACATATGCAACAAGAAAATGTGAAAAAGGAACACGTCCTACTGATAAAAATTACTTGAATTTAAATGGCACTTAACAAGCCTGATAAGATGGCTTAAAGGTGGACTACACAGCCTGCTTGTTTCTATGAAGATATTATTACTTTGCCTGGAATGTTCCACACTATCTTCTAATTGCAGATTTTAACTGTGAAAAACTACTTTGAAATACATGCCCTCTAGAGCGAATTCGCCTCTCCATCAATCTGACCTGTAACCCTCCATGGTGATAGATAAGTTTAATGGCATACTGTAAAACATTTCCAGGGACCACCATAATTTTACATATTGTGGAACATTCTTGGCAAATTGGCAAGTAATAACATCTCCATGGAGCCAAATGAGCTGGGAATTAAGTCAGACTAACCCAACTACTACTGTACTACAACAACTACTTAAGTATTTCTACTTGTTATATAGTACACCTTTAAGTTCATTGTTGATTCACTCCAGAAACTAGCTAGGTAAAGGGTAAAGTGTCTTGCCCAAGGACACGCCAAATGACTGGAGAATTAAGTCAGAGTCACCCAACTACTACTGTATTACTACAACTACTACAATATTTCTTCTGGTACTATTTTGCCAAATCAAAGCAGGTCCAGTACAGACATCCTTCAGTTCCCTTTACACATGCAGTTCTCTTTGACAACCATATTAAACATGGCCACACACATCGCTTCTGTAGTTCATGTCTGTGCGGACCACCAGGACAGCGGGGGGCCACGCTGAGCTCCGGGGGGGATGATTCAACATGTGAAAGGCAGTCCATGTCCTCTGCTCTGGGACGAGATTAGCAGACCTGCTCCTCCCTCACCCCTGTGTTGTCTTAAACAGATTAACTACACCATTGTCTGGGCCCATAATGGTGGATAAAAGAGCCACACTGCCTCACAGGGAAAAGTTGAAAATGCTAACACGCTAATTCTTTCCCATGTTGCTGTCATCTATTGTCTCCCAGACTCATTAGGCTGCACTGGATCCGATTGGGGGACACAAATGATGCTAATTTGCACAGAAGAGCTGCACAGTTTTGGAAGCGTTTCACCTGTTTGCAAAATGTCTCGCAATAAATATTATGGGCAGGTGTGAACGTGTGACAACTGTGAAGACAAGAAGGAAAAATCATGTGCTAAGCAAATCGGGACTATGCCCAGACTCAACCAGGAACTGAGCAAGAAATAAACTGGCTGTACGGTTTTTTATGTAATACAGTTAAAGGTCTATATTTGTTCCACCTTGTAATGTCATGAAGTGGAAGTTTTCAAGTTAACTGCTCCTTTTACCTTTAGTTCAGTAGACATTGGCAATTCCAGGGCTGATATCCAAATTATTCTAGTGAAGGTGTATAGAATTTGAGAACACAGTGGAGCATATCATGTATTACCACCTGACATCACAAGGTGGAGGTGGTGGCGTTTTCACTCTGAGAGAAGAAATATGCAGGGTTTGTGTGTTGAAAATGTGTGAATGAAATAAAACACAACTCCGGGTATGTTTTTGATGAAGAAACATGATAAAATAGATCAGAAAATAGTGTAATATGGGCCCTTTAAATGTAAGACTACATCAGATCTAAACTAGGATTAGAAAGAACTATACCGGGTCTAAAATTCGACTACACCAGTACTAAAAAAAAAACATGACAAAATGTTCCCTGACCTTCCGTGATTAGACATATTTCACCTGTTTTCAAAATGTCTGACACTGAACGCTATAGGGTTTATATGAGACAGACCATGGTGGGAGCAGAGAATGGACCTGATTAAAAGTAATGAGCGACGTGCACTGATAACGGGCTGATATTACGAGGCCTGGCTGCAGCTTATCATAATGTCACTTCTAATCAATCCTCCATTACAGGATCCACAGGCCTGCAGACAAATAAATCACTCCAACCTGAGCAGAAACGCTGGGGACAAGGCTTTTCACAAGGTTCCTTTTTTATCATTTAGCACCACCAGCTGTTTTTTCATATTGCATGTGACTATGTTTTGTACTATGATGTGAAATTTTCCATTTGTTTTATAGCTGTAAAAAGCACATGCCCAGTTCCATCATTGCTGACATAAAATTGCACCGGTATTGATACTGGTATAGAATATCTGTACCCATGCTGAAAAATTTGCTGGATCAGGTATCGGTTCCATGATATTGGTTAAGCAAAAATCCTGTTTGGGCCTTTAATTGGATTTGAAGGAAAAATAACAGCTGCTTAACACAAATGGATCTCTTGTGTAATAAATACTGCATTGTGTAACTTTTTGGTTGGAGGTCTGTTTCTATAGATATGTCATTGCTCTGCTTAGAATGTTCCAGAATATGGCATTAAACAGATCTACCTTACATTTGTTAAATTACAGGTGGTTTTATTGCTCAAAAATACCTAGAAGCATTCTCAAGGTAGCTTACTTGAGAGTGCTTAAGACACAAAAAGGTTGCATGAGAACCACTGATGTAGGCTATATAAATATTTTTGTTCTTCTTTGTTGTGTAAAATGTAAAACGATGTCTACAACACACTCAGCTTTCTTTGTAACATACGCCTGCAGTTACAGAGCATGACACACTGTACACTTTATGCTTTTATAACTTCTCCATCTTATAACCGTCTTGACATGTGCTCATTCCTAGACATCATTTTTTGTGTTTGCTTTTCGACGTTCAAGTGCATCTCGGAGCTATTTATAGACGGTAATAAATATGCATGTCCGTATAGAGTGAATCCCAAATATATGCATGTTCTCTCGGCGGGCTCCTATCCAGGCACCAGCACACATATAAGCTCCATCAGGCCTCCATCAGCTCTGCTCCTAATTCTCCGACATTAAAGCTATGTGACAGTGTGCCCTTTGCTGCTGTTATATGGAGGGGCACTAAAAGGCTGGGCGGCCGGTGTGCATCTCAAGCAGGCAGTCATGTAGAAGGAACATGCAAAAGGCCAAGACCAGAGACCAGTAATGGGGGTAGTTCAGTCCTCAAGGAGACTAGTGTTATGTTTTTGACTGGAGGAAAGATACTGAAAATATTTGGATATAAGAACATTCACAAGACTTGAGTTTTCAAGCCATCTTGTATGGCTCCCAGCTGACCTCTTTGAATCAACACAACTTTTGGAGCGGAGAAGGAAGCTTACATTTTTTAGACCATAACCTTAGCATAAACCATGTGTAAAAACAAATATGAAGCATAGACTGTTTAAAGAAGTGGACTAAGGGAGTGTGATGTCATCCATAGCGTGTGGGTTTCCATATTAGGAAAAGAAATTATTTTATGGACAAAATAGTGAAATGAAAACACCAGCATCATGTAGAGCGGGTTAATACGGACGTCAATGGAGTCGAAAGCGCACCCATGGTCACTTCCTATTTGGGATGTGGCAGCTAACAGGCTAGCTATGCCCATGTATATATACTGTGTATGATATGAAGGGGTCTAAACCAGGACATTACTACAAATCAGGATTGCACAGAGAATACTACTGAGGGTCAAAGACTAAAGTAACATCAAACCAGAATATATCTAAAACCATACAAAATAGAATAAAATCTAATCTAAACCAAACTCAACCATACCATACCTATGACCATACCTATCCCACAGTGACACAGCTCTGGTGACTGCAGCACCTCCTCTGTCCCATGGGAGTTTTACATGAATGGAGCAGTGGCTGAAAGGATGTGGAGCGCGTGGGACCTGAGACAATCGATGGCGTCCTTCATCTGCCTCTTATTCAGCGTGACATTTGGGAGATCCCCTGGAGAGGGCGCTGTAGCTGTACATGCCTATTCAATTAGACACACGCCTGATTCCCTGCTCCCTCTGCTCCCTCTGCCTCTCTATTGTAGCAGTCCCCTGGCATTCACTTCATCGAGAAAGTCAAGAGGAGGAAAAGAATATGTGGGATCAAACACACATGTAAAACGCCAGAGTCTTGTGTAATACTATGACTGATTTGTTCATATTAAGTTACGTTTACTAACTTACGTTTAACTAACTGTTAAGTTTGTAAGTATAGTTTTCAGTTGAAACAATAGACTGTCTAAGTGGACATAGCTAATCTGCTGGCCACTATCTAAATAGGAAGCGATTATGGGTATGAAGAACGCTCTTTAGTTGCACACCCGTATTTCCAGACATGGACCCTGGTTGCAGATTAGCCGCTATAACTGCTGTCTGCAGTTGGCTTCGTTTGGCTGGAGTCGTACACTATGGGTGGGGTGACACTCCCTTAGTCCACTTATACAGTCTAGTCTTGGATCACAATCTTTATAATGCAAATACAGTCTTGAAACTAGCTTGCACATGCATGCTTTGAGCAATGACCCCAAATGAGTAAGAAAGGTGGTAGAATGTCACTGGTCCGCTAATTTGAATTATTTTAATCAGTAAAACATTACAACAAGAAGATAGAAACACATTTATAAACTACTTGACAAGACCATTTGACCACATGTTTTGAAGTGTTTGGAGTAAAGTTAACCCCAGCCTTGACCAGAGCTCTGTACATGATTCTTCAGCTTTACTACTGCATTTAAAATTCCACCTCTATCCTCTCTCCTGTTACTGCCTTTGGGGTCATTTTAAAGAGTAAAACTTTGTACATTCACGACTTGACCCTGGCCTGCTATCTCTCTCCTCCTCTGTTTGATTTAATCCCTCTCTATAGTATCTCCCTCCTCTGTCTGGTGTAGATGCTCTGCCCGTTCTCCGTGACCGTATAATTTGGTCTGAACAATGTGAATCCCATGGCTCTTGTTGCTATAGCGTCTCTGCCTTGTGTCCCTGGCCTGCCCCATGCAGCGTTTGTGAGGAACTCATTGTGTCAGCACCCCAGGATCGAAGGAACAACATGCTGAGGCCACTTAACAAGGTGAGCCAGGGACAATCCAGGATGTAGCATTAGCGTATACTCAGTGGTGGAAGGTAAGAAAAGTACAAAAAGCTAAATTTTTAGGTCTCTGTACTTTACCTAAGTCAATTTTACAGTGGATAATTTTTACTTTTACTCCACTACATTTTAGATCTGGACTGAAAAGTAAAAAGTACTTTTCTTTATGTTGTGAGACTAGCTCAAATGGCTGAGACTTATTTTTAGTAAATTAATTTGAGTTAACGTTGCAACTTTGAGCAAACCAAATACACAAAAACAGTTAGAAATTAAGAAATAAATTAAATTAAGAATTCATTGAATCGCTTAAAATCTGCGAAATTCTTTATCAAAATCACTACATTTGATGATTTAATTGTTCAAAATATTGACAAAATACTTTTACTTTTTACTCTTAAAGTACACTTTTAAACAGGTAATTAGTTAGTTTTACTTAAGCAGATTTTTATGTGATACTTGTACATTTACTTGAGTAATCTTTTGCCCCGTATCTGTACTTTTACTTAAGTAACAAAATTGAGTACTTCATCCACCACTGGAGTACTGTTAGCTTATAAAGTTGTTTTCTTTTGTTCCATATCTAATTGTCTGCGGGCAACTACCGGTCATTTCAAGTATTTGTGGGTGGGACAATGTAAAGTCTAGGTGCAAAGTTGACATAGAACTGAGTCATCAGCGGTTGCCATAGATGCGTTCAAACACAGACAATGTCCAACGTCATTTCTACCAAGAGAACCACCCATACATTCATAGACATAAAATACTCTATCCCTGCCCGTTCCTACAATTCAATCACTTGGCTGGCCCATGCTACCAGGAGTTCGTGCTTGTTTCTATAAATATGTAATTGCTCTGCCTGGAATGTTCCACAGTATGACATTAAACAGCTCTACCTTACATTTATTCAATTACACATCATTTATAGCTAAAAAAGTTCCTAGAAAGGCATTACAGGCATTCTGACTGTAAGCAGAGTTGGCTCTCCACAGATTTGAGCTGTAACTTGGCCTGTTTGGTCTCCATGATGATAAAAGCATACCGTGAAACATTACAGACAAAGCAATATCTCCAAAAGATCTCCAAAGAGAAAATCATTTGACGGCCCTTCCATCAGAAAAGTTACACAATGCACCTTTAAAGTATACGGTTAAAGTTTATTTCATGTTATTTATGTGGTCTCCTCACCAGTAACCTATAAAAGATGGTTAGTGGTTACTAGTTTTTGATTGCACCAACTTTGTCCATGCATAGATACATTCTGTGTGTGAGTAATGGTAATTAGACAGACTGACAGCACAGATTTGTCGACTACATTTCTATTAGTCTAAGCCTGTAGATATGATGCAGCAACAAAACATACAACCAAATGGTACAAAGTGTAATGCATGGAATTCAATTATTCTAATCACCTTTGCGTTTCAGTTATGCAACAACTTTTCTCAGCAACATCTTAACCTAAACACCGATCACCTCACCAACCACCTGTCCATCTCCTCCTCTTCTTCCATCTTTGGGACTCGCATTACTGCATTTATCTTTTGTTCATCTGCACAATAAAGAGTGGACCAAAGCTTAAGACGAGACCAGAATATCAATCAAGAGAAGATGCCAAACTCAACAGCTCCGACCCTCACACCTGCCCTCGCTGCGGTTAACTGGGTCGTTCCCTATTTACTGTCAATGTCTTTGTTTGATCTACTTCATGCTGCCCCCTGTGGTCATGTGATGTTATTTTTAGACTGTTTGTGTGTCACTCCAGTACACCCCCCACCCCTCCATCCCTCCCCCTGACAGAGCTATAACACCTGTTCACAGCCTCCCCCCCCCAGGTGCCAAGGCCGCCCTGCATACCGATAAGGAGCAACAACATGGAGGGATGAAAGATCTCCTGAAGTTAGCCCACTTTTACTCTCTTTCTCTCTCTCACTCCCCCTTTCTCTCTTTTGCTTCCTCTCCCCTCTTCCATTTCTCTCTCTCTTTCTAACTCAACCTGTCCCTCTCTTTCTCTCTCTTTTTCTCTCTCTCTAATCCATCTCTCTCTCCTTCTCTCTTTGCCTCCTCTTTCTCTCTCCCTCCCCTCTCTCTTTATCCCTCTATAGTTTCTCTTCCTCTCTTTCATTCTTTCTTCTGTCTTTTCTGTCTCCCTCTCTCACCCGCCCCCCTCTCTCTCCTTCTCTTTCCCTCTCCCTTCTCTCTCTCTCTCTCTCTCCCTCCCTCTCTCTCTCTCTCTCTCTTTCCCTTCTCTCTCTCGCCCCCTGCTCTCTCGCTCTTTCTCCCTCCCTCTATCTCCCTCTCTTCTCCCTCCTTGAGGCCTGTCACTCATGTAGAGATGGCTGCTTCAGCGTGCATGCTTGGGGGATTAAGCTCCATCAAAAGGGGGTCAACATCTGAACCAGAGGAACCACAAAGAGAAGCGGAAATAAACCTGGATTTGTACTGATGGCCGTGTGACTTTGAGCGTCTGATCACACAACAAGTACAAGAGTCTATCATATTTAATCTCTTCTCATCAGAGTGGTTTTAGGAGATTAAATGAGTTAGCTTCAGGGATGATTCAACCTGTTTTCTCAATCTAATTTATAATAAGATATCATTTATTGAGTCATACTAACCAGTCAAACAAGGTAAAATTATATGGGACGCTGAGTAAGTGGCCAGTTCCTACAAGAAATGGTGAAACTGATGTGAATAGTTGATAACAGTTGTCAAAAACAATATTAGGCCATGTAATATGGTATCTCTAGGACAGCTACTGTGATAATGTATTGAGTAGTACTTAATAGGATTGTCAAAAGTATCGTTATATATATCATTATATATTTAAACTTAAACTTCACTTAAAATAGAACTCATCCTAACCCAGCTCCAAGCTAAACATGCCAGGATATTTTACCAAACTTCAAATGTATCCATGAATAAATGATGGCTATGGTAATTAGCTGTGTCCAATATAATGAGAGTGATTGACAGCTGATAATAATATATGAAATATGACAGACTGACATTTGAGATTTTGCTGATACGGGATTAAATTATGCATAAGGCCAGATAGAAGAGTTGACTGACTTTCTTTGCAATAGCTTTATCATCTGTATAACCTTCGGCGTCCATGGTCATATATTTCGACATAAAATAAAATTCCTTGACTTGATAGTGACATTTTCCAAGACAAAATTATAGTTTCCAATGTGTCCGTTCATTTGGATGACGTTGACAGGTGTTTCTCAAACCATTGTAGGAATAATTAGTGATACATCAGATAATGAATGGAAGTTGAACTCAGAAACCTTAAATTCACAGTATAGAGATGTATACTGCTTGGTAACTTTTAGTCTTGGTTCAATCCTGGTTAAATGTGCACTATGTAACTTTTCTGGTACAAGTATATATGTATTTATGTGTGTGTGTGTGTATGTATGGATGTTATTTTATGTTATTTTAAAAACATATATTTATTTATCTACAAACCTCTACCATAGTTCATACATTTTTATTTTATTAAAGTCTCATTAAGGTGCATTGTATAACTTTTCTGGTGGAGGGTCCGTCAAATGCTTTTCTCCATGAAGATGTTATTGCTTTGTTTGGAATGTTTCACAGTATGATATGAAATCTTTCTATCTTTATGGAGCCCAAACCAAATCAAATTACAGGTCAGATCTGTGGAGAGGTAACCCCACTCACAGTCAGAATGCCTGTTTTTCTCAGTATTTTTAAGACATAAACCAACTGTAATTTAACAAATGTAAGGTAGAACTGTTTAATGTCATACTGTGGAACATTCCAGAGCAATGACATAACTATAGAAACAAGCAGGTGATGGAACTCCAACCAAAACTTACATAGTGCACTCTCCAGAAGCTGTCTTAGCTAAAAGAAGGGGGCCCAGACACAAAAATACATAGTTACAAGTTACAATTTCATCCCATACCTGTCACTCCGCCGTTCCTTAGTTAGCATGCATCCACATCCATACAGTTTTATAGTTTCTCCCATCCCATGTCTAATTGCTCATAAAAGTCCTTCAAATACCTTTAGGCTTGGGCACCTTGCGTCATATTTAATCAGTGACTCCCAATAACTCTGCATTGACGCTGCGTTGATACAGAGACAAGCACATGCACTGTAACAAATCAATGCAAACAGGGCGCCATGACAAGGAGAGAAACAACAGCACACAACATGACCTATGGGAACAGATGAGCCCGCACTTTAAAATGCCTGTAATGTGATCGGGGCAGGGAATTCGACCTTCTACACAGTCTTGCCTTTGGACACAACAGCACTATTTAGAAATACACAAGGCATTTTAACAAACGGGATGGTGCATGGTCTGAAATGTGAAAACAATGTGATGATGATTCTAATAAGACAGGGATGCAGAGTCATAAGAGCAGTGGTTTTACATGGAGAGACTGGACATGTGTTGTGTGTATGGGGAATGCATTGAGTCTGGACAAGGTGATGGTATGAAGCCAAGAGTGGGCACAGCTCAACAACTGTTTTCTATAGTATATGCATGGTTTGACAACTGTCTCATGAATATACTGTATACTCAATCGCAGTAAATACAAATCTGACTCAGATTTCTAAACATGGGTGATACAATTACAAATAGGGATGTACCGATTCAGCTTTTTCAGTTCCGATACCAATATCAATCAGTACAGAGTATAAGGTAAAATGAGCCAAATGTGTTTTGTAACTAGAGAACAGCTTTATAAAAATATAACTTTAATATTATTGACATTTTGTGTCAACACTGGCCAATACATCATCTTATTACACCAATGTATAGACCAAAATAGGATATCGGCAGAACAGATATCTTAGAACCGATATCAGATCCATCCAATGTTTCTATAGCGGCGCCAATATCTGGTCGATATCTAATCGTATCGGTGCATCCCTAATTAAACAATTGGCATGATGGAAAGAAATACTTCATTTATTTCTTCCTGATCAAATATTTTTTTCTAATGTCTTCTTATTTCATTTAATTGATTAATATGAGGCAATTGTTTAGTTATGTAAAATATATTCATTGAAATTCATAACCAAATGTCTTCTTACATACTATAATAGCACATGTACATGGGTCTATAAGAGCAAGCTCAATGCACAGAGTTGACAAATGTTTTTCACTGTGATTTGATTTGTACACCCACAACATACATTTCCCTAAATTTAATCAGTTTCTGTATTTATTTATTATTTAGCAAAAATATAAGTATATAAGTCCAACAATTCACCCCTGATCCAACCCCAAACCATTTCATCACCTGTGGGCTTTAATGGGGCATTTAGAGGCATTTTATTAACATCATTTCCATCAAATATTTAAGCTCTCCACTTAAAAGCCCTTCCCTTCGTCTGATTAGCACACATGCTGTTTCTGAGGCCATACATCTATCTCCAACATCACCACTGCACTGCCAGAAAATATGTGTCATAAATACTTAATACAGTCGAGTGGATATGAATGAGGGAGAGATGGGAGAGTCCTGTTCACACGAGAGCAATGCTTAAATCCATACAGCAAAGATCTGAGACAACTGCTATGTGCAGACTGTTAAGTACCATCAAACTGAACTAAATACATTACAAAGCGTTGGAAATATAAGTAAGAACGCAAATAATATTACAGACTGTAGGGAATCTGTGTAATGAAAGTGTATTGTGAATTCAATTAAAAGAAGGGTGCATTTTCTTCTGAAAATTTTCTGAATATTGTGTGAATATGTGTTTTAGACCTATTAGCTATAAGGAAAACAATTTATAATAGCCAAATGCATTTAAATATCTACATATCTAAATAAAATACAAATTAAACTGCTATTTTTACCTCTTATCTTCTTATGACTCCTCCTCCTCCTCCTCCTCCTACTACTACTGCTACTGCTACTGCTACTACTACTACTGCTGCTACTACTACTACTATTATTGCACAAATATTATTATTGACACTATTACAATGCTACCACCAGATGCCTTATTTGGACCATAACCTGGTTTAAACCCCAATAACATAGTATAGTATGTACTTTTTAAATAATATAACCTATGATGATAAATTGCAAATGACAGCAACACCAAAAATAGCTAGCACACAAATCCAGTATCTTGGCCCAGTGTCAGCGAGGTGCCCTGGGACCCCTGACTCAGAGTGGCACATGTCATGTGACCCTCAGTGCCATGGAAACGAGGAAGAGGAGGATGACATCACCACCCTGAGTTCATTATGACCGATGTGAATAAGAGATGTAGTCTTTAACAGAGATCTTATACTGATCAGCCTGGGAAAATAATGTGTTATTAAAGAGAGGGTATTATGGGTAATATATTTTGTTTAGCCTGAAACATGCCTGAAGAGGTTTGAGATGTCATCCATGCATGCATCAGTAATTTAGTGATCTCTCTCATCCTATTTGAACCTTCCTTACGGTTAGCTGTAAGATTCTGTCCAATGCCCAGCCCACAAGCCTACATGCTCCTATACCACAATTCTCCCTAAATATACAAAAGCAGAATACAAAACTGTACACAACAACTTAACAAATCTAATGTGATGTGCAGTAGTTTCATTAGTGGGATGCATGCTGATTGTGTTGTAATAGCGCTCTTTAATTTAGTATCTTAAAAACAATAAAAGGTAACATAGTGATATGCATATGTTATGTGTTAATACCCCATAGAGATGAAATATAAAAGTAAAATACCCCCTCTCTAAATGACTTTTATTTTTATGTCTCAGTCAAAAATAGTTTCCATATTTATTTCATCCCAAAATAACCCTGACCCAAAACTATTTAAATGATTTTTATTGATTTTTCGGAACTGGTAGCAGCTATCTAAGTAATGAACACTACATCCTGCTTCCTGTAGCCTGACCTTTACCAAATTTGGGCATTACTTCGTGCTCCATAAACTTTGATGGACCCTCAGCCTTATTACATTTTCATGGGGATTCCACCGTCTACTGTATCGCTATAAACGCTTCTACGTTTGGGTACAATTTGGTGAAAAGAATGCATTTTAAACACTCATTAGCTTGTCTCTTCCTATCTATCCACAGCTACAGCTTCACCGAGGGACCTCTCTCTCTCCCCCCCACATCTCATTTTCTTCTTCTGCTACTGTCATAACCCATCTTTGGTATTAAAAATTAAAACGTTGTCTGCCTCTTTTGCCTCTCATTATAAAAAGACCATCTACATTCGTAAAACAGATTTCCTCTTCTGCTTCCTCCTCTTCCTCCTCTTCCTCTCATAGCTGTATCTTTATTAATCTGACAGTTTTACTCCCCTGACTCAACACTTTCCCAGCTCAATATTGCCTCACCCCGGAGCCAAAAACACACGTATGTGCTTTGAATTCTAAAAATCGAGACCCTTTAGAAATGAACAGAAAAGGCAGAAATGGCAAGTCACTTATAGCTGTTTGAAGTGGGGGGTTTTGCAATGACTACAAATAAGAGGATAAAGTCTTGGGTCATTATTTGATGAGTTACTTCAAATATTATTTTCTTTAAGTGGAAGTGATATTCAAAAAATGCCAATTAGGTCATAGTATACCAACTTTATTCTGTTCTTTTCTATTGCAAGTATACCTGAATTTGTCATTCTGAAAGAAACTGTTCTAATGTTGTGCACTCTTCCAAAAATTCATGCATGTGAATATTAACAACGTGACAAAGGTTTTGTGAGAAATGGATTTAAATACATACTTTCTCCTTTAGCAGTTTACAAATTAGGTAATGCAATTTTAAAGGGCCTATTATGCTATTTTCTCATTTATGTTATAATGTTGTTTCCTCATCAAAAACATACCTGGAGTTTTGCTTGATTCACACATGTTTAACACACAAACCTGCATATTTAAGCTGAGTTCTCCTCTCAAACAGAAACTGCGTGTTTAAACTCTATACACCTTCATTAGAATCATCTAGATCATTTCAGCCTTGGAACTGCCAATCTACAGAACAAAAGTTAAAAGGTAGCTGTAAACTTGGTAACGACCACTTCATGAAATCACAAGGTGGAACAGAGCATTCTGAGCTTTGGAGGTGTAGACAGACTAATAATGCAGGATTACTCAAACATGTGTGAATGAAACAAAACACAACTCCAGGTATGTTTTTGATGAGGTAACAGCATTATAACATGGGTACAAGCTCACAAGAGTCAATTTTGCATAATATGAATATGGTTGTGCATGAGTATTGTTACTGCAAGTGTCATAAAGTATGACAACTATAACTGGTATAACTGATATTTTCCAATACTCAAAACTACTTTTCTCCTGTTGTTTATAGAATTTTTATTATTAGTCAATATTATAACCTTGGTCACTATTACTATTCCTGCTACAATTTCTGGATTTCTTTTACAACTGAAAAAATAAAACATATATATAAAACTGCAATTTCTCATAGCTACTGAATCCACTGTAAATAAGGTCGACTCTCTTTAGTAGCCTTCTAGAGCAGTCACACATACACACACACACAACCTTAAGTTAATTCACCTCAGCAGCATGTTGAGAGTGAAAGTGATTTGTCACATTGCGTTAGTTAAAATCTTGTGTTGTGGTGTTGCATAAGATCCGACTGCACTCCCGGAGAATATAAATATTACATCTGAACAACAACAAGAAAAACTTGGACACGAGGGCACAAATGAGAGCGTCTATTCACAAAGAATTATTCAGCACAATAATTTGGCATCACAAAAATAAATACACAGCGGTAATTTACACTGCAAAATCTAGCCACGTTCAAATTCCTTGAATAAGAAAGTTTTACCATGATTTGATTCAGCTTCACTTGACAAGTAAAATTATCTACCAATGGAACAAGACTTTTTGTACTTAAATATGAAAATACATCTTGCTACAATGGGTGGGTGGAGAGTCCCTGCCTCAAGTGGAGGAGTTCAAGTATCTCAGGGTCTTGTTCACGAGTGAGGGGAGGATGGAGCGTGAGATTGACAGGTGGATCGGTGCAGCGTCGGCAGTGATGTGGTCGCTGTATCGGACCGTTGTGGTGAAGAGGGAGCTGAGCCGAAAGGCAAAGCTCTCGATTTACCATCAATCTACGTTCCTTCCCTCACCTATGGTCATGAGCTCTGGGTAATGACCGAAAGGACAAGATCGTGGATACAAGCGGCCGAAATGAGTTTCCTCCGCAGAGTGGCTGGGTGCTCCCTTAGAGATAGGGTGAGGAGCTCAGTCACACGGGAGGAGCTTGAAGTAGAGCCGCTGCTCCTCCACATCGAGAGGAGTGAGCTGAGGTGGCTCGGGCATCTGTTCCGGATGCCTCCTGGACGCTTCCCTCAGGGTGTTCAGGGCATGTCCCACTGGGAGGAGGCCCTGGGGAAGACCCAGGACACACTGGAGGGACTATGTCTCTCGGCTGGCCTGGGAACGCCTTGGGGTCCCCCTGGAGGAGCTGGAGGAAGTGTCCGGGGTGAAGGAAGTCTGGGAGTCCCTGCTTAGACTGCTGCCCCCGCCACCCGGCCTCGGATAAGCAGAAGAAAATGGATGGATGGATCTTGCTACAATTACCGTATTTTCCGGACTATTGAGCGCACCTGAATATAAGCCGCATCAACTAAATTTTCAAAGAATTTTATTTTTGTACATATATAGGCCGCACCTGTCTATAAGCCGCAGGTGTCCACGTCTTCAAGAAGTTTTCAAGTTCCGAGCATCTGCTTGTATTGCCTCTAAAGCTTTTGTCGTCTTTTTGCATTGAGTCAGTTCGTCACGCGCGAGAGTCGCTCTGGCGCTCTACTGCGCATGTCTCGAGCAGAAAGAGCCGCTGTCCTGTCTGGGATCATGTCAGTGTCTTGTAGGATTTCAACAGGATTTCAGGCTCTCCCGGGGGTCGGGGTTAGTTGTATCGATCATGTATGAGTGGATGTCCAGCTACTGAAGTTTGAGACGTTTCGTCTCGTCATTTACGCCTCACCTGCATTTAACACATACGGGTCATTAAGACGTATCCCACTCACTAATGTTCATTTAGCAGCAGAACTTATTTTATCACGCAGCGATAAACTGTTTTAGTGCTGACAACAGCGCTAGCGAGTGTTCTAACTAACCCTAACCCATGTTCACCGCACAGACAGCGGCGCTTTCTGCACTCAAGCTGCGCGCGCATCCGCTGTGTTCATAGACGAATAATCCGTCCATATATGAGCCGCATCGGTGTATAAGCCGCAGGGTTCAAAGTGTGAGAAAAAAGTAGCGGCTTATAGTCCGGAAAATACGGTAAATTAAAAAAAACAACAACTTTGCACTTAAAATAAATGGTCAGTGGTCAATGGTCCCATTTTTATGTTTTATATGTTTCTGTCGAGAGCAATATTCAAACCGCCAACCTTCAGTTCAGTGGACATACTCTACCAAATTAGGTACTGTCGTCCATATATAAAGTAAATAAGAAACAAAATCGAATGTTGCTTGAATTACGAAATACACACTTATTCCATTGGTAGATCATTTCACTTGTCAATTTGAATCTACTCAAATAAAGTGAAATGTTCTTAATTGAAGTCCTAATTTAAGACCTATTTTTTCTCTGCAAATAATTCTCTATTATAAAGTACACCAACAATTGACAGTGTAGGCCAAATCACTGAATCAAGCTGTATATGTTCTTTTACTTATGGCAGGTTAAGTATAATAAGAGTTTTGAAGATTTTTCTGAAACTATTTTCTATGTGTAAGAAGGAATTACTTTAGAATTTAACACGTCACATTATCAGAGGTCTTGTAAAATGATAAAGAGAAATATACAATAATTCTGACTTAAAACTAAAAATATCACAATTACACAAAGGCACGTTTAAAAAAAAGGAATATCAAAATGTGTTGTGAACACTATCTGTGAGTACACCAGAGCAAAATCTAAAATTACAGTTTAATTTAAGTTTTGGTGAAACTGAAATTTTGAACAAAAAGTACTCGCATTGAGACAAAATTGGATCCAAACTTTGCAAATAAAACTTTTTAAAAATATCTTTCTCAGTACCAAATTTGTTCTACGTGACAGGTGATAAAAAGTAAACAACGCTTCATGAAAAATTTGAGCAAAAGCATGAATTTTATGAAACTAAACTGTAAAATTTTGAGATTGGTCTGTCTTCTTATTAAGCTCCTGACTCAGAATGTGATTTGGAGATGATATAGTGCATGGATAGACCCAGTGGTGTGTTTAATGTCAGAGGATGAGGAGTTACTTCATCACAAAGCACACGTCACATGTAATCCACAGGGTTAGCAGGCCACACATTTCACACAGAGCAGAGAGGGGCATGAGGAGCCACTCAAAGGTCAGACCTGCTCACAGTGTCCCAGCCACAGGAAACAAGTGTCAGGAACTGTCAATGGAAAACCCTCAACCCACGTGTGCCAAAGAGGGTAAGAACAATGTGTCTCTATAGTATATTGTGTCTCTATAGCAACCTTTTATATTTGTGTTTACATCTATGCATGTTCTGGGATTGTTTTACATGAGTGCAATCACAACAGAAACAAAACAACAACAACAAAAAATGCCCAAAAAGGAGTGGGAAGAAGAAAATGTATTTAATCCCACCCCCCTCTTCTAATTTAACATAATCTGTAAAAGCGGACTCAAAGTTACATGAGATGGAATATATCAATGTTTCACAAAGCCTTAGAAGCCTTAGAAGCAAAGGTTGCAAAAAAGAATCTTGAGTTGTAAATCAACTTCACATAAGATATTTGTTTATAGTCCTTTATTGCAGTATTACGCCCACAGGAATGTGTTGTTTTAACATATGAATCTAAAGAGAAAACATTACATATTATTTTATATGAAATGCAAAATATCATTAGAGAGGCGCTGTGTGATCTTCACTTGGATGGGGGGCACAGCAGACTTTGGGAATGGCTCCCCTGGACAATAAGTTTAAATCAACCCAGCTTTCTATATAGCTAAAGGTTCACTATGTAACTTTTCTGCTGTTTGTCTCCATGGAGATGTTATTGCTTTATGTTTCACTACTGTCACTAAACATGTACAGTAACTTGCAAAGTGTTTTAATCGCTGAAAAAAATGGTCTCTCCACAGACCTGACCTGTAACTTGGCCTGTTGGAGCCATGTGTCTACATTGTTAAATGCCAGACTGAGGAACATAGACAAAGCAATAACATCTCTATGGAGACAAGCATTTGAACAACCAGCCCTCAGATCAATGGGGAACAATCTAACCAACTGTGCTTTAGCCACCCCCAAAAAACTGTATCCACGGGTCAAAAATTAAGACAGTTGCCATAGTGATTAACACAATATTACATCTTTTGAATTTAACAAAAAGACTTCAAAATTCTGCATTTAACAGGAAACTGAAACCAATGAAAAGGATTCAATTTTATGTTGTGATTTAAGAGGGAAAAAGTAGTTGCTTCTAGAAAGCAATCCACTCACAACTACTTTGTCAAGTTAACTTCACTCCCAGCCCAGGTACATAACTTTTCTCATTTATTCTGCTTTTATTTATCGGATCCACATAATCTGCTCTACACACAGATTTATGGACTCATGTGTGGCTGGCTTGGACCACTGCCACGTTCATCATTGTTTTCCTTGACCTTATCCATTGTACAAAGCAACACGCAGGTCTAAAATCTGATAATATGGAAACATTTGTGCTGTCGATCAGGAAATTACTAGTGGCTCAGATCCAGGGATTAGCGTGGCCACTGCGAGTAGTATTATTGTTGATCTTGGATTATAAGGCGATGACCCAGTAGCCCTCGTGTTGATACAGCTTTTTGGTATTGGCCCGAGTGACTGGCTTACATGTACTGATTGTCCTGGTGCATTGTTTACTGTGCTGTGTGAGTCAGGGGGGTTTGGCTGGGCTTTAGTCACAGGTGCACACAGATGGGGCTGCATGCATGAAGTGTTAGAGTAATATGTATTCAGCAACAGGGAATGTGGTTCCCTATAGCTTAGTATGCAGGTGGTCAAAGTCTCTATGTACATATTAGGAACATGCTAATTGATAATAAAAGGTATGTATCATACTGTATGTGTGGATTTCATTGTCATTTGAACTGATCTGCTTTACACATATTCAGTAATGCAGTGGTTAGAGCACATGCCCACCAACCCAAAGGTCCTGCTGTTGTGTTTTTTGGCACAACACTTCACTCACCTTGCCAATGATTGTGGTATGTGTGAGTGAGTGGTAGTTGGTGGGGCCAATGGTGCAGTTTGGCAGCCTCTAGCCCAGGGCAGCTGTGGCATCAGAAGTATCTTACCACCACAGAATTGGGAGTGAATGAATAATGACTACGGTGTAACTGCTTTGAGACACTTTGACAAGTCTGTAAAGCTCATTACAAGGCATTATAATTATATTTTGTGAAGTTTAAAACAGAAACAGAAAAAAAATATATAAAAATACATATCGTACTTCTATCTTGCATTAATTCAAATACTGGTGTTTGCTTGAAGCTTGTTTGCAAGAGCTGCTTTTATTTATTACTTAATTGCTGTCTGTTCTGCACTTTTGTACACTTTGTCTGTTTAAATGTGTTTTATTAATAATTTGATATGATTTGATTTTATACCATTTCCACCCAACATTTAACCACCATTTTCTGTTTATCTCCAGTCTGTTACAAGGACACATGCGTCGCTCTGGGTCACTCTGCACTACGTTTATTATATTTGAAGTTTTTGGGATGAGGTCATTTCCAAATATAGTAAAACAAACCCCAGCATGTCTTCTTAGTGTTTTGTTTTTTTTTCTCCAGTTTGTCTATGGGCTGTTTATGGTAATGAGATCTCCCATACTCCCATAGGCCTGTACAGGTGGACTCTGGTACAGTAGTGAGGATTCCCTATTTGCAATGAATCGGCTGGAGCTTGTTCCCAAAGGTACTAACATATTTCTGTCAAACAACAAAGCTTTCTTATCTCATACAAATCTATGCACAAATATTACATGCATGGGGACCAGGCCCTACACACACACAAGGGAATACTTATGCTACAAGTGCAGGTTTTCACAAATGCTTTTATGAAATGTACTGTCAGCAATTAAAATCTAATTGTCAAAATTTATCAGCCAGATCCTACATATTAAAGGTATTTTTAGTCTTATAGCTCACGGTTCATAAACTACATAATATTCCCACACAGGTAGAGAACCATATGGGAGGAAGTTTCAGGCGTAGATAAAGCATACAATTAAAGGGCCCATATTACGCTGTTTTCTGATGTTATAATGTTGTTTCCTCATCACAAACATATCTGGAGTTGTGTTTTGTTTCATTCATATATGTTTACCACACAAATTTAAGGCCGCTACACACTACAGGATTTTTTAGTTTTAAATGATTTTTAAACATGCAACAAAAAGGGCACACCACAGACACAAAGAGAATCTTATGAGATTTTAAATCTATGATCGCAAAGACTGCAGTGGGATATGACTGCAGAGCACAGGCTTTAAAGTTGTGAGCGCGATTTCGTCAGCTGTTTCCTGTCTACAGTAAAACCACTCGCTTTGAGACTCTTAAGTGTTCAAAAGATCAGAGCACTGCACTTCTAGTTTAGATACAGTACAAGTCAAAACTGTGTTATTATTATTTGTGAAATGTGGTTTTAGATACGTGATTTTAATGCACAGAAGGCTGTCGATAAAGTACACAGGAAGTAGAGTCACTATCGCTAATCTGCAGCTTCACCCCGAGCCGTGCGCTCTGTGGATATAAACAGACACACGTGAGGAGCTACTCTCACCTTTTTACTTTTAAAGAACACTTCAAACTCGATTAATAGCGATGTTTTGTGGACTGGGTGTCATTATTTGCGGAGGACAAATTCTGTGGACAATACGGATGAGATGCTGCAGTGTAACTTTACAATTTTATGAAAGGTGAGTCGCCTTATTATTTTCGCTATATCCCGAGTTTGTATCTTGCGTCTCTGTGTCCGTCACTCCTCTGCTCCTCACGCTCTGTTTTATCGGCTTTTACCGTAGCGCTGCTGATGTTTGGTGGTTTTGATCTGACAGAGGAGCTCAGAGTCACACTGACACCACACACATGAGGAGCGCAGCAGCTTCAAAATTGCATACAAAGTCACAAAGTCAGGTCACGCCTCCCCGTACTTAGGGAGAAGCAAATTGAGGCCAAAATCAGGCAAATTCTCCTGTATTGTGTGTTTGTGTTTGTCTGTTTTGAGATGTAGACAGACTAATAATAAAGGATTGCTCAAACAAAACAACACACAACTCCAGGTATGTTTTTGATGAGGTAACAACATGCAACATGGCTTAAAGCTTAAAGAATCAATTCTGAGTAATGTAGTGTTTTTGTATGTATAATTTTTAAGGTGCTATAAAAGGCAGTTGTGAAATCATAACAAGGATTCTAGCCAATATTAGAAGCATTCGCACACATTTGGCACACTCTATGCACCAGGTAAGCCATCTACAAACATATGACATTATATATGCATGGTCGCCGTTTATACATACAGATACAAATTAAATGTAATTTACTAAGCAGACAAGAAATACAATGGCAGATCATTTGTTTTTTGTTTTTCAAAGTTGAAGAAGTTTAGTTAGATGTATGTAATTTAGTTAGTATAATTCAGTGTTTGCATAAAATATATTTGGTTCTTCGAATGCAGAATACTGACTTTACCATGCACTGCAAGATAGGGTCAATGGTCACATTTCTATATAGCGCTTTTCCACCTTCAAAGCACTACTTACCCATTCACACACCAGTGTACGCAGACTCTGCGGGCAAGGGGGGTTAAGTGTCTTGCCCAAGTGTCTTGCCCAATGACATGTAGGAGCTGGAACTGCACTGCCAACCTGTGGGTCAGTGGATCTGAATGCTCATCTAATGATGTTTTCGAACCACCAACCTTCACGTCAGCGGACAAACACTCTAAGCTACTGTCACCCTATCAATGATTCAGTGAAGTTCCATAATCATGAGTAAATATCTCCACTGTAAGATCAATAAAATTATGTCTTATCTTGTGTATGTTTATTTTGAAAACAAAAGTTTCCTCTCATTTATTTCTGTCAAAGGCTGAAGAGGCTCAGTATGTTACAAATTTGAATAATATGGCTTTTTCTCTTAAAGACAATGCATATAAAGCTGGTGCTGGAGGTGCCATCTACAGTCAGTCAGATTTGAGTAATGGTCGTGGGAAGAGTAAAATATATAATGAGACAAGGAAACGACCCAGAGAAGGTGAAATGCAAATTAGTGAGTGAACCATCATTCATCAAAATCAGAGCACAGCTGATCATGTGAAGCAGCTAACATTAGCATAGTCTCACTTCATACTCATAATGCACAGGCTATTACTGTTTAGTTTACTCAGCACTTTAAGTATCAACAGAGCAGGATATAGCAGAGATATTTACCTGCAGTAATATGATTGAGTATCCTAGTACCCAAATTATGAGCACGTCAGTTAAAGGTCAATGTTGCTGTTGTTGTTTCCTCCCCTAAAATGTGCCTGGAGTTATAATTTGTTTCATTCACACATGTTTGCGTAAGCCTTTATTATTACCCCGTCTGAATCTCCAAAGCTCAAAATCCTCTGTTCCACCTTGTGATGTCATGAAGTGGTAGTTTTCATAGTTAACAGGTACCTTTTAACTTAAGTTCAGTACAGATTAGCAAATACAGGGCTGAATTGTTCTACCGAAGGTGTATGGGGTTTAAAAACACAGAACACTTCCTGCGTTTTCTGTTTGAGAGAAGAACAAAATATGCAGGGTTTGTGTGAATGAAACAAAACACAAACTTCAGGTATGTTTTTGATGAGGAAACAACATTATAACATAGATCAAAAATAGTATAATATGGACCCTTTAACAAAGATGAAAATAATTTAAATGCATACATTAAACTCAACATTTACAGTTGTATTAGTAGGCTACTAGTATCTAGTATTTATTGTACTACTAGTAGAATTAGTAGTAAGTTAAGATTTATGTTTCTCATATAAATATATATTTAAAATTTTACAGTTAGATCAAGTGCTTTCATAACGTCTAATCTAAATCTTTTTGTATGTACTTTCTAATTCAATTATTGTATTTTGTTTTTGTTATTATAAATAGCAAAAAAAAAAAAAAAAAAAAAAAGTGGAAAGAAAAGCTGACAAGCAAATATGTATTCCCTAAATCCAAAATGGCTGACATTTGACAGATTGTGCATGTTCTGTACCTGAAATCCTTTATCTCAATAAGAGCGATTAACTTCAAGTGGCTAACCGCATGGCAAACATACCAGCATCTGTGTCCACAGTGTTTCCCATCCACACATTTATATAATACACGTAGGTAAATCAGACTAGCTAAGTAATTAGGGCACATGGTGTAAGCAATTTTCCAGTGAGGTATGTCAGATATAAACAGTATACTATGCAGTACTCGCCGTTTAGTTTGTGATGACTGCGCAGATGTGGCGTTCAGCTTGTGTAGCAAACATCAAACCAGAGCTCAGCAGCCACTCGACCCGGGCACTTTCCAACACGCTGACGTTAATCTGCGCTGTTTATGGGACCGGCCCGAGGAAGAGGAGGAAGAGGAGGAAGAGGGAGAGGAGGACAGAGAGAAAGAGAGGGAGATCCCAACACACAGCGTAGATGAGATTTAAGGGCTCTGCACTGATCAGGACTGCTCCGAAAATGAGAAAAAAACAAAGTAACATGAGAAAAACAAAAAGAGCTTGAGAAACAGAGAAAGAAGCTCTGCAGATGTAATTCTGCACTCAGACATATAAAGTTATAAAATAGCTTTAAAGGGCCCATAATTCCTCTATTTTCTGATCTATGTTATAATGTTGTTTCCTCATCACAAACATGGAGTTGTGTTTTGTTTCATTCACACATGTTTAATGCACAAAACCTGCATATTTAGGCTGACTTCTCCTGAATGAAAACACTTTGTGATGTCATGAGGTAGGAGTCCTAAAGAAGATATATAGACCTCCACCAGAAAAGTCCAATAGTGCATCTTTAAACAACACAAACATTATCTGTTCAGTCATCTTTTTGTTTCTTTTGCTACCGTCTATACCATATTTTAGCCAGTCCCTGTAACTTTGGGTCTTATAAGTACAACATGGACAATGGCTTTGTAAAAGGTCAACCATTCAATCAATTAAAGGGATTTTTCATAACAGAAATCACTAAACGCGGTTAATCAGATCATTGAGTATAATGAGGTGTGATACATTTTATTTTCAACTCCCGTCAAAAGCCAGTGTATTCCCTCCCGTTCCTGACATCCTTCCTCTGGGCACATTCAGAGCTATACTTCTCTACTTGTGAATCAATAAGTTTGCTAAGTATTGACATATGTGTGGGTTTTCTCCATCAGTCAAACATTATTTAAAAACAGTTTATAAACTTTGATAAAACTGTTTCCAATTTTGGAGATGGGGGATCTTGTTTTTAGCTGAGCTTGGAGACCAGCAAAACGGACAAGTAAAAATAACATGGCTTTTTACTATGGCTCGGTGGCCTAAGGAAAAGTAAATGTGATGTTTAGATTATTTGTAAGATAGAGAAACAAGATCATGCTTAAATACAAGGTTGAAACTGATGCAAATACCTGTATTGGATATTTGACATGGAAGAAGTATGTAACCTCATTCAGTTTTTTCATTTTAATTATAGGATTAACGTTAAAGGACTTTTTGAGACTGATAACATATAATGGGGGCAGATATATATAAAAATCCTGATCTAATATTGCAATTAATGGTTTGGAAATGCTCAAAATTAGAATATGAAGAGTAAAAACAATATTTTTTAAATGCTGCAAAAATAATTAATAAAAATAAACTCAAAAGTGATTTCAGACAGTGATGTCTGTGTTTAATTTTACTAGAGATCGGCCAATATGAGTTGTTTTTTTTTTCATGACCGATGCCGATACCAAGCCCTGCCAATATTTTGGGGCAGATATGTGGTACTGATTTAGATGATTTTCCCAAAATTATGTAATTTAAATTGACTACAAACTCCCCCCAAGCCATTTTTTTTTTACCACAAGTCTTTAAGAGAGCTGTGTAGTCACGTTTTATGCAGGTATCGCTTCATATTAAAGTCCAAATATCATCCCAACATATTGGTCAACCGATATATCAGTCTATCTCTTTCTTTCTATCTAATTCACTTTAGAGCAATACTTGTACTAGACTTTAGCCAATCACATGTAGAAGTGACTGCAATAAATGTACACGAAGTTGCTAATTTTGAATATTGGGGTTAACCCTTGCCCCTGCCCATTTTTCTTTCTGCCATGGCTGCAGTATGCCATCGTTGACTGCTCCAGAACATATGAGAAAACCGAGTGAACACTGAACACTGAAGAGATGCCAAGAGGAAGTGCAAATTGTTGGAGCAGACAATTAGAAATGTGTATAATAAGCTTGGCATTGGAAGACAATACACAGCGATGTATTTAGCCACAAAAGGGGAATTAACCAAGAAAAAACAATGGACTCCGGCTAAGAAAGAGCTGGAGATGTTTTTCCTTGTTCCTTTATTTCCCCCCTAGTGTCACCCTGATTATATAAGTGCCACGTGCTAAAAATAAAGCCTGCAGAACAAACTGTGAATGTGTGCGTATCTCACTAGCACCACGCATGCCTGCACTCCCATATGAACAATAAAAGTATATATGCACTACAACACAACATGTATCCAAGGGTAGTCACGCAGCATACATGGGGCACATATACGGAAATATGACCATGCCACAGTGAGAGCCCTTCATGGCAGAGGGAGCAGGCAAAAGGCGTATTTTCTGTCCTCCAGTTGCCATGGAGACACCTCGGATGGAGAGAAGAAGGAGAAGAAGAAGAAGAAATGGTGAATTGATGGTGAAATGGTGAAATTCCTGAAGGTAGTGCCACCACCAGCCTGCATTACATCAGTGTCTGCCTGTCCGAGCACTCGTCCGTCACTGCCACAGCCCTCCCCAAGCAGCCATCTCTCATTCGGATCACTCACTTTGGAGTCTGTGCTTAATCTTTAAAAGCCAGAGCTGTCAAAGATGTTAACCCTATTTTGACACGATTTCTTGGTACACTGAATATATGGAGTGTCCAAACTTTGGGTTGCTCAATTAAAGGTCCTATATTACGCAAAATTGTCTCTTATGAGCTTTAAGACATGTTAGAATGTTGTTACCTCATCAAAAACATACCCAGAGTTGTGTTTTTTTCAATTCACATGTTTGAGTAATCTTGCATTATTAGTCTGTCTTCATCTCCAAATCTCAAAATGCTCTGTTCCACCTTGTGAAATAGTGGTAATTTTCAAGTACACACTTTTCACCCTTTTTTAGCAGAGAGAGGGAATTGCAGGGCTGAAATTATCCAAATGATTCTATGTGTAGGTGTATAGAATTTAAAAACACATTGGGGCACTTCCTGTATTACCACATGACTTCACAAGGTGGAACAGAGTCTGAGGGAATAAATATAAAGCGTTTGTGTTAAACATGTGTGAATGAAACAGAACACAACTCCAGGTATTAAATTAAAATTGCAATTTGCACATCTCAACAACGTTTGGTTTGCAATGTAACCACCTGTAATTTAAACAAATGCAATATAAGTTTAATGCCATACTGTAGATCCTTTCAGGGAAAGCAATATTATCAGAAAAGTTACATAGATCAATTTTAACATTACTGAGCATTTTGAAAAAACATGCATAGCATAAATATTTTAGGTAATAATACATAGAAAATTCTCTATGTGGTTTATGAGTCTTATTCTGTATTTCGGACCTCAGACATGTTCTGAATGTGTCTGTAAAATGTGCTCTGCTAAATACTTGTCAGGTAGATCTCAATTAGGCCTTGTTCCAAAATAGATTTCATAATAATTTTGAAACCAGATACAATGTGTATATTCATTCACAGGTCAATGAGAGAAAGTGTGTTAAAGGATGTCTCTATACAGTCTTTCAGGATTGAGATAACTCCAGGTTGTTGGCATGGGCTCCACCAACAAGCACTAAGCCAAAGACATAGATTTATATGGAGTAACAGGTGCAGTGCTTCTATGAATTCATTTCACAGCTCCACTACCATCCACCATGCAGTATAGGCACCATGCTTTCACACTATCACACACACAACATTATTTATCGAGGGAGGACACTGGAGAAGACAGTGATAAAAATATCACTGCATATAGTATACTATATATATAATACATAGTTTTATTGCTTGTCTTGAACAAATATAGACCCCAATATATTATTTTACATTTCCAATCCACCAGTCACTACTGTAATAACATGATTGCAAGCTTCGCAGATAGTTGGTGGTCAGACAGACCCCTCCACCTGAAAAGTTACATAGTGCCCTTAAAGTTAATGGATGTGTCCCATTTAAAATATACTTTATCTATAACAAACCAACACATGACTGCAGTGTCCATTGAGAATATATTACCGTACTTTGCATAATGAGTAGTTTTAGTTCACAAACAGTAAAGTTTATTGCTAATGGAGGATAAACAGAGACAGAGACATACGTCTAAGGCTCTAACTTGGCTTCCCTTAATATTGATAGCATTCACCCGGAGTCATTATGTATGCTCCCAACGCCTGGTCCAAAGAAGTGACCAGATGATCAATAGGGCTTGGATGGCCTCACTGTCTAAATGATCAGATCAAATGTGACTGGGAGCGCTGGGAGTTTGGCGATGAGCTCCAGATAAATTACATCAGAAATTAGTCACGTCAAACGCAATTTCCCCTTCACATAGGCACATTAAGAGCCATGAAATTCACTATGACATCTGCAAACATGGAGGCAAAAGTTTATATAACTGCCACCACAAAACAATACAATTTAGACAGGCATTCAAAGGGGCACTTCAGTTCAGCCTGAGCTATTTAGGGGCCATAAGATATGTGTTGTTTAAATACATATTAAAGGGCCCATATTACACTATTTTCTGATCTGTTATTTCCTCATCACAAACATACCTGGAGTTGTGTTTTGTTTCATTCACACGTTTACCACAAAAATCCTGAATATTTAGGCTGAGTTCTTCTCTCAAACAGAAAATGACCTGTGCCACCTTGTGATGTCATGTGGTAATACAGGAAGTGCTCCACTGTGTTTTTAAACTCCATACTGGAATAATTTGGATGCTTTCAGCCCTGGAATTGCCCATCTCTACTCAACTAAAGGTGAAACCACTACATGACATCACAAGATGGAAGGAGCATTTTGAGCTTTGAAGATGTAAACAGACTAATAATAAAGGGTTACTCATACATGTGTGAATGAAACAAAATGCAACTCCAGGTATGTTTTTGAGGAGGCAACAGCATAATAACATGCTAAAAGCTCAGAAGAGTCCATTTTGTGTAATATAGGACCTTAAAGAGGGGTATTATACAAAATAGACTTTTTGGAAGTTTCTACCATGTTATAACAAAACCATCAAAAACATGCCTGAAGAGGTTGTATATGTCATCTTTGCATGTTTGAGTAATCTAGCAATCTCTCCTGGGCCCTATTCAAACCCTTCTCACGATTTGCAGTACGATTCTTTATAAAGGCAAAAGGAGAAGTTGAATTTATCAACTGGACAAAAGTTTATTTGGTTCTTTGTAAACACATTTTAATATCTTGTTTTTGGCATCTAAATTTGTTACGTGTTAGCAATTAATACCCCATACTTAAGAGACATCAGTTCTCTGTTAAAAGGAAGTACAGGACACACACAAATACAGCGAAAAGTTCTACAGTTCTACAAAATTCTGCAATACTGGTTGGCTTAACATGTTTATTTTTGCTTACACATATTGCTTGCCATTTGTCAAACTAATCTACTGTAATACTTTTCTTGTATTTATTTATTTATTTATTTATTCATTTGTTTTTGCAGTATTTTAGAGTTATTACCACTGCTCATTCAACTGTATTGTGAACTACTTATGTTACGGCTATAGGAAGCCCTCTCCAGTCTCTCAAGGCGTCTTCCTTCTTTACAGAGCCCTGTGGTTCAAATGTACAGAGTATCATGAGAGATGATGAGTCCACATTTGGACAAGGGGGTGTCTCAGAAACTCTATAGCCCCGAGTCTGCACCCAGCCACACTCAGAAATGTGCTGACCTCACAGGGCCTGTATGTTGTTTACTACAGTGGGTGGTTCATTCGCACTAATAAAAATGCCCATAATGCAATGTTCATCCACTTAAAAGAGCCCTATTTAGAGATGTTATTGTGTTCCACAGTATGGCATTAAACCTGACATCTGTGTCAATGGAGACAACTGGTTGACAGCACCAGTTGAAGGTGTACTGCAACTTTTCTGGTGGAGGGTCAGCTACCTACTTGTAAATGGTAAATGGTCACATTTTTATATACCGTTTTTCCACCTTCAAGGCACTCAAAGTGCTTTACAACAAGGAACCACTCACCCATTCACACACACAGACACTGGGGGCAAGGGGGGTTATGTGTCTTGCCCAAGGACACAACGACAGCATATGGGAGCTGGAATCACACCAGCCAAGCTGCGGGTCAGTGGATCTGATCATTCAACCAATGATGTTTACGTCAAGAGTGGGATTCGAACCGCCAATCTCTGAATCGGTAGATGAGTTTATTGCTTTTCCTGGAATGTTCTACACTATTACATTAAACATATACAGCTAGCACTTATTCATTACTGCTGGGCAGTGCAGCTTTAAAGGTCAGATCTGTGGAGAGGTGACCCCACTCACAGTAGGAATCCAGGTTTTTCAAAATTCAAGTTCTCTAAATTGCTTCAACAGTTATTTTTGCAGTTATTTTCCCAAATTTGCACTTTTGCCAAATCAAATTAACTTTCTTTTTTTGTATCACACTAAACAGGAGGAGCAGATTGTCATGTATAAAACTGGCTGGTATATCTCACTGGGTTCCTCATAGACACCCATATGCTTTACTACCACTCCTAAAATGGACTCTGTAAAATGTCACGCAGTAATGACCACACATACAAGTTATCCTTTTAAATAGTAACAGTAAAGCTAAGTTTTGCTAACTGGTTTCACTTATGCAGGTTACTCTAAAAGGTGAGCTAGACTATATTATGAGCAAGAAATTACGAGTATTTTGTCCTCTGTATTTGACTGTTACTGCCATGTTTTCGTAGTAAATTATGAGCAGGTTCAAAATCCTTCTCCAAATATTGAGATATGGGTTCTATAGTCTTACTTTACAGTGAGATTAAAGCCACATCATGTAATATTTAAACAACAAACTAGAATGAAAGAAAGGCATTTACTTCCTTACAAGTGTTTTTATTGCAAACATGCAGCTTTGCTGTACTTGCCACTCCTTTATCTTACCAGTGAAGAGTCCATCACCTTCTTGTCTCCATGCAGATGTTCTTATGTGATGCTGTTATTACTTAGATTTATCTAGATGATTAGTCCATTATGCATGTTTTGGGTTGTTGTAAATTGAACCATTGACCTTGAGGAAACCTGGGAGTAATTTTGTTATATTTGCAGTATAAATATTGCAGTTTCCTATAGGCTACACAATGATAACAGCAATGTAATATTTGGTATGCAAAACCCACCTATACTTCATCTCCCCTCCCCTAAGATGGCTTTCAGTCAAAAAAGGAGCAAACCAGGGAGACTTCATTTTCTATGCATGTCCAAAATGGAAGTGCTCCAACTTAGTGATTATTTTGTGTTCAGGTTTTTATAGTTTTATAGTTTTTATAGTATAATTTCATCCAAAAACTGAACTCTGTCAAAAGTAATGAGATGTTTATGAGGTGGTACAATGGAATAGCCATAAAAAAGTGAATGACGCTCATAAAACAGTTGTGACAAGGACAGTTTTCATCATGAGATTTGAGTCGTGTGCTTATTGTTCATCTACAGCTAATAGACTGCATATTAAATAGTTATTCTGACAAACATTTGAGGAGTCAGAAATGGTTTATTGGTATTTTTACAGCTCAAATTTACTGAATATAAAACCAAAAATCCATCCATTTTCTTCCACTTATCTGGGGTCGGGTCATGGGGGCAACAGCCTAAGCAGGGACTACCAGACTTCCTTCACTCCGGACACTTCCTCCAACTCCTTCGGGGGACCCCAAGGTGTTCCCAGGCCAGCCGAGAGACACAGTCCCTCCAGCGTGTCCTGGGTCTTCCCTGGGGCTTTCTCCAGATGGGACATGCCCGGAACACCTCCCGAGGGAGGCGTCCAGGAGGCATCTCTTCACCACAATGGTCGGATACAGCGACCACATCACTGCCATCCTCCTCTCACTCTGAGATACTTGAACTCCTTCACTTGAGGCAAGGACTCTCCACTCACCCAGAGAGGGCAAGCCACCTTTTTCCAGTCAAGAACCATGGCCTCGGATTTGGAGGAGCTGATCCTCATCCAAGCCGTTTCACACTCGGCTGCAAACCGCCCCAGTGCACGTTGGAGGTCCTGGTCCGATGAAGCCATCAGGACAACATCATCCGCAAACAGCAGAGATGAGATCCTGTGGTCCACAAACTGGACCCCCTCCAGCCCCTGACTGGGCCTAGAAATTCTGTCCATATATACAATGAACAGAACCGATGGAGTCCAACATGCACCGGAAACAGGTCCGACTGACTACCGGCAATGTGAACACAGCTCCTGCTCCGGTCATACAGGGATCGGACAGCTCTTAGCAAACAGCCCTGGACCCCACACTCCCAGAGCACTCCCCTCATGACCCCACGAGGGACACGGTCGAATGCCTTCTCCAGATCCACAAAGCACATGTGGACTGGTTGGGCAAACTCCCATGAACCCTCAGCACCCGATGGAGGGTATAGAGCTGGTCCAGTGTTCCACGGCCGGGACGAAAACCACACTGCAAAACTGTTCTGTTTAATGTTCAAATAGCGCCATGAGGAATGTTTAATGAGAACGGGCTAATTAAAAATATATTATTTTGAGATATAATATAGAACATGCGGTTTAATTAGAACAGCCTACTCATATGTACTGTAATATAATATATGTTACAATCAAATGGAGAGGAAAATCTGATCTTGAAAATGAGAACTTGGCTCCTAATAAAAACACACGCATGCAATAGTACATGTAGTCTTATTATAGTGTGAAGCTTATAAATACACTTGCAGATAAGAGTATTGGAAAGACTACTTTTACACAAATAATATTTTCTGGAATATCACTACAGTTAGTATATAAGAACACATCTAATACTGCATTTTTGTCGAACTTTCTTATTTACTTTTAGAACTAATCATCAGTTACCCATTACTTGTGCCCCAAACTTAAATTTAAAGATGCACTGTGTAACTTCTTGTGTTTCGAAACCAGTACTTTAAAGGGGCACTTTTCGGCTGGGAGTCCATCACCTGCATGTTACTATTGATATGTCATTGCTCTACTTAGAATGTTCCACAATATGACATTAAACAAATCTACTTCACATTTATCCAGTTATAGGTGGTTTTATTGCTTAAAAATACCTAGAAAACAGGCATTCTGACTGTGAGTGGGGTTGCCTTTTCACAGATCTGACCTGTAACTTGGTCTGGTTTGGTTCCCATGAGGAAAAATTACAGAAAAGTTACACAATGTACCTTTAACGATACTTGCTTTTCAAATACCGGTACCTGAATGGTCATTTTTTCTGTGATCTTTATGCAGAAACATACATTTCAGCGCCCAACCCTAATGAAGATGCTATTGCTTTGCCTAGTGACTCATATTCAAAGGTGCATTGCGTAACTTTTCTGGTGGAGGGTCCGTCAAATGCTTTTTGCCATGGAAATGTTATTGCTGGAATGTTTCACAGTATGGTATTAAACCTTTCTATCTTCATGGAGACCAAACCAGACCAAGTTACAGGTCAGATCTGAGGAGAGGCAACTCCGCTCACAGTCAGAATGCGGAACATTCCAGGCTATGCAAAACATCTCCATGAAGACAAGCAGATGACAGACGCCTCACAAGAAAAGTTACAGAGTGAACCTTTAAATTAGCTAGTTGGCATACCCAGAATATATACCGTATTTTCCGGACTATTGAGCGCACCTGAATATAAGCCGCATCAACTAAATTTTCAAAGAATTTTATTTTTGTACATATATAGGCCGCACCTGTCTATAAGCCGCAGGTGTCCACATCTTCAAGAAGTTTTCAAGTTCCGAGCATCTGCTTGTATTGCCTCTAAAAGCTTTTGTCGTCTTTTTGCATTGAGTCAGTTCGTCACGTGCGAGAGTCGCTCTGGCGCTCTACAGCGCATGTCTCGAGCAGAAAGAGCCGCTGTCCTGTCTGGGGTCATGTCAGTGTCTTGTATCATGTCAGTGTCTTGTAGGATTTCAACAGGATTTCAGGCTCTCCCGGGGGTCGGGGTTAGTTGTATCGATCATGTATGAGTGGATGTCCCGCTACTGAAGTTTGAGACGTTTCGTCTCGTCATTTACGCTTCACCTGCATTTAACACATACGGGTCATTAAGACGTATCCCACTCACTAATGTTCATTTAGCAGCAGAACTTATTTTATCACGCAGCGATAAACTGTTTTAGTGCTGACAACAGCGCTAGCGAGTGTTCTAACTAACCCTAACCCATGTTCACCGCACAGACAGCGGCGCTTTCTGCACTCAAGCTGTGCGCACATCCGCTGTGTTCATAGACGAATAATCCGTCCATATATGAGCCGCATCGGTGTATAAGGCGCAAGGTTCAAAGTGTGAGAAAAAAGTAGCGGCTTATAGTCCGGAAAATACGGTATATTCAAAGCAGAACTGCATAGTAAAGCTTTCTTGTTGCATAAACAAAACAAATGGTTTAACTTGTATTTGTAGTTCATTTAAGGATGTCACTCCAAATCCCTGACAAATGGACCTATCTATTTGGCATATTCTTGTGCCAAACTACCTGCACTAACCCAGCCCCAACCATGTCCGAGCCATCCATTAAAACCCGATTAAACTGGTCTCCTCCGCCTCCTCTGTCCCTCAGACACATCACTGCAGTGGAAGCTACATTTATCATCCAACCACCGCGTGTTTTTTGGCAAGAGCTCCACAGAGCCCTGGGAAGAGGCTGCTGCATGCCTGGCTAAGCAGCACAGAGAAGTGAGGCATCATGGGAAAAGAGCCAGTGACCTTTAACCTCACGTCATGCATGGTGGTCTACCTCCTGCTGCTGATGCTCCACACACTGGGCAGTAACTATAGTGGGAATACTGGTTTGTACAGACTTGGTGCTTAGATGGAGAATGAAGAATTAGACTAAAGAAAATGGACTCCCTTTGTCAATATGCCTAAAATTGTATTTTATGTAAGAACGGGCATCTGGTATCTGGTACAAAGCCATAGTGATAGACCATACCAGTGTTTTTATTTATTTTATTTGTTTTGTTTTTTTTCTCAATACAATACTTGATAATATTGGGGCAATTTGCAATATTGATCAATACCAATACATTTTGTGTAAAAGTAGCAAAAACAAAACAATACTTTTTGTGAGATTTAAGTATTGTATTTCTGTATGAGAATCTATCCTCTTTGATACCTTGTCAAAATACTGATGTTAACGGGCCCATAGCTACAAGAAGGCAGGCTTTTCAACATGTCCACTGCTTTTATTACAGTCTACACTTGTATCTAACCACAAACGCAAGCACTGTATTTAAGTAGTAATTTAAGTCAGACTGTACTGTATCTAAGTCTTCTCTCTGTTTGACCTTTGCATAAACTTCCTTTGGTGCTGAGGTGTGTGTGGGTGTCCTGGAGTCAGATTCTCTGTGATAAGTATCAGTTATCGTGATGATGATTGGCACCTGTCCGACTCATTACCTTTTCAAACATTTAATATCTGGCATTCATTCTGTCATTTCATGTGTCAGTGGATAGAAATAATAAACATGACAAAAATAATCTTTAGTATTACTGTATTTTTTTTTACATTACCTCATCCACTAAGCATTCACAAAGGTGTATCTGGCTTAAGATCTTACTCTAACCAACATCTCCTGGCAGCTTACCCAACTAGCAACATCCCTATGAAAAAAGTATTAGAAGTCGTTTTTCCAATACAACATTTTGAAAACTTGTGTACACCCAGCATTCGTGTAATTTATTTTTAGAACACAAACTCTTTTTAAAACCCAAATCTCCTGCGGTTTCCATTGGCACTGTAGTAAACAAGTGTTTCTTGATCATGAAACATACAAAGGTCTATTTCTGTTTTGTACGCATTCAGATCAAAGGGTGTTGGCCCGGGTTAGATCCTTCCATCTCTCCCTCTCTCTCTCTCTCTCCTCTCTCCCTCCCTCTTTCTCCCTCTCTTCCTCCTCTCTCCCTCTTTCTCGCTCTCTCTCTCACCTCCTCTCTCTTACCCTCTCTCTCTCACTCTCTCTCTCTTTCTCTCTCTTCTCTCACCATATTTTTCTTCCTGCTTCTCTCATTCTCTCTCACCTTCTCTCTCTCTCTCTCCCTCTCTCTCTCCCTTCCTCCATCCATCCCTCCCTTCCTCCCTCTCTCCATCCCTCTCTCTCTCACTCTCTCTCTCTCTCTCAGCCTCTCTCTTTCTCTCTCTTCTCTCACCATATCTCTGTCCCTGCTTCTCTCTCCCCCTTCCTCCATCCATCCCTCCCTCCCTCCTCCTATCCTTCCCCTCATCCCCCGCCTCCCATCAGCATCACACTTGACTATAGTGATTTAGAACTGCCTCGTCCAAAGCTCGATCTGTTCTGGAAATCCAAGCTTTGAAGTTCCCAACAAAAATAGTGCGTGTTGCCTTTGCCACTTCCTATACAAGTGTTAATTGAGTGATTATGGCAATGTCAATGTGCCACTACAACCAAGTGCTCCAGTTATTTTTGTTTCAGGGAACGTTTTCTGCTACTACGGAAAAATATATTTGTTTGAAGTTTGCCCCAGATTAGAAATGACAAAGAAAGAAAGTAAAGTCAAAGGGTATGCCATTACTGAAAACACAACCCTATCACAATCCCATCAAAAGCGTGAAATTGCACTATAGTAAAACATGCATGAAAAGCACCATTATGTTACTTCAAGGTGCAGTATGTAACTTTTCTGTTGGAGGGTCCACCGCCTTTTATTATTGGGCATGCTGGAATGTTTGTCTATCTTACATTTATTGTGTTTAGTTGCTATTCAGCGTTCTCACCTCGGCAATATATGTGTAATGCAATGCTGTGGCGCAAGCTATAACATCTCCATGGAGACATGCAGAAAAAAAAGTTAGACTACAAAAAGGTCTAAATTCAGATTTTTATTAGCTGTATTGTTATATTTGACTTAAAATTGTCAGATTGAGTTGTGTGTTTGATTTGGTCTCGTGGCAGTGCTGTGCAACAGGCTCATGATGATCAGCTTTTGTCATCCACACAAGCAGCACATCGATAAAGCACAGGGCTCTATAGGATTTCTGCTGCTACTGAAGAATGCACCAGGAAAAAAGGGAAAACGTATAGGAGAGCTGCTATAGACCTAATAGAGGGAGAGAGTGAAGGGAAAGAGAGGAAAAGGACAGAGACGGGGAGAGGAGGAGAGGAGAGCGAGTGGGGGAGAGGAGAGGGAGAGGGGGAGTGGTAGAGAGAGAGGAGAGAGGAAGGAGGAGAGAGAGGGAAGAAAGAGGAGGAGAGGGATGGAGAAAGGAAAGGGAAGGAGAGAAGACAGGGATGGGGAGAGGGAGAGAGGGGGGAAAGATAGAGGAGGATGGGAAAAGGAGAGGAATGGAGAAAGGGAGAGAGAGGGAGAGAGAGGGGTGGAGGGAAGGAGAGAAGGAGAGAGGGAGGAGGGAAGGCGAGAGAGAGATGACGTGGATGGAGAGAGGGAGATAGATATGAGACACAGGGAGAGATAGATTGATGGTTCAACGCTGACACCACAGTGTGATTTAAGATACTGCAGGTGTGGAAGGGGGAATAATACAAAGCAGATATCAAGACTTGATGATAACTACTAGAACTTTAAACTTATGACTGCTGCTGCCATTGTGTCCTTGGGCAAGATCACATCGCTTACCATGCATCTATGTTTGGTGATGGTTGATGAAGTTCTATATAGGTTCTAAATAGTAACTGAATTTACACCACATTTGACCTACACGAGTGCAATTCAACAATAAATATACAATTCTGAACTATAGCTCCAAAACTAGTACTGCTGTTTCCTACTGGGACAATAAAGAGTACAAATATTATCACTATTTGTCCAGTCCAGTGACCCCTGTATTGTTCCACACCATAGACTGTAAAGAAACAGACTAAGGGAATGTGAGTCTTAGCCAAATGAAGCTTACCAAGGCTAGCAGATATAAGAAATAATAATATAATAATAAATAATATAAATAAAAACATTAGGATCATGTAGAGCAGTTTAATATGAACATTTTAAGACCAACATGAGGAGCCTGACAGCTGCAGTTACAGAGAGAGGGGCGACGATGGATCATTTCTTATTTGGAATGCCACGGCTAGTGGGTTAGCTATGTCCATCTATACACAGTCTATGTTCCACATTTGTCTTTACAATCTTTTGGGCACTGTGTGTTTGTAGATAATTTGTTTGTACCACTTATAGACTTCAAAACGGTTTATTTTAAGGTTCACTCTGTAACTTTTCTGATGGAGGGTCTACTACCTGCTTGTCTCCATGGATATCTTATTGTTTTGCCTAGAATATTCCACTGTATGGTATTAAACTAGGCAGGTGACACCAGAAGACCAAGTTATAGCTCACGAGTACCATGTTTTTCAAGGTATTTGGTTTTTAAAGATTTAGAGAATATACTTAGTAGAGTATAATGCAAGATAGAAAAATTGAATGCCATACTGTGGAACATGTCAATCAAAGTCATAACATCTCCATGGAGAGAAGCAGAAAGAAGGTAGACCAGAAAAGTTATATAGTGAACATTTAAGGTTAAAAAAAAGTTTATGGAGTTGATGACTTTTGTATCCCTTTTGCTCAGCTGTCAAACCTAAAATCCCAGTCAAACCATCATCTAATTCACAGTGCGCCATGTTTCTCTCCTCTCCATCAAACCAAGCCACTTAAACCAGGTTTCCATGGCAACTAAAGGTCTCGGCTCTGATCCAGTCCAACCTGTCATCTTTTATCTCTCCTGCAAACTCTCACTTGAAATGTAAAAACGAAACAAATGCTAAGTGGCCACGCAAAACTGACCCCAGAGTTGTACCATGTTACTATGTATATAATGATTAATGAGCCTGGTTGAATAATTCAAAGTAATGATGACCGCCATCCATAAATAGAACATCACGTTTGGCTTAGATGTTGCTGTCTCTCATCAGGAAGGCTTTAATGGGGACTGGCAAAGCTTGGAAATCAAAGGTACTATAAAAAATAATTTAAGGTAAACTATGCTTCGAAAACTATTACTACTATTACTAGTAGTAGAGGTAGTAGTAATTTTAGCTTCAGCCAAAGTTTAGTTTAGTTACACAGTATGCTTGTATACTTCTCACTATTGAGTGTACTTGTGCTGAATGATTGTGTACTATTGTGGTCGTACAGTCTGTATAATAAAGATGAATATGGTATTGGAGTTCTGTGGTTATTACTGTGGTTAATTACATTTTGATTTTTGGAGATGTATCAGACAGACAGACAGTGACCTGTTTGGTGAAGCTGAAGAATAGAACGAAAGATGAAGGAGGAAGACAGAAAGAGAGAGAGAGAGAGAGGGTGAGAAAGAGAAGAGAGAGTAAGGGGGAGAGAAAGAGAATAGACAGAGAGAAAAAGGAAGAGGGGAGAGACAGAGAAGAGACTGAAGACACAAGAAGGGGAGAGACAAAAGAAAAGAAAGAAAGAGAGAGCGGATGGTGTAATTACTGTCACAGATGCGATGGGACTGGAAACAAAGTGACAGCCCAGTTTTTAATGTGAAAACGCTTTCTCTGCACCTCAAACTCAGCGGTCAATCAACACCAACATAAAAGTCAAATTCTACTCATTCATACAAGAACACACTCCTGGCGATTTTAGCTTTATTTACATAGCTTTATTTTTGGATTCATCTGTGACTGTATTTTTAAGTTACAACTAAAATATGTATGTGAAAGCAGTACCATTATCCATAACCTGTTTCAGTGGATGTGTAAAAAATCAGACCTTTTTCCATGTTACAAGTGACTTAAAGTGCCAGAGCAGAAACTCATTACTCAGGCCCACATTTGAAGTCCACTTTGATGTCACTGTTAAAGGGGTCGACATTCTGGGGCTAAATTGTTCAAACTGTTCAGAAATATCAAAAATGTATCAGACATACTCCCCTTTAAAGTCACCAGCATGGAGCATGGAGCATTAGGGAGCATGCACTCATTCAAAATGATTAAAAGTGCTTTAAATTAAATGTATTTGTTTGTATTATTATGACAGTTTCATTGATGGTCCATTATTTAATTTTGGACCCAGATCTTTTGGATTTTTCCATTTTGAGTATACCAGCTTCACTCATTAAAACTACAGAGGTTTAGTAAATTGTCATTAGAAGATAGATAATAATAGGTGATCTGGTTAATTCAGTGTGGCCTATGTAACTTTTATGGTGAAGAGTCCGCCACCTGTTATATGTTCTTGCTTTGTCTGGAATGTTCCACAGTATGGCATTAAACATATTTATCTCTATGGAGACAACCGGGTGACAGATCCCCTAACTGAAGAAGTTAGATAGTGCACAGTTAAAAAGAACAAACTCTTTACCACTGGGATATAAGATCGCTTTCTTGGCAGAGATCTATGCTTTTTAAGTGTTTCAGCAGTTTGATTTTTATTAAATTTGTGCTATTCTGTCTATTTTTGGATGGATATGAGTGCCTTTATCCATGTCACTGACTGAAAAGCTGTTGAAGTCTATGGTGTGATCATTTGCCAAGTCTAGCTCTTCTCAGTCCTCCATTACGAACTACAGAAGTAATTCAAAGTTATCAAAACCTTTCATTAGCCCTGTCCTAGGCCCTGACGCCTCTTTGTTGTGAGGGCTTTGACAATCAGAACCTCTGCCTCTGCTCTGTGGTGCATTCAAAGACCTGGATCTCGCCCTGGATACTTGGATTCCCTCGGGACCCAAATCTAACTCAGAGAAAAGAAACTGAAAATTACATTTGATCTTCAAGGAGCAGCTTGTTAATGCCATGCACAGGAAAATGAATTATATAGAGCATTAGACGGTGTACAAGACATCTGTACAGGAGGAATGAGAGATGAACTGAGATATTGTTTAGATACAGTCACATATTTATTAACTACAAGCAAGACTGTGTATGATTTGGTGATTGTCAATGGTGCATGGTAATTATTATATACATATTTAGCAACTTTTATATCATTTAGGTATGCAACTTAGGTAGCCAACGTTCCTTACTATATTTGGGTGTCTTTATTTTACATAAAATCAAAATGTGTATATTGATACTTTGCAGTGACACCACGCTGGGGGTGTTCATACATATTGGAGGAATGTTCAATACAAAATGGATATAAACCACACATTTTCAAGAGCCTGTGATCAATATGGGCATTCATGGTCCTGTTTAGGAGTTTGATTTTCAACAAATAGGTGAGTGTGCAGCTTGTGACTGTAAATTTATGTGTGAGAGACTTGTTTAAGTGCCCAAATCAGCTCACCGGTTGTTCCAGCCAAGTCAGCTCTTTCTGGTCACACTGTGTTAAAATAGCTAAAGCTCAGATTAAGTCTTCTAACAAAGTAGTGCTTTCAGTTAGCATCACACCCCCAGGGAATGTTGATGACTTCAGTATCAATTAGACATCTTAACTGTACAGATTCAATAAAATAAAACATAAATGAATAAGGCAACCAGTACAAACTATAACATGTGTTTTGTATGATGTGTCCTGGTGTTTTCCTTTTGATCTGGTCTGGTGGAGATGTGTAATGACTCTGTGAATCATGCTCTTGTTGTGCCTCTGTCTCTTATCTCTGATCTCGGTCTGTGATCACGGCTCACATCTGCACTTCCTGCTTTTATCCCACTCACCCAACTGAAAGACTCCTCTGATCGATCCATGCCGTACGGCCAATCCAATCTCATCTACACTCAACACACTGGCCCATCTCCTCTCTTCTCATCCCCTCTGCTCCCCTTCTGTACCCCTCTCCTCCTCTCCTCTCTGCTTCTCTTCCTCTATTCCTCTCCTCTTCTACCGCCCCTCCTTCCCTCCTTCCCTCCTTCTCTCCTCCTCTATCTCTCTCCCCCTCTCCTCTCTTCCTTGTCTCCTTTATTCTGTCGTCTACACACCTGGACAAGCCTCATCAAACCTTCCAACCAGCGGCGCCCATGGCTTTGTACTATTGTGTTAGAGATTTTGGCTTTTATTACTGCATGACCCAGATTGGTGAACAATTTGGACCTTCACTGTAGCAATTATAGATTATTGTTATCTAAACAGTAAAGTCCTCAAAATGGCTCCCAAACTGAAAAATGTAATTTTTAAATGAAAAAAATAGGACATATTATCTTAGCAGTAGAGCTAGACAGTTGGCCGATATTTGGACTTTTGAGAGTATGGGCTATAGTGGCCTTAAATCTCCAGTACAGGCTGATATTTTGTTTTAGTCTGTCTTTAGTCTGTTGCCTAAAAAATAAAATATATAGTTTTATTTTAAAACTTCAATGTGGAAAAAATAACAATTGAAAACATGACTACACAGCTCTCTTAAAGGTCTGTGATTAAAAAAAAAGGTTGTGGGAGAGTTTGTAGTAAATTTAAATGACATAATTTGAGAAAAATAATCAAAATTGGTCGTACATATTGGCCCAAAAATATCGGCAGCGCTTATCGGTTATGGGTTTCTCTGGATTCTAAATAATCAGTATTGGCATCATCTTTCTACTGTTTGTTTTAAGTAACCCGGAGTTGAACGGCCTTTTCAGCACCTGTCTCACTCATAGCTCCTTGTTACCCATCTGCTCCCATTGATTCCTCTCTCTCTTCTTCTCCTCTCTCTCCTTTTTTCCTTCCATGCTTGTCCCCATCACATCTGTGGATCTTATTCACATAAAACATCACATGACAGGTGGCAATGCTGAGGCAGAGGGCCCAGTGAATATCCTGGAGTCCTAAAAATGACACGCGCTCATCGCCATCGTCATTGGTCTGAAGGTTATAAAGGTTTTCCTCCTTCAGAAAATAGTCCAAGCCTAAAATAACCCACTTTCATAAGAGAGGAGAAGCCCAGTCCACTGCAGCCTCGTCTCCATACAACTTTAATGAAAGGAGCAGATAGGGCTGTTTAAAAAGGGGATGCCCTGGAACCACTGGTAATCTAACAATGTGTAGAATAGGTATAATATTGGAAAAATATTGATACCTCAAAGTGACATCATGCTGGGGATGTTCTACATGTATGTGTATTGGCGTAATGCTCACCAGTCACAATGCACATATTAGCAAATACTGCCAAAAAGGTTTTAAGATGTGACATGTGACAGTAATGTTCCTGGAGAGAGACTTGTAGCAAAGTGAATGCTGTTGTCATGTCCTTGGGCAAGACACTCCACCCACTGTGCTTACGGATGAATTGACAGTGGAGTGTATTCCCCAGGACTGCTATGGCTACAGTAGAAGATAATGCATGTAAAGTGCAGTGATCATTTGGAAAGGTTTCAGACAACATCACTGCATTCTATAGGACAATATTAATGAATACAGATAGGGGGCAGCTAAAATTAATATTGTTAAAATGCAAAAATATGTTGTAATACAGTGAATTCTTGGGTTTTGTCAACAATTGAAAATACCAGGTTCATTTGTTCATTTGTGAATTTACCTTTTGCTTCCTGCTTGTCTCCCTTGTGATGGATAGGTTTAATCTAAACTGTGGAACATTCTAGACAAAGCAATAACATTTCCGTGGAGATAAGCAGGTGGCGGGCCCTCCACTTAAAATACGCAGAGCACCTTTAAAACGGTATTGCCATTACAAACATTGACATTGCAGCCACTTCTATAATAGTCCATAGCCTCTTGTTAAGTATAAAAATAGCAGAAAACTGTGAACTGTGAGTGTGAACCAGAAAATGACCAACCACTGCGTATCTTGTCTGACCCTGTATTCATCTCTCACATATTGTCTCATTAGTTTTATCATAGCTCTATATGTTGTGCTGAAGGCTCCTATAAGATCCTTTTAAACTTCTTCTCTCTCTGCCACACTTCCAGAGCTGTGAGCCTCTCCATCCGCCGCACAATTACAGCTCCCGACAGAAATAGGCCAGTGTCTGTGGAGGGGCGTCAGGGCCTCAGAAAAACCTTAAATAATACATAGTCAAAGTGCTCACTGCCAGGAAAATATCACCAGTCATAATGAGAAGAAATTAAAAGTGAAGGCAAGAGGACAGAGAATAGATACCAAATGAAATATACTGTAGTATTTTTCTAAAAATAGATACCGTATTTTCCAGACTATAAGTCGCTCCAGAGTATAAGTCACACCAGCCAAAAATGCATAATGAAGAAGAAAAAAACATATACAAGTTAATATAGTCTGAATAATATGGGTTTTTTTCATGTATTTAAGAAAATGTTGTTGTTCCTGTTCAGATATATTGCACGTAAGCAGCTCTTGAGGTCAAAATAAGTCTGCATCTAATTATAAAGTGTTTTATTATCCAAAAATAATAATAACTGTTGTTAGCTTTAGGCGTTACAGAAAAAACTTCACTCTGGTCGCTGAGAGTTGTGAAAAGCACTTATAAATGAATCGTGGTGAATAATTAGGATGTTAACTTTGGAACTTTGGACCACTGCATAAAATGAAGTATTTTCACATTTTAATACAGTAAAAATCTGGCAAAGCACCTTTAATATCCTTGCAAACAGCACACAAAACAAGAAAACATTAAAGGTGCACTATGTAACATTTCTAGTGGAGGGTCCGCCACCTGCTTGTTTTGAGCGATACAGGTAGCAGACCCTCTACCAGAAAAGTTGCACAGTGCACCTTTAAGGCATTAGTGTATATTCTAATACGGCCATTGCAAAATATAGGATCAATGCTTTAGCCAAGGTCTGCCTTTACTTTTGCAATATTTTCAACTAGGCTTATTGATAACTAATTTTATGTGCAATGTAATAAAGTATAAGCAAAGAAATAACACAGTGGTAGAGGAAACATTACTCCTCACACCAATTAAAGCTACACTGTGATAAAAATACAAAGAGTGCCTAAACTTTTGAATGCGTTTATTGGCACTAAAGTGGATCTGGTCCAAAAATAGCAGATTAAGCTGTGACTTTGAAGGGCACGCGATGTAATGAGAACGCTTCATAATGATCTATCCCCAATTATCTCCTGCATATTTATGAAAGCCCTGCTGCTGTACAACCACTCACTGCCAATTTGACTTGCACTACTTCATGAGACCGTGTAAGGAAATATAAATCAGCTAAGTCTCTAATAAAGGGTAAAACACATATCATCATATTTTATCAACAATGAGAAGTTTGGGTAAAGGGGGAAAGAGGCTGGCTATATACGCTACAAGTCAAAAGTTTGAACACACTCTCTCATACAACATAATCCCATTTGATGTCTTCTGTGTGTACATATAATGAAGAAAAGTAGTAAAGATGTAGGGAAAAAAAAAAAACTTTGAATGAGAGGGTGAGGCCAAGCTTTTGACTGGTAGTATATGTGCAGTCAGTCAGTATAGCCAAAATTAGAAGCAAAATAATAAAAGTTGTACTCAGATTATACTGAGAAAATACTCAGATTCCAGACCAGTCCACCTGATTTTGTTTTTGTGCTTGTAAAACATCATCTAACTATAAAGGGCTACATCTTTTTTTCTGGAAATCATTTGGGATCTTTTTTTTTTTTGTGTGTGATTTTTTTTATTGAGTTCAAGTGGCTACACTGAGTTTTGAGCTAAATTAGTTTTACCGATATCTTGTAAAAGCAAATTTTAAGAGTCTGCTGAGACCTCTATGTTGTCTGTATCTGATTTTAAAGTGTTTATTGTCTACGAACCAGAAAGTGCACTGTTATAATGGTGATTGTTGTTAGCTTTACTGACAGTAGACAGTTCAGAAAATCGCTTATAAAGTCATTGGGGTGAATAATTAGGATACTAAGAATGTGAACTGTTTAAAATGAGCTAGTACTGTTTTTAATTATTTTAAGACGGCATATTTAAAGGTGCAATAGGTAACTTTTCTGGTCAAGGGTCCACCGCCTCCTTAACTTCATGTACATGTTATCGTTTATTCCTGGAATGTTCCACAGTATGGCATTTAATTCAACTATCTCCATGGAGACAAGCAGGCCACATCACCAGGCCAACATAGGAGCCTCTCCCGGTAAGAATCCATGTATTTGGAGTAGTTTTGAGAAATAAAAACACCTATAAATGAATAAATTCAAGATATATTTTGAATTATATGCCATACTGTGGAACATCCCAGGCAAAGCAATTACATCACCAAGCAGATGGCGGACCCTCCACCAGAAAAGTTACACACTGCACCTTTAATTGCTTGTTTTAAGTAATTAACTGAAATCTCTCCATCCACCCAAGGCTGTAAACTTTTCTATGCGTTAAAACAGCCTTTGAATGAGACAGACATTTAAAAACACATCTCAAAATGACGAGACCAAAATAAAAGCACAAAACACATGACAGACAACAACACTTGACTTTAAAGGAAACATTTGAAGAGAAAGACAAACTAAACTTGGACCCGCCAACCCACAATGCATTGCTCTCACTGCTCTGTTTAAACTAAGGTAACGTTTGCCTCATTGAAGTACATAGGGTTCAGAATAACGAGAAGAAAACACAAACAGACTCCACAGGTGACAGCCAACCTGCAGGGAATTGTGGGAAGTCTCTGAAATCACTGAAGAGATGACAGACTAAATAAATGAACTATGACAACACTGGTTCATTAAAAAAAAAGAAATCTAGATTGTTCTGTTATTGTTCTATTATTGGACTGTGAAAACATATGATTTCTTCATTTTAAATGTACATCTTCCGTCACGCTTTGTTAAGGCTAATCAAGCTAGTTATTATAAAGTGTTATGTGAATAAACGTTGCCCTCTGTCTCTATACAGAGTCTCATTCATAGACTGTATAAAGAAGTGGACTAAGGGAGTGTGACGTCACCCATAGCGTTCAGCTACGAGGCTACCAGTTTTATGGGTAAATTACATAGTAGGAATAGGAGTTCCATATTAGGAATGGAAATTTATTCATAGACAAAATAGCATAATAAAAACACCAGGATCATGTACAGGGGGTTAATATGAACATTTTAAGACCAAAATGACAAAGCTCACAGCAGCAGTTACAGAGAGAGGGGTGACAGTGTTTCAATGTAAAGTCAGTTGGAGCCAGAGTCAATGGAGCATGCTCATGCTGACTTCCTATTTGGAAAAAAAATGGAAAAAATGAAACAGTCATAATCTTTTTCAGAATTTGTATCACTGCCTTAACATTTGCTTTTTTTTATCTAGGAAAACAAAAATTGTAATTACGTAAAACTGTGTAAAGGCCCGGTCTCAGGACACTGTTGATGTAAATTGCCTATTTACTTGTGGCAATAAAAAAAAAAAAAAGAATTTGTATCACATTGATTGAAACTCCTAGTTCTTTAGTGTTGTGCAGTCTAAATTGGTATCAAGAAGTTATTTTCCTATTGTATTCAAATCAAGTGTGAAAATGATTATGAAATCTATGCACTGTTATTATTATAGTCATTTTGTGTACATTGTTGTGAATGAACACAGGCCGATAGAGGATAGACTGGAGTTGGCCTCAGTGTAACCCAGCCTGGCAATAGAGCGATATTAAGTGTGCACCTCTCCAGCTTCAGAGAGGATTACAGCGGCACAAAAGAGCCACTTCCTCTTCCGAGTGCAGCCCTTTGGCACCCGGAGAGATGGGAAATACACAGACAAATACACACAGACTGTACCCAGCATTCAGGTCTGTCCACTGGGAGAGTCTGGAGGTCTGGGAGCGCTGAGGGCAGAGGGGGCAGGATATGACTGAATTAAGATTTTCATTTACTGATAGAAAGAATTTTGTGCTGTATACAACTTGTGCAAAAACTGGTGGTGGCTCAGTGGGTAGAGCTGTGGGAGAAGGCGAGTGGACTTTTCTTGTGTGTGAGCGGACATTTTATTCACTTTTTTGTATCAAATGCATTATTATTATTATTATTATATTGTGTAATGTGATAATAACATTGTCAAACTGATTTTAAGAACATCCAGGATGTTTTTAAATTGATTTTAAAAACATCCAGATGACACCACATCTTTTCTTCCTTGGACCACTGCTAGACAAATGAAGGATTACACGGACTCCCTGTCATTGTTAAGATATATCAACTTAAAATTCTATTGTATTTAAAAAATTATAACTGTTTTCTTTCAAGAAGCAATGTGTAAGACTATTCACTTCCAATTTCTCTTTTACTCATTAGAAAATAGGGATGGAACAGTATCCAAATCTCTCGGTACAAGCTTTTCACGCTATGCATCTTACAGTATAATAATGATTAAATCTAAGCGTTTATTTTATCATTATATTATTATTGTTGTTATTACTATGTATTTGTGCAGCACTTTGGAAAATGTTTGTTTATGAAATGTGCTATATAAATAAAGTGGATTGGATTAGATAATAATTATTGCAGTATTTTAGAGAGGTTAACAGAATTGTGAATATGCTGTTTTTTTCCTTTTGAAATGCCTTGTCAAGTCTTCAGTGTGAATAATTACTGTCATATTCCAAAGAATTAAGACTTGAAAGTGCTTAATAACAGTTATTTTATCATGTAGTCTGCATAGAAATGAAGCAACAGCTCATGGCCTACGTAGTTCTCTCTTTTTTAATACTTTTAAGTGAAAAACCTTGCAATTCGATATATTGTGACAGCCCACAATATTACTGTGTGAGTTTTGACAATATATCACGATATTTTGGTTATTATTATTCTTTCGGTTGTCACATCTCTAGAAACCACTTGGCACTTAGACAAATTAGCACTGTTGCCATAGCAATTAACAATTTAAAACAAAATATATTGTGTGAATCTATTCAAAAGGGTGCCGACAAACAGGAAGCTGTAACCCATGAGTAAGAGTTGCTTGTGCCTCTCGACAAAAGCTGATCAAAGACTCGATCAGCCATTACACTGAGTCTATGGTCCATCTGAGGCTCTGGTTAAATCTAGATCTTTTTCATTTCAAATCATTTCATTTCATCCTGCTGCCTCTGTATAAGCCCTCCTCCCTCCCCACACCCCTCACACTCAACGCTTAAGTTAATTCAGCTCCGAAACACAAATCAAGCGAATTTCCTGAAACAGCTGATACATGGATGTGGAGCTGCTGGCCCAACAGGAAAAATGATGAGGAAGGGAAGGTGAGGAAGGAGGTAGGAAACAAGGGGGTAGGGAGTAGGAGACACAGCTAGGAAGCACTGATGCATTGTGGCGCATTTTCTACTGCAGCACCAGGGGAATAATGTGAGGAGGTATGTGTTCCCCTGAAGGAAGTCCCTGGAGCAGAGGCAGGAGCAGCCCAGGACACAGGATCAGAGCCACTGTGGTTCAGTGTGTGTCCAAACACGAGCAGGAGAGAGAGGGCCCACAGCAGAGACCGGGGGCGAGCTAAAAAGCAGCCCCAGTAATCAAAACGGAAAACATGAGAGCTACGAAGCCCAGTGTGGTTTACAAATAAATAGTCAAGGCTGGTTTAAATTATAGAAACAAAAATGAGTAATAAAGTTCAGGACTTTTAAACAGAAAAACACATTAAGGCTGTGCTTGAACTTGGATCCAATGCAGTTCATTCCTGATGTACGACTTGGTTTGGTTCTGTTCTAGTCTTGTTTTATCCTGATCTAGTCCAGGTTTAGTTCTGAGCTTGAAAAAGGAAGTCCACCTTGATACACCACCAATGCAATAATGACCCACTTAATGGTCATAATGTTATTTTTCCTGGTTGACACAGAGATGTTTTTGCTTTGCTGGAATGTCCCATTGTATTCAAACTTTTTATTGATAAAACAAAAACTGCATTCTTACTATGTGCAGGCTCACCACTCCACAGATCTGACCACTAACTTGGCTTGGGGACTTGACTATACGGAGATAAAGTTTAATGCCATACTGTGGAACCAATTAGGGAAAGATAAGATCTCCGTTGAGACAAGTGGGTGCACGCCCTCCACCAGAAAAGTTACATAGTGCACCTTTAAAAATACAAAATAAATGAATGCATGTCATGTTTTATCTATTTGACTATAAACTCAGTTTGATATAAGACAATGTTCTATTCACAGACTGTAGGCAAAGGGTTCCCAGCAGAGGATTCCCTTTTTTATTTAAAGGATTTTTTACATGGCAACTGTCCTCCATTGTTATAGTAATAACTCAGTTCAAATCAAAATATTTTATCTTTTGAATGGGGAAAGGTCCGCACAAAATCCTGCAAATTGGGAAACCCATGACAAGCCTACTTTAGTTTGAAATAGAGATATCTTATTTTTCGTGTATTGGCAATGCCTCTGTTTTGTGGTTAAGTGACTCTCCATGTTGTCCTAATGAACCCTGTGTAAACCCAAAACTGATAGCCAAAGAGAATATAAATAGAACAGAGTCTTATGGCCCTGGAGGAGGTGCGCTGTGTCCAGGTAAAAGTAAACAGAGTCTGAGCAGAGACGTGAGCCTGGGGTCACTCTCTCTGACAAGAGAAGTATCAGAGACGACAGAGACGACAGTAAAAGACTAAATGAAGGTTTCATGGTAAAAGACAGTTATTAGTTATGACTTGTCCTTAACTTTTTAAACTTTGCACAACTTTACTTCAACAAAGTTTAGGGGAAAAGTGAACTATATACAATACTGTCTCTACTGACAATGATATGCTGTAAAGCACTTTGAATATCTTTGTGTATGAATTGTGCTTTACAAATAAACTTGTTCATATTCAAGTCTACAAAAAACATGTTCTAGAAATGTTGGCTTATCATATCATAAAATCAAAATGAAGACACATTGTTGATAAGCAGGGGAGTAGACAGGAATGGACAAAGGGATCTGTTGTCCCGTGCCCTAGGGTCTTAAGGTCCCAGATTTGGACTCTCTATTCATTTATATTAGAAGGGGGCCCAAATTTCTATTGACAGGCCCTTTGATAAAAAATGTACATTATTTATTCTATTAAAAAAAAAGTGTACTGTATTTTCTGAAGTAGAGTTCAGTGAGATGGCAAAAAAATATGTTGGCACTGAGTGATTTTGTATTTTACTTTTTCATTTCTATTTGCTCTTATTATGAACAAATAATTAAGGCTTTTAATAGTAAGGTTCATGAGCAAAGACATCATTAAGTGCTGTGTAATATTTGATCTCAAAACTAGGCTGCCACCATAGACTGTAAACAAATTCCTATTTCTAAGATGGACCTGGCTCCGAATTTGCTCTTATGACTGCTAGCTTTGGTGAGCTTCATTTGACTGGAGCCAAACACTATGGATGACGTCACACTCATTTAGTCCACTTCTTTATATAGTCTATGGTTGCCGCAGGTTTTTCAGTTTTTTCTATTTAAATACAATCTTTACAACTGCTTTAAAGCCTTGTTCTGCATGCTGCTTAGTGTGCTTACAATGATTGATGTAAGGCATTAGATCTCAATGCCACAAAAATAACTTCTCTCATCTCCCTGTGTATTTTGACCCTCTCCAGCACCCCTACCCTCCCTCAGCCCTGTGCCTCTCCGTGCAGAACTCTATATTGATTTCAACTCCAAATGCCGCTGCTGTGCTGTTCCATTCCGCTCAGTGCACCGGGCTGTGGAGCACGAGTCGCCTTTATCACAGTATGCAGATGGAGGGGAGAGGGGGGCAGCTCCTGGGGCATCACAGACGCTCCAGGACGGGATTCGAGACCAGGGCAGTGACCTATGTCAAGAATCACTCATCCATATGTTAGCTAAAAACTACCACTGGACTGTACATTTTATATTCAGATGGGAATATTATCAAAGTGCCCATATTACGCTATTTTCTGATCTGTTATAATGTTGTTTCCTGATCAGAAACATACCTGAAGTTTTGTTTTGTTTCATTCACACATGTTTAATACACAAATCCTGCATATCTGGACTGAGTTCTTTTCTCAAACGGAAAACAGTCTGTTGCATCTTGTGATGTCATGGGCAATACAGGAAGTGTTTTTTAATTCATACACCTTCACTAAAATCATGTGGATGATTTCAGCACAGGAATTGGCAATCTTTACTGAATAAAAGGTAAAAGGTAAACATTCAACAACTGTAATACTACTGTACTACTATTTTACAACTACCAGTATACACCATATATAACTGGGTATGCACTGATATAATTCACAGATTTGATGAAGCATGTTTAAAAATGTCTAAACAAAATTATTTCCTCAATAAAGGCTTCACTTATATCCACACATCCTTGTACATATTAATACATGAGCTCAGAGCCAGAAACCATTTGTGTGTTTGGACTAAATGTGTTTCTTATTGTGGGGTGAATTGAATTGACTGTGAAAGTGTTGTTAACCATTCAAAACAAAATATTTCTTATTTCTTTCTTTGATCTCAAAAGTCCTCAAAATTGTGTCCATAACAAGAAACATTTGATTGAAACCAATGAATAAAAATATTTTATGCTTATTATTATACTAGTACTAGTACTGTCCTTTGTAATGTTGTTATCATTGTGTTATCCGATATATCTGGTCCAGGGCTGTGATTAATTACAATCAAATTGAAATCGCAATTTGAATTCCTGGTTTATAGCTGGTTTATAACTCAAAAATACCTAGAAAAACAGGCATTTTGACTGTGTTTGACAATGCTTGTCAGAAAAATCACAATTACATATTTTTCCCAAATAGTTCAGCCCTCGTCTGGTCTGGTCTCTCCCAGTCTGTCGCTCCTATTTCCAGCCCGATGCGATCCGTCTGAAGAAGCATCAATGACTTCAACCATCTAACCACCAGCGCCGCAAGCTAATTAAAGACACAGATCTATGCTCGCTCCCAGCACCTCTCAAGTTTCAGCATGGCCATAATAACAAGCAAGAGAAGAAGAAGAAATCCAGGTAACCGTCAATGTTTAAAGATACTTTATTCAAAGATTTTATAGTGAGTAGTGGAGCCTGCAAAACAGACCAATAAAACGGCTGTGCAGGTTTTGGTTTAAAATCAATCAGGCCAGAGATGAAAATAGAAGTGTCCAATGAGATACTTGAGAGGATTGGGCAAGAATAATAAATACCACAGTATCAGAACAGTATCTAGTTCAGCCAAACATGTTTTGAATTAAAGACATCTGCAGCTTGACACCTCGAAAGCCCTGGAGAATTCTGTGTTTTAATGGACACCCACTTACAACATTTTCTACTGGGGTATCAGTGGCAGAGAGTTTGCCCATCCTGTTGCTGTGTCTTTGAGCAAGATCTTTCACCCATGCTGAGAGGCTCTTTATAAGTATATACATCCAAGTAAGGCTGCAATATGACAAAAATAATTATGTTTTCCCTGATATTTATTGATGACCATTTTTGATTCTGTTTTGTTTTGTAAAAACAAAAAACAAAAAAATACATTTCCAAAGATAAACAATAACTTTTAATCACTGCCATTTAAGACAATAAATACTTTTTTCTTTCTCAAACCACATGTTTTACTGACAGAGATTAGACAGAGAACTGATTATAAAGACTCAAGCAAAACACTGATAATTAGAAATGACTGAATCTCAAAACTTGATTACAATTTCATTAGATTCATTGCCTTATATCAATTATTATATTTTGTTTTAAACCCTAATAGGTTCAGAATACTCAAAAATACTCTTCATTTGACTCCCTTTTGAAAGCCCAATAAAGCTGGCCCCTATAAATATAAAGTAAAAGGTAGCTGTAAATTTGAAAACTACCACTACATGACATCACAAGGTGGAACAGAGCATTTTGAGCTTTGGAGATGTAAACAGACTAATGATAAAGGGTTACTTAAACACGTGTGAATGAAACAAAACACAACTCCTGGTAAGTTTCTGAGGAGGTAACCACAATCCAACATGTCTTAAAGCTCACGAGAGTCTAATATAGGACCTTTAAGGCCACGTACAAGGTGATATCATTCAGAAAAGTGGTTAAAATTCCAGACGCTCACGTTACGTCCTCTCCCAATTCCCCAACATCACAACAGTTCCAACCTACTAAGCCCGTCAAAACTTTTAGCCCAACTTTAAAATACAACACTCCATTTGATTTACACAGACTCCACACCGCCGGTCACATTGTGTTATAAATAAGCCTAATTGCACTGCCTTGTCTGGGAGCATGGGGGCGCTGTATTTATGAGCACTCAGACAAGGGCTTGACTTATGCAGTGTCTTCAGTTTGTGTACAGCGGTGTGAATGGCCGCACAAGTGAAATAGTTGCAGGAAGTTTGCCTGAGATAAGAGAGCAAGGGGAGCATGAATCTCACCAGTGTCCTCAGATGCTCCAGGCCTGAGGGGGGAGCAGCGCCGTGTCTCCATTACTGAAGCAATTTGATACCAGAGAAATGTGGGAGCAGATTGTGTATTGAAATATGTATTGCGTTTCTTTTATGTATTGCACTTTTTCTTACCAGGGTCGCCGTCGCAAATAATCTCTCTGCTTTGACTCTAAACAGTTTAATACAAGAAGTCTCCTCTGCTTCCTCTCCACCGCAGCAGCGGAACTATAAGTCACCTCAGACTCTCCCTTAGTCTGTTTGCAAGCTCCAGTGTTGATAGACCCTTTAAAGGTGCATTGTGTAACTTTTCTGGTGGAGGGTCTACCACCTGCTTGTCTACATGGAGATGTTATTGCTTTGTTTGGGATGTTTCACAGTATGGCATTAAATCTATCTATCATCATGGAGACCAAGTCAGGCCAAGTTACAGGTCAACCTTGCTCACAGTCCCGAAAGCAAGACTTTTCTAGGTATTTTAGAGAAATAAAACATGATTTAATATAAATCTATCATGGGTATGACATACCCATAAAAACAAGAAGGTAATGGACCACCAGACGAAAACTTACATAATGCACCTTTAAAAAATCGTAAACAAAAACATTCTAAATTCTGGAATAGGGGCAAAAATGAAGTGGAACGTAATGTGATTACAGTGGAAAAACAGGATTAACTATAGAATATCACAAAATATGAAAAAGCTAGGGAAATCACTCAGACACATGTGAGTGATATTAGAGACCAATTTAAAAACATTTGTTTTATGTTTTTTGTTAACTTCAAAAGAGATTATGATAGACACAAACATTTTTGACCTAGGAAGAAGCCAGATTTTTAGGTTTTACTGGCCAAATCCTCACAGAAAAGATGAGTCCATTATAGTTTGTCACTTGATTTACAAATATGTTATACATTTCACCACAAATTACACAGTTTTGAGGTTAGAAAGCTTTTCTCCATCCTTCTTAACAGAGAAGCAAATAAACTAATATGTGTACCTTAGAAATTCAAAATTGTTGTTTATTTTTTGTTATAATATCGTAAAACCATTAGCATTTAGATATGTTCATCAGTTAATTAGTGAAAATATAATATGTCTTGCCTCCATTCCAGAATTTTGAATTGATAACACTGGATTTTAGGCTCAGTAGAAGATGTTTTCCTTATTCTTTCGCCAGTGCCAAAGTTTATCTGTTGTACAAAGTACTCATTGGACCTCACTCATTTGTCTGTGTCTGTTTAAGCCTCTCTGGGTTGCATTGTTAGAATAGATAGGGAATATCTTTGTGTTTTCTCCTTTGTCTACAAATATACAACAAAATCTTGCTATTTAAATGGGCTTAAAAATGTACACACTTTATCAAAAAGAGAGAGCATTCTTCATTTATATAATTATCAGCAGACTACAAGCGTCTGCGCCATAGAGACAAACAGGTGGTGGACTGTCTACTAGTAAAATTACACAGTTACCTTTAAGGTTCAATTAATGCACAAAAGAGCTGTAAAAAATAAATTTAACTTAATACTGTTGTTTGAAAGATTCCACTATAAGAGTATCAGATCAGGACCCTCGACACCTAATTTTACAAAGTGATTTCGATTTTGGTAGAGCACATCACCCACCCAGACATTGATACAAAAAACACATTCCCTGCTCTGAGGCCTGAAAGTGGGTCTGGTTGAGGGTCTGGCTGAAGGTCTGGCTGAAGGTCTGGCTGAGGGTCTGGTTGAGGGTCTAGTTAAGGGTCTAGGTGAAGGTACGGCTGTGGGTCTGGGTGAAGGTACGGCTGTGGGTCTGGTTGTGGGGAGGTAAGGTAACCCGCAGGGGTCTATTACAGGACGAGGTCTGAAAGCTGAGGGTCAGCAGCAGCAGCAGCAGCAGCAGCGGGACATGTGTTGTGTCACTCACTGCTCCAGACCAGACACACTACACCACAGGTCCAGTGACACCTCTGACAAACAGGAGCAAATAAGGCCAAAACGCAGACTTCACCTTACAGCATGTGATTATGAACAGGGAATAGTTTTTCATATGATATTTTAGAACTATCCAAAATGATAAGTGAAAGTCTCCACTGTGAGATCAATAAAACTCAATCAATAAAAGTTTTTGGTGGTCTGTCTCCATGGACACAAGAGGGATTTCTGTCAATCATTTGACATATCGATATTACTCAAAGTGGCAAGGGATATCCATGATTTTTGAAAAAGTTCCATATCTGCGCTTCATATTTTGGTGTCATTAACTTTTTCAGCTGTATCATAGATATCAACTTTTGAAGTGTACAAACCATGTGTTGAAAAATGCACTTTAGACACAGGTCCATATATTGGTTTAGGCCATGTGCTGCCTATGATTTAATGATTTAATGATTTAATAATGATTGCCTTTCATTTAAGCACAATGGTGACGGTCTGATATGTGGAAAGGTAACCCCAATCACTGTAAATGCATTTGAGAAAGGTATCTTTTTAGTTGAAATACCTGTAATTATATAAATCAAAGATAAATACATTTAATGCTATATTATGGAACATTTCCGACAAGGCAGAAACATTTCCATTGGAGATGAGCAGACCTAGCATCAGCAAAGTTCATAATTTATGGTAACAGGACCCATTATGCCAGAGTATTGACTGAACCACAAAACCATCATATTATTTTTCCACTGCTACCATCTCAACTAAACAAACAAGGTCTGCTGAAAACGTGTATTATTTGAAATGCAGTATCACTCTTCTTTTGTTCATATTGTACAGCTTCATAAGAGGTGCTAATGACCTGATGTGGTTGTGTGCATCCACCACACACCACACGCACTGCTCCATTTATTTGTTTGTAAATCTTGGGTCCATGGAAACTCTGGTCTGTCCCCGGAGACCAGTGCATGAAGCCAGGGAACCAGCAGCACCATTAGCCCTGTTACTCCAAGAGCTACAATACTGCGCAGCCTTATTCTTTCTTTCTTTATTTGTAAGAGACTGTGTACAAATTCATTAATCTTACAAAAGAAAAGATGATTTGTATCAGATTTAGCTGCTGCTACCTTCCATCTGCAATCCCCAGGCAGGTGAACACACATTAAAAATATACAATTACATTATAAGGCTAACTTAGTTCAAACTACTATAGCTTAACTATAGTCAATTTAAATTATAGTTTTACACAAATCAAGAAGCAATTTGCAAAGAAAAGTTGAAAAATGTGTTGAAAATGACAGGAAGCGCGAGGGAGAATTCTATCCAAAAGTTATTAACATTTTACACATAAGAAACTTTTTTTTCCTAATATTTTAAAACTAAAAAGGTGTTTCTTATATTTGTCAGATCATAATTTCTGTGCACATTAGAGGAGTTTTACTAGGTAACAGTTATAGAATTCCCAAATGTGATGTCACAATTTCCAACCAGGAAGTAAAATTTTAAACCTAAAACTAATCATAAATATAATGATCTTAACTCTGTTTTCCCAGAGTGACTAACTTAACCTGACATAGGTACTTTATGAAGATAACTGTGAAGCAAGCCAATATTCTTTCTACTGTTTTAGTCAGTTATTGTTTTTGTTTACTTATTTTTACATTTGCAGATCAAAACCAAATACTCCCTTAAACCTAGAGGCAATCTGATATTTAAAGGCACTGACCCTATCTCGCAACTGTAAAGGTATAGCGCTCAGACCATCTTCTAGTTCACTGGTAAGTCCTCTAACCAAGTAACCATGTTCTAATATCTGAAAAATCCACAAATCAATAATAAATTTGTTAGTATACCATTCATAAAATTTAACTTAATATTACCAGGGGAAAATCTCTGCACCCCCACTATGAATTATGAATGTACAGTGAGGCGATGCAAATGAATTCTCAATTATTCTTTTATGACAACTCCTTCAAGAGTTCCCCTGTCTTATAAGAAACACGGCTCGCAATTAAGCTTTTCCTATATACTCCTTTGACAGTGGAAATATTATTCTAAATATTGTATTCTTGTCTTGGGATGATTCTGTCACATCTCCTTTGTAGTTCTCACAGACGCATGCAGAAAATAATTTATCACTTTGTTGAATACAATTATGGAAATTTCTGAAGATTTGTTGGGAGTTCTGTAACAGCGTTTTCATACAAAAGACCTCTGAAGGCGAGAGAACGGGGAAAAGTCCATATTTTAATATAAATCTATCATGCATGAGGTTTCCCCATTGAAGTGAATAATGGGCTGTATATGTATATAATCACAGTCCATTTGTTACAATGGGGCCAGAGAGGATTTATCAGCCCTGACTGTTTTGCTTAATATTTATAATACGTCTTGCGCCTAGCAGTGGTTGTTTATACAGTGTCAACTCGGTCGCACATAAGTCAAAATGGCTATTACTTAGACATTCATTCTGCAAATAGTGACTTTGGTTTATTTTTTAATAAGCGTCATCATTGAAGTGACAGCATTTATAAGACAAGGGTAAAATGATTCTTGTATTTGTTCAGTTGTTTGCTTGCACCATAAATATTATATCTACAAATCATACTCTGAAATTGCCTAAATAAAGAGTGTTTTTTTTTAGTATTGTGGTATGGGAATCAGTATTGAGTATCGACTCTATTACTTAGCATCAAAATCAACAGTACTGGCCTCTAATATACGGTAGGTCTAAGAAAAATATAGATTCAGCCTTATAATTGGAAGGTTGTCCGATCTAGCTCCAACCCCCTACTTTTGTTGTGTCACAGGGCAATACACTTAAGTTATCTTGAATGGTGTTTGTGTGTGTGTGCGCGTGTGTGTGTGTGTGTGTGTGTGTGTGTGTGTGTGTGTGTGTGTGTGTGTGTGTGTGTGAGAGAGAGAGAGAGATTGGTGGCCATTAGTGCAGATTGGCAGCCATGTTTCTGTCAGTTTGCTCCAGGGCAGGTTTTTCTTCTTCTTTTTATTATCCTGCCATGTATAAAAATGAGAAGGTTGCGTCAGGGCATCTGGCTTAAATATGCCAAATCAATAAGCGAAACATAGCAGACTATGACCCCACTTACAACAGAATATACTTGAATTTCTGCCCTTTCGAGTAGAAAAAGTGTCACAATGCCTTGCTAAAATATTGAAAAATAGCGTATAGAACTCTACTACAAAAAGTGTCCCTGTCTGGGGCTGCCGAGATGAGAGAAAATTGGCCTGTCTCTATAATCTATTGCACTGGCACCCCAGCGTTCAATTGAAAACTTCAGATGTGATAATTATTTGATCACACGCCCCAAATCTTCTCTTAGATATCAACTTTTTTTATAAATTCACAGCTAGACACACACACAGAGCTCTCTCTTTCTTTGTATCAACAGCTACACATTGCAGCACAATGCCTAGATCAATAGAGCGGGATTCTTTCTCAACAACATCACAGCGGTATCTTAATAATAGTATTTTCTTCACATCTCTCCTCTCTACTCCCCTCGGACGTGGCTCTGAAAGCGCTGTTCACATAAATCAAACCCATGTCCTGCAGAACAGAGGGCCCCAGGAGCATGCTGGTCGGCCCCATACCCATGCCCCTCTTCGGATTTCTCTCCTGGGTCGCCACGGCACCTGGGAGAGATCCGAAGAGGGGCACGAGTATGGGGCCACCTACAAGTATTATCCCTGCCAGTCAAGCTACGTGGTGAGTGTGAACTACTATTACATGTGAAATCAACAAATCAATATTTTATTTATACTTTTGGTAACACTTTATAATAAGGCTATAATGTTTATTAACCATTAACTAAAGTAAAGTAGTAGTAAAGTACTGTGCTTAAGTACAAGTTTAAGGTATCTGTACTTTACGTAAGTACATCTTACAGTGGATACTTTTTACTTTTACTTAACTACATTTGAGAGCAGGTATCTGTACTTTCTACTCCACCACATTTTAGAACAGGACTGAAAGTAAAAGCATTTTAGCAAGAAAAGCTCTACTGTTTCTATTAACAAAAATTCAGCACAAATCTGTATCAAAATGAATTCTTTTGAAGCCTTATAAGACCTCAAAGTCTGCACATAATACTTTTACTTATTACTCTTTAAGTACATTTTAAACAGGTACTTAAGTAGATTTTTTCATGTGATACTTTTACTTTTACTTGAGTATTTTTCTGCTTTGGTATCTGCACTTTTACTTAAGTAACAAAATTGAGTACCACAAATTACCCATTAACAGGTTTTATTTGCAAAAATAGTAATGTTAAATTTTAAAAACTGAAAAGTTAGGCTTACAGTTCACTCTTTGTACAGAAATGTTTTCAAAAGCCAAACACATTTTACTGCAATCTAAATAATATTCCATCCCTCCCTGATAAAATCCACTGTACATTATTGTCATTGGTAATATCTGTAGAACATGGCAACAAAAAGAGAAACACTTTTTGCCAATTTTTTGAAACAGGGATATCTGTTTTTGTAATTGAACTCTTCAAATGTTTAATAATAATAAATAACAACATGGAGAAAAAGTGTTATTACTCATTTATAAAACACTCATAAATGTTTAATAAGAGATGTTAAGAAAATTTGATCATCTACAAACAAATTACAAATGTTCATTAATCATTATTTACTCATGTATTATAATTACAATTTTTAGTAAATGATTTGTAGGTATGCCTTATTATAAAGTGATTTTTTTTTTTTTTTTTTTTTTCTCATACGTGCCAGTTTCGCATGTAAAGCTACTTTATATGACCTGTTTATTATTGACCTCAGTAGGGTACCTTTTAATATAGAAATACAACATTATGGACTTTATGAAATGAAACGTGCAATGATTCATGAAATGATATCATAAAAAATACTGATTCTTTACAGTAGAACTGTACCAAATGTTAAGGAACTATAAGATAAGACGACATATTTAAATGTGAAAAATGGTACTTAGTATTTGGGAGTAAATACAGTTTAAATGAAGTGGAAGCAACAGTAGTAGTAACAGTAAGAAAGTATATCGTTGTAGTAATACTTGCATGAGTGGTTTTCTAATAACCTCATCTACACAAATTAACTTTAATGTATTTAATTTATTTTACACTAATTATTTATATTACTTTTGCTGCATACTTGATCAGATTAATTCAAATAAAAATCCTTCAACTCCTCAACGTTGCATCACTCTACAGAGATGAAACACATTTAAACAATTATATTCTACCTCCGAAGACTTTAAAGGTACACCATGTATCTTTTCTTGTCTCTGTGGAGATATTATTGCTTTGCCTGCAATGTTCCAAATATGGCATTAAACTTAATCATTAAACATCAAACTTAATCCATCTCCATAGAGACAAGCAGGTAAAGGTATTTTAGAGCAATAAAAACACCCATAATTGAATAAATTAATCTTATATAAGTTTAACGCTATATTGTGGAACATTACGTGCAAAGCAGTAGCATCTCCATGGTGGTGGACCCAGAACCTAAAAAGTTACGCAGTGCACCTTTAACTCATTTATCTATCTTATCCATATTAGCAATGATCAGTCAAGTCAAATTAAAGCTATTATAAAAACAACTAAACAAAAAGCATGGAGGGTTAAAGGGAAACATTGGGGAGGATGACTTAAGAACTTTCAAACTTGAATGACAAATTCCCCATGAGACAGTGTCTGAACTGCCATTAAGAGAAACAGATGAGAAGAAAATATTGTGATATAAAGTCAGTGTGCACGCTCCGCCCTCTTACTGCTCAAACATAAAAAGGGTTGACTATATGACAAGTTCAACCATCAGACGAAAGCTTTCCAAAGTGTGTTTAGATTAAATGGCGTCAAGTGGCAAGGAACTCCGATTCAAGGTAAATGTTGTACAACACAGCAATGTCAAACGTGGCTTTGAAGCTAAATTTATGTTTCTATATCGCTTAGCAACAGGTGTGCCCCAGTCAAACAGCAAACGCATAAATATGTATGGTGCAAGAACAAAATGCATAAATTTAAGTATCTGGTTTCTTGTGATCTTGGACTGAAAATGACATAATAATAAATAATGTTGGTTCAAAGTAATAACAGCTATTTCATTTATTATATCAAAACATATTGGGTAAAAATCAAATATTCCTGAACAGTTCTAACCATGGTTTAAACTAGAACAAGAGTCTAAAGAGCACCACAAGAAGCCTATTAACTAGTTGTAACAATTTCACATTTTTTATTACTTAAGATTATTTAAATAAATACTCCACTGTTATTAGGTCATGTGAACATTGGTCCACACATCACATACCAGAACCACAGAAGTATTGGGGCAGATGTTTAGTGAGTGTGAATCATAGACTGTATAAAGAAGTGGACTAAGGAAGTGCAGCATCACCAATAGCATTTGGCTCCAGTCAAATGAAGCTCACGAGGCTAGCAGTTATAGAAGCAAATTTGGAGCTGAGTTTCATATTAGAAAAAGGAATTTATTTACGGACAAAATAGTGAAATAAAAACATCAGGATCATGCAGAGCGGGTTAATACGAACATTTAAGACCAAAATGACGAAGCTCACTGCAGCAGTTACAGAGAAAGCTGTGACAATTTTTCAGTGTAAAGTCAAAGTGGAAACAAAGTGGATAGAAAAGGAAGTGCCTCCATGCTCACTTCTTATTTGGAATGCAACTGCTAGCGGGTTAGCTATGTCCATTTATATATACAGTCTATGGTGTGAATGCAATAATGTCAATTTCAAAATCAGCCACAAACAGAAATATAAGAAAAATGGTCCTACCAGGTTTCATCATTCTTGAACTCCAACTCTCCGTAGGTGTCTTCGAAGTCCTCTCCTCCTCCCTTGGCCAGACCCTCGATGGTGCGATAAGGCACGATGACTGTCCCCCTGGCACCGGATGTCCTGAGCACCTTCACCTCCATAATGCCAATGCTCTCACTTACATGCACAGAACCGCTCTCAAACGTAAAGATGCCCGAATGGTCATCATCAAGAATGGTAACAGTGGCTACAGTTGGGAACCCCAGCATCGCTTTGGGATATGGGAGACTATTGGCCGACAAGACTTCATCCTCGGTGTCAAGTACTCGTAGATTGCTCAAACGCACAAAGAAATGCTCATCTTCCTCGAAAATGTCATCATCAATAATACCAACGCTGATTTCTTTTATAATTTCGCCTGGTTTGAACATCACTGTCCCTTCTGTGAACTCGTAGTCAGCTCCAGCATTTGCAGAGCCATCTTCTGTCTTGTAATCCACTAATATAGTTTTGTCAACATCCCCACCCTTTCTGGTAATTGTCAAGATGGCAGCACCACAGTTTTCAAAGCACTGATACACAGCTGGCTCAAACGCAATTCTTGATACATACTCTTCTGGTTCGTCAACATGGATCTCTTGGATACTTGCGCACTTTTTTGCTTGTTCTGCCACGTGTTTCTTCAGGATATTACCAGCGCCAGTCATCATGCGTGTAGCTTGGATTCGATAGAAGGCTCTGCTCTTTTGTTGGTGTGACAAGGCATGGTAGTTTGCCATCTCGACCAGCTGATCCAACTCTTTTTCGGGATGTTTTTGCTTAAGATCTTTCAGGATACGAATCATATCTCGTCTTGATTCGTCAACTTCTTTGCCTTCGATTAGACCAATGAGATTACTGGTTGCACTTCCATCCATAAAATGAGAATTGACCAACTTCCCATCCATTTCAATGCCTTTAGATCGTTCACTCTCTGTTTCAATGATGACTCCCCTATGCTTGTCAGTGCGGTATTTCTTGTGCATGAACTTATAAAAAAGCATGCGGCGGTCAGCGATCCAAGCAAGGACCACACATATGGGAAAGAAGGCCAGAGTTAGGAGGCCTTCCCACACTTGGACTTCATTGGGAGTGATGACAGCTAAGATTATGTACAGCCAGATGTACGCGAAAACACTCCAGCCAGCAGTGATGAAGAAAACCCGGAGATGCTTGACTTTTCGTACCTCTCCTTGGGGAATAACTAAAATGCAAAGACCAATGATTACGAACATGTTGAAAGCAGCGCTGCCGACGATTGTGGATGGGCCTAGCGCTCCAGCTTCAAATTCATGCCCACAAACTTCAATGACGGAGAGCAGGATCTCCGGAGCAGAGGAGCCTAAAGCCATAAGGGTCAGATTGGACACTGTCTCGTTCCAAACTCGAATGGTAGTTGTAGTCGTCTCTCCATTGGGTCTTTTGATCACTATTTCTTTCTCTTGGGATGTGATTACTTCAATGGCGGCCATGAAGCGGTCGGCAATGATAGAGACTCCCAAGAACATGTAAATCATTGCGACGAAGTACACTATAACTCTTGCAATTTTGTCTCCCATGGAAGGGTCCTCTGGGTACCATATGGGAAGGATGATGCCCTGATGGCACTTGGTGTTGTGCTCACACGTGCCATTTTTTAGGGGTGTCAGTGGACTTGGGGTGGTCTTGGCCTCCGCACAGACAAAGGAGGAGGCCACAGACACCAGGCCTAAGCAGAGCCAGGCCAAGGACCCCCCACCTCCACACCGTGATCCCTCCATGCACCCTCCTGCGTCTCACGGGCCCAAACCGCTCTGACAGTCCCCAACAGGATCCAGCACTAGGCTGTGAGGTCCTCCACCACCACCTGCAAAACACAACACACAGAACATATAGATTATCTGCTGTTGTTCAATAGAGCTTATCATTATAGGAGGGCAATATTGACAAAAATGTATATCTTGTATTTTAACTACGCTTCTGAAATGTGATAAAATGTGCCTGTAAATATTTGGCTCAAGTCCAGCACAAAATGTAGATGACGATAAATTTAATTTAAGATAACGTTATACAATTCTTTGGGAGATTACACTAGACGTTTATTTTTCTTTTTAAATAGTTTTTATTACTTTGTATTCTAATTTTGCATAACTCCAAAACAACTGCAACATTTTCCATTTTTCGATATATTGCCCTTACAGTGGTCCCAACTTTTTTTGTCTCCTACCCATAAGAGTTGTATTTGTAATTATAAATCTGTTTACTAGTATATGGTCAATAATATGTTCTTGTTTTTGTCATTTATAGCAAAATGAAAAATTTCTATGGATGTAAAAATGTAGTACCACTCAATTCTACCATTCTTGTCCTTAGCAAGTGCTCGTGTCCCCGTACCCCTGGTTAGGACACCCTTATATTCCACGGAAATATCAATACAGTGTGTGGATACGGATAAATTATGATTTGTTGCTGACAAGCCAGAATGTAAGTGAACTGATGAAAATAAGTGTTTGCGAACATTAAAGTCAATAGATCATTATGAAACCCTAAGTATCACCCCTATGTTACAGAGCAAGTATAGAACTATAAGGCACCTCTGAACAAATCAATTAAAAAATCATTCACAAATTTGCATCCATGAGTCGCATACCATCCATAGGTGTAGACCAAAGCAGGAGGGCATGCCGTTTACCACTCTGCCACTGTGTCCTCCAAACCCCTTTTAAAAGTATTCACTGACTATTTTTAGCTCTTCAATCTACTTGTGATAAGACTGTAATATTGTACATTGTAATAGTTGTATAATGGATAGTCTTCCTGGTCATTAAACAGTGAATAAAGCTCCTTGGGAAAGTGCGCCTCTGACTTCACAAACACCATCACCCTGGGAGCTTTATGTTATCTTTGTGTAGCAGATCGGAAATTAACTCACACACTATGAATAAGGTGTGAACATTAGATTAATACAAGCTCAGCCTGCGGGTTCACTTCTCATTCAGGAGTTTATTTTGCTTTCAGATGTGTGTCTAATAATGGCGATTTGAGGATGATTGTCTGAAATCTCTGGGGTAATAACACCCGCTCCAAACTCAGCACTGTCCAAAACGTCACACTGGCAAGAAATTAAGGAACACAGTGAACAATGTGGCAAATACATGGGATAGTGTTGGTGCTAATTATGTTATTCATGCTAAAAAAAATAGAATATTATGACAACTTTCCATTTAATATTTCATGTTAATGTTTTTTTAAAGGTACAGAATGTAGCTTTTTGGTTGAGGGTCCGTCACCTGCTTGTTTCTATGGATATGTCATTGCTCTACCTGGAATGTTCCACAGTATGACAATAAACAGCTATACTTTACATTTATTCAGTTATATGTAGGTGTTTTTATAGCTCAAAAATACCTAGACAGACATTCTGACTGTGAGTGGAGTTGCCTCTTCACAGATCTGACCTGTAACTTCATGTGGTTTGGTCTCCATGAAGCTAGAAAGGTTTAATACCATACTGTGAAATATTCCAGACAAAGAAATAACATCTCCATGGAGAAAAGCATTTGACAGACCCTCCACCAGAAAAGTTACACAATGCACGTTTAAGTCAATAACCTTAAATCTTAATTATCTTCTCTCGATCAATACAAAATAATTAAATGGAAAGAGGTGATGTAATATATTTATTTAAAGTCAATATTTCATTTATTTGGGAATTGATCATAAGTATAATGTAACATATTCATTTAACAAATGTGTAAATTAGTGAATAAAAGTTGCTGAGCTCAATGCTGAGGCTCCATGGTGACGTTCATTGCGGTTACATGCACACTCAAACCTGATTAATATTGGATTTTTTGAGTTTTAAAATCACTACAATGACATGTAAAAAGCAAAAGCATCTAATTTCTTTCTTATCACAGTCCCTCAGATGCTCACATCAGATTTTGCAGTTTGCCATTTAAATAATCGTAAAGGTCCAGAAATCTGATTATAATCAGAGTTTGGTGTGCATGTGAACAAGGCCATTGAGGAGCACTGGAAAAAATCATGATAAAAGTTTTTTTTACTGGGATTTTCATATGTCTTTCTAGGAATTAAACAGACTAATCGTGGTCAGCAAGATTTTAAATGATTGTATTATACTTTGGTCAAATATGAATTTTGTGCTGTGTGTGTGATACACTGTGCAGCCCTATAGTGCATATATCCTGTCTTCTTTGTATACAAGCCTAAACGCTCTTAAACAGTCTACAAAAGCCATAGAGCAGCATTACAGTAACTAGCAGCACAGTGCCCAGTCCATAAAAGCTCCTCTAAGCGTCTCCACTGTTTCTTATGAGATACGACCTGACACTGGCTCTGAAGCTAACAGCTGAACCCAGAGGCGACGGAGCCATGAGAGGACTGGCTCCACAGAGGACGGACATGTGGGCTGTGCAAATGCGTAAGACTACATAGAGATTTATGGGGAGATACATCTTCTGTCCAGATACAATGATTATCTCATAATAAGGGTCAAATGAGGCATTCTTACAGAGTCCAAACCAAAAACAAGTCAAGACCATGCAGAATGTAGACCAGCTACAGTATATAGGAGATTTTAGCTGAATGGGCATTCTGGCATTGTGTCCTTGGACAAAATAGTCGTGTTAAATAGTAGGACTCATTATTTTGAACCTGTTGCTTGATATCTATCTATCTATCTATCTATCTATCTACTGTTTTGTTTTTTTGGGGGGGGTTTTCAGCATTAAAAACTTTGAAAAACAGTATCCCTGTAAATTCAAACTCACATTAAGCGAAAATAAAATATAACAATGATTCCATTAGTGGTTTATCTTGGTTTTGATTAGAATTACGTTCACTCTAGTTACATCTACTAAATCAAACTTAATGTATCTGAAGATGATATTGCTTTGTCTGGAATGTTACAAGTGACATTTAACCACGCCAAGTTACAGGTCTGATCTGTGTAGAGGAGATCTCACTCAGACTGTAAGAATGCATGTTTTACAAGATACTGAAACATTTAAATAGTTAAAAGAGTTAAATAATTGCAAGACAAACATTTCTGAAATATTCCAGGAAAAGCCAAAACATATGGAAGAAGCCCAACCAGAAAAGTTACAGTCATTATTTTTAAAGGTTTTCTAAACGTGGACTTGTTTGCTGATCGGGCTGTTGTGTTCTTTATTCACTTTTTCTCCTAATGGGTCACGCTGTATTCCCCACTGCTGCATGTTTTCCTCCATCCTAAAAGTGCTTTCTCATGTTCTGACCTGATTAAAGATGGCTCTGCTCTCTCCCATGATCAACACTTTATACCACTCTACAGTCCCTGACAAAAGTCTTGTCGCTTATCCATTTTGTAGAAACAAAAGCTTATAACCTGACTTTAAATTAATCGATTGGTTTTAGAAATGTCTCATATGAAAGCTAAAACCCTCCCAAATTATGCTCAATATACTAAAAATAAATTTGCTTCACTGAAGAAAGATTGATCATTTAATGAACACAGAAAGGTCAGATTTTGGCAAGACAAAAGTCTTGTCGCCTACAGAAAATTGAACAAATAATTTACTTCAAATACAAAAATATGTTGCATAACGTCAGTGAATTAAGTAGTGGTGCTGTGAGATCCATATTTAATATCTTGTATGACTTCCATGAGCTTGAAGGACTGCATCCATGCGGTTCGACAATGATTCATACAATTTGTTGATGAAGTCATCAGGAATAGCAAAGAAAGCAGTCTTACATGCCTCCCAGAGTTCATCAAGATTCTTTGGTTTTGCCTTCCATGCTTCCTCTTTCATTCTACCCCAGACATGCTCAATGATGTTCATGTCTGGTGACTGGGCTGGCCAGTCCTGGAGCACCTTGATCTTCTTCGCCTTGAGGAACTTTGATGTAGAGATAGAAGTATGCGATGGAGCACCATCCTGCTGCAAAATTTGACCCCTTTTATGGTTGGGAATGTAAGAGGTAGCTAATACTTCTTGATATTTTAGGCTATTGATATTGCCTTCCACCCTGCAAATGTCTCGCACACCCCCATACTGGATGTAACCCCAGACCATGATTTTTCCGCCACCAAACTTAACTGTTTTCTGGGTGAATCTTGGATCCATGCGGGCTCCAGTAGGTCTCCTGCAATATTTGCGGCGGCTGTGATGTAATTCAACTGAGGATTCATCTGAGAAATCCACCTTCTGCCACTTTTCCAGTGTCCATCCTTTTAGCAGGCTGTGGGCCTTGGCAAATGCCACACGGTTTTTTAATTGCCTTTTGTTTAGTGCTGGTTTATGTGCACTGATTCGACCATGGAGGCCATTTCGAGACAGAATTCTACAAACTGTTCTGGTTGACACAGGGACTTGAGGTGACCAGGCCTGGTGGAGCTCTGCTGCAGTGGAAAAGGGGCTGGCCTTGGATTTTCGAATCAACAAACGGTCCTCCCGAGCAGTTGTCTTGCGGGGTCTGCCGGACCTGGGCTTGTCAAAAACATCTCCAGTCTTTTCAGATCTTTTTCTTATTCTTTGTACTTGACGCTGAGACACATTGAAGGTGTCAGCCACCTCAGCAGTGGATCTGGTCTTCAGCCTCTTGATAATTAACGCTTTGGTCTCAGGGTGGATCTTAGGCATGTTGTCAGAGGTCAAGTTGCAGTTGATGTGAAGGTCTGGTGTGCTGGGGTTCTTTTTATACACACCCACTAATTGATTGATCAGTAACTGATCACAGGTGAGGCTGTAATCTAGGATTGGGTGTATCATATGACAAGGCGACAAGACTTTTGTCTTGCCAAAATCCGACCTTTCTGTGTTCATTAAATGATCAATCTTTCTTCAGTGAAGCAAATTTATTTTAGTATATTGAGCATAATTTGGGAGGGTTTTAGCTTTCATATGAGACATTTCTAAAACCAATCGATTAATTTAAAGTCAGGTTATAAGCTTTTGTTTCTACAAAATGGATAAGCGACAAGACTTTTGTCAGGGACTGTAGATAAAAACCACAACTTTAAACATGGTACTACCAAGAAATTTATTTATTTTATCTAAAGAAAGGCAGACAAAATGTTGAAACTCTCTTCCACTTTGTGAAATGTATCCATACATTTTCATGCTACGGTTTCACATTTAAAAGTGCATTGTGTAAAATTTCTGGTGGAGGGTCCATCAAATGTTTTCTCCACAGAGATGTTTTGCTTTGCCTGAAATGTTTCACAGTATGGCATTTCTATCATCATGGGGACCAAACCAGGCCAAATTACTGGTCAGATCTGTGGAGAGGCACAGTCAGAATGCCTTTTTTTCTAGGTATTTTTGAGTAATAAAGCCACCTGCAATCAAATAAATGCAAGGTAGCTCTGTTTAATGTCACACTGTGGAACGTTTGAAGCAGAGCAATGACACAGAAACAAAAGTATTATATTAATTACACAATTTATATTATTAATTACACAATATTGAATGTACAGTTTAATGCCATACTATGGATCAGTCCAGGAAGAGGCAAAACAGCTCCATGACAGGCAGGTGGTGGAACCCCTATGAGAAAAGTTACATAGTGCACCTTTAAGACAAATATTGGGTCCATTGAACAAATCTATTCCAGTCAAACACTGTCACTAGAGGTAGCGCTGAGTCAACACAGGAGCTAATGCAGAGACAGCTGGCCAGATTTCAGGAATTAAAGCACTTATAATTACAAAGAAAGGTGTGTATTTAAGCCTGATTAGATTTCTCAGAGTGATGGTGGTGTTTGAGGAGGACACTGATATGTTGTAGAGAAAAGTGGTTGACAGAAGTGGGAGAGGAACTTGAATTTAGCCGAATCAGCAGCTCTGGATATGGAGCAGGGCCAGTACTGGATCTGGAGAAGAAACCCCATGCACGACAGGCACATATCTGAGTGACAGCAGCTAATGGGAGGAGAGGTGAGCTATGGGACTTACATAAGAACTTTCAAATAGAGATAGTGACAGTAGGCCTAATACTTGGCTGTATACTGTATATCATTTTTATTCATTAAGAAGCTTAAATTGTGAAGTTCTCTTATTTTATTGTATATGAGCCTAACCTGATATTTTGAGGACGTCCCCATTCAAAAGCAACTGTCCTAGTTTTCCATCATTCCAAAACCCATGTTGAAAACCCACTTGATTTTCAACAAAAATATGAAAGTGACTCACTTAAAAACTGTTGGCTAATGCTAGCTAACTTGTGACTGTAATTGCTTGTGTGTGAAACTTGTTTAAGAGCACAAATCAGCTCACATATTGTAGTTCCAAACAAGTCAGTTCTTTCTGATCAGATTGTGTGAAAATAAAGCTAAGATTTAAGTGTAACTTGAGTAACAGAGCTTCTGACAGAGTAGTGCTTTTTTTTTTTTTTTTTTTTTTTTTAAACTATTGTAACCCCAGTTGCCCGCCATCGGCCCCTCCGACCACCACATCACTCACGCACACTCCATTTTCTTATTAGGCATTGTGGATGAAGTGTCTTGCCTAAGGACACACAACAGTTTTTGCACAGGTGCCCCACTGTGGCACCTGGTATTCCCAGCGGTCTCCATCCAAGTACTAACCAGGCCCGGCCCTTCTGAGACCTGATGAGATCAGACTTTGACAAGATGGTATGGCCACTTTCAGTTAGCCTCCCAGGGAATGTTGATGACATCAGCTGCAAAGTATCAGTAATCGATGACGGCATTCAACATTTTGAAACTACCATTTTGTGTAATCTTAAAAAAAAATTGCACTGTCCGATGGCCCAGTCTAGTGGAAGTTCGCTTTGTCTCTTAATATAAAGCCTGACTGATGTCTATAGAATTATCTCCATTCTGCAAAAGGGCACAGCACTGAGTAAGAGGTTATAAAGGACAGTGAATGTAGAGATGGTTCATTTCAGTGTTTTAGTACAGAGCTGGTGCTGACCTGCTCCTGCTTCTCTCTGTCACTTTAAAAGAGAGGAACTGCAGAGTGGCACAAAAGCACAGCGTAGCATCTAAATCTGAGCTCTGACTCTGGGCCAATGACACTATATAAAAGTATAGAAGGGAGCGCTACAGTGAGCACCGTCACATTCTTCTGAATGGTCTGCAACTATTTATTACTCTCTAAAAAGTGCAATTTCGATTATAAATGCTGGCTGCTTTATTATTCAAAAATCATAATAATTAGATATTTTATTACTTATTTCTATTTTATTTTATTTTTACTTGTACATATACTTTTTTATATAATTATGCCGTATTTGACACCAGTCTCTTGATATTTTTGCTACTTATTTAGAATGTATTATTACCATTTAGATATTTTTTTCTCTTTGTTATATATAATATAATATATTGTGATGTGTGAGCTACTGTGTCCAAGTAATTTCCCTTGTGGATCAGTAAAGTGTCTAAGTCTAACTGTGAATATTTACTGTAACAATCACAATTAAGTGATTTCTTGTACTGTCAAAATGTACCTATTAAGTGATTTTGGTCCAGGTTTTGTGGGGCAGAACAAGTGACCATATAATACTAGGCTTGTCACAATAACAAATTTTGAAGTGCAAAATATTAAATAAGTAAATATAGACAATAATCGATAATATTGAAACCAAACCATATGAAACCAAACCACTTAGTCACTTTTCTTAATTTCGTTGCTATGGTGTCAGTGACAAAGCAAGATGAGCATTGCAAAGTGCTATCATGGGACGATAATTAGCAAGAAAATAGCCCTGTATAATTGCTCATTTAGGACCCTCTTAGCTAGAGGTACTAGCATAGCAACTCCACTGTCCACTCCCCATCTCCGCGCGGCAACCAGCGCAATTTGTGCCGGGAAAGAAAATCAATATTCTCGTGGGACGGTACACCTGAGCAGGCTGTCAGGGCCTTAATGCATTTATTTTAATGAGATTTACATGGTGGGTCCCGAGGATTGTGTCCGTTTAAAGATTTTACGGTGAAACGCTCAATCTAGCTGTCAATCAGATCATCTATCAATCATCCGCTGAACCAATTATGGGCCATCGCTTTGACTGAAACTGGGAGAGCTCTTAAAAATGACATCGCCATCTCCACCTCCAGCTGTGATTAATGCTCTGTAACTCTGGAGTGAGGAGAGACAGTCAGTAATGGTCAAGTGGAACTACAGGCTTAGGCCTGTTATAGTCCTGCACAGTGCACTATAGATGCTGGATTGCACTAAATCACCCATATGGAGCATTTAAGGGTAGTTCCATGTGCTTCTGTTGGTTTGATGTAGGACTGGGTGATATGGAGATAAAAATAGAACTGTCATCTAATTTTTGTGATGATCTGCTGTTTTGGTTAGGTCTATCACGATAACAAATTTAATGATATATCACTATCTTTCAAATCAATTTGATATGGTTCAGTAGTTCAGAGTAAAGCGTGTTTGAGTGTTCGTAAAGCGTCTTTGAGTGTCCAGAAAAGCGCTATATAAAACTGATGCATTATTATTATTATTATTATTATTATTCAGTGAAAAACAAAGGCTAAATCATGGCTGTGATACTAAAAGTCCACTAAGTTTGTGAATAGTTAATATGAAAAACACCCATTTTACTCATCGTACACAATTGTAGCTCTTACACAAAATAATTTAGTAAAATATACTTAAAAATTCTCTTGGCGATATATTGATACAGCAGCCCACGATATCGATACTGTATCATCAAATTAAATGATACGATATATAGATATTTCGATCTTTTTGCGCATCCCTAGACATCTCCATAGAAACAAGGAGGTAACAGACCCCCTGACCAAAATGTTACACACTGCACCTTTAAGTATGATAATAATTTTGGCACTTGAAAAAAAAAAAATAAAAAAAAATCACAGTGTCCATTTCTCTGTAAGGTTTAAGCTAAATCTTTTGGTCTAATTCTGATTCTGTTATCAAAGTTTAAAATGTGACAAAGGGACAGATGTGTTGATAATCTTAAAGAATCATTTTGCTGCTTTAAAGGGTTGTGTTGAACAGCTCTATGACAGATTTGAAAAACAATAGATTTATTAACACACCATAAATAAACCCAGGTGCCTACAGACGGAAACAACTGTGGCTTCAGCTTACCGACCAGTGACATTAACAACAGGAAATCAGAACCACTTTCACTTTTACACCTAATGTGATAAAGTTATAAAGATCCACTTAGTCTCACAGCTTTGCTCTTCAAGGTGCACTGTGGAGGTTTTCTGGTGGAAGGCCTCTCTCTAAGTAATTGCTTTATTCAGAAAACCAAAATCAATCTACGTTGCATTTACTCAGTTTCAGGTATTGCTTTTTTTTTTTTTTTTTTAATTTTTAAAAAAGACGTATTACTGTGAGCAGCCTCTCCACAGATCTGACCTGTAACTTGGCCTGCTGGCATACATCATCCGTAGACATTCAATTCAATGTTTATGACATCACCTGCCTTTCTCCGTGGAGATAGGTAGCTTTAATGCCAGAGTGTGGAAAGCAATCTTCATATAGAAAAGTTACACAGTGCACCTTTAACTTAACTTGACTGCACATTTGGTTTAGCTTCTTCCTAAATGAAACATATTTTTTACAAAGTTTTGTCCGCTCATAGTCTAATCTATTTAAAGGTGCACTGTGTAACTTTTCTAGCTGTGCTTGATATGTTCCACAGTATGTCATTAAAAGTCTATTCACCCTTTGTTTCATTAAAGATGATTTTATTGTTCAGAAAGACCTCTAAGAACTTGCATTCTTGTGTGAGCGGGCCTGCCTCTCCATCAAACTCATCTGTACCTTTGCCTGCTTGTCTCCATGGAGATAGACAAGTTTAATGCCATACTGTGAAAGATTCCAGGCTGAACAGTTAAGTACAAGTACTACACAGAGACTAGCATGTGGGGTATCCTCCCCAAGAAAAGTTACTCAGTGCACCTTTAAGATGGTTTTAATAGTTTTTTTTCTATAGTATATATAGATCATAAATTGTACCAAATATTTTCTGAAGATTCACTTAATAACACCAAGCACAAACTTCACAAGCATCATATTTATCCAGGAGAAATTTTAGACGTTCAGGAACATACAGCAAAAGTTGTTCACCTTTTCCACAACTCCTGTTACCATGGCAACAGTCTCTGCATCACCTGAAACCAAGAGCCCTCAGCAAAAAATAGAGAGGAGTTTGTTTAAAAATGAGAAACTATGTGTTAGAAAAATAAATCAAGAAGGAAATGATGGTGAAGTTTTTGTCCGGCTGACCACTTCTCTATGACATAAATATTGGGCTTGCTGTCTGAAGGAAGTAGCTATTGTGTAATTAATCAATGGGGCATTTTGTGACAAAGCTAGTGGTATTTTAAGTGTTCTGTAAAATAAAGAGGGAACTGACCTCTGTAGATAACTGGAGACAGCTGTCAGACATGAATTACAGAAAATACATATTGGGAATATAAAAGATTAAGAAAAGCAATTAAGATGGGCCTACATTTACTGATCATTTTAGTTTGTTTGCCCAAGCCATCGTAAAAAAGAGTGTGTAATAAAAGAACTGTGTAATAAAAGTAGTTTAAAGGGCCCATATTACGCTGTTGTGTTTTGTTTCATTCACACGTTTCATTAACACAAGCTTTGCATATTTATACTGAGTCCTTTGCTCAAATAGAAAATGCTCTGTTCCACCTGGTGATGTCATGTGATAATACAGGAAGAGCTCCACTGTGTTTTTAAACTCCGTAGACTTTCACGAGATTCATTTGGATAATTTCAGTTGTGGAATTGCTAATCTCTACTGAACTAAAAGTGACTAATAATAAAGGATTATTCAAATATGTGTGAATGAAACAAAACACAACTCCAGGTATGTTTTTGTTATAACAACATTATAACATGGCTTAAAGCTCACAATATAGCATTAATGTCTTGTCTTGTTAGTTTATCTCAGAGTTTATAGACAAATCCTATAGGCCCATGAACTTCACCCACCTTGAATGAGTGTATGAGTATATACAGTATATAGGCCTACTACTGTGTCAGACAATAGTATTGACAAACTTAGTAGAGGGTCACATGCTCTTGTCTTGATTGCCTGGAGATTGCGTGAGGAAGGGCATCTCGCTTAAAGTATCCTATAGCTGAATGAAGAAATGGAGCAACCAAGCAAAACAGTTTCATGTTGTGCCTTGGATGTTATGAACTGAGCATCACTTTCTAAATAAATCTGGTGTGTATGAAGCAAATGACTGTTGATTTGTGTTTAGAAATTACACTGTTAGGGCCTGAATTATTCAAATCAAGATCGTAGTATTAAATTCACATAAGATATTCATATATTTCTTATGTAAATGTAAATTCTTTATGGATTACACTGATTAGACCAATCCCATTACACACATTCACTCTATAGATTTTTGCATTTTCATATTATGTGGAGGCTTGGTAGCTGGGGTGCAGGCAGCTCACGGGTCTCCTCTTTCCTACCCCCTATTTTGGGAAGGGGGGTCCGGTTTAAAGAGGGCATTTGAGCTGGGCGTAAACATGCGCTCAGCACTGCGCGAGCTTCAGCTGTTCCAGATTAATCATCGGACAACAGCCCAGTAGTTTCTCCAGTCAGTGCCGCCTGTCAGTGCAACTGAACGGGGGGGAATCCCTCTTGGTGCTAAGATACTCCCTCTACAACTTATCCAAGCTATAGGCCCTCGCGTCTTAACACATGTAAAATTACCATGGCACTTTAGGAAATAACATTTTACGACATGGCAACAGTGGGATCAAAGCGGCGTAACATTGCCTATATCAATGATTCGTGTTGCTTTATGGGCTGCGGGCTAATAATGATTAAAACTGTCTCCACGGTGGCAGTTATTGTAACGACACACCCATTTAGACGCTATCACGAATCCATTTGAGCCAATAGATCGGGGAAATGGGAAAAGGGACAGTGGACGGAGCAGATTGCGAGGCTGCACGAGCTGACATCACCTCGTCTCATCACTCACATCACGCCAAGCCAACATGTGCGTCAACAACACTGTCATTAGACTAAAACCCCTAGCCTGTGTGAAGGTATGCAGGTTTGTTACGCTGATATAAACCTACCTGGATTTCTTTTGGAGCTGTGTGGGGACGCTGTGAAAGACTCCTGTCCACCTCGCGTGTTTAATTACGCCTCACTTTGCACTGTGGCGTGTAACGGAGAGTCAAACCAACAAGAAAATATCCACAGCTGGGTAGTCTTCATGCACTCTAGAGTCCAGTCCAGTGATAAAGCTACGGAAGATTGGGTTAAACTGGTTCAAAAAGGCGCTCTCCTTCCTCTCCTCGGCTGTACCCCCTCTCTCCGCTGTCCTCGCTCCTCTCCTCCTCGGACGCAGGGACTGACCCGGTCGCAGAGCTGTCAATGACGAAGAAGGGGGGCAGAGGGAGACGGGAGGAGGCACGCGGGGGGTCAGTATTTTAAGGGCTGGAGAAAGCCGCTCCTCGACTCTCCCTCGTGCGAGCAGCAGCCGTGAATCAGCGCTCCTGCCTCTCCTCCACCGCCTCCTTCTCCTTCTGTGCCTTTCCTCCGCTGCGCAGCAAATCTACAGTAGCCTATACTGAGCGTGGAGATAAATGCCTTGTCTTCTACACATCCATAATATTAAATCTGATCTGTGCTAAATAGGGCTTTTCTGATTGGTCTAGAGGCGCACGCTGCCTGTCGCCAAAGGACTTTGAGTTATTATTATTCCTCCGTGGCTCATTATCGCGCGTTACAAGGCCGGTCTTCTCTCCGTGTCCAAGGTGTGAAACGGTTGCGCCCTATGCCATACATACACACACAGCGTCCCTCCTCCAACGCGTGCCCCCAGGTTGGATAAAAGTCACATAGAGACAGATAGAGACATGCGCATCACCCGTGAAACCACACACACACACACACGCACGCACGAGGCCACGGTTATGGGCGCGCTCGCTACGTCATCATCAGCTGACAGGAGAAGAAGGGAAGAAAGCTGCGCCACGCGAACAGTGGATATGAGGCACCCACAAGCCGCGGACCACAGCGCTCCAAGTTCCGCTGAGAGAGGGAGGAGAGCGCGAGCAGGGAGGGAGGGATGGGAGGAAGGGAGTACCGCTAAACGCCGTGAATGTGTGGATCACTGGACAGATGGTGTTAATAGTACGAGTCGTAAATAAAAGTGAGAAGATCAGACACCGGCGTTGAGGTGTGTTTGCGTAGCTCGTACTGTAATGTTTTCAGATAAATCGTGATGTTACAAATAAGCCGAATTACTTTGATAATGTTTGTTAAAGGGCCCATATTACACTATTTTCTGATCTATGTTATAATGTTGTTTCCTCATCACAAACAGACCTGGAGTTGTGTTTTGTTTCATTCACACAAGTTTAACACACAAACCCTGCATATTTAGGTTGAGTTCACTCTGTTACACCTTGTGATGTCATGTGGTAGGCCTAATACAGGAAGTGCTTCTTTGTGTTTTTAATCTCCATACGCCTTCACTTGAAAACTACAGCCTCATGACATCAGAAACAGAGTATTTTGAGCTTTGGAGATGCAGACTGACTAATAATAAATGGTTACAGCATTAAAACATGCTTAAAGCTCACAAGAATCCATTTTGTATAATATAGGAACTTTAAAAATATTTGAACATTTGGGAACAAAGACATGTGTATGTTAATAGTGTCAATAGTTCACAGTAGTTTACAAAAAGTTTACAAAAATTAAATAATAGGCTACTAATTAGGCAAACTTGCAACTGCAACCACTCCGATCTGTCACAATGGTGGAACCCTCTAATTCAGGGGTAAATTCTCCTTTTCACATAAGTTTGCATAAGCCTATATTAAATGCTAATAAATTGTTCAGAAATGTTGCCTATATACAATTTAGAAGACATTATGGAATCTGAAGCTAGTTTGAACCACACTAAAGTCTTTGGTTCATGAATGCTATCCTATATGCCAAATCCTTATTAACGCCATTGTCATAACATTATACTGTATAGGACCAGTAGGACCCATTAGGGAGACAAAACACTCAGTTACCTTCAGTCTGTCTTAAAGCCGCGGTTCCCAGAGTCACTGTAATAACCCCATGAAGTGTTAACTCGTTATTAAAACAGGTCCGTCATTAGCAAAAGAAAGAGGAAGCATCTGTGTGGGGAGAGGAAGAGCTGATCTATAATAGGCACAGTTCACAACCTCCACATGCACCTGCTGCTCACTGAACTGCTGCATCACAAATACAGTTTAAGGCTTTTGACAACTGAATTTGGATGTAAAAGGTATTTCTCATCGGTGTTCTGAAAATAAAGGCCTATATAAAGACAAACTTTAAATTGTGCAGCGCTGAAATCCCTTATCTTGAGGCCACTTTCATTTTAGTAATTAGTAAAGCATTTATGAAGCAAAGCAGAGAATTTTTAAACCCCACTAAGCATATTAAGTTATACTTAAAGGGCCCATATTACGCTATTTTCATCAAAAACATTCCTGGAGTTGTGTTTTGTTTTTAACATACAAAGCCTGCATATTTAGTCCTTCTCTCAAACTGAACACTCTGTTCCACCTTGTGATGTTATGTAATACAGGAAGTGCTCCACTGTGTTTTTACACTCCATACAGCTTTACTAGAATCATTTATATAATTGCAGCCGTGGAACTGGAGGTGTAGACAGACTAATGGTAAGTGGTCACTCAAACATGTGCGAATGAAACAAAACACAACTCCAGGTATGTTTTTGATTAGGTAACAGCATTATAACATGACTTAAAGCTTGCAAGAGTCAATTTTGTGTAATGTAGGACCTTTAAATACACTTTTTTGTTAGTTGTCAAAAATCACTTGCCCCATCTTGTGCAGTGATATACTATAATGTTGATTGGCAAATACTGTAGATGAGTTTCCTGTTGTCGAAATTAACAATAGAAGACAATGATGCATAAACCTCCTATTCTTTTGTATGGTGTTCATCTGCTCCATAAATCTTGCACGCTTTCATAAGGTATGCACTGGCATGAATATTTGAAGACTAAAACACAAACTTAGAACAAGCCCAGAGTGAAAACCCGTGTAAGGTCAGGCCTATTTCAGTGATCAAGGACGACTTAAATCATTTTTTTCACAAGGCCGAGGAGCTGCACACACAAAGTGAACTAAAGGCAGCAGCTGTGTGGCATCATATTGAACTAAACAGGGAATAAACCATAGCCAGGCGTCTTGCAATATTCAAGAAGTCTTATACCAGTTATTAATAATGCCAACAATGTTTCTAGTGCAATGGTAATTCATATAATAACATCACAATGTTAAAGAATGTTGAAAAACCAAACCAAGACTTGCACTGTCATGATACTAAAATTTCAAATTTGATTTCAATACAAGAAAATATCAATTCTTCTTCATCTTCTTCAATACTTCCTTTTAATACTATTTGCAACACAAAATATTAGTAGTTTCTTTAATATTGTCACATGGTCTTATAGTACTTCTGATATAGATGAAAGCTATTTTAAAACGTGATATCAAGATGTTTTAACAGTCATCCAGAAGTTATTATTTTTAGAATCGCTACTTGCTCAAATGAGTATCTAGTTTCAGTACCAGTTTTGGTATCATTTTCTATCTGGATTTCAGTGACAACCCAGATAAGGATAAAAAACAGGACTAAAAGAAGTACCATACAATATCTAAACCAGGACTAAACCTATTGTACCAAAATAAAGACTAAACTAGGACATAGCTAACGTGCTAGCCGCGTTCTACATAGGAAGTGAGCATGCTTCTGGCTCCATCGACTCTGGCTCCAGTTGACTTTACATTGGAAAATTCACACCCCTCTCTGTCATTTTGGTCTTAAAATGTTCATATTAACCCGCTCTACAAGAGCCTGGTGTTTTTATTTAGCTATTTTGTCTGTAAATAAATTCCTATTCCTAATATTGAACTCGGCTCCAAATTTGCTCCTATAACTGCTGCCCTTGTGAGCTTCAGTTGACTGGAGTCGAATGCTATGGGTGAAATCACACTTTAATCCACTTTATACAATCTGTGGTCTAAACATAAAGGCCTCAACCAGCAACTGAACACATAATAGACGCTGCTGAGATGTTTGTAAAGGACTACAAATCCTCCATAGTGTGCCCATCATGTGTGCGAGTCCCACAGTTTGAGAATCACTGCTCTAGATAATGACTTTTACTGGGAAACCAATTCTTGATGAAGCATGGCCAGGCGTAACCACTGCTGACTGGACCAGCCCAGGAGATTGGAGGGATGTTGACATTGCCACCAGTTCCAATTACTGCACTCAAATAGGCTTGGAGCTCTGCACAGCCCTGTAAAAGTCCAAGTCTCAGTGCAAACCAATCTGAATGTAAAATTAATACAACTATTTAAAAGTCTCATTAGCTATAAATCAATAATGAATTATCAGTAATACACTTACAAATGAACCCTCAAATGGATTATAAAGTCGTATTAGTATGAGCGGGAGAAAGGCCTGTTCTTAAGGAGCACGTCTGGTGGAGGGACCGTCACCTGTTTGTCTCCATGGAGACTTACCAGACAAATTACAGGTTATATTTGTGAAGAGGCGACCCCACTCACAGTAAGAATGGATGTTTTTTAAGATATATTTGAGCAATAAATAACACCTGTAGCTGAATAAAGACAGATTAGTTTAATACTATACTGTGGACAATTTAAACCAAAGGATAACCACCTGCTTATCTCTGTGGTGGTGTTATTGCCTGGATGGCATTAAACTTGCCACTCTATGGCATTAAACTTCTCTTTTTCCATGGAGACACAAGCTGACACCAGCACCATGCCAAGATACTGTCAGATCTGTGGAGAGGCAACCCCACTCACAGTTAGAATGGATGTTTTTCAAGATATTTTTGAGCAATAAAAACGAATAAATGCAAAATAGACCTTTAGTTAAGTAAAGATCAACAATTCTAGGGTTGAAATCATCCAAATGGTTCTAATGAAAGTGCATGGAGTTTAAAAACACAGTGAGGCACTTCTTGTATTACCACATGACATCACAAGGTGTTTGAGAGAAGAACTCAGGCTGAACATGCAGAGTTTGTGTGTTAAACATGTGTGGATGAAACAAAACACAACTCCAGGTGTGTTTTTGATGAGGAAACAACATAAGAACACAGATCAGAAAATAGTGTAATATGGACCCCTTAAGTCTTCTGTGATTCACATGAAGTCCTGATTCAGACCTGTTTATTCCTAATGGTAACATATAGTGTGGACCCGACCGGGTGCAGTCGAGGAGTCTTTTTCTTTTGGGATGAAAAGAAGCACGAAAAATCAATTGGGTCCCTTTTTAATTACATAATCCGTGGATGTGCTTTGGAGAATCTTATTAGGCTGTCCAGATTTGCACGCTTGTTAAGTCCAGAACCAAATGGATAGAGATGATATGAACAGCCAATCCGGTCACACACACTGCCCAGAGCTCTCCCTCTCCTCCATGTACTTGTAATTACTGTGCACGCCACACTGGGTAATGAAGTTTCCTTATCAGCTGTGGAAAGAGTGGAGTCTGGACACAGCCAAAGACAATGGGCCATAGTCTGCAATAAGCAAGGCAATAATTAATGTTTAGATGTCTTTAAGGGTTTAGGTGTAAATAGTTGCGTTGCGTGTTGCCATGGTGATGTTTTTGTGTTTCTCTGTGTGGCACTAAACTTGCATTTATTCAATTAGAGGTGTTTTTATTGCCTTATACTTTAAAAACCTGGTGTCATATTATAAGCTGGGCTGTCTCTCAATGAGATAGTAAGTTTAAAGCTGTACTATGGAACCTAACTTCTCAATCAAAACAAGCAGGTGGCGGACCTTCCTCCAGAAATGATAATAGTAATCTGGAATGAACAAGACAATGATTAATGTTTTGATGTATGTAAGGATTTAGGTATAAATGGTTGAACTGCTTGTCGCTATGGCAATGTTTTTGCTTTGTCTGGGATATTACTCTATATGGCACTAAACTTGCATTAATTCAATTACAGGTGTTTTTATTGCCTTATACCTTAAAAAATGGTTACATATTGTAGGTAGATAGATAGAAAGTTACATATTGCAACTTTAAGTAAAATATTTAAGTATAATAACTAATATAGGCCTAGAAAAAACATATTAAACTTGGACTGTAACCATGAGAATATATAAATTTACAGTGCAGAAACAGGCAGTCAAAACAATAAAAAAAAAAAAAAATAGGTTCACCAACCACTGAAAATTATCCTTCCAACCATATTTTGGGCCAAACCCTCCTGGTGATGATAAAAGTTGTTTGTTTTTTTTTTATTAAATTAATGGTTCTGTATTTGATTTTTTTGTATTTGAGCATTTTTTTTCTTGCCCAACTACAGACAAAATGTGCACGTTAGCATATTAGTGGTTATTAGCTTTACCCTGAAACCCACAAAACTCTGCACTGGTCTCTGAGAGTTGTGAACAACACTTATAAACTCATCATGGTGAATAATTACAATGTTCTGAATGCATGTGGTAAGTGAAGAATAACACTGGACCACTGCAAACCATTTAAAATGAACTAGATCTGTTTTTCACATTTTTAAGACAGTAAAAATTAAGTATAGCTCCTCAATTTTCAATTACTTCATGCTTACAGATGACCTTAGCTTTTTTGCTTTTTTTTTTTTTTTTTTTTTTTTTTAACAATATTTTAGCCTCCAAACCTATCCTGATAATGCTACGGTCCTTCTGTATTATGTCCCAGTCCCCCTCTCTTCTCAGCCCCCTGCAGGCTCTCAGCAGTGATAAACTTTACAATCACCAGACTGAGCCTTGACTCTGGAGGAGCTGCACTTTACAAGGACGCCATCTTTGTGACTGCAGCCCTGAGACACAATACACTCAACCATCTCCTCCACACTCATCTCTAATCTGTAAAATATTTCACACAAAATCACTTGTATTCAAGCACCGGGAGATGACTGGTGTTTTGATTCTGTCCTTAGAGAGATACTGGCAAAACATTATTGACGGTGGATTTTTACGTGCACGCTAAAAACTGATTATTGTCTGATTTTCAGAGTTAGAGTTAGATTTAGATGATTCACATGTAATTTAAGCATCTGACATGAGAAATCTGATGTTTCTGATTCTTCTAATTATACACAAAAGGGCAAACTAATGTGGCAAAGATGTTAAAGATTGAAAAAATCTCTCTCATATATATACGTATGTATGTATACACACTATATTGCCAAAAGTATTCGCTTACCTGCCTTGACTCGCATATGCACTTAAGTGACATCCCATTCTTAATCCATAGGGTTTAATATGACGTCTGTCCACCCTTTGCAGCTATAACAGCTTCAACTCTTCTGGGAAGGCTGTCCACAAGGTTTAGGAGTGTGTTTATGGGAATTTTTGACCACTCTTCCAGAGGTGCATTTGTGAGGTCACACACTGATGTTGGATGAGAAGGCCTGGTTCTTAGTCTCCGCTCTAATTCATCCCAAAGGTGTTCTGTCGGGTTGAGGTCAGGACTCTGTGCAGGCCAGTCAAGTTCATCCACACGAAACTCTCTCATCCATGTCTTTATGGACCTTGCTTTGTGCACTGGTGCACAGTCATGTTGAAGAGAAAGAGGCCATCTCCAAACTGTTCCCACAAAGTTGGGAGCATGGAATTGTACAAAACCTCTTGGTATGCTGAAGCATTCAGAGTTCCTTTCACTGGAACTAAGGGGCCAAGCCCAGCTCCTGAAAAACAACCTCACACCATAATCCCCCCTCCACCAAACTTTATACTTGGCACAATGCAGTCAGACAAGTACCGTTCTCCTGGCAACCGCCAAGCCCAGACTCATCCATCACCAGATGGAGAAGCACGATTCGTCACTCCAGAGAATGCATCTCCACTGCTCTAGAGTCCAGTGGCGGCGCGCTTTACACCACTGCATCCAACGCTTTGCATTGCACTTGGTGATGTATGGCTTTGATGCAGCTGCTCGGCCATGGAAACCCCTTCCATGAAGCTCTCTACGCACTGTTCTTGAGCTAATCTGAAGGCCACATGAAGTTTGGAGGTCTGTAGCGATTGACTCTGCAGAAAGTTGGTGACCTCTGCGCACTATGCGCCTCAGCATCCGCTGACCCCGCCCCGTCAGTTTACGTGACCTATCACTTTGTGGCTGAGTTGCTCATCATTATTGGGTTTTACTCACTGATATTCTTGATTTCATGACGCGAGCACTGTTGTACCAAGGATTTTCTTTTACCTCTACCAGCATGTAACTCCACCGAGCGCAGTGGTTTTGGGTGGAGGGAGGAGCAGTGGGTGGAGCTTTGGTCAGAGTGAAGACAGAAGCTGTGAAATGGTAAGAGAAAAAAGAGAAAAAGGAAACGGTAACACTCAAGAAAAGAGCATATATAGTTGGGTTGTGCAATTACTCAATTATTACTGTAATCAGTTACAAAAAAAAATATTGAAAATTGAAATACTATTAATTCTGTTATATATACTGTATGTGCACACACTCTGGCCCTGAAATAGTCTTACAAATCATTACTAAAGATATTATGTAGGCTATTTCGTGTATGTGTATATATATATATTATTTATTTATTTTTTTATTGAATTTTTTATGAAAACTCTTTGTCCAGTTCTAGGCCTAGTCTTTTTATTTTATGTTGGTATTTTTAGTGTAACTGAACAATAGTCACCATTAGCCCTTTCTGTCTTTTCTGTGTCAAATGTGATGGCAGATTTGTGAGTCTTGCTGTCCACAGTGCATTCTGCTAGGACCCATAGCTGCTGGCACATATCTAACAGTTTATGAAACCATGGTGACAAGCAAAATGGTTTTATTTTGTCCAACAGCTGAAAGGATTACACAACTCCAGTGCTCATCTCTTATTCTGGTGACTCAACCACTTCTGTATTCTCATCTGAAACCACACAAGTGTCTCACCTGTGAGTCAAACCCTATGCACAGTACAGAGGTCTCACTTCAAATACATATTCCTCCTACTATTACCTTCAACATCACCAGCTAAACATTTTAAACTACATGTGTTTGTCCATTAACCCATATTGTCATGAACACAGCTATGCAGTTAATATGATTTTAATATGGATTAATTGACAATGATCATCTTGGGTGTTTGTAATTGAGATGTAAACAGCCAATACAGTAAAACATGTGGTTTGGAGTTCATATTATTGAGGGCTAAAAAGTATTTATTGTATTTTTTATGTTCAGGAACGTAATATTGAAATCTATTATGATTTGTTTTATAAATAAGATGAATATTGTGATTGATCAGGGGAGAAAATGTTATAACTCTTATTATCATATGCCCTGTTCTAGTACAATGTCTGTGAAAAAGAAAGCATAAAGACTGAAATATGATTGACAGCTATACAGTCCCTGACAAAAGTCTTGTCGCTTATCCATTTTGTAGAAACAAAAGTTTATAACCTGACTTTAAAGTAATCGATTGGTTTTAGAAATGTCTCATATGAAAGCTAAAACCCTCCCAAATTATGCTCAATATACTAAAATAAATTTGCTTCACTGAAGAAAGACTGATCATTTAATGAACACAGAAAGGTCAGATTTTGGCAAGACAAAAGTCTTGTCGCCTTGTCATATGATGCACCCAATCCTAGATTACAGCCTCACCTGTGATCAGTTACTGATCAATCAATTAGTGGGTGTGTATAAAAAGATCCCCAGCACACCAGACCTTCACATCAACTGCAACTTGACCTCTGACAACATGCCTAAGATCCACCCTGAGACCAAAGCGTTAATTATCAAGAGGCTGAAGACCAGATCCACTGCTGAGGTGGCTGACACCTTCAATGTGTCTCAGCGTCAAGTACAAAGAATAAGAAAAAGATCTGAAAAGACTGGAGATGTTTTTGACAAGCCCAGGTCCGGCAGACCCCGCAAGACAACTGCTCGGGAGGACCGTTTGTTGATTCGAAAATCCAAGGCCAGCCCCTTTTCCACTGCAGCAGAGCTCCACCAGGCCTGGTCACCTCAAGTCCCTGTGTCAACCAGAACAGTTTGTAGAATTCTGTCTCGAAATGGCCTCCATGGTCGAACCAGTGCACAGAAACCAGCACTAATCAAAAGGCAATTAAAAAACTGTGTGGCATTTGCCAAGGCCCACAGCCTGCTAAAAGGATGGACACTGGAAAAGTGGCAGAAGGTGGATTTCTCAGATGAATCCTCGGTTGAATTACATCACAGCCGCCGCAAATATTGCAGGAGACCTACTGGAGCCCGCATGGATCCAAGATTCACCCAGAAAACAGTTAAGTTTGGTGGCGGAAAAATCATGGTCTGGGGTTACATCCAGTATGGGGGTGTGCGAGACATTTGCAGGGTGGAAGGCAATATCAATAGCCTAAAATATCAAGAAGTATTAGCTACCTCTTACATTCCCAACCATAAAAGGGGTCAAATTTTGCAGCAGGATGGTGCTCCATCGCATACTTCTATCTCTACATCAAAGTTCCTCAAGGCGAAGAAGATCAAGGTGCTCCAGGACTGGCCAGCCCAGTCACCAGACATGAACATCATTGAGCATGTCTGGGGTAGAATGAAAGAGGAAGCATGGAAGGCAAAACCAAAGAATCTTGATGAACTCTGGGAGGCATGTAAGACTGCTTTCTTTGCTATTCCTGATGACTTCATCAACAAATTGTATGAATCATTGTCGAACCGCATGGATGCAGTCCTTCAAGCTCATGGAAGTCATACAAGATATTAAATATGGATCTCACAGCACCACTACTTAATTCACTGACGTTATGCAACATATTTTTGTATTTGAAGTAAATTATTTGTTCAATTTTCTGTAGGCGACAAGACTTTTGTCTTGCCAAAATCTGACCTTTCTGTGTTCATTAAATGATCAATCTTTCTTCAGTGAAGCAAATTTATTTTAGTATATTGAGCATAATTTGGGAGGGTTTTAGCTTTCATATGAGACATTTCTAAAACCAATCGATTAATTTAAAGTCAGGTTATAAGCTTTTGTTTCTACAAAATGGATAAGCGACAAGACTTTTGTCAGGGACTGTACTCAAGAAGGGTCAGTGATTTTTGACATTTGATGCTAAACCCATGAAAACGTGTCCCAGAGGAGGGGGATAGGGACAGGAGGAAGAAGAGGAGGAAAAGGAGGTGGAAGAGAAGGAAGAGGGGGATGACCACTGTGTCCAGCTCATTATGCCACGAATGAAGTGCAACAGCCACAGGGGGCATTTGTTCTGCGTGGACTACCCCTCAGCTGCCAACACAGGCTCACTGCTCTATTTATAGAAGAGAAGAGAGAGAGAGATGGAGGGAGATAGAGAGAGAGAGAGAGGGACATATAAAATCAGTCACTATCCGAGTATAGGCTTAATGGGCCACGTGTAATATCACATCCTGAGACAACCACATCTCGTCTCTCTATCCTCTGCTCCATTTCAACCACAGCAGCAGAACCACCAGCCCCCTCATCTCACCATTTTCTACTCTCCCAGTCCTCCAGTGACTATAAACCATTCTTACATATGCATTTCTTCACTTTAAAGGGACTATATTGTGCTATTTTCTGATCCGTGTTATAATGCTGTTTCCTCATCTCCCATCAAAAACACTTCCACTAGAATATTTGGATAATTTCAGCACAGGAATTGTAGGTAAAAAGTAGCTGTTAACTCGAAAACTACCACTTCAGGACATCACAAGGTGGAACAGAGCATTTTGAGCTTCGGAGTTATAGACAGATTAATAATAAAGGGTTACTCAAACATGCGTGAATGAAACAAAACACAGCTCCGGGTATGTTTTAAATGAGGTAGATAACATCATAACATGGCTTAAAGCTTACAAGAGTCAAGTTTGCATAATTTAATTGTCTGTTCAGTTTCCAACCTTAACCATCTGTGACCAATTTTACAAATAAATGTAGGCTATTATTTTGAACCTCCTTAAGATTGATGTCTGTGTAATCCTTCAGCTGTCCAGATAGGTTCCACTGCAAAAGAAAATTTAATTCTGTCAACTGGACAAACATTTCTAAGAATCATTGTTTTCTCATCCAAGTAGCTTCTTCAGTTCTGACAGGGTTTTGTAAGCCAGTGCCTTATATCTGTCTGAAGGGAGGAGGTAACTACACTGAAATGAACACATGCTTGTTGTTTCCAGCAAGGAGTATCTATTATTAGTAAAGTCCACTGATCTACCCTTATGATTGATTATAAATACAAGCTTTATGGTATCAGATTTCATCCCCTATTGTCCTATCCATCTCTCCTCTCCCACCGTTGCCACTCGGACCTCTTAATGGCTCCTTTAAACTTGGTGCTCCATCAGGATTCCCTCCCTCTCCATCAAACTCAAACACTGATGGATCGGAGTGATGGCGTCTCTTATCTGGTTGAAAAATGTCTTGTGGTGAGATAAAACCAGTGCTAATTAATCATGACGAGGAGTGTGTAGAAGGAGCATGCCGTTCATTCATCAAGAACCAAAAAACCCTGCCTGAGCCCTGACTCTGGAGCTCTGAGGCTGATTTGAAGAGAAATAACTCACGACGGGCAGGAGATTAGCGCACAAATGTCAATGACTCAAGAGGGCCTGAGTGGCTCCCGAGGCATGATGGGAAATCCAAACAGCGTTGTGTTGCTTGTGACTTGATTAGCTCCGTTGTGGTAAATATTGAATGTATTTTTAGACTTGTAAGATGAATATTTCAATGTTGCTTTTTCCTATTAAACATTCATCAGAGTGTGAAGAAACATGACTGTGTTGTTTTTACCAGCGAACTGAAGGGACAACAAGAACAAAACCAGAGCTAAACCAAGGCTGATTTGTCTCCATGGAGATGTTATTGCTTTGCCTGGAATGTTCCACTGTGGCATTAAACTTATTTATCTACCCATCTTACATTGATTCAATTACGGGTGTTTTTATTGCTCAAAAATCCTTTGGAATAAAATGCAAAAAGACCTGTTACGTGACCTGGTCTTACCATCAAGTCTTCATGGATATATATGTTTAATGCTACACTGTGGAACATTTCAAGCAAAGCAATTATATTTCCATGGAGACAAGCAGATGCCGACCCCCTGCCAAAAAGTTCCATAGTGCATCTTTAAGTAAAGTCGCGATAGTAGATGAAAGATTGATGTTGTCCTATGAAATGTGATCAGTCGCATCAGTTATTATGTCTATATATGGGCTTCAGCATTACAGGCAACCTTTGGGAGGACTTTAATCATTCAAAAGACATTATATTTTTTAGTTAATAGCTACTGCCCTCATTTTCATCATTCTGAAACCCATGCATAGTAAAACTGCTTATTGCTCCAAACTGTGAATGCTGATATTGTAAAACAATCAAGATCAAAACATCATTCAATAAAACTGTTGAACACTAGCCTGTCACTTGTCACTACAGGCTTCCCTATAAATATTTCAAAGCATCTTTTTGCATCGAATATATCTCATGTTAACACATGAAGAGGCTGGGGTAAGAACTTAGAGGGTATTTTGACCTCAACTGCCCTCCCAATGTATTTCTATAATAAGCCATCCTTACATGCAGGGTGACATATCTCTTGCCTCGGTGCCCTCCAGTCTCCTTCACATGGTTCATTAGAAGTGAGAAAGGAGCCGTGAGACTGAATGGCTCTTCACAATTAGCAAGGTCATGGTGTTTTTTATGTAGCTTACATATGTAGGCTATAAATAACAGTATTAATGTGTTACAAGCAAAGTGTTAAATGAACTGGGCTGTTAAGTGACTCTCAAATAAATATGCAGATTTATGCAGCAGAAGGGAGGAGTATTGTGCTATGACAAAATATAAGTTGTAAAATAAAGGGATGCTTTTCTTAACCACTGAAGGTGTATACAGGTATGGCCCATTCATCAAAACATTTAATTTATCATCTAAAATTAATGTGGGCAAATAATGTAATTTGTTCACTAAAAAGATACTGTTTTGATGTGTGAATTGTACCTTATACTCCGATTCAGTTACTACATAACTAACTTCTTTATAATTGTAGCCAGAGTCATAGTGTTTCCAAAAAGAGGCATAAAATGAACACTTTGTAGCTAGTAGGAAATGGTGGAAACACAGCAGCACAGGATGTCAAACAAATACTGATATAGGCTAGCACTTCTGCCTCACAGCAAGAAGGTTCTGGGTTCAACTCCCGGGTCGCATGGGCTCAAGTTTGCATCAGTGCCAACTCTTGCTCTAGCTAGACAAGGGTGGGCCTTGCCCATCCTAATGAAATTCTTGCCCATCCAGTCAAATCTACATACTATATTTCCCCACCTAAACTGCAGTCTGTACACCCAAGTTCAGCAGGCTAGACCCGGGCTTGGTTTGCATGTTTCTCACTGGGTGGGTTTCGTCCAGGCACTGTGGTTGCTTCCATCCTTCAGTAATGACCAAACCTATCTAACATGTGGAGATGGGTATGTGTTCCAGGAAGCATTGACGGCTTGGTAAAAAAAAAAACCCAGAACCCTTTTGGCAAAGTCAAAACTGTAGTGTCTAGAGCAGCGTCAAGTTCACAGTCACCCATAGATTTCTATGTCTATATTCACAACAGAGTTACAGTCATGGTGTTGCTCACTCCTCATTCTCCCCTTCCTTCCCTTCTTCCTCTTCCTCATCTTCTTTATTTTATTTATTTAGTTTATTTATGAGACAGGGACAGTGCACAATATACATTAACCTTAACTGGAGAGATGTTCCTCTCTTCCTCCCCTCCCTCCTCTTCCTCACCATTTTTCCCTTCCTCCTCTTCCTCCCTTTCCTCCCCTTCCTCCCTGTTAAGTCCTGATCACATCCACTATCATTAAACAAGCCCCCCTCTGCTCCTGCACAGAGGAGAACAGCGGCTCTAACTGTGCTTTAGTGATTTTACTCTTTACACTTCAGATCTAATCAAAAACAACCCTGAGGCAAAGAACAAGAGAGACATCCTCAAACTGAAACATCAGAAAACGTACACACAGAGAGTGGGTATGCATCACCAGACACAAGTGCAGTTATTGTTGTGCATGCTGTGATCAAATAAAGAGGAGTTTTATTGAAACACACTTTAACTTCTTATTATTGAGGTAGCAGTAACCTAACTTTTTCAGCTGAAATGGGGATAGCCTATTCTTGTGTTTCCTGCTGTGTAAAATTCAACAATTATTCTGATTATCTGTTTTTGACTGAACAATATGCAAAAAGGTGCAAACTGATGTGGCAAAGACAAAAATGAAAGAGAAAATTATAATGTTTGATTATTGTTAGTTTAAATAACCATGTAAGTGTACCTAATCTCACTGGAAATACTAATATGCAATATTAAAAGTCGTATTTCACAGACTGGAGTTGTGATTTATCTCATTCACACATGTTTGAGTAATCCTGGCTTGTTACTCTTCAAAGTTAAAAATGCTCTGTTCCACCTTGTGATGTCATGTAGTGATAGTTTCAACGTTAACAGCTACTTTTTACCTTTTGTTCAGTAGAGATTGGCAATTCCAGGGCTGAAAGTATCCAAATGATTTTAGTTCAATGTACGGAGTTTAAAAACACAGCACTTCCTGTATTACCACATGACATCACAAGGTGGATGTTTTCAGTTTGAAAGCATTCAGCCTAAATATGTAGGGTTTGTGTGTTAAACATCTGTGAATGATACTAAACACAGTTCCAGGTATATTTTTGATGAGGAAAAACATTATAACAGATTAGAAATTAGCATAATATAGGCCCTTTAAATTATCCAATTACAAGTCATACTGGGATGTTATAAAGTTTTTTAATACTAATTTATATTTCTTTAATTTGATGTTTTACTTTTATAATGACACTCTTACTTCACTAATTTGGTCTACTTTTCCATTTCAGTTTTGCCCTAATAGTAGCTGTAAAATCAGAAACTTTCTTATTACAACATTACAAGCCCCAACGCTGTAGCCTACATATCAAATTACCTGTGTTTTTGCTCTTGTCTGTGTAGAGCGGGAGCAGGAGCATTTATCTGATATGTAACAAATTCCTGTGACAAATTCCTTGATTGAGGTTCTGATATGTTTTGGAGGGATTACAGCGATTGCTTCTTCACAGCAGCTCTGTGTGACATGACAGGCCCCAAAGCCACATCCACCAACACATAATCCTCTGATGTGATGTGATGTGAGCTATTTGCAGCACAAACCCAGGTATTAAGGTGGCTATAAAAATCTCCAACATAAAGGCAAAGTACACATCCCCAGACATTTGTTTAAACCGGTGCAGAAAATGTGCTAAAGGATTTTATGGAGGCAATGAAAGAGAAAGTGTAATAATGTACTGCAAGAAAGCAAAAAGCAGTGTTTGAGACAACGGTATTAACGCCAAGCTTGAGTCAAATGCCAAGATGTTTTAATTAAAGGTGCATTAAGTAAATTTCTGGTGGGAGTTCGGGAGCCTGATTGTTACCTGAAGAGGTTATTGCTTAGCCAGAAATGTTCCACAGCATGGCATTAAATGCATTCATCTTGCATTTACTCAATTACAGGTGATTTTATTGTTGAGAAAGACTTTGCAAAATGCATTCTCACCATAGACTGTGTATAGATGTGGACTAAGGACGTCACCCATAGCGTTTGGCTCCAGTCAAATGAAGCTCACAATGCTAGCAATTACAGGAGCAAATTTGGAGCCGAGTTACACATTAGGAAGAATAGAAATTTATTTAGGAACAAAATAGCGTCATAAAAACACCAGGGTCATGTAGAGTTGGTTACTATGAACATTTTAAGACCAAAATGATGAGACTCACTGCAGCAGTTACAGAGAGAGGGGACACAATTTTTTAATGTAAAGTCACTTAGAGCCAGAGTCGATGGAGCAGGAAGCACCTCCATGCTCACTTCCTATTTGGTTTTAGGTTAGCTATGTCCATTTATATATACAGTCAATTATTCTTACGGAGTGGGGCCCCTCTCCACAGATCTGACCAATAACTTCACCCAATTGTATTATATCGTTGTCACGGAATTTATATTTTTATATGCACTGACACAATACAGGCATTTCAGTTAAAATACCCCCCACTTATTTTTCATTATTTGCTTCTATATATTTACTATGCACCATTTTATCAGTCAGGTATCCACCAAGTGTACGTTCAGTCAAATCTACCACATATTATGGGCCGTTTGAAGTCATTGCAGCAGAAATTGCATTGTTTTGTTTGTCAAATGAAGAAAAAAAACAAAACAAAAAGGTAATAGTGTTTTGTATTATGGATGCGATAAAGCAGGAACACAGCACAAAGTAATAACTGTCAGTGGGAGGGATTACTATCTTCCTCCATAAGCCTCGGGATAGGGCCAGACACTGCTGCTGTTTATTCTGCTAGATTTTCTCAAAGTAAATCAATGCAACAAAAATGGGATTTGAAAACGGCCTCTGACAACGAAGAAATGAAAATAACAAATAGGATCAATAAAGAAAATAATTTATTAAAACGCTTGTAGACGTTGATACACTGATAAATGACTTCAGTCAACTGTGAAAGGTACAAGGCAAAGGAGAGAGGATACGCCATCTACTGGTGACTTCAGTTACAGCATTAGGTTCAAGGAGATCGTCTGTTGTTTTGGGTTTGAAAAAGCAGACAGGAGTTGCCACAATGCATACTTTTGCTGTTTATTTTTCCAACTCTGTTCATTTCAGATTTTTGATTGGTTGAGCTTTATAAATATATATAGGGCCTTTTAATATATACAGTATATTAAAAGGCCCTATATTTTACAACATTGACTTTTGAAAGCCATGATATGATGCAATTACCTGCTCAAAAACATACCTGGAGTTGTGTTTTCATTCATTCACACGTTTGAGTAATCCTTTATTAGTCTGTCTACATTTCCAGACCTCAAAATGCTCTGTTCCACCTTGTGATGCCATTTAGTGGTAGGTTTCAAGTTAGCAACTACCTTTTATTTTTTGTTCAGTAGAGATTGGCAATTCCAAGGCTGAAATTATTCATATGACTCTAGTGAAGGTGTATAATAAAAATACAGTGAAGCACTTCCTGTATTACCACATGACATCACAAGGTGGAACATCGTGCTTTCTGTTTGAGAGAAGAACTCAGCCTAAATATGCAGGGTTTGTATGTTAAACATGCGTGAAAGAAACAAAACACATGTTTGTAATGAGGAAACTCATTTAAAATAAAAATAAAAATAAAAATAAAACTTGAAAAAGACCTGAAAGGTAAGCAAATAGATATCTTAAAGCAGCATGTTGTAAAGGATAGAATAGGCCTATTGGATGTAGTGTTAACAGGGATAACTTAAGGACACCACCACACATTTTCACAAAATGGCATTAATAAAAGAATAGAAAAAGCTAGTCAAATAAAGAGATTTGTTTTCATTTTGCTGTGGCCTCATGAGTGGCCTTACATAACAAAACACCTGCCATTACTCCTTTCTGTCTGTTCAGAAGGTTTTTATAGATTCAGGTGACACATTATTAGACCCTGCAATCTTGACATTTTGTAAGATTTATGGAGTCAATTTTTACCCATATATTTATTTTTGCACAGTCCAACATAAGCAAAGGCAGTTCAGTCCCTGCCTCGATCCTGTTGGCTCAGTCCTGATGTGGTGGGCTCAGGCTGGCCCTCTGTAGTCCTCCCCTGTTCCCTATTTTTGTCCTCTTCCTCAGTCCTCTTCTTTACTCTACATGCTCAGTCCTCTGCAATCCTTTATATTGTCAGAGCTCAGGTTTTCTTGCTCTGATGACTGCGCTGCTGCTCCTGGTACTCCCGTGAATCCTCCCAGGGACGAGGACCACGGATGTTCTTCCACTCGTCCAGATTCACCTGCTGCAACTTCTACACATCACACCACAGACAAGCCACATACTGTTGTTACCAATCCAGGTTATTCAAATTAGAAATGAGTATTGGTTAAGTTGCTAGGGGATACTTTCAACAGAATCTTAATCATGAAAACTTTGTTTTTAAAAATCTGATCATACTAACATCTGATATCAGTCACTATAATGAAAGTACATATTTTTCATTTCTTTCCTAAAAATACAAAAAGCTGTTCAAGATGTGCTGCAACTGTTATGTATTCATTAAAGCTCCTATATTACACAAAAATGACTCTTGTGAGCTCTTGTGTTTTGCTTCATTCACACACCTTTGAGTAACCCTTTATTATTAGTCTGTCTACATCTCCAGTAGTTCAGTAGAAACTGGCAATTCCTGGGCTGAAATTATCCAAGTGATTCTAGTGAAGGTTTATGCTCTGGAGAGCAGCAGCTTCAGTGACAGACTGATTCACCCTCGCTGTGTGAAGGAGAGGTTTCGCAGGTCTTTCCTTCCTGCTGCTGTCAGACTGTACAATGAACACTGTTAACACTGAACATGTGTCATTCAACTATATCTAGGTGCAATACTGAAGACCATGTAAAACATCTCTGATACAATTCACTTAAGTCACTCTACTGATATTTATCCTAATGCTGCTGTACATAAACATAGTCATATTACTGTAAATAATATAATATACTGAAGTCACTTTACTGAGATTTATTCTGTTCATATGCTGCACTATTACTTTTATTGTACATAATAGTTTTTTGGTATTTTATATTTTTGCTCCACCAAAACATTGTGTTACATTAGAGTCTATTTTTAAGTCTATTTTTAAATAATTTTTAAGCCATTATCTATTATCTTGTTTTATTGCATGTTCCATTTTCCTGCTGTTCTTGAACTGTGCGTTGCAACACTGGAATTTCCCCACTGTGGGACTAATAAAGGCTTATCTTATCTTATCTTATCTTATCTTAATGTAGCACTTCCTGTATTACCCACTAGGTGGAACAGGGTGTTTTCTGTTTAAGAGAAAAAACAGCCAGTGCAGGGGTCTTATGTGTTAAACATGTGTGAATGAAACAAAACAAAACTCCAGGCATGTTTTTGATATAGAAACAACGTTATAAATAGTGTAATATGGGCTCTTTACATAACTATGGAACAGCATTGTATTATCAAATGTCTAAACATCATGACACTTTCTGGACCAACAACAGTGAGTCATTATATAGCTCAATTACATGCAAGTAGTTAAAACCCAAATTACTCTTCCAAATGAATCTGTCACCCTGAGTCTATATATATGTTTAAGATACATTTTTTGCCATAAATGCAGAGAGTTCATGCAATAGTTCATTCAGGTTTAGACTGAACAGATGTTTAGGGAATATGGGGGATGTAAGACTAAGTAAGATGCTAAATTAACCCATGTTCAGTGTTTGCAGCAAAATGCAGCTGGTGCTTTCATACAGATTACATCTCCCCGAATGAAAAATAAAATGAATCTTTTGACCTGTTAAATGAGTCTTTTAACATTGATTTTTATAGTGTATAATTTCTGGGTGGTTGTTTAAAAAAACAACAAAAAAAACATGAAAATATTGAGGATTTATTCATGCAGCAATCGTAGCCAAGTAGCCATAACTGTTAAATCCTTAAATATATTTTTCAGTTAATATGTTGTTTTTGACACATTGACAATAAATATAAATATATTGAGGTGTTTATATTTACACATCGTTACATGAGTCATTACTGTTATTTAACGCTTTAGGAAATATCACACATACACAACACAACTGAGCTTTTCCCTCCAATGAGATCACACCTCAATTCTGTTTCTATACTACATGGTATAAATGTGTTTTAGATCTGTTAAAAAAAAAAAAAAAAAGGTTGCTTTCTCTTTATGGAACACATCAAATGTCAAGAATGGAAATAAATACCTGAGCATTTGTCAACTGTATATAAAACTATAACAGTTTTGTTATATATATAGTATATGCACACCAGACACTGCTCTCAGATCCTGTTCACGTCTCCACACTACCATAGCTGTGAAAAGCACTTTACATTGCCACCATAAACAAACCACATGTACATCCTGGTTACTGCTACTAATATCTAGCTCACATAAGGCTGCAAGATTAATTGAGTCGAAACAAAATAGCAATTTGAATGGACGCAATAAGCCAATCGCAAAGGCTATAATTTCCTCCACAAACAAAATATCCAGTCTTATACTGCATGAAAACTGCTCACCTTGTAGCTTAGATCTATACAAACTAGTGCTGTCAATCAATTAAAATATTTAATCGCTATTAATCTCATGAATGTCATAGTTAACTTAATAGTTAATTAATTGCACATTTTTGTCCCTTGAATCATCATTTTAATTCTCTTATCAACATAGAAAAGTGGACAGGCGCCGCTTTGTGCAAATGTGTTTTTATTGCAAGCCATAACAATTGTCAGTGAGACTTTGTGTTCTATGTTCCACTCTGATGTTCCACTTTCATGAAGTGCTCTGCATCAGTGTGAGTGAAGTGCTTCTCTTCTGTCTTCATAACAGTCAAAGCGACTGAAGTTCCCACTGTGGGTGAAATAATGTGCTGTGACCCTGAGGTAGTTCTTATTACTGAGGGACGTGCTGTAATCTCCAGTTAGCGCGACTGTGTTTGTCTGCCCCAACGCCTGCTGCACTAGGGGCGCACTCGCACTGGGACTTTTGCATGTCGCACATTGGAGCTAAAGCTTTTGGTGGAGAGGTTGGGTCCAGCAGCATGGGGTGTCTATTGAGTGGTTTGACCGATGTGGGTCCTGCTGCGGTGCGCGCTCCTCCGTGGGTTTGTGGATGTGGGGGCGGCGTGAGGGAGTGGGGGTGGCTGGGGGAGAGAGGCTGCAGGGCTTCTGTCACTCTCCATGGTCCTTGTCGGGGGAGGGCGCGGATTCGCCGTATGTGCGCATGCATGAGCGGCCGTGCCGTGCTTTGACCCACCTCCTCCAACCGGGACTTCTCAGTTTCATACAAATTGTTTTCATTCCTGTTTACATCCGTGTTTAAAGCAATGGACACGGCTTATGGGAAAAAATGTTCACTAGGTCACAAAGCGTTCTCACGATATCTCACGATAAAAAAATTAACAGCGATAAAATTGTTTTGCGTTAACTCGTTAATAGCGAGATATTTTTGACAGCACTAATACAAACATGTTCTGAAATGTGATACTTGTATTACTTTCTCAGTTCATATTTGTCTTTTTGTCTTTTCAATCATTTAATGTGTTTAATATGTGAACTTTGAACAGAATCAGATTATTAAAACAAAAAATTGCAAATCTAATCGCAATCACGATGCTTGTTAGAAAAAAAAATATATTTTTCTCAAATTGTGTAGCCCTAACCTCACACTTGTAGAATTCACTGTTACAAGGACACATCTTCACAGGTTGACCGATTAATGTTCTAATGTAATAACATTGTTACTGACAATAGCAATAATCTTGAGTCTCTTGTTTTGTACATCTAATAAGTACAGTTTTTGAACTAGTACTTTTGAACTACACTCCTCACCTCATACTCCTCCTCCAGTATGTTGGCCTGTCTCTTGACATTCACCTGAGCCTCCAGTTCAGGATCCAACTGTGACACAACAGAACCAACTTAATAAAGCAACTCCAAGAAATTTCAAACATTATCAACCGTAAATATCAAAGCAGACACAGAAGGAGACAGTAAAAATAGACATGTTCAGAATACACAATAAGAGCTTCAAGTCATTATAGTTTTATCTTTGAAGTGTTTGGAAAATGTTCTTTAATGAATAAATAATGACTAGCTCAAGTCTGGCCCCTAAACTCAAAATCACTCAAATACTTTTGAACAACCTGAAGAAATATTTTCTTTTCACTTTGATATGAAAATAAATAGTTTAGAGTTGGGGTTATTTTTTTCAGTTCAATCCTGGTTCAGACCTGACTTGCAGACTGGTCTATAATTCTGGGGAGTCCAGTGGAGCCGTGTGGCTTTTGCAATTCAAATAGATTTCACCTGAGAATAGGTCTGAAATGAATTCTATTCTGAATCATTACTTTTAATGAGTTCTAATATTTTATGGCAATATTGCTGCGGTTACTCGGGTGACTGATGACTTTCATAATGCCCTGATTGATTTTTAATTAGACCTACACTGAGACGGATATCAATTATTTATAGAAAATGTTGCAGCCTTCACCACAAGGAATTAATAGCCCGAGTAATTAGTATCTCACCTAGTTGAGAGAGGGTATTTCTGTTGCTAATGAAGAAAAAAGAAAACAGGAGGAAACTGATTACAGAACAATTTTAACTGTGTTTTGATGATAGTTTCAGTACACGTATATAGTATGCAGTATCTACAACCCTGATTATAGAAGTTTGTTTACGCATCCCTATCCAACTGTAATGAAAATTAAAATATGTATGTGAACTCCCTGATGTTCCTTTTCATCTGAACCTGGTCTTGGACATATTGAAGCAATTATATCTCCACTGAGCCATAGACTGTACAAATATATAGGTACAGTCTATGATAATAACCCAGAGGAGTCTGGGCATCTCTGCTTGTCACATCTACCCCTGTGAGACAACTGCAATAACAGTTGTGACCACTGGGGGGACCTTTTACACTCTGTTTGATGTAAAATCAGACAGGATTTTGGATACAACGGTTAATCTACTCTGATTTCAGAGATCTGACTTTTAAAGTAAAGTCGTGTTCATTTCACTCACCCTTTTCCTGTGCCTCTGTGCGTCATAGCGGATCTGTGTGAATTCTTTCAAGCCAAAGGAGCCTCCAACCACCAGCAACTGCCAAAACATTTCAATCTTTTGCTTTACAAAAAAAACTTACATCAGGTTTTTGATGTAGCCTGCTTTGTGTCTGCGACGCAGGTTTGAGCTTTGAAAAAACATACAATGACGTACAGTTTCATAAGGGCCCATGAATTAATATAATAAAAACAAAATTAAGTATATTCAAGTGACATGACAGTTTGCTGTTGTGTGGCGCTAAATTTAACTCACCAGCATCGGGACTCCATATCTGACGGTTTTGTTCCTTTGTAAAGCTCTTAAATTAAACATTATTCCTCTCTAATTTCCAGCTCAAACCTGGCAGGTCAGAGCTGAGAGGCGCTTCCTGTCCGATGACATAATATGTCCGGAAAAAACACAGCACAAGATTATAGTTCCGACACAAACTTATGTGTGTTCCATAAGCTCACTACTTGTACTATTTACTTTTTTCTCCATACTTAAACTGGGCTACATTATCTTTTTTTTTTTTTTTTTTTTTTTAATTTAACAAGTAAAACAATAAGGCTAAAAATGTATATGTCCCAATTTATGTATTTATTCATTTCCATGTTAAAAAGAAGTAGGCTACCTTTTAGTAAGTCTATTCCATGGATCTCTACTTCCATGATCTATTCTATTTGCACACTGAAACTCCTATCAAATAGTTCAAATATTTATAGTGTTGTTTAGGTTGTATGTTTTAATACACAAGCTAATTTACGTAAAATATGTAAATTATACACTTGGATCTCATTTACTTGTATACTGGTGCCATTTTGAAGACGTTTGACCATTCAAACAAAATAGTATTTTGTATTGAACTTTTGTTACAAACTATTAACAGCTATGGCAATGGTCCTAACTTTTCATCATACCGAAACCCACGGATAGCACCTTCATATTACCAGACTATTTTGGATATTGGATAAACTTATTATTCTACAAAATATTACAGACAATTTAAACACATTCCATATTCTTGAATTTTGAAGATAATTCTTTAAAAACACCCACTGTCAAGTTTGAATAAATACTATTATTTGTCCCAAACCCACTCATTATAATAAGAACATACTTCAAACAGAAAGAGCACATAGAAAGTATATCAATTTCTCTTTATTACAATTGTCTCATATTTTCAATCAGGTGAAGAAAAATACCTTTTTTTTCGTTCCGTATAATAAAATATGTTAACTTTATTCATTTTTTATGAAGAAAAAACAATGACGACAATAAAATACAAACAAAAGACAAACATTTCTCGCTCCCTCTTTGTAAACTTGGAGAGCTTCTGCTGCATTGCATGACAACGGAGACAGATTGTGAGGGAGCAGTGGGCGTATGAATGGGACAGAGGGACAAAAAGATAAGGCAAAAGACGTACAAAAGAGGCCGGGACAGGACGGGGCAAGAGTGTGTGTATGTGTATGTGTGTGTGGGTGGGGCGTGGGTCAGCTGGATTTCCCATTTGAGGATATAGAAACAGACAGAGAGTTCAAAGGTCACTCTCCCCGTACAGAGCTGTAGAGAAGGACATGTAATCCAGAGCACCAGGTACAGCGTCGGGGCCGGTGTAAGGGGCCATGCGGGCAATGCAGTATTCGGCTTGGTCTGGAGGAAGCTCGCGACGAAGCTCATCAGCCAGAATGTAGTTCTAAATAACAGAAGATGAGTGTAAATAAAAATGCAAGAAATATTAGTCTATTTATTACTCATAATTTTGATATTACAGTAAGATTGGTTGGATTTAAAGGGCCCATATTAAGATATTTTATGATCTGCTATAATTTTGTTTCCTCATCACAAACATACCTGGAGTTGTGTTTTGTTTTATTCACATATACACATTTAACGCACAAACCCTGCATATTTCGTCTGAGTTCTTCTCTCAAACAGAAAACACTGTTCCACCTTGTGATGTCATGTGGTAATACAGGAACCGCTACTCTGTGTTTTTAAACTCTCCACTAGAATCATTTGGATAATTTCAGGTATGGTGTTGCTTATCTCTACTGAACTAAAGGTAAAAGGTAGCTGTTAACATGAAAACTACAGCTTCATGACACCACAAGGTGGAAAAGATCATTTTGAGCTTTGTATATGTAGACAGACTAATACTAAAGGGTTACTAAATATGTGAATGAAACAAAACACAACTCCGGGTATGTTTTTGAGAAGGTAACAACATTATAACATGGCCTTTAAGTTGATTTTAAGTTACCTATCTTGATTGTTCTCTTGTATATTTCTATTCTTCTGCTGTTCTTACATTTTTGTTGCAACACTAGAATTTCCTCATTGTGGGACAAATAATGGTTCTCATATTTTACATATAATGCACTGCAACAGTGTGAGAAAACAATCATTATGTAAATTTGAGTTACACTTTCATTCTTTGTTCTTTTACAAAAATGCTACATGACAGTGCTTCCCCATAATATGTCTAAAATCATTTGCTTTTTCTGAACTGGTGAATAGACTTCATGGAGAGTTGTGCAAATGCATACAAAAATTGCATCATTGTTTTATTATAATGAAAAAATGTGATAACAGTCTGCCATCTGGTGGTCACAAAGGGATTACTAAAGTAATTAAAATGTAATCAATTAAAAATGAACATCAATCAATCGTACTGCACTCCAGAGAACATACTACATTATGTGAGGGGGAAACTACTGGACTTTGAATGCACATGGACATCTTGACACTTGACAGGACTGGACCTGACTGATTGTTAATGTTAGTTCTTTTTGTTTTTTTCATATGCATCAATTCAAAATAAAAAAAAATGTTACCAATTAAGACAACAAGAAATGCCTGCTTTCCAAATTCATCACCTTTTTTAATCCAGCTGTGACAATGTGGACTAAGACCTATTCCCTTACAATTGCAGTTACAATCAGAAAAGTAATAGTGACATATATATTAGTAATAGTTCTGTATAGTGAGGCACCTTGTCTCCAGCCAGGATCTTGAAGGAGGCCATGACCTGGTCGGCTGTGTCTGTATCTGCTGTTTCTCGGGACATGAAGTCGATAAAGGCCTGGAAGGTAACGATGCCCATGCGGTTTGGGTCCACGATGCTCATGATGCGGGCAAACTCATTCTCACCCTGAACAAGAGACAAAAATCTGTTAAACTATTGGATGTAATGGTAGGTTGTCATGGCGTACAGATAAGTCAAAGCATGATTTAGGTACTACCCTTGAGAATTTTTATTTTATTATGTATTTTTATGATGTAACTGAATTGCTATGTTTTATGTTGCTGTCATCTAACCTTGTCTCAAATTTACAACTTCAGGCTAAAGTAGACCAACCAAATCACTATCCATAATTAAAATTGACCAAGTACGATTACGTCAACTATTTCTTTTACTTTTCAATTGTTAAGTTCAGATTCAGTTCTCTCAAAAAGGTTAAGATGATCTGAATTAGACAACATGTAATTTTAAGATGGGTTTACATTACGGTTTACGCTTTGCGGGTATTCATGCCAAGTTACAACTGGTAATTTAACAAAACAAAAGTAAACAAACAGTGACCAATATCAACTTGCATGCTCTTATATATAACAAGTAAACATCATTACAGTGCTTTTGTTGTCATGGATGAGTCTCAGTATAAAAATACATTCTTCATGCAAAATATGTTCCTTCATTACCAGTTTCAGACAGTTCCTTACTGTATAATCTGTACACAAACACAGACAGTTTCATAGGAGCAACTTTACCAGGTTGTAACCCATGGAGATAAGGCAGGTTTTGAAGTCTTCAGCCTCCATGATGCCTGTTCTCTTCTATAGGGGAGAGTAGGCAACAAAACCAGGAGGAAAGAATAGGAAAGATCCAGGTAGAAGTGGGTAAGACAAGACAATAGAGGAAAGTAAGGTTTAGGTGGGTAAAATTTGGGAAAGTTTGGAGTTATAAGTAGAAGTATAGTATAGTATTGAGTTATGGGGTAGTAACAGAATTGGAGGAAGAGTACAGAGAGGAAAAAGTACAAAAACAAAAAAGCACACGTTAACTCTTTCACTGCCGAGTGAGTCTTCTGAAAGTACCTGTGCATCGTTGCCGATATCGAAGCCCAGACTGATCAGGCAGGCCTTGAACTCCTCAGTGCCCAGAGTGCCGGTGTGGTCCTGGGGAGGCGCGGGGGGCACATCCAGGGGGGGCCATGCAGCGGACACATACAGCGGTCAGTGACGTGGTGAGACAGACAGGTGGCAGTAGTGGGTTTGGTTGTGATGGTGGTGATGGGAGAAGGGTGCACCATGCGAGGAGGTGGGTGGTGTGGATGGGTGGGGGAGGGAGGGGGGAGGGAGGGGGAGGGGGTTGGTGGAGGGGTGGAGGAGTAGGTGGTGAGGAGGGAGGAAAAAGTATGGTGGGACATGCAGGGGAGACAGAGAAAAACAGTGCATTTCGGTTAGGATTACTGGCTGGTGGTTCAGGGGGCATTCAGGCGTTAAAGTGCGGAGTGCAGGCAAACTACTGGGCTGTATGTGAGTTTATTATCCATATCGTCAATGGCACACAGTACTTCACAACAAAGTCAAATAACTTCAATTTTCAAATACAAGTGACAAGACTATAGCATATATGTATGTATTTCCTGATACTTTGCAGCTCATGTCATCAACATTCCCTGGGGATGTGAAGCCAGCTATAGGCCCTGCTCTGTCTGACGCTTTATTAGACTTTGACCGGTGCTTTATTTGATCACCTTCTGACCATACAGAACTGACTTAGCTGGAACTACAACAGGTGAGCTGATTTGTGCTGTTAAACAAGGTCTCTCACACATAAAATTACAGTCACAACAACACCTAAACAGAAAAGAAATGTGATGTTTAAAACAATTTTGTATTTTTTGTTTTCTAAATTTTTTTTGGTAGTTGTAGTTTGGTAGTTGTATCAGCATGGTAACTAATGAGCATTCCACCATAGAAATACATATATACACCCCCAGCATGATGTCACTACAAAGTATCAGTAGGTATTGCATGTGTAAAGACTATAGTTGTGTAAAGACTGTAACAGTGTGGGTGTATATGCAAAATGTTAAATTCATTGTTTTTGAAATAGAGGTGGAAAACTAGACTTTTTCCAAATCTGCTTTTAACACAGTAAATGCAATGCTGTGTTAATCTGGTTACTAAAGTTCATCAAACCTATGAAAAAGTATTGTGCAAAAACCAAAACAATATGACCACTTCTAGTATATTATACCATTTGTAGTCATGCTCCTAGTACTACAATAACTATTACTACCATTGCTGCTACTACTGTACCTACTACTACTAAAATGAATACCACTAAACCAAACCAAAACCACGGAGGCTGTGATCGTTGCAAAAATATTTAGTTATTTCTGCAAATATCTGAAAATTCTTACAACAGACATATTATATTTCACACATTTTGTAACTTTAAAATCATCTGGAGGACTTCTCTATTGACTGACAGTTTATTATGGAGCCTCTGCTGTTTTAAAATGCCAGTCAGGACATGCCCTTAAGCCACAGCCTTAATCTTCATCAAATATGAAACAAGGGCGTGCCGGTGTCTACTGCCCCCTCCTGTGAGCTGGGGGTATTGATTAACGATAGGTCAACCTCGGCACAGTGAAGCAGCAGTGAAGCGTGGAACTCAGGAGGGGGGCTCTATATAAAAAACTCATCCATACTTGGTGTTGTAGGACTGGGGTAGGATCGAGGCCAGCGGGTCCAGCCACACCATCAATGGAAACACTTCTCTATAATGATAACATCTGCAGCTATAAATGCTAACACACTACTAGACTTCCTCTTTAGGTTTGGTCTGGCTACTGTTGCGTTTTCTGTTATATTACTGATAACAGAAATCATTTTACAATCTTTGCAGTAGATTTATTTTGTGTTTACATTACATTAAGATTTTGAAATTATGAAAGAAAATAAAAACAAATAATTGAGTGTTTTTAAGTTTAAAATGTCTTGCCAATGTTGCTTTTCTCTAAAATTGTGAAATTAAGTGCATTTTCAGATTCAGGTCACATTCACATTCAATTTATTAACACTGCACTTGTACAAGTACAGCATCTGACCAGTGTGCCATCAGTATTAGTTATAAATTTACATATGACAGAATATTATAAAGCATGAGCATATTGCCGAACATTACATTCACATTAAAGTGCATGATAAAGTGCATATATTTTAAAGTGCACCATTTAAAGTACACATTTCGGAGTGCAAAGTACATTTTAATCAAATTGAGATTTAGTTGTTTCACATCTTAAGCACAGGGCTTTTTAATTGGCATGTCTACAGAAAATTCTGTATGTATGTAGTTGCATGCTTGTTTTGTGTTAAAATCCACTGTGTGAACTAAACTAAAAGTCTCACTCATGAAATGAAAAATAAACCATTTTAATTTGGGTTTGATAAGAAAAATATTTTAATTAAAAAACTTGATTTTGTTTTGCCATACCACCTAACCAGATTTTTCTGACTGTAGGAAATATTGATGTTTAAGGGCAGATATGTTTTATGTATGTATGTATGTATGTATGTATGTATGTATGTATGTATGTATGTATGTATGTATGTAGATCTGTATATATCCAGATATGCTGCTCTAATCTGCTTAGGTAGTGTGTAGTGTATTTAAATAGTATAACCTATATAAGTAGGCAGTAGTGTGTAGTGTATTTAAAGAGTATACTAGTATAAGTAGCAGTGTGTTTATTGTACTGACCCTGTCGAAGTGGTTGAAGGAGGCTCTGAACTCGTTGAGCTGCTCTTGGCTGATGCCTTTAGCGTCTCGCGTCAGGATCTGGTTCTCGATCTCGTTGATGGTTCTGGCAATGGTGGTGAGAAGTTGCTCCCAGCCCACACGAATGTGCTGCAGAGAGACAGGAGGAAGAGGAGGAAGAAGAGGAGGAGGAAGAGGAGTTAGGATGAAACTTCACACACTGCCTGCAGGGAAAGACTACCACTGCATATGGCAGTCAATAGTAGAGCTAATTCGAGGTGGCCTGCTATGCTAAATATAGTCCTGTCAGTGCCCTGTCTTTTCACCAATTTTGAAAATTGAATACCATACCATATTATTAGGTTATAACATGCTAGAAACTAAAGAATCAAGTCCAGTCTGGGCAACCAGAAGTCAACAAGAAATCTGTTAATGCCAGAGCCACCTGAGCGGCCTCAGAGGTATAGCAGGGGGACCCCCAAAGGTTGTTCACAAAACAAGCATAAAAGAAAATGAGTTTGAAATAAACCGAACATACTACTACTACTTTATAATAGTATGATGCATGGTTATTGTTTTACCATTTAAATCAAAGGGGGAAAAACATTACATATTCTATTAAATGTATAGAGTCAATTATTATTAGGGGGTCCCGGTGTGAGTTAATGTATGGATCTATAGGTATGGAGGTATATAAAAGTTCCATATTATGAAAATTCTTCTTTAATTCCTGAGAAAATAATTCAGTATGTTGAAGACTTGAATTAAATTGTATTCAATAACTGTCATACCTCCATGGTGTACTTGGTGTGCTTGTTGTCAAAGATGAGGGCCTCCTGGATGAGCTGGTGGTCTCCTTCTAACTGGTCGATCTTTGGTTTGTAGTTCACGATGCTCTTCTCATACTGACGCAGGTTTGTGAGCTGGTCCTCCAGGGTACCATGCATTTCAATAGAGATACGGCCAATCTCCTACATACACAAAGAGATTAGGGTTGAGCAATATCTAAAATGTTTTAATTTTATGACATTTTTTGTATGATTCTCTACGGAAATGTCCACTTGAAAGAGAAGTATCTCCTGCAGTAAATCCTGCAGCCCTAGACTATTAATATCAAAAAAGAGTCATGGTACTTACATGGACATAATTTTGTACATGATCAGTGCATATTATTTGGAGAAAACACAAAACTTTACTGTATAATCTTATTCTAAGACATCTGTGTAACTCCTCAGTCGTGCAGGTACGTTCCATTGCAAAAGAACATTTAATTCTGTTAGATGGACAAAAGTTTGTAAGCGTGAATACATTTTGCCACTTTGGACTTGTTGGACTTAGTGAGATGTATTCACTATAAAAAAACTTTGCCCACTTGCTAGAGTTCAATCTTCTTTTGCAAATCTTCTTCTAAATTATGTAAATTGACAATCTCTTTAAACTCACCCCCATCTTGGTCTGGATCCAGGGCCCTATGACGTTGGCCTGGTTGGCGAACTGTACACGCAGTCTTTCATTGTTCTGTTGACGAGTGTGTTCCTCAATCAGGGCCTGGTCTCTCTGTGGCACCAGCTGTTTGACCTGTCAAGACCAGGACACCACACAATCAGGCAAAGTACTGAACATGCCATTCAAAAGCCATTGTGAAGAAAAGTTTGAGTTATAATGAGGCCCAGAGACGTTTGTGACCTGAAATGCCTCCTCAAAAACTTTCTAGATAATAGACAAGCTGTTAAATAGAAGTTAAGGGTCAATGCCGTATCTATATGAAATGATTTTACATTTGAGCAATAAACTTTGAAATTACCAGAGTTGTATCCATAAAAGTGACTGGCAAAAAGCTATTAACTTGAGGTCAAACTGAAGGTGATTTGGGACAATCTATAAGTGACATGTCTAATAAACTTCCATTTAAAGTGTCAGAATACATTTTTCATATTAAAGTGTACTGTGTAACTTTTCTGATGGAGAGTTCATCAAATGCTTTTCTCCATGGAGATGTTATTACTTTGTCTGAATATTTCACAGTATGGCAATAAAACTATCTTTACAGAGACTATACCAGTCCAAGTTACAGGAAAGATCTGTGGAGAGGCAGCCAATGTCAATAATGTCATACTGTGGACCATTCCAGGCAGAGCAATGGCATAGCCATAGAAACAAGCAGCTGATGGATCTTCAACCAAAAAGTTACACAGTGCACCTTTAAGTTGACAAAACAGTGTATAGGCATTGTGAGTTATCTCATTATTTTAACACGGTTTCATTATTATTATTTATTGTATTACCTTGTCCCATTTGGCGTTGATCTCCTGAGGATTGATGGTGGTGTAGGGGTTGGTCCCAGCGATGTTGACATGGTAGGTCTGAACGATCTTAGCGATCTCGTTGTGGATTCCCAAAATGGCATTTCGTTCTTTGTCAGCCTCTGGAAGTGTGGCCTTAAACTGCTCGTGGGCTGTGCTTAGTCCCTGCAAAATAAAACAATACTAATTCTAAGTGTTGTGAATATAAGACTTAGGTACATTATCCAAAGTTTAATTTATGAATATTACTGTATTTTGTAACATCTCGCAACATAGTCAGAGGAAATATTGGAAGAGTCTGCTCCATACTGGTTATACTTATATAACCAGACTTATAACAGGGAAGAGTAATATTCTAGGAACTGAAAACTTAATACTGATACTTTGGGGAGTTAATGCATGTTTCTTATTGGAATATATTGAGTCTTGTGTTGTTTATTAGCAACTACAACCAATAGGGCAGGTGGTGTTTTTGTCATAATGTGTCTGGCAAAGAAAAAGTTTTTAATTGTGTTGCTTTTATTTTATAACAGGTATACTGGTGTTTAACTGGCCACATTTAATTTTAAACAAATAGAAACATTTAAAATCTACTTCTGGGGACCCTGAGACTGCATTGTTGAGGTTTGGTCCTAGTTTGATCTCAGTTAAGAAAAAAAATACAATTAAAATTTGTCTCAATATTGATGTGAGTGAACACAGTTTTTTTAATAAGAAAATATTTGCATTTCAGAGTACACAAAGCATCAGCTAAACAAGGGTTAAACCAACAAATGGGCCTTTTTATATTTTGCATCAACAAGTGAAAAACAGATTACGTGATACTGCTGAAGGTCAAACTGGACCCCATATGTTCCCTGCACCATGTTCTAAAGGTGCACTTGTTTCGCCCACCTTGATCTCCTCGATGGTGTGCACTATAAAGGTGTCCTGGAGGTCCTCCATGGCGCCCTCCATCCAGTTGTTGAAAGGAGCCGCTCTTTTGGCGAACTCCAGGTACAGCTGGTCAATGGTCTCCAGCAGTTTCTCCGTTCTCTGCAAATACGCAATATGTCACAAAGTCTATACAAACACAGGGTTTAATGTACATGTGTGTAGAGGGTTTAATTTGGTATGAGATACAGAATGTTTATAGTCTCTACTTAAATGTGGTCAACTGTCAACAGAATGACTCACTAAATCTTTCCAGTAAGACTTTGACTATAGCTATTATAATTGGAAATAGTATTTACAACTAATATACTGGACAAATGTATTTCGGTTACTAGTGCTGTGTTGAGTAGTAGAATATTTTCATGCCTACATTAAAATAGTGCTTAAGTAAAAGTGTTTTGTTTATCCTAAATATAAAAACAAGGTTAATTTTGCAGAGAAAAGAAATTCAAATGTATGCTCTTTTATTGTTTTGATTTTATCAGAAAGCACTTTGGTCACCTTGAGCCTTGCAAAGTGCTCTATAAATAAATGTTGATCGATTCATCCATAATTTAGGCACAAACATGAATTACAAAGTCCCTTAGTTTTACAAAATTTTAGTTGCACTTCAGTATTTTCATGGTTTTCAGTTTGCCTTTTATAGGCATCATTTTGAGCACTTTTCACCATTTTGAAGGTAGAATATTTTGTTTTGAATTGTCAATCACTATGGAAACAGTGCTCAATTTTCATAACTCAGAAGCCGATTGATAAGTGAATCCTTCTGTGTGCAGCAGGAATCTCTCTGTCAGTGGATTTCAGCTTCCTGTTACATGCAACACTTTGAGGACTTTTTCCCATTTTTGTTTCAAATTATTCATTGCTATGGCAACGGTCCTAGTTACTCATCCTTCTGAAACCTATGGATAAAGCAGTATCCTGGTCGCACCTGCAGAGCTTCGCTGCGTTTCTGAGTCAGGTTCCCCAGAGCGTCCCACTGGTCACAGATCTTCTGACAGCGCGCATTCACACTTGGGGAGTCGTAGTAGTCCAACTCACTTCATACAAACAACAGGCAAAATTATTAGCATTATATCATTAGCATGTATTATCTGAATGTGTTTTTTCCATCATTTTGTTTATCCATTGGGGTTTGGTTAAATTACTGGCATCAGCGAAGGTGACCCCTGAATAAATGTAAAAATGGAAACCAGAGCCGCAAAAATAAACTAAAATAAAGCAGTAAATGACTGTTGTATTCACTGTATTTAAATCCATAAATCCATACCATGGCAGGGCAGGTACTATGATCTCTGTCTGTGTACTGACAATAAATAATAACTTAAAGGTGGAGGGTCTGCCACCTGCTTGTCTCCAAGATGATATTGTTTTGCTTGGAATGTTCCACAGTATGGCATTAAACATCTCTATCTCCTCTGAGACAAGCAGATTAAGCCACCAGCCCAAGTGAAAAGTCAACTCTATGGACAGGCGACCCCACTCATAGTAAAATGTACTTTTCTTTCAGTGATAACTTTAAAACAATGCTATAATTTTTTCTTATTACTTTTATTTTTAGTTATTTTTTCTCTTATTTTATGTATTGATTTTATTTATCGTTATTTTTTTCTGTTAACCTTATGTGTTATTAATACAATTTATTACAATCTATTATGCTGAAAAACTTCAATAAAAAGATCTTTCCAACATTTACTGTACTAATAAAATCTTAGTACAGTTAAAAACACTGTACTTAAGTCTAAACATTTGCACAAATAAGGTAGCATCTATTTGTCACAGTTTGTTTCAATGTGCTATTACTAAATTATTTTACTAAGTGACTAAATCTTAGGTCCATAGGTTGTTTCTTACTTGAGCTCCTGTGCGATGGCGGCGATCTGCTCCACGCGGTCTTGATGCGCCGCCAGGTCGCTCTCAAATGCCTCGTGCTTCTTTAGCAGAGCCTTGATCTCCGACAGAGAGGCCGTCTCAAAGTCCTTCTTCTGCAGCATCTCCTCTTTACCTGCACAGAGACAAGAGATTAGTGCACCGGACTGTAAAGATGGACTTGTTTCGTATCATAATCAGACTCAATGGCCAGTTAATGACACAGCACTGGGAAGACAGTGTTTGGTATAATAAATTCTAAATAAGTAGCAGAAATAGCAAGAGACTGATGTCAAATAAGGCATAATTATAAATGTATGTGCACAAGTAAAAATAAAATATAGTTTTGTGTGTGTGCGCGTCTATATTACCTTCAGTCCATGCTTCGTGGATAGCTGCTTTTTGTCTAAACTTCTCAGCGAGGTGATCGAGCCTCTCCAGTCTGCGGATCTCATTGAGGAGCCACTCCTCGTAGCCCTTCTCTGCCCCCTCCAGGTTGCCCCAGGCGTTGTTGATATCCTGCTCACGGTAAATGACAACACTTCAGACACTGTTCAAACCCTCATGAATGAATAAACATGTCTGAAACAGGTTTCTTCACGCTCTGATCATTTAAAGACGGGGGTCTCCATGGTTACAGAATTAAACAGCGGAGAGGTGATTGTCCTTGAAATAAATGGCATTTTTAAATTCAGTAGGGGATAAATGGGAATGTCTTTGTCCTTGAGGAAAAGGAAGATGAAAATTTCACCAGTTTGATATTTCAGATGGGAAAACATTACAAATATAGGCAACTTGGTGTGTGTTTAAAAGGTCCTATATTAAACAAAATCAACTCTTGTAAGCTTTAAACCACGTTAAAATGTTATTTTCTTATCAAACACATACCTGGAACTGTGTTTTGTTTCATTCACACTGTTGAGATAACCTTTATTATTAGCTGTTTATATCTCCAAAGCTCAAAATGCTATTTCACCTTGTAATGTCATGTAGCGGTAGCTTTCAAGTCAACAGCTAGTTCAGTAGAGATCGGCAATTCCAGGACTAAAATCATCCAAATGATTCTAGTGAAGGTGTATGGAGTTTAAAAACACAACAAAGCACTTCCTGTATTACTACATGACATCACAAGGTAGAACAGAGTGTTTTCTGTTTGAGAAAAGAACTCATCTTAAATATGCAGGGGTGTGTGTAACATGTGTGAATGGAAAAAAAAACACAACTCTTGGTATGTTTATGAAGAGAAAACAACATTATAGCATAGATCAAAAAAAGGCGTAATATGGGCACTTTAAGTCACAATTGTCTAAAATGTTTGAAACTTGTAAAAAAGAAAAAAAAAAGTTAGATTAATATTTGAACTTTGTACATTCAGTATTCCCCATCCATCTGCATGTCCAGTTGCCTCCGAGGATCTTTCAAGATCATGTATAATATTGTTATCGCTATGTTAACGTACACAATATGAGACTTATTATGGGATTTGATGATTCCTCTTTCTTACACATACAGTATACACACAGTGGAGTATTTTAAGGCTTGTCTTTTATTCTCTGGCTTTTAACATCACGTGAGTTGTGTGGTCCTCTGTGTTTTGAATTTATTTTATTTAAATGTTTATATTATTACTATTTTTTAGTAAATGTATTTATTTTATGGGTTTACTTTTATTTGACTTTACTTAGTGTTTTAGGGCTGGCAAGGTTAAATTGAACATTTATACCGAACCTTTGTTGTTGTTGGGAAATGGTCCCTTTTTTATATAGCGCTTTTCCACTTTCAAGGCACTCAAAGCGCTCTACATCAAGGAACTGCTCTCCCATTCACACACATGTTCATAGACCAGTGTACGCAGACACTTGCCCAATGACACAACCACAGAACTCATCTGTGAGAGCTGGAATCACACTGGAATCACACCAGCCAACTGTTCAACCAATGATATTTATGTCAAGAGTGGGATTCGAACCGTCAACCTTCGGATCAGTGGACAAACGCTCTACAAACTGAGCTACTGTTATCTTCATATTTGCAGCGCTTTGGAAACTGTTTTGTCTATAAAATGTGCTAAAAGTGAATTTGAAAATTTGGGAAATTTTATACACTCAAAACATTTCGAAATCTGTAACTTACGGACACCATCTTGCCCTCTGACGGCATGAACGCGGGCCGGTTACTGAGTCTGAGTTTGGTCTGTAGCGTGTTGAAGTTGATCTCCAGTTGGCACTTCTCTTGGACTTTGGGGGGTTTGTGGAGACGTCTGTAGTCCCTGAAGTCCTCTAGTTTCTGCTGCATTGCCTGCATGGTGTTCTCCGGCATTCGGTTTTCCAGCCACGGGATGGTGCGGCGAATCCACTCCAACAACTACAGTGTTTTTGTGTTTTGTTTTTGTGTTGGTGCAGTGAGGAGTGAGGGTTAAGAGGAGGTGATGAGGTGAAATGGGTGAGGAGAAACAGAGGAGACATGCAAATAATGGGGAAATTGTGTAAAAGGGAGATTTGGGGAAGGGTTTGTGTTGAAAGTGTAGGAAAAACAAAAAATATAACATTATTAGGAGTAATTTTTCTCATTTAAGTAGCATTCATATTATTTGCTTCAGTATTTATATGTGGTTTTCTGATTTAGCATTTACTCAGTTATGATGATTGGAGTAGTTTCGGCAGTTCCTCTGGTCAAATTTATTTGGTATTGTTAAGTATTTTGTGATTAAGAACTGAGATCTTTGTTTGAGCTATTCTATTGTTATTGTATCTTAACAAATAAAGTTATACTGATTTCATTAAACGAGTCAACATAAGCTTCATTCTATTTAAATGTAATATTATTTTCCATTGGCCACTGAAACCTACTACAGCCTATATACCCTTAAAGAGCACAGGGACAGTGGTGACAGGAGCAGAGAGTGGGGCAGATGGGTACATGGGGGCATTTATAGGGACATGGGGGTTGTGCTCACATCACTGGCCAGTTTCTCATAGTCCTCCATGAGCTGTTCGTTCTCCTGGTTCACGGCCAGCACTTTGCAGATCCTGTTGGCTGCTGTCTCCGCCTGCGGCACATCCACAAAAATAAGAAACATATGAAACAGGGCTATTTTTAGACCTTAGCCGTGAGTCACCCACACCAAATATATTACTATTTTGGATTGATATGCTTTCCTTAAAAAGCAGAGTATTAAGTTTACAGCCTACACAAGAGATACAAACACTACAAATGCCAGGTTCTCAAACTAGGGTGCACGTACAATTGCTGGTGTTTCTATAAGGTTTTACATAAGAAAGCACCAATCCAATACTGGTATCGTATTTTATTTAGTTGTTCTGTTGTCTTGAGATAAATAGCAGCTGTATAACACATTTAGATCAGTTTTGTCTTATTTTATTTTTAATTCAAGGAAATAAAATGCTGTTTTCATTCTCTGCACTGGTATCGGTTTATATTCTGTATCAGCAGATACTTAAAGCTACAGTATCAAAATTAGTATTAGTATTAGAACTGAAAACGCTGGATCAATGCATTCCTAGTTTTACATCCAGGTTTGAATCCAGTTTAATTTAGTTTTATCTCTGTTTAGACCTGGCTTACAGTTTACATCTTCTATTGTCCTGATTTGGTTTCTACATTTGACTAGAAGAAACTCATCCTTATTTAACAGGGTGCTGGAAATGTTATTACTTTGCCTGGAATGTTCCAAAATATGGCATTAAGCAGGCGACACCACCTGATGAAGTTACAGATCAGTTCTGTGGAGATGTTTTTCCTTGTTAAGCTCAATATTTCTCTAGTCTAGTACTTGTTACACAGAGCTTGAGAACCCCTGTTTTTCTGTTTATTTGTAGAAGGTTATTTGTATTCAGGTGTGTTTTGTTTGAGATTCTCTACTGAACTATTTATAGCAACAGCCACAATGTGTTTCCTAGATCTAAACACACAAAATGCACTATATCAAGAACTGCTAGAGGAAATAAACAGTGTAATTAAGGAAACAGAACCAAGGCCGAATCACTGGACTGGCAACGCATGAAGAATTAAAACATTTTCAGAATAACAAAGGCTAGAGTATAGTATTTCATAAAACAAATATATAAGAAGTAATCAGCATTGAGAAGTTTCAGAAAAGCTCAGAAAAAAACAGAAATTGCAGATAGAAAGTTGTTTGTCCACTGTAAACTTTATATATATATATATAGTGTATATATAGTGTATATATATATATATGGTGTGCAGTTATAAGGGGGAGCATTTGCCTCATTACCAATTTATTTGTCCAAAACAAAACTGTAAAAATGTAGTTTGTGACCAATTACATTTGATTAGAGTGGAATATGCGGCTGCGCTGTGTTATGCAATGTCTCCCTGAAGCTTAATCTTAGACTCCCAACAAAACTTAAATGACAGCTATAAAACAATGGTACTATTAGTGGTGAAAATTTTGCAACTAAAATAGTAAATACAAGTCTGAAGATAATTCTCGAAAATATCCATCTTAAGATCTCCAAATACCTGAATGTGTAGATTAATTTGCCCAATGTGAAAGATGCATTGTGTAACTTTGTCATATGCTTGTCTCCATGGAGATGTTATTGCTATGTCTAAAATGTTTCACAGTATGGTATTAAACCTTTTTATCGTCACGGAGACCAACACAGCTCACAGGCTCAGTCAGAATGCCTGTTTTTCTAGGTATTTTTGAACTATAAAAGCACCTGTAATTTAGCTGTTTAATGTCATACTGTGGAACATTCCAGACATAGAAACAAGCAGGTGATAGACGCCCAACCAAAAAGTTACATAGTGCAACTTTAAAGTTAAATCTGAAGTCCTTTTAAGGATTTCTTAATTTCTTCCTCTTAAATCACCGGTGGACTAAAGGGCGTTTGTTTAATACAGTAAATATAATTCCATGGTTATCTTATGAGTATTAAAAATAATTGAGGATTTACAGTTTGAGAAGAATCCAGGAAGAATAACAGTGTTTGTGGGATCACGCTTTACAGGGGAAATGGAGACACCCACTGTTCCCCCCACACCTCTAGTTTTTATAGTGTCTCTGCCAAATCTATAAAACTAACTGTGTGCTACTGCGTATAAGAAACATTTTCATTTGAGTGGAGTGTTTGTGGTCTTTACTGTGTATTTGCAGATGGCTGATAAGACTATTTCAAAATTGTACATTTAATTATCTTATCTTTGCGAGTTTCAGTGTATGAGATCGTGCATTTTTCTATAGGGCGACTCCATTTGATCCAGGCCCTTCTTATCTGTTATTCGAAAGCATTGCATCAACACTGCATAACTCACAATTTATTCTTGTGAGCATTAGGTCATGTGATAATGCTGTTACCTCATCAAACACATACACAGAGTTGTGTTTTGTTTCATTCACACGTATTTGAGTAAACCTTTATCTCCAAAGCTCAAAATGCTCTGTTCCACCTTGTCATGAAGCAGTAGTTTTCACTATAAAAGCTACCTTTTACCTTTATTTCAGTAGAGGTTGGCAATACCATATCTGAAATTATCCAAATGATTCTAGTAAATGGAGTTTAAAAACACAGTGGAGCACATCCTGTACTACAGCAAAAGGTAGAACATAGTATTTTGTGATTGAGAGAAGAACTCAGCCTAAATGTACAGGGTTTGTGTGTTTAACATGTGTGAATGAAACAAAACACAACTCTACAACTCTAAAATAGATGAGAAAATAGTGAAATGGCGTAATATGGGCCCTTTAACTTATGTTTTTGAACATGGTATAACCATAGATTTAGGTGTAGTTGAGTTTGAGTTTAGGGTTTAGCCCTAGACTAGCACTTGTTTGGCTGTTTGGAAATGATTTAGACTAGGTTTCAACAGTAACATTTTATAATAACACCTATTAAGCCTTAACATGAAGAATGAGTTAATCAAGTTTATTAAGACTGATTCAGGCTTAGTAACTGCTTAATTATAATGACATCATAATAACTGACTTGACTACTACAACAATGTCATTAACTACAATGAACAGTAAATAGAAGCCTGTTTTTGTTTTGTTTTGTTATTAACTTGAGAGTACTTCATTATTATTTAGTGCTTTGTTGATCTCACCTTCTGTTTGCCTGAGAAAGCGTGGTAGTAACACGACACATAGGTCATGACGGCCTTCTCATCGGGCCTCAACGTGCTAATGATATCTGCACAAAAGAAGAGCCGAAGGAGCAGAAAGAGGAGAGAGAAACAAGGCAGAGGTAAAAGAGTGCAAGAGACAACAGGGCCAGCAGGGGGCACAGTCACAGGAGGCAGCACTGAGCACAAGGCATCTGCAGTCTGCAGAAAGATCATCAACATATGCAAAAGAGTGAAATTTATGGGTAAAGCGAATACAATGCCAATTTCTCTCATGCTATGCTATGGTTTTTTTTTTTATTTTAGCAGCGAACATCTTAAAATAAGCTATAGTAAGCAGTTGAACTTGAACAGCTTTTTCATTAAATATTTGTTTAAACTCGCGTAATAATTTATCTGTATGTTTGATACATTCATACATACAAAGACTTGTTTACATCTAAACATACTGAACACACTTATCACAATTCATTTAAGTACGCAAACAAAACTAAAGCAGTTATCAGACTCCTCCTCTCCTCTTTTTCACTTATAAACAATTATTTTTTTGTATTGCTAAACACAGCTGCTTCAAACTGTCTCAGAGGACCCTGTGAGCTGGAGTCCTGTCACTGTAGTATATTAACTCATCGCTCACTAAATGAGAATTGTATTTTTGAGGAGTCCATGTGGAATATGCTATTATTATTTTTGTAAGAGAAATTAGAGATGTTGAGGGCTGAATAATTAAGATCTATGACTCACTGAAAGTCCACTAAAGTCCACTGTGGTCTATTTAGAGACTGACTGTTATGTTTTTTTCATAGCCAATGTCAATACCGATGTTTCAACCGATATCAGGCCATATACTGATATCTTTAGTTTCTTTCCAATATGTATTTATTGCAATTATGTTTTATTGTAGATTGTTATGAAGAGTTTTTAGAGTTAAATGCACTTTGGAAACCGTCTTGTTTATAAAATGTGTTATACAAATAAAGTTGGATTGGAAGTTAGTTGGAAGAAGGTTTATTTTGGATTATCTTACTTTGTTCACGATAATTACTATATCGACTTATCATCCAATATGTAAGATAGTTGGAACAATATTTTTTGGAGGTCAGTATTTATCGTGCATACCTTTTCTTTGCACTAATGGGAAAGTTTTGCTTCTTTTTTTCTGCAAAGTGATAAGATTTGGGCTATTGATGGTTGAATTATGAACTATTTGTTGCAGCCCAATAATATTTAACAATACTGTACATTTAAAGTGCTTTTTCGAGGTATAATTCTGCTTTGTTTTGGTTTCAGTATTATCGTTTATCATCTGTATTTACTTCAGCAATATATCTCACTTCAGAATCTGTTATCGTGACATGCCTATTGGTTAATTGTCATGAAATGGCCATCAGTACAGTCTACTGCAATATTTTACACAGCTTTTGTAGTAGTTTTTTGTGACAGGCCTAGTACACAGTCATATGTCAAAGTTAAACTGCTTTATCCAATTATCAAATCCAATCAGGAGCACGCGAAGGAACACTTTTCACTCTGTCGTTTAGGTCAAATTGAACGTGAACAATAGCTGTGCAGTTAAGCAGCATATTTGCACAGGGGGCTACATTATAAAGGTAATCTAGTTCAGTTTTATTTGCATCGCAGGTAAAAAGTCTTTAATGATTCGACTTGCTTAAGTGTACTCAAGCAAGCAGGCTGGAGTTTATGTTGAGTGAGAAGGTAAAACAGCTTGAGCCAAAATGGTTGTGAAAAAATCAATATCCAGATGATAATTGGTACTAAAATTTGAAGAAAATTCAAATGAGGAAGGCAAATCTGGACTTTAGTTTTATATAGTCTGGATCTATATAGAACTATTTTAAAACTATATGATTTTGTGTGAAAAATTCTGTACCAAGACTTTTCTTTATTATCAAAATCAAGTTTGAAATTTTAGTATGTGGCAACACTATCCATAAGTCACAATGTCAAATGCACCGAAACTACTTTTACCCATTACATTACCCACTACTTTTACCCATGTTTTCTGTAAAATCACTAACAGCCCACAGGGAGTTTATATTTATGTGATAACAGCTTTTAAGCCACATAACTGCATTTTGATTCAGTTCATTAATAACGTAGGATTTAAAATGCAGATTACAATTCTCTCAATGTAAAAAAAACGGCCAATTCTCACTAATATTCATTACAATGCAGACTGACTGACAGTGCCCTTGTGCTCACTGCCTATCCCACCTTTCCCATCATGCATTTGGTGAACCATGCTGAAAACACAGTGACTCCTGGAGGAGAGAGAAGGATCATTAAGAGGAAGAACAAGGGAAGGAAGTGAGGAATGAAGGAGGTAGGAGGTAGGGAAGGAGGTAACGCTGCATCCTTGATACCTTCTGGGCCCCAGAGAAGGCGTGGTAGAAACTAGACACGTAGGTCATGATGGCTTTCTCATCCGGACGGGCTGTGCCTACAATGTCTGTGGACGGGACACAGGGACAGAGGAGGGGAAGGGGGTGTCGGCATTGGTGGAGGGGATGTGAGTGGTTAAATAAAGTTTACATCGATGCACAAACAGGAACAAACGCCATGGGAATTGATTCATTCAAAACAATTGGATGTAATGGGAAAACAGTATTATCAGAGATGAGAGTTCAGAATGACCTAAAACATTATAACATTATAACACCTAACAGGTTAAAAGAACATAAAAGCAGCACTATGTAACTTTCCTGGTAGAGGGTTTGCCATTTGCTTGTTATTGCTTTGCCTAAATTGTTTAACAGTGGTATTATTGGATCTATCTCCATGAAAACAAGCAGATGATGGTATACTTCTTTCTTTTTTTCTTTTTCTTTTTTTTTTTTAGCAATGAATAGCTTGTAATTGAATAAAGAAAGATAGACTGATGTTATACTGCGGAACATTCCAGGAAAAACAGTAACATCTCCTCACACCAGAAAAGTTACATAGTGCACCTTTATAAATGAAATTTTGTTGCACTAAAATGAATTCATTGTGGTAAGTGCTAATCATTGTAATATTAAAGGGGCGCAGACTTGGGTGATTTAAAGTTCAGATAAAAGAACATATGACTTCAAAGCTACATTCAGCAGCTGTTTAAAATCAGTTGGTCTGATTAAATTTCAACAAAGTTTTAAAATCACATCATGTCCATTACCACGGACACAGGTATTAAATTAGAGAGTCAAAGTAATGTTCATGCTTTGAATCTAAAACAGTGGTTTTAGACAAAATACATTCACTCCACCACACTTTCTCAAAATTGCTTCTAGGAGTGAGTTTGGCGTGATCATTTTAAAACATAATTATTTTTTTTTGAGCTCACCTTCCGCGTCCAACATTTTCGGGATGTCCAGGTATTTCTCTGCAACATCAAAGGCTGTGTTCAAGTTGGTCATTGGATCATCCTGCAGCAAGAGAGGAACAAACACTGAAATGTCACTGAAATGCCCTTATATATACAAAAATACAGAAAACCAAGGCACTCTCTTATCAATTTAAAATGCCTTTATTTGTTATGGCATGTTTTAATAGATCTATATACACCATAGACTGTATAAAGAAGTGGACTAAGGGAGTGTGACGTCACATAGCGTTCGGCTCCGGTCAAATGAAGCTCACGAGGGTAGCAGTTATGGGCCGAATTTGGAGCCAAGTTTCATATTAGGAATAGGAATTGATTTATGGACAAAATAGCAAAATAAAAACACCAGGACCATGTAGAGCGGGTTAATATGAAAAATTTAAGACCAAAATGAGGAGCCTGACAGCAGCAGATACAGAGAGAGGGGTGATGTTTTTTCAATACAAAGTGAACTGAAGTTGATAGAGCCGGAAGTGCGCCCATGGTCACTTCCTATTTGGAACATGGCGGCTAGCGGGTTAGCTATATCCATCCACTAACTTTACACATGGTCACAGTGTATGGTAACTAAGCAAGATGCATTCAAGGCTGAGAATCATCAGTAATGTATGTGAAAGTTAGCTGGTATTTTGTTATATAATTAAACATACATTTCCATACATCTAGATCAGACAAAAACCCATACATTATGATTGTACTGTGATGTTAATATAAGTATCCATACAAACAAGAAGCTTTAACAAGAAGCTTTGTCAGTTATTTTAAGAAGAAAAAGCGGTCTTGTCATAAATACCACACTTCAGCTTTTGTGTTTGATAAATGTTTGATATTATCTCAGCAGGAGGCAACAGACTGCTGACTATAACTGAGACGAACAGACTGCGTTGTTATTATAATGACTAAACACAGCACTTGAAACTAAGGAATTTATAAACCACTACAGTCTGCACACTCCACTCTCATAGTAGCAATTCCACAAAATTTTAAATGTTCACACTATTTGTACGATTTATAAATACTTAGCCCTTGTGGTACTTATATCCAAACATGCTGAAAATAAGTTAAGTATTTTGTCTTGTACAGTTACACATGAGACTGACTGACCTTGCGTAGTTTTCCATAGTCGATGAGTTCAGGACGGTGTCGGTGAATGAGTGCACAGAAGCCCAAACCATCTTTCCAACTGCAAAAGAAAAAATGCATTAACTACTGAAGAAATACAGTTTATTAAAGGTCCTAGTATATTACACAAAATAGACTCTTGTGAGCCTTAAGCCAGGTCATAATGTTGTTACTTCTTCAAAAACATAACCGGTGTTGTGTTTTGCTTCATTCACACATGTCAAAATGCTCTGTGATGTCATATAGTGGTATTTTTCAAGTTAGCAGCTACCTTTAACGTTTAGTTCAGTAGAGATTGGCAATTCCGGAGCTGATATTGTCCAGATGATTCTAGTGAATGTGTATGGAGTTTAAAAACACAATGGAGCACTTCCTGTATTACTACATGACATCACAAGGGAGCGAGTGTTTTCTGTGTGAGAGAAGAACTCTCGCATCTTAAACATGTGTGAATGAAACAAAACACAACTCCAGGTATGTTTGTGTTCATTTAAAGGTAGATGGAGATAGACAAAAGATGTACCGGGAGAGAAGATTTATTTTGACCCAAATCTATATCATATTCTTATGTGTATTTTGTAGTAATGGTCTTAATACTTTCTAGTACTCACAGTTGAGACAAAAACAAAGAGAGAAACTGAGCATAGCGTTGTGTTTTGTCTACATATCATTAAGACTGTTTATTCTTGTGGGTGGACAACCTATTGCAGTAAATTACAGAGAGAGAATACTAAAACATTACCCATCCCTGCTTCTTTAGAGACAGAGGAAAGGTTTTAAAGGCAGAAAGATGCTCTCAAACACAAATATAAATCAGATGAAAGCTTCGGTGGGGGCAGGGATCAGTATCCTGGGACAACCTCACTTCAGCCTGTCCTGACCTTCTGCTTTCATCCCCCTCTGAGCACCACAGTGGGCACTTCTACATAATTTACTGTGTCCATGTGTGACACGGACACAGGCACTTTAATGCCACTCACAGTGAATATAGTATGAACAAGACTGGTGGAAATGTTTTATACAAGTCACGATTTTGGCCTTGCCATTTATGATTTATGTTATTTAATATTTTTGCTGTCACTGTAGCGCTGTTTTTTTTTTTTGTTTGGAACAATAGCTCCTCAAGAAATGTAACTTTCCAGCACTTTTTTGTCTATTGTAAATGTAAAACATGGGGGGAAAAATGTCACGAGATAATTTTTCTCACATGTGCACAGTCTTGTGTAATTTTGTCTCACGAGATCTTGTGGTACGAGAACTTGGCCCATCCTCAGATATTTGGTAAATTTTCTCAAAAGACAAACAGCAATTTTGTTCAGCATAAAAACTACTAATGCTGTAGTGTAGTTCTATCCAAGCATGTGTCTTTTATCTGTTTATTCATAAGCCTATTTCAGTCTTTTTGTACTGTTCCTGGACAACTCTGAACAAATGTGAACTTTGAACCGAATCCTATTGTTAAAACATTCAACGCAAATCTCATCGCAATGTTTGTCAGAAAAATCACAATTACATATTTTTGGATATTTTTTGGATTGGATTATTGATGAGAAATTATGAAACGTAAACATGTCTAGTCATAGTATGTAAAAGAGAACAAATAAAAGCATGTATTTAAACCACAGCGGCATACATGGTCCATATTAAAGCTTGCTCCAGTGTGAAAGCAGCACCTGGTTCTGACTCTGGGCACTTAAACAAGTCAAACAGAGAGAGTGAGTTTCCACTGCACTGTAAAACACCTCCAACTATAATAGCCTCATTTTCTCTCTATCACACTCACACTGCAGAGGAATGTGAGTGGAGTTATGAAACTAAAATCAAACCTGATGTGAAAGTTCTGGATGTTGACGTTTTTGTACGGAGCTGTCTTCCTCTGGCACCACAACAGAAGACCCTCTTTGGCCGATGTCTCTGAAAACAAAACATTGCAACATAAGAATCAGGATATATGCATTATTTACTACTGATTTAAGTTTAGATTCAAGTGTGTCTTATATACAGTAGTTCCTTGCCTTTAAACATATGCTATTCATAGTCTCAACACTTTGAGGACGTTTTCACATTCAAAAGATATGTTTTAAATTATTAATAACTATGGCAGCAGTTCTAATTTTTCATCACTCTTGATCCATACATAATAAAAAATGTAATCCTTTATTGAAGTTCTTATTCTTCTTCTTATCGTTCAATATATGAAAGCTGTAAGAATATAATATTGTGTCTCTTTGCACTAATGGGAAATTTTGGATTATTTTTTGACTGTATTATAAGATTTGAGCTGTAGAAGGTTGAATTAATAACTTACCAATAACAAACCAAGTACTAATTCTGTTTCATTCTGCTATTTATCTATTGCAGCTCATGGTTTCTAACAATATTGTACATTTAGAACAGTTTTTGTGGTTTGAATTTGCTCTTGGGCTTTTGTGTCAGTGGCAGTAGCAAATTAGTTTCAGTATTATCATTTATCATTTATATTTGCTTCAGCCATATATCACATTTGGTAAGATATATTTCATAATTGCCCTTTCCTAGCATATCCGTTCTTGACTACCCCAAGCACTATAAGCAACAGTCATATTTTTTTGTTTAATGCTGTGTACCGATGATTTCATTTCCAAAACCAGCCAAGTATTTTATAATTGTGTGACCCAAAATTAAATACAAAAAGAGCCAGCGTCTGTGAACCGGGAAAGCAACCGATCTGAGAGATTAGCTGCTCCTTTGAAGCTCTTTGATCTACTCTCACTTAATCCTAGTTTAGCGTCAGATTAGAAACAAGGTAAAGAGAGGAGTGAACAGTATGTTTCTCAGATGTGCGTTTTCTTTGCTGAGTTGGACAAATGCTACACTAAAGCTAACTAAAACAAATCTCTAAGCTGTAGCCGGGGTACAACCCTTATTCTGACATACCGCCACCCCGACAGACCCTCACTCCGACATACCGTCATTCCGACACTTTTTAATGGCCTCATTCTAACACTTTTTGATGCCGCCATTCCGACAACCTACTCATAGTTTGCAGTGTCACCTTTTTTGCCTGAACCAGGACTAAACCAGGACTAAACCAGGTCTAAACCAGGTCTAAACCAGAACTAAACCAGAACTAAACCAGGACTGAGTGTCGGGACGGGCCCGGAGGGGTACCCGCGTAGACTGTCGGGTGACCGCAGGCGAAAGTACCAGCGTAGAGCTCCACGTCCCATGGGGCTAAGCACAGCTGTCACCCGATCGCACTTTGCGGACACCCTGCTCCATGGGCTCAGGGTTCTCTCTCTCTCAAGTCCAAGATCAGTCCTGGTTTAGTCCTGGTTCAGTTCTGGTTTAGTTCTACTGGTTTAGTCCTGGATCCAGTCCTGGTTCAATCCTGGTTCAGTCCTGGGATCAGTACTTTTTTAGTCCTGGTTCAGTCCTGGTTCAGTCCTGGTTCAGTCCTGGGATCAGTCCTGTTTTAGTTCTGGTTCAGTCCGTATGCGGCACAAAAGTCCGGCATCTCGGTTGATGTTTTTTCTGCTCAATAAATAAAGCCTGTGAAGTGAAGAAATGTATTTTGACACTGGAGTCGCGTCTGTGAATTCGTATTCGTACTGAAGAAAGCGTAATCTCAAATTTTCATTTCGTGATTGTAATTCTTGATTTTGTAACTTTTCAATTCGTATTCTGATGGACAAAATACAAACAATACATTTTAGGTATGACTGGACTCATTCGAGAGTTTACGAATATTTATTTTATGCTCAACTACCGCCAAATACGCACGGATAATATTTCTGAAAGCTTTCGTACTCCATACATACAGCTCATTCTAGTAGGCCGACGTATTTTTAATAATTACCTTGTTTATCGAAATGGTGGAATGCTGGAAAAAAATGCTTAAGTGCTGCCACTCTGACCAAGGGAAAAAAAATGTCAGAGTGCAGGGACGTTTGAAAAAAATGGAAATTCCTCCACTCCAACAATTAGACGTCAGTGTCGCAATGGCGGTATGTCGGAATGGCAGCATGTAACCGCTGTAGCCTAACTAAGCCTGGTTTTATTCACTTTAATAGCTCCTGACACTTCAATTGGATTACACTTTAAGTACATTAAATACATTCACCAAGATGATGAGCGTAACTTATATATTTACATTTGTATAGACGAACCTACATTCTTATTCAAATTAATGCCAATGATCCACGATGTATACACTGTGTAGCTGGCTAAGTGTGGAGCGGTGAGGTAAATAGGTCAAAGAGGGGTTTTCAATTGCAAATGTTGCTTTTTGAGTGAAAAAGAAGGAAGTGTGTGCGGAGGAGAGAGAGAGAGAGGACCTTCCACGGAGATGTCTTGGATGGCAAAGCGCAGGATGATGGTCCAGATCATTCCCAAGGTCATCTTAGCATTCCCGTCTACAATTTCTGCAGGAAGAGAAAAACATATGTAAGATTTACTATGTACTGGCACTAAGGAATGAAAAACATGTATTGTATGGTCAATGTGCGAGTATAAGATGTAAAAAATGGAAAATGATTATGTAGTCAATATAAATTGTAAATAGAAAATATTGTTATAAGTTCATTTTATTGCTAAAATACGTTGAAAATCGTGCATTTTTATAGTGAAGGCTTACTTCTCCACAGATCTGACCTGTAACATGACCTGCTGGTGCCATCTGCTTGTTTCCATGGAGATAGATAAGTTTAATGCCAAATTATGGAACGTTTCAGGCAACGCAAATCCACAGTGATGGAGACATGTACATGACAGATCCACAACCCGAAAAAAAAAAATCATCGTGCACCTTTAAGATAAAATTCAAGTGGAATAAAATCCTCAACCCAAAAACTGCTTATTACAGCTGATAAATGTTGCATCAATACAAACCGCGCAGTTTCAAGTCTATGAGAAATCCCCAAGGAAACACCACTATACCGGACACCAACCATTTTACTCTAGACTGAAATCATTATGGCCATAACACAAGGGAGATATCATAATACTATTTTAATTTACACATAAGTACATTTCTGAGCCCCCATTGTTAAGTTGAGTATGAGTGTTATCATGTGAGTGAATTGTACTGGTAATATTAGGGCGTAACAAATTAGAAATAATGAGAAAGCTGACATAGACTTTTACATGGTTAATTTATATTCATCCATTCAGCCAATACAAACCACAGGACAAGGCACAGGAAAGAGAAGTACAACAATATGGGACCACACTGACCAATTTGAAGTACTGTCAGCAGTTTTATTCAGGAAATATTTAATGTGATACATCAGAGCAAACACAATGTGCAAGTAATAGAGTTTTTGATTCTTTTCATATGACAGTGTTTTCCTACACTCAAAAAATGCGTGTGATCAGTTGTAGAAAATAATAAAAGTAAAATAGCAATATTTTAAAGGTGCACTGCGCAACATTTTCGCCATGGAGACCTACTTGTCTTCTACATGTTCCATAGTGGACATTACACATATAGATCTAACATTTATTCATGATGTGTGTTTTTATTGCTCAAAAATACAGAGTGGAGAGGGCGACTCTCCACAGATATGACTTGTAATGTAGCGTAGTGTTGTAACCTGCTTGTCTCCCTTGTGATCAATAGGTTTAATCTACACTGTGAAACATTCTAGACAAATTAATAAGGAGATAATCAGGTGGCAGACCTTCCACTAGAAATATTACACATTACACCTTTAAGAGTTCATATTGTTTCTGATTAGACCTGCAAGATTAGTTGCAATCGAATCAAAATCACAATTTGAATGGATGCAATTAGCAAATTACAAAGGATTACAGTTTTGAAGTACCATAATTTTATCCACTAACAAAATATCCTGTAGTTTAGATCTGAACAAACATGTTCTGAAACACATCGTTTGTCAGTTCATATTTCAGTCTTTTTGTCAGTTCTCACACATTTAAAACGTGATCTTTGAACAGAATTGTGTTAAATTTCCGATGTTGTTTTTACTCTGCATTTGCTTCCTGGTCAGTTTAAACCGCATTTCCCATCTCTCTGCATTCACTCCTCGTTTGGGCTCCAAACCAAAGTCAATGCTGCAGTTTCCATATTTATTGAAGTGAATTCCTCACATCCAGCTTTACCCGGGTTCATAAGGTCCTTCTCAGAAACCAGTGCAAATACTTGGCAAAAGTAAGACGCTTTTAAATGCCATAGACTATTACAGTTAGACTGTTAACATTGTCCAAGAGGATTAGGTATTAGACAATGGCCAAGAACTATTTTGGAAAAAATATCAAACAGAAATCTTTCTGACACTGTGACTGCGATTAGATCTGTGATTTATGTTTTAATATTAAGATTCTTTTAAAAGTTAAGAAGAATTGACAAAAAACAGACAAATACTATACTAATAATATTTTGACGAACTGGGATATTTTGTTAATGATAATTGGAAATTATAGTACTTCAAAAACTTCAGTCTTTGACATATTCATCCATTCAAATTGCATTTTCGATTGCAATTAATCTGGCAGCCTTAAACAGCAGACAGTAACTTCTACATACTATACTATTTAATTTTTTTTTCAAAATGAACTTTTAAATAAGGGTACCACTTTATAATTACTACATCTTAATGATTAACCTTAATAATAGATGAACAAATAGTTTATTGATTGATATGATTCAGGCTTAGTTAGGGGCTATGGTTTTATTAATTCAGTAGTTATGTTTAAAAGGCTTAAGTGTAGTTATTAAAAAACTGTTGTTTGTGATAGTATTTTACTTTTACTTATATTACTATGTTTGTATACACACACACACACACACACACACACACACACACATATATATATATATATATATATATATATATATATATATATATATATATATATATATATATATATATATAATGCCTTATTTGACACTAGTTTCTTCCTATTTTTGCTACTTATTTTTTAGAATTTATTATTACCATTTACATGTTTTTCTTTGTTATTATATTATATAGTGATAAGTGAGCTACTGTGTCCAAATAATTTCCCCTGTGGATCAATAAAGTTTGTCTGAGTCTAAGTTTTACTCCTAAAGGCACTTCTATCTTTTTATGCTGTTTGTTGAAATTCTTAAAAATGCATTATAATAAAAAACACATTCACATTTTCAATTCCAACTCTAGCCTGTGTCAGCAGATGTTACAGTTGCCCTTTCCTAATTCAATTGGAGGCGTCTTTCACGGTGCGTTTAAGTACATCTTGTTGACATATATCGGATTAGTGGGTTGTTATGTCTGTCACACTGGAGTCCCTGTAGGTGTCATGGCTTGTGTCTTATTGGATTATAATGAGAGGAGGCAGAGCATTATTGACGGGTGGGAAATACACACTGGTCTGAGGAGTTCATTCACACAGAGATGGACAGTTAAGACACAAACACTGAGTCATCGCCTCTTTCAGAGCTGTGGGTGGTGCTTATATGCATGCTTTTTTTCCCTTTTTTTTTGAGTTTTGAGTTTTGAAGTTTAAAGTAGGGCTGCACGATTTGGGGAAAATATGTAATTGCAAATTTTTTTTGACAAGCATTGAGATGTGGATTAGATTTGCAATTTATGTTTTAACAATAAAATAATTCACATTCACATTTTAAACATGTCCAAGAATTAGCAAAAAGATTGAAAACTAATACAAGAACCACATTTCAGAACTTGTTCTGCCATTCATTCCATTCAAATAGCAATTTCAATTTCATTGCAATTAATCTTGCAGCCCTAGTTTAGTGCATATTTTTGTAAATTCTCTGAGTATAAGCCTTCAGTTCCCAAATTTCAACCTTCATTCGGTAAAAAACATTTTTCAAAAGCATCAATGTACTATAGAAGTAATCATTTGATAGTTGACTACTAAAATAGTTATTGGTTGGTTGCAGCCCTATGTAGCCCACATAAAAAATATGTTTGTTTGACTATTGTATTCTATGAGACTCCATTTTGAATGCTTAAAGTTGAAAGAAATCACTTTTTATCCACCTATTTTAAAAGCTGAAAATATAAAACATGACATACATTCTTCAGTGCATTTAATTTAATTTACAGTGTGACCCAGTGATTGATGTAATTGCTGTAGTTATCAAAATGTACGTGTATATTTACTCATTACTGTGTCTTACTCTAATTTCATGATCAACCACAACAACTTAATAACAATCCATAAAAATTGCACAGGGGTCTGCATCTTCAACACATCTTTTAAACTCAAACCCAAATACCATACAACTCTATACCTCTGCTGTACTGGGACTGTCCCTGGTACAGAGGGGTGGGCCCGTCTGAAGGGGGCATCAAGGATAATCTGTCTGGTATGTGTGTGTAGGGTTGAACCAGGCTCTGCGCAGTGGTTAAACATGTCAAGACCAAAACCAGACGACAGCAAAAGCAACCACAAGATCTCATTGTTTATCTCCCTCTGCTGTCTTCACATGCTTCATGATGACAACTGTATTACATTTATTAGTGGGATAAACTACACAGACCTAACGCCAAGTGAAAAAATCATTCACCTATCACTTGGTTAGTTTACTATAAAGCTGAACAAACATTGCATCTTATTTCTGTCAACTAATAGTTTTTTTTTAGATATAATTAAAGGTCCTATACTACACAAAATCATCTGTGGTAAGCTTTGAGCCATGTTGTTATCTTGTCAAAAACATACCCGGAGTTGTGTTTTGTTTCATTCCGACATGTTTGAGTAACCTTTTATTATCAGTCTGTCTATATCCCCAAAGGTCAAAATGCTCTGTTCCACCTTGTGATGACATCAAGTAGTAGTTTTAAAGTTAAATGATAACTTTTACTTTTTGTTCCATCGATATTGGAAATTCCAAGGTTGAAATTATCTCAGTGATTCTGGTGAAGGTGTGTGGAGTTTTAAAACACAGTGGAGTTTTACCATGTGACATCATCAATCAATCAATCAATCAATCAATCAATCAATCTTTATTTATAAAGCGCTTTTCATACACACGTGCAACACAAAGTGCTTTACAAGTTAAAATCACAAAAAATAAAAAATAAAAAATTAATTTCACACACACACACCCACACACACACACCCACACACCCACACACCCACACACACACACACACACACTATCGGTCCCAGCCCTCACCCGCAAGCACACCCACACAAGTAAACCCATCAGATACACACATAAGGCTGGGCACAGATGCAAGTAAGTATGGAAACGCCATCACAGAAGCCCTCCGCACCGGGGGCAGCACACCAGCTGCAGCCACCAGGCAATGGCGCCGGGCACCCAGCCGAGGCGCGACCAAAAAGTCAACCTCAGTCCAGGCACCCAGAACCAAGTACCCAGCCAGCCACAGGCAAAGCGCCACCCCCGGCACAGAGGGCTCCCGCAGAGGAAACACTGGAAAGTCCAAAAACACTGCAAAGGCCATGGACAAGAACATAAAATGGCCTAAAACAAATACAACTAAAACACAAATAACTATAACCAAAGGCAGTAAGAACACAAGCTATCTAAAAGCTAAACTAAAAAGGTGGGTCTTGAGCCTGCTCTTAAAAACATTAACATTCTCTGCGGCCCTGAGGTCCTCCGGCAGACAGTTCCAGAGGTGAGGGCCGTAAAACTGAAATGACGCCTCGCCGTGAGTGTGTGTCCTGACTCTGGGAATAACTAGGAGCCTGCTGCCGGAGGAGCGCAGGGGCCGCGAGGGTTCATAAGGTAAAAGTAACTCTGAGAGGTAAGAAGGCCCAAGACCATTAAGACACTTATAAACCATTAAAAGAACCTTAAAATCGATCCTGAAACACACAGGGAGCCAATGCAGTGATTTTAAAACTGGTGTAATGTGCTCCCGCCCCCTGGTCCCCGTCAGGACACGAGCTGCTGAATTTTGTAAAAGCTGTAGACCAGAGATACTCTTTTTGGGGAGACCAGAGAGCAGGGCATTACAGTAGTCGATGCGACTGGTGATAAAAGCATGCATGAGCACCTCCGTGTTGGCCCGAGAGAGAATTGGGCGGACTCTGGCGATGTTCTTTAGATGATAAAAACCTATTTTGGTGATGTTCTTAATGTGTGGAATAAAAGTCAGCTCAGAGTCAAAAATCACGCCCAGATTCCTCACTTGTGAGGAGGGATTAAAAGACTGTGACTGTAGTTTGGGTAAAAGTTTCTCTCTCTGGGCCTCAGGACCGATGACTAAAACCTCAGTTTTGTCCTGGTTGAGCTGGAGAAAGTTTTCTGCCATCCAGGATCGAATATCTGTGATACAGTTAAAAAGTGTGTCCATTGGCCATGTGTCATCAGGAGACATGGAGATGTACAACTGTGTATCATCAGCGTAACTGTGAAAGCTGACTCCATGTCTCCTGATGACACTGCCAAGAGGGAGCATGTACAGGTTAAAAAGCACTGGGCCTAAAATCGAACCCTGGGGCACACCACATGTGATTTTATGAACCTGAGAGGAGCAGGTGTCTACACTTACCATAAAAGTCCTGTCTGAGAGATAAGAAGTGAACCAACTGTGAACAGCACCAGAGAGGCCCAGCTGTTTAAGACGAGTTAAAAGAATAGTGTGGTCTACTGTATCGAAGGCAGCGCTCAGATCCAGTAGAACCAACACTGTCACTCTCTGTGAGTCATAATTTAATCTAAAATCATTTAAAATCTTTAAAAGGGCTGTCTCGGTGCTGTGGTTCACTCTAAAACCAGACTGAAATTTCTCCAGGACGTTCTGTGAGTTAATAAAATCATTGAGCTGAATAAAAGCCAACTTTTCTAAAATTTTACTTAAAAACGGTAAGTTAGAGACCGGTCTAAAATTGTTAAGATCATTAAAATCTAAATTGCTCTTCTTCAGCAGGGGCCTCACCACCGCCTGTTTAAAGGCGGCAGGGAAGACCCCCGTCTGAAGAGAGCAATTCATCATGTTTAAAAGCTCCTCTCTAAAAACTTCATAAAATGACTTAAAAAACTCAGTAGGGACTGGATCTAAAAGACATGTGGTGGGCCTCACCGAGGAGAAAACTTTGTCAAGACTCTCAGCATCAACCAGGACAAAACTGTCCAGTGTTTCCTCTGGTGAAGGCAGACACCCAGATGTGGTTAAAACCATGTTACTGTGGGAGGATAAAATGTTACATCTGATAGTGTCCACCTTCCCCATGAAGTGGTCTGCAAACGCCTCACAAAGGGAGTCTGTGGCTTTAAAATAAGGTTTGGTGCTGTCTGGGTTGATTAAATTGTCTATTGTTGTAAAAAGGGTTCTGGGATTATTCCTGTGAGTATTGATTATTTTAGAAAAGTAGTTGTTCCGTGAAGTTTTGACTGCAGTATTGTAGATTTTTTGTTGTTCAATGAATATTTGTTGATTTATAGTAATTTTATTTTTCCTCCACCTCCTCTCCGCCACCCTGCATTTACGCTTAAGTTTCTTTATCTCTTCGGTTCTCCAGGGGGGAATTGTTTTTGTATGTATGGTCTTTGTTTTAAGTGGAGCAACTGTGTTGAGAGCTGTGCGAATTTTACTGTTAAAAGCATCAACGTGGAACATAAGGTGGAACAGAGTGTTTTCTGTTTGAGAAGAAGAAAAATGCAGGATTTCCGTGTTAAACATCTGTGAATGAAACAAAACACAACTCTGGGTATGTTTTTGCTGAGGAAACAGCATTATATATATAAAATAGCAGAATATGGGCCCTTTAAACTTACTAAATGAACTACCACTGAATTTGATGAATAACATTGAAAAAAAGTTCACTAAAAACAACAACCCCAGCAAAACTTGAAAAACTGCGTAGTCTCAAAGTTGTTTATCACAATTTGTGGATAAGAGTGTATTCAGTGAAGGTTATGTACACAGTTCGCATTAATCTCTAGGCAGGCTGACATGTTTTACTGTAAACAATGTTAAGTAATGACACAATCAGTGAATTTGTTATGAGAACATTTAAGGACTGCAGGTCAGACAATAGTTTTATATTAACATTATCTGCCCGTGTTTGGACTACAAATATAAGGCAGTACATATCTGAACATTAGTCTATACATACTAATCACAGACTGTATGATTGTCATTGTCTGCCATCGTCTGACCTGCAGTCCTTAAATGTTCTCATAACAAATTCACTGATTGTATCTGTGAAGTGGACTAAAGGAGCTTTCGGTTCCAGTCAAATGAAGCTCATGAGGCTTGCAGTTATAGGAGCAAATTTGGAACCAGCTACATTCTAGAAATTTGACTTTATTTATGTAGAAAATAGCAAAATAAAAACACCAGGATCACGTAGAGCGGGTTAAAAATGAATATTTTAAGACTAAAATGATGAGGCTCACTGCAGCAGTTACAGAGAGAGGCGTGACAAGTTTCGAAAGTAAAGTTAGTTGGACCCAGAGTCGATGGAGCCGGAAGCACCCGCATGCTCACTTTCTATTTTGAACACAGCAGCTAGCGGGTTAGCCATTCATATATACTGTCTATGATACTAATAGGGCCATTTATCCAACAGTGATCCTTAGTGAGACATTTGCTGAGCACAGTGGAGCAGAGAATGGTAATATGAGCAGTTTTGACCGCAGGAGATGAAAGGTTAAGCCAGTTAAATGATACAGGTCAAAGTTCAAAACCATGGGCCATGTGTGTTTAACCTGGATCTGACTAATTTACAAGAGCTCGGGTTGACTGTGGCGAAAATGATTAGGAAAAAAAATCTATTATTATTAATGAGATATGTATAAGACTGGTTTTACAGTGACACCACGGCATTCTAATCCCATAATACTGAACTAAGATGGGAGCAGGGAAGTACCTTTGAAACTTTTTCTCTAAATATTATCATGAAAAAAATGCTGGCGTAGTATTGCGAAATCATGACCCTAAACATTAAAACTGAAGGAGTGCTATTATTACATTACAAAAAATGAAAACCAGTGGATAATTATGCTATAGTAAGACAGCAAGAGATTTAGTTGTTATGTGGATCTACAAAGTCTGGAATAAATGAAGACGAATGAAGACTGTAATAACTATTGTCCAACTAGCAGATCACAGTTTGAACTCCCCATAACCTAAGCTCTCAAGGGGCAAGTGTCATCCCAAATATTTAACAAATAGTTCTTTAAGTGAAAGTGCACTGACTCCACAAAGTCTTAAAGGAAGTCAGGCGGATATCCCCTGAACAAAGCTCCATGGGTACAGCCGGTCATGTGATCAACAGACCAGGAAGTGCACAGTCAGGCAAAGGCTACAGAGGAGAGCCATGTGGAAAAAGGCTCATTAAATACACAGCAGCGCCATGGTAACGGACAGGGGCAGATAAACAAGGCAACTGATAGATAAGGAGAACAAAGAGGGACACATGTTTTAGACTCTGGTAATGTGAGAGATTTCTTTCATAATAATTGCTCATGTTGTAAAGGTGTACTCTGTGTGGAGATGTTTTGCCTAGAATGTTCCACAGTACAGCATTTACTGAACTATCTCCATGGTGACAAGCAGGTGACACCACTTGGCTAAGTTACAGGCCAGATCTGTAGAGCGGCGAGCTCACTCTCAGTAAGAACGCATGTTTTTAAAAGTAATTGTGAAAAAAATCTACTATAACTGCACCAAACTTTGTTATCTGGAGCCAAAGTGGTAAAATGTAATTACATGGATTATAATTAGGTGATTAGGGAAGTTGCTAAGATGCAGAATTGATTCTTAAAAACATTCACATTCACAAATCACATTTAAATGACACAATACTTTCTGCAAGCAATAATGTTTGTATAGTAATAATCTAATGTTGTGCAACTATGTAATTAATTCTTCCAAGTCTAGATGTAATACTTAGTAGTAAAAGTATCTTGGAAGCATATTTCTCCCCCTTCACACAGCACTAGTTACTTAAAAATAGATAATAACATAATAATATCAGAATGACTTCTAGGCACAACACGACATACCTTCTGCTCCAATAGACACCAGTTTGACTCCTTTACTGGCGATGAAGTCGAGGGCTTTGTTTACGTTTGAAATCTTGTGAACTCTCATCTTTCCTCGTTCTGGTTTGGCCAAGCGCTCGCCTAAAAGAACAAATGATAGTAGAGGGACAAATATAATTACAAGAAATGGTAAAAAAAAATCTTTATAAAACAATGCTTGTGTAGACTGAGGAGGAATGAGCATGAATCTTATTAGCTATATTGTGTATTGTGACACTTAAACTGTATTTAAATTGTAAGCAATACTCTTATCATCAGTCTGTCAACATCTCCAGTGCCCAAAATGCTCTGTTCCACCTTGTGATGTCATGTAGTTAACAGTTACCTTTTACCTTTAGTTCATTAGAGACTGGCAATTCCTTGGCTGAGATCATCCAAATTATTCTAGTGAAGTTTTATGGAGTTTAAAAACACAGTGAAGCACTTCCTATGTCACCACACGACATCACAAGGTGGTACAGAGTGTTTTTTGTTTGAGGGGAGAACGCAGCCTAAATATGCAGGATCTGTGTGTTAAACATAAGTGAATGACACAAAACACAACACCAGGTATGTTTTTGATGAGAAAACAACATTATAACACAGATTAGGGGCCCTTTCACCTATGCACTTACAGCAGCTCCCACTTCAGGGCAATATAAAGATAATAACTTGAACAGGAATCGTGATAAAATTGAAATTGTGATTTGGTTCTAAGAAAATCGTGCGATACATTTTGAGCCTGACCTGAGATGACCTCCAGCAGCAGCATGAGTTTGAGTCCATCCCGGAAGTCCTCCTCGATGTTCTCGATCTGTGTCCCGGTTTTCCTCAAGTGAGAGTTACACCACGCTGTGAATGTCTACGAGAGAAGAGAAGAGAATGTAAAATGAGTGAAAGGAGGGCAGTTAATGCAAGTTATTACAATTATGTGTACAGTCTGTTTAAGAGTCCATATTACACTATTTTCAGACCTATGTTATAATGTTGATTCCTCATCAAAAACATACCTTCAGTTTTGTTTCATTCACACATGTGTAACTCACAAACCCTGCATATTTAGGCTGAGTTCTTCTCTCAAACAGAAAATACTCTGTTCCACCTTGTGATGTCATGTGTTAATACAGGGAGTGCTCCACTGTGTTTTTAAACTCCATAGACCTTCACTAGGAAGTCACTAATAATTTGAATAATTTAAGCTTTGGAATTGTCAGTCTCTACTAAACAAAAGGTAAAAAGTAGCTGTTAACTTGAAAACTACATGACATGACATGACTATATGACATCATGAAGTGGAACAGAGCATTTTGAGCTTTGGAGATTTAGACAGACTAATAATAAAGGATTACTCAAACACGTGTAAAAGAAAAACACCCCCAGGTATATTTTTGATGATGTTACATCATTATAAAATGGCTTAAAGCTCACAAAAGTCAATTTTGTGTAATATAAGACCTTTAAGTACACAACCAAACACACACATTAATCCCTGATCAAGCAATGCAGGTCCAAGCTTCAAGTGAATCATAATAACAGCCTTGAGGAAAATGCCAGTAAAGGAAGCCAAAAGCAAGTTACTAATTTAAGTTTATCTGCACCAAGCTGTTTCATAATTTGTTTTTCATCCATATGGAGTGCTTACTAAGGCTGGGAATCACAGAGCTCCTCATGATTCGATACAATACATACATGGCTCAGAATACAATATTATCATGATATCATGATAATCGATATCACACATAATACTCTGTGGTATATGGCTGTTTTTTTAAGAAACTAATTTTTGTTAATATGAAATACAAAGTTTCCTTCCACTAAATAAGCAACAAAATTGTAGTGCGGTCACAGAATAAAATGCTAAAAGATACAAAAACATACTTTTGCAGCAGTCCACGATAATGATACTGTATCGCGATATATTGACATTTCAATATTTTAGTAGTGCTTAGCCTTCTTTTGCCAGTCTAATATTAGTTACCAATAAAAATTAACCACACATCTAAGTCCTCTGTTTTTTCTAAGTTGACATCAAATGTGAAAAACACATTCATTTATTTCTGTAAACCAAAAACAATGTGTTTCAGTTGGAACAATATCTAATGTGGATTCCTCTGGTCTTGTATTTACATAACTGGATTTACAATTTGATCGACATTCTTGCCAAAGTCAAACCCGATGGCCAATGATTCCCAATGTGTCCAGCCAATTCAGGAAGACAACAAAAATACACACATCACAAATACATTCTCTGGTGTAATTCAATATCTTTTGTTCTTTACAGTAAAATACAATCTGTGTGTACATACATATTTACACAAGTCTTTGTTACAGGTCCTACATTACACGAAATTGACTCTTGTGAGCTTTAAGTCATGTTATAATGTTCCCTCATCAAAAACATACTCAGAGTTGTGTTTTGTTTCATTCATGTTTGAGTAATCCTGCGTTATTAGTCTGTCTACATCTCCAAAGCTCAAAATGCTCTGTCCCACCTTGTGATGTCATGCAGAGAAGGTTTTCAGGTTAACAGCTACCTTCTACCTTAAATTCAACAGAGATGCTTGAAATCATGCAGATTATTGTAGTGAAGGTATATGGAGTTTAAATATAAATATGCAGAGTTTGTGTGTTAAACATGAATGAAACAAAACACAACTCCAGGTATGTTTTTGATGATGAAACAACATTATAACATAGATCAGAAAAAAGTGTAATATGGGCCCTTTAAAAACTGTTTGCCAACGGATTGTTCCAAAAGTAATCCATTTTCAACCAGGCTACATTGTGTGGTTAACTACTGCCATTTTCAATACTCCATACAAGTAACTTCCTCAACAACAATTTTACTGTCAAACTGGTTTCCTTCTTTATAGTCCTATTGTATTATTAGCCATATCTGCTCTCTTGATGCAGCCAGCCCACCCTTTCCACAGGCCTGACAGTGGATCTTTGTGCAGTGAGTACAGTAGGTGTTGTGGGCTCTGGATTGCCTGGTATTGCTGGCATGCTAACAGGCTAATGGAAAACATGTGTCGCTGCCGGATCTGAGACGCCCAACAGGAGCTGGCACTAACTGTTCATCCACCACAGAGTCCATTATGAACACCTTTTTAACGCTGACGTTTTTACGAGATCCTGGTCTCATTATGTCATCCATGGACAGAGTAGAGGCAGCGGTAGAAAGTAGTAGTAGTAGAAAGTAAACTTAAAGGTGCACTATGTAACTTTTTGGTTGGGGATCTGTCCCTACTTCTACAGATGTCATTTCTACTATGTTCCACAGTATGACATTAAACAGCTCTACTTTACATTTATTAAATTACACATGGTTTTATTGCTGCTTGTCTGGTTTGGTCTCCATGATGATATTAAATACCACACTGTGAAACATTCCAGATGAACATCTCTTTGGACGCATTCCTTCTTAACTAACTTAAGCCGATCTGGATGGCCTCTATAAAAGTTTTATAATGGGTGGATGATTTTGCAGAATAAGTTTTGTTATATACTGGAAATTCCAATTTTGTTTTAAATTGTTAATCGGTATAGCAACGGTCCTAATTTTCATCGTTCTGAAACCCATGGATATCCGATTAAAGGACACGTGTATTTTTGGAGCCGGACTCATCACATATTCAGTATACTGTATGAGAAGTGTGTAATTTGCTAATGCTCTCCATGATTGTAGTTTTTTTTTTCACTTTTCCACTACAGAGAAACGAAACCACTTCAAAGTTCACCATTGGCTGTTACTATTTGTTCTTCTTTATGACGTCAGCCTAAACTGCAGCAGCGTGAGGCTAGCGTGACCATTAATAATCCTGTTCCAGTTCCTCAGATGTGTGCAGTAGCTGTGGACTGTGGTGGAGAGATTTGAGGGGAAAATGAGTGATTATGAGTTTTATCTAAACCAGTGAAGATTTATGGTCTCCTTAAAGAGAGGTTGGCAGCACACACCCTCTGCCTTTCAGATATGTTGAAATGTCGCTATGATTTAAGTGAATGTATGCACCAGTCTGGATCAATAAAACATGAGAGCTTAGCCAAAACACTTTACATAGTAGAGGCAGTGCACTGACTGTGTTTAAATGTGCACTCAAAATCATTTATTATCAGATTTCTGGAGTTGTCCGATCATTAAAATGATAAGTAAAAGGCTAAATCTGATTTGAGTAATCTGATTTCTTTCTGGTTTCTCATATTACTCAAATCACATTTTGCAGTTTGCATGTATTTTTAATAATCTGACAACTCCAGTGCATGTAAACAAAAGCCAGTGGGTCAGCAGTGAGTGTATAACAGGTTTAATGAAAATGAGAGCTAAGATCAGGTGTAAAATACTGAACTAAATGTAGAAGTGACGGGCTGCTGATGTGACAATAGATATGACAGTACTGTAGAATAAAGGAAGTGGTACTGCTACTACTACTACTACTACTACTAATACTAATACTAATACTAATACTACTAGCCTACTACTACAGCTAGTACTACTACTGCTACTACAGCTACTATTACCACTACTGCTGCTGCTACTACTACTAAAACTACTACCAGCCTACTACTAGTGCTACTGTTACTACTACTGGTTAAATGGTGTAGAAGCTTCTTAGTTTGAAGTGAATAGTAGCAGAGACAGTACGCAGATCCCTCCCGTGCGTACTCATAATACTTATGTCTTGGTGGTGTGTGTGTGAGTGTGGTCTTGACTTTATAATGTAACTCTGACATTACATACATCCTCTGACTGTATGATTCTGTTCTGGCTCTGTGTGCTCAAGGCTGTGTGTCACATGGGACATGAAGCAGTGCCGAGAGACACATGTTTTCAGTGAATAACATTAACATTTACTTTCACCTGTGCAGTGTAACTTTAACTACACCAGACAACTGAAATCACATCTCAACAAAACCTGGAAAATTCAAGTAGGAAAATTTGGGACACACTATCATACCAAAATCATGACTAAAACAAAAATCAACAGGCAAAGGAGATGCACAAGTTTAGAAGAATGCAAGTATTAAACCAGAACTAAACCAGCTCTACATTGGCTATAGTGTAAGGTTATAGAAATTATTGGACCGGATGTATATCATAATGTTTTTTGTTTGTTTGTTTGTTTTTTTATTCCCATTGTGGTATTGAGTATTAAGTATGAAAGCTTTTTATCAGTCACCAAAATTTTAGTATTGTGATAACACTATTTTCAGATTTAAAACTTTTAGGGCTTTGAACTCATGAATCAGGACCAACTTCTTGAACTAAACTAGTCTGTAAATTGTAAATTAAAATATACTGATCATAAACCCTGTCTCATACCCGCACACCTCATACAGTATGAAAACTTGTGGATTATAGGAATGTAGTCTTATTTAATGTATCTGGGTCTAGACTTCTGACTTGTCTGGCTTCCGGCTGCTCCTCTCACTGTGGGTCAGACGAAGCAAGGCTCAGAGGGTATCCAGGCAACCACCTGTAGATCACATGACCATCAGGTGCATCACATGACCATAGTGTAGATCACATGGCCTCCCTGGACCTCATATGACTTTTTTGGCTGAGGCTTTTAAAGGATCATTGTGTCTGTTTACCAGGTTATAAACAAGACAGACTTTCATAAGACTTATATACTGCCCCAAACAACATACTTTTACTAACAGAGAACAGCTATAGACCTCTCAACTAAAAAAAAAGACTAAATGTTGTGTTTTCTATGTTTTGTTTCATATACACATACAATCACAAAATATATTCATGCTGAATCTATTCAAATTCACATTAAAAGTGAAGCTGTTATTTTAAAAAAAGGACTTGTGGTTGATAAAAGATTTATAAAGATGCCCTTGATCTTATTCTCACATGAAATATGATCCAACACTTGAGTTATCTTGAGTACACAATCCACTTGACACAGTGTTAAGTAAGTAGCCTACATGTTACTAACAGAGGCACAAGTGCACAAGATGATTTGACAAATGGGGTCCAGAAATGTAAAATAAATACATTTTCCACCATAAAATTAATGCTTTTTCCCCATATTGAATGTTCTTTTTTGTGTTGATAGTCTTTGTAATCTGTAGTTGATTTGTAATAGTTTCTTTAGTGTTGTAAGTCCATTTCTGTACAATCATCATAATATGTTGCATTATACACAGCTGATTCAATGATGCAACATATTTATCTGATGAACTGTGTCTGAAGCATCTGAAGTATGTTGAGTACACTGTGAGTCAGGGAAATGCTGTTGCAGAAATATGCTTGATAAATGATGACGACAACATGAACAAATGTTTCTTTATAAGGATGTATTAGGTTTAAGAGCATTACTGCAGACTGCCAAACCACAAATCACACTAATTCAGTTATGATAGCTTTGACATATTGTTGTCTATGAACAATAGAAGAAATAGTTTGAAAATAACATAATAAAATAAAGTCGCAGAAGTATTGTAAAGTCATAGATGGACATTTTATGTGTGTGCAACACAAAAAGAGCAAAAATATGTATCAAATAATCTGATATTATAGACATTTAAGACATTATCAGTTCATTGCACAATTCTAACTAGAATTCGACACCAAGGCAAAGGCTTGATAGTCATTACAAACCAACACAACACAAAATAATAGTTCTACCTATTTCTTTGATAGTATTGTGAGAATCAGTCTGTATCAAGATATCAATACTTTTATTGATAGTAGCCCAATAGCACAGAGCTCTGTACACTAAAATAATTCATGCAGCGACTTCAGAAGCCAACAGTATTGTTAATTTATTACATATCCAAACATTTACTGCTCATGATTTACTGCTGGCTCCTATCTCTGGTTTATAATCCTTGTATCTGAAGGCCTATGCAGTTTAAATGGATCTTCTTGGTTCTTCTGGCTCTTGTATGATGATCTATGTGTGATCAACTTGTCCGTGTTATTACATACAGTATGTGCTGTGAATCTGTGCAGGCTGCTGTCCCTGCAGAGGCCGCAGCAACAGCCACAACCAGCCCTCTGAAATCTGAAATCTGTTTGAGATTAGCACCGTTTAAAAATACCACAGATTTCAGCCGAGCAAAGGGAAATCAAGCAGGAAGTAAAACTCGTAAATTTGAAGAGTATGTCTGTAATTTTTTTTACAATTTGAGTCAGGGTCCCAGAGACGAGAGCGGCTGTAAAAACACCAGGGGTCAGAGCGGAGGGGAGAATCTGCTCCGTATCAGACACAGGGAGAGCTGCCAGTGCACGTCATTTCAACAAGACTTTTCCCATAGCAACCAGTGAAGGCACCACACAGAGCCAACCACAAGAGGGTAAGACTATTTTAATTATAACTGTCAAATACAGGGTCCTATGTTCTGTAATTGGATTAGAAAACATATTAACCTGTTGCCTTCTGCAATTTAATATCAAAGATGCTGTGTAGACAATATATACAATTCAACAGTAAAGCTCAGTATCCGAGCTCTATCACAAAGAGTCATCCAAGCTTTTCTATACAAGTTAGCTCATATGCAAAAAGAGTAATCTTAGACTTAGATAAACTGCATTGATCCACAAGGGAAATGATTTGGACACAGCAGCTCAAATAATCAACTATAGCCTATAGGAATTTCAATTAAAAGTGTAGAGTAATGTTACAGGTGAACTATGTAACATTTCTGGTGAATGGTCTGTCACTTGGAGATGTAATTGCTTTACCTGGAATGTTTCTTACTATAGCAATAAACGTATCTATAAATAAGTTAATTCTCCTAACACTTGACACAGAATAATAAGCCTGTTCTTTGAGGTACAGATTTTATAATTGTTTACATTGAAAATTTTGGCCCCATAGTTCCCATATATGTAACATTTGGAATAACAATAAAACTACATAGTGTATTTTCCAGTATTCTGTCACCACCTTTTACAGTTGAATGACATCAGCTTTTGTCCGCTTGTCCTCTGTGACTTTTTGCAATTAAAAGTTTGCAAAAACACAGTGCATACAGTCTGTCCATTTGTTCTCCTTCTCTGCTCCATTATCCAGCCTGTGTTAGACTAATATTTCCAGACACATTTTAGTATTGTCCTTTAAAGGTACTATATTACGCAAAATTGACTCTTGTGAGCTTCAAGCCATGTTATAATGTTACATCATAAAAACGTACCTGGAGTTGTGTTTTGTTTCATTCACACATGTTTGAGTAATCTTGGTTTATTAGTCTGTCTATATCTTCAATGCTCAAAATGCTCTGTTCCACCTTGTGATGTCATGTAGTGGTAATTTTCAATTTAACAGCTACCTTTTACTTTTTGTTCAGTAGACATTGACAATTCCAGGGCTGAAATTATCCAAATGATTCCAGTGACGGTGTATGGAGTTTAAAAGCATAGTGGAGCACAAGGTGGAGTATTTTCCATCTGAGAGAAGAACACAGCCTAAATAGGCAGCATTTGTGTGTTAAACATGTGTGAATGAAACAAAACACAACTCCAGATATGTTTATGATGAGAAAACAACATTATAACAGATCAGAAAATAGCGTAATGTAGTTCCCTAAAACTAATTCAGGCCCAGATCTGTACACTCACACATACAAACTCGAATGCAGAGGGGGGATTATCAACATAGCAGTCAGTTTCTCAAATCACACTGAAGGACCTCTCAAACGTGACCACAAGAATTACACTGGTGTTTCCATAGTCTCCTATAGACATGAAGAAGTATAGAGAGGGATGGAGGACAGAACAGCGGAACAACATAAAGTGGGCTATAGTGTTACATCTGCTACTTGTTAGAACAGCCCATTTTGTTGCAGTTTCTCCAGTGTAGCTGAGATTAGAGCAGGGCAATATGGCGATAAAATTCAAATTGTGATGTGATTCCTATAACAATATGATATTTTGGTGATGTTGGCATTATTCAGTATTCTCTGTTTAATGTAGTTCTATTAGATTTGTCATCCTCCAGGAAGTGAGAGGTAAACTTTTATAGTGAAGTGTGATGCAAATAGCTTTAGTTTCCTCCTAAAGCCATTATAATAATATTCAGTATACATGATGAAATCAGAATCTAGTTAATCACATAAACTTACCTTCCATATTAACCACAAGATGGGATAAAGGATTCTTACATTTATTTGGGGATAAAATATCACAAATTTAAATTGTGATTTAAAGCTACCATTCTAAAGTCTATTTGATTTTTTTTCACCAGTACATGGCATATGTTAAACCTGTAAAACCCTCACCTCATCTGTCTTTTGTTCAGGCTCACCTGTGCCCTCTGGTCTTCTTCTGTCAGGCCAAAGCTGGCACACTATCAGACTGCAGCAATGTAGACAGCATCTAGTGGTGATATGTGAGAATGCAACATCTAACCAGTCTAATTATGGATGGTAGATTTAAGTACAATATTACCAGCAGAGTATTGTTTATTACGATGAACTTTTGTTCACATTCATCTTAAATTAAAGTACCGGTAATAAAAATATTATAATAGGAATCATCCCATATCACTCTATTCCCCCCAAGAATTGTTTAAAATTAGAACAATGTAAGGACGGGCCTTCAGTATCTAATGCACAACACACAGGTATAAGAGACAGCCTCCCACAGTTCAGACGTGATATCTACACTGTCTGGAGGAGGCTCAGACGTGAAATCCTATATCCTACGACATGAGCTGAACTCTCCTGTACAGACTGGGACCAGACTGCATAAAAAACTCACATTATTGATATGATAACTTGACAGTAATATATCAATACATGGTCCAACTAAGATTAACACAAAAAATGAAAGGTCCAGAAAAGTTTAGATTGAAAACCGCACCCATAACCGAATACATTTGTGGTACATTTTCCCAAGTTGAGGCATTTTCTGTGGTTGTCATTTGGCTAAGACTCGAGGTTGCTGCTGGAAAGAGTCATAGCATTGCCAGGAAAACTGAAGCACCTTCTTTGGACGACTTCTTGATGTGAGATGGATCAGTATGTCATGTTTTAACCATGTATGTGTTCTCTTAACTGAAGCGAATTGTATTAAAATAGCAGACAGGAACCTCGGTGGGAAACAGGGAACCATGCTTTTGTCAATTGTGATAAAAAAGGAACAGAAAGTTTAAAGATCACTTTTCAATATATTTGCAGTAGTAAATTTAGAAAGAAGCCTACAGTGTAAAAGTTGCATGCAATAATGCAAGTACAACAGAAATGCACAGATCCATATATAGGCATACACGCTAAGCAATCATGTGGCTAAAGTGGGTCAGTAGGGCACAGCTTAATACATGGGATTGTTAAAGGGCATATGACAGGTTTTCATGTTTTTCTAATTATTACTTGTGTTGAATATTTATCATAGTTTCATATGATTTATGAGGGATGAAAAGAAAAGAGTACAAAAATACTGGAAGTTGCGCTGAGTTCTAAAACTGAATATCTCTACCTATGTCATCAACAAGGAGGTCATTTTTTGGCAGTTTAAACCTTCATCCAATTAGGAAGTAAAAGCGTCACCAAAATAAAGACAGAAGAAATTGTTAAATCATAAAATTCTAACTATGAAACTAACTAATGAAATGAGTAGTCTAACCTTTCATATGCATTTTAAGTCAAAATTATTTTCAAGTTACGATTAAACAAATAACTTTGTAAACCCTTATGTCACACTGTTGCCATAGCAATGACAAAAAGACCAAATCCTGTCTCATAACACTGACACCTGCAGCAAATGTACTAAATTTTGCAGCAAGGTCCCCTGTCTGGATCTGAATATATATATATATATATATATATATATATATATATATATATATATATATATATATATATATATATATATATATATATATACACAAGTCAGAAAAAAGTCAAAAAATAAGATAAGGTAGACTTGAGTAATAAGGCATTTAAAGTCACCTCCTTGGCCCCATGGCAATTACTGTGCCTAAGACATTCCACAGAATATTAAACTTGAGCAATACGACTGAGAAGATGGCACAAGCAGACCAAATTACAAGTCAGGTCTATGGAAGAATGCATGTTTTCAGGGTATTTTTGAGCAGTATAAACTCTAAACCAAAATAAAACAAACACAAGCTATATATTTTTATGCTATAGTGTGGAACATTCCAGGCCAAGCAATACAATCTGCAGACCCTCAATCAGAAAAGTTACGTAGTGGACCTTTAAACACTCTCCAATGCAATCATGATTTTATAGGTAATACAGTTGATTTCAGTGCCATACTTGATTAAGTCATCAGGCTAAGACAGAAAGAAGCAAATGGATTCAGCAACAGAACAAAGAACAAGTGACTTCTTTCAGAGCCCATAAGTGTAAATCGGTGGATTTAAATGGCTGTTGCACTGGGCCAAACTAGTGTCAGGAGCCTCTGCGGTCCTCTCTGTAGCCTGGGCATCTGGCAGCACATTAAGAGTTTTACAGTAGAAATGCCAAGTGCAAGAACGGGAAAATGAAAGAAGGGACTAGGTTTTCCCTCTTTTCAAACACACTGAAAATGACTAGTCCACTTTGGCTCAAGTAAACACAAGAATGCATTTCACTTAAAGGTGCATTTTGTAACTTTTCTAGTGTTTCTTTTTTTCGTGAGGATGTTATTGCTTTGTGTTGAATGTTTGATACTATGGTATTAAATTTTTCTATCTTCATGGAGACCAAACCAGACTACATTACAGGTCAGATCTGTGGAGAGGCAAGCCTGCTCACACATGTTATTTTTGAACAATAAAACCACCTGTAATTGAATAATGAAAGCTAGAGCTATTTAATGTCATTCCAGGCAGAGCAATGGCATATCCATAGAAACAAGCAGGTGATGGACACCCAACCAGAAAAGTTGCATAGTGTATCTTTAAAAAGTTCTTTCTATAATTGGTCTGATCTGTGGTAATGTCACTTGTGTAATAAATAACAAGTGAAGGTGTTGATACATATTTTTTATAAAAGTACTTGGTATTTGACATTTCTGGGTTTTTTTTTTCTGTTATTACAAAAGAGTGTGTGTCAGTTATTGCATAAAATAGATTATTTCTCAGCAGACAAAAACACATTTTATTGGATTTGGTCTTGGCAACTGTGTATCTCAAATACTTACAGCTTGCTTGGAGAGAAAATGCAATTCCAATGCACAATTTTCAAATTCGTCCCTTGGCAAAAATCTTTAAAAAACAACTAAAAATGTAAAACTCATTTACATACAGAAGATTTCACATTTGAGCAGAAGCCTTCCAACTCTTTGCCCCTTCAGACACCCTCACACAGGGGTAACGCCCACTGCTCGCCGCACTGTCCCGTCCAGGGCCTCTCAGTCTCTGGTGTCAGTCATACAGAGGCCAAAGTTCAGCGTTCATCCTGCATGTCTCTTCCTCTACAGCCCCCTGGGGGACCGTGGGCGCCCTCCGCACACTCACTAAACAGACACATGTTTCCAGATGGGACAGACTTGGACACATAGACTTCCTCACTGCAGCTGTTTCACATCTCAGGCCTTATGCTGCCAATTAATTACAGTCCTACAATTTGGCACTGTATTCCTTATTCAGATAATAAATACACTTTGAGTCTTTTCCTAAATTTAGCTTAGCCAAAACTCTACAAATAAGCAGTTTTCAGGCTGGTACTTCCACTGCCAAGACCCAACAAGAGAATAGCCTATTAATGGCCACAATATTCCTATTGTGTTATACCCAAGATACACACAAACAGCAGAGAGCCGTTTTATATGGGAATAATACTGAGTTCATTATAAATCATTGATTGTTTCTCTTTTATGAGGCTGAGGAGGAGCACAACGCAGGGCAGATGTTGTTGGGCTTAGTTTCAGTATTGTATAAAACTGTTCAATCCAGTAACATTGTTTGTATCTTTACATTCACAGCATCAATTAAAGGGATATTGTATGTAGAGTTGACTTTGATGAGCTTTTAACTATGTCATTGTGGCTCCTATCCCATCACAGGACTCTCTCAGGTCTGTTAGAGTAAAACCATGAGTCAGCTTTTGGTCCCATTACACTTCTCTGTGTCCTGTCCACAGCTCTGAGCTCAGCGACCACACACTGACAGAGACCTGACGTAAACCGCTAACATGTGCACAAAGGTGCATGCAAGCTAAGGGGAAATTGTTTTAGCATTTACACATACAAAACCATATGCTAATTTAAGATAATGGGGAAATGCAGAGATTAGGTACTTAGACTAATGCTGCCAACTGTGTAACAACCCCTATTGCCCCTATAGAAACCCCCTGTGCTCTTGTTTTTCATTAACAACTAAATCCTTGTTATGTACCAACCCTCCAGCTGCTTCTGAGATGTATTCGATTAATGTGTTAGTTATGTAATTATTATATGTGATGAAAATACTAATCAGTTCTATATTACTCTCTTTTCTGATCTGTGTTATAAAATTGTTTCCTCATCACAAATATACCTGGAGTTTTATTTTGTTTCATTCACACATATTTAATACACAAACCTGCATATTTAGGCTGATGGTCATGTCATGTGGTAACACAGGTAGTGCTCTACCGTGTTTTTAAACTCCATACGCCTTCACTAGAATCATTTGGATCATTTCAGCCCTAGAATTTCCAATCTCTTCCAAACAAAAGGTAAAAGGTAGCTGTTAACTTGAAAACTACCACATCAAACCATCACAAGGTGGAATAGAGCATTTTGAGCTTTGGATATATAGACAGACTAATAATGCAGGATTAATCAAACATGTGTGAATGAAACAAAACACAACTCCAGGTATGTTTTTGATGAGATAACAGCATTATAACATGTCTTAAAGCTCACAAGAGTCAATTTTGCATAATATAAAACGCTTTTAACTGCACATGTCCTTGAATCTGTGATGCCTGTAACGAAACCTCTAAACCAAATTGGCCACAACCAAATTTGAAAGTTCAGACCCTTAACTCCTGGCTCTGTGCACACATACAGAGAGGCAGTGTGTCTGACTACGTGCTACAGAAACCCTCCCACAAGACGCTAAACACATTGAGAAAAAGTCTGTGTAAGCAAATAAGAAGTACTCCAACGCTCACACGAGACCTGTGATGTGCTGACGAGGCTCAAGTCACTGCCAGAAACTGCTCAGTCTGACACAGAATGGCCGCCCGTGTGTCCCATCCACTTATATTTACTCACGCGGGCCAAACAGAAAGTAATGAATATTTATGAGTATAGGTCGATAAAACATTAACTGCAGTGGTGTCTAACTTTTACTCAGGTAATTTAGTGCATATGTTGCTTATGGCGGAATCAACATACTTTACTGGCATATAGAGCAGGGGGTAGAATCTGGCATAGAAGAAGTAGCAATTAGTTGTAGTAGATGTAATGATAACAGCAGTAGCATAAGCAGCAGTGATGCCAGTGTAACCATGGCAGCAGTAAAGCACTATTAGTAGAAGTTGCAGTAGTAGTTGTTGTATCAGTAGCAGTAGCTGGACCATTATGTAGCTGTAGGTAGGGTTGTCCAATTAATCAAATTTCAGTCGAGATTAAGATTCAGTCATCTCTAACTTCTTCAATCAGCTTGGGGTTTTTTGTTATTAAGAGGTCCACGGTCAATCCTCTGTAAGTAATCGTTCATAGTTTTTGTTAAATGGCCATAATTACAACAAAATAATTGAAATGTGATGGCCCAGGTACATATAGTTATGTAATAGGTAGTAGTAGCAGCAGTAGTAGCAGTAGTAGTAGTACTAGTAGTAGTAAATCAGCATTTTACTATGGACTACATGTACTGACGAAATCTAGAAATACTTTTACTCAAGTAGACCTTTAGACTAAAGTACTCCTTTTTTCTTGCAGGACAAAGCATAGCCATATCTCTTCCTTCAGTCTGGTCCATTTAACAGAGAGACAGTGTGTACAGTGAAAGAGAAAAAGAGAGAGAAAGAGAGGGAGTAGGAGAGAGAGGGAGCATCTCCACAACACAGGGTGGTTACCACGGAAACCACACACCAAACCAAACAAACAGATCGGCCTCAGTAGAGAGAGAACAGGAGACATCAGCAAATACATGAAAACTGTACGAGCATTTCAATGTACACGGATCAGAAACCTGCGAAATACACTGCTACACACAACAGATGTCTACTACACAAACTGCATCTGTGACAGGAGAGCCACAAATACCACTGGTATCAACATGAATTAGTCATAAACAGAAATTATGTAAAAGCAAGTACTGAGTACATAAAAAACTGTACAGTGAATGGTTGGTCCAGATACTACTCGTCAAAAATATAATAGCTATACTAAAGTTACTGTGTCAGTGTGTTGCCACGGTACAAAAATTTCAAACTTCAGTACTCAAGAAAAATACTTGATACTGAATACAATACCACAATGATAAAAATGAAAAAAAACAAAACTATTGAGAGTAATTTTCAATACAATTATTTTGGGCCAAATAATTTTCATTCATCTTTAGTATTACTGGGTGCTCTGATATAGGTCATGATCATTCTAAAACTATATATTTTGTGATTCTTTTAAGTATAAATACTTGTTCAAATCTTTTTTCAATATTAGTTTTAATGTCAAATAGTATCCAGGTATTTATTTTATTTATTTATGTTTTTGTTTTTTTGTTTTTTGACCTCACTATTGGAGAGTCAATCATGCACTAAAACTGATACTGAAATACTGGACAAGACAAGAGTTTCTGCATATCTGAGGATATTGAACCATGATAGGCAAAGTGTGTTTAGATATTTCTATTCAAACTGTATTTACTTTTGTCAGTGGCATCCTGAAGTGTCATAGAGATAATGATGACCTCATGGCTTTCAAGTCCAATGCAAATCTTGCTGCATGTTATTCAAATGGAGCACTGCATCAAAGCACCGTCCTATAACAAGTCAGTGAACATGCTCCACTGGGTCAGACAGAGGGTCCCCAAACAAAGACTGGAGTGTTCACTGTAACTGTAGCTAAATGTGAGACTATAGACTGCACTCATAGGATTAGGACAAATATAGAGCATTTAGAATGTGCACTGGGGCCTATTTACTGTCAATCAAAGCTGGGATGGGCAGTTTGTCTCCCTCTGTATGAGAAATGTAGGTCATAAATAATTGTACCTCACAGTACTGAATAAATGTATACAAATAAAACATACAAACCACAACTGACTGGAGGCTACTGCTACATAATTAAACACTGTAAAATGCATCTTTAAAATTACTGTAATTTTAAAGATGCACTATGTAACTTTTCTGGGTCTACCCACCATTCCACGGGAATGTTATCACTTTACTTAGAATCCCCACAGTTCAGCATTAAACATATGTATGGACACAAGCAGATGATACTACCAGGCCTAATTACAGGTCAGATCTGTGGAGAAGCATTCCTACTCAAAGTAACATTACAGAAGTCCAAATAAAGTTGTAATCAGCGTCTTGAATCTCTACTCAAAAGTGCACACTGAACTCTCACATGGACAGTGACTGCACATAGAGTTAGAATGAGCCTGGTCAGAATAAACTTGTGATTTTAACATCTGACTCACTCATACAGACAGACCAGTGCAAACAGTGTGAATGTCCAAGAAAACCATGACTCAGCGTTCAGCCCATTCACTGTGAACACAAGCACAATGGCATTAACTAAAAGGGAAGTATATATAAAAACATGGCTCATGTTTTTGTTACACTGACTTATAATGTTTGAATGAGTTGTAGTCCAGAACACTGCCTAATAAAGTTCAGTTCAGTCTTTTTTGGATCTGGTTTACCTTGGTTTTTTTTTTTCTGGAGCCTTATAATTAAGTTATTATTTAGATTATTAATTCATTAAAACTAGAGTCTCATCTCTTTTTATAGAACAGTGAGGAGAATGAGAGAAGACAAGAGCATTTGGGTATCTATGGGTTTCAGGATGATGAAAAATGAAGACCGTTCCTATAGCAACTGATAATTTAATACAGAATATTACATCCTTTAAATGGTAAAAAGTCCTCACCTATAACAGGGAGCTGAAACCCATGTATATGTGTGTGCCTGGGCAGCGTTTTTCTTGCTGACCGCTGACGGTCACATGACTACAGAAGTGCTGAGGTGGGCGGGGCTACACTTGGCTCACACAAAGACCCTATTTTCACAGTAAATGCGTACATACAGTGAGTGGTAAGACAATTGAATACATGAACAAACTGTGCTGTAATTTATGAGAACTGATATGACACAGACATGTCATGTGAATGCTACAGGAAATAAACATACTTGTATGGTCTTAAACCGGTCTTAAACCAGGTTTTAGGTCAGATAAACTTTGTATGCAAGAAATATTATTATTATAGGACAATGTTGTGTTGTTTTGCATTTTTTTAAAAGGGAGAATTAATTGTCTTTAGACTCTAGATCATAACTTAAACATATTTACAGTGTAAATTCTCACATGGAAATCACCAACATCGTGATTATTATTATTAGTAAAGTCATATAAGTACAGTCATGCTTACAAAACAGTCTTAGAAGTTGAATCAGCATTAAACCTTATCTTAAGTTGTACATATCTTTTACAGTAATGAAAGCAGATCTTATTAAATGCCCTTTAGTAATCTTAAACAGATTATTTACTATAAAAGTGAAGTAATTCTTTCAAGTGTCAGTTTCACATCAAGGTCAAGATTTTCTCCAGATTAACCAGATATCACACGCAGTGAAGTGAGAACAGAGACTCAACTCATGTGTCAAAACTGTTAAATGTGTCTTTATACTCTATGGTGTATATTGGTTTAATTATAATAAATAAGTCATAAAAACATGAGTGATTCTATACATTTTAGTTGTATTTCAATACTTGGTTGCAGTAATTTGAATGTCAGGTCTTCTGAGTTGTAACTATAATGGTAACAGAGGTTACCTTCACGGTTAATGAAAGAGGAAGGTGACGATGAGAATAAAGCGGAAATTATATTGTGAGAAAATATTTAGCATAGAATGACTCAAAATAACCTTACCCGATAATGTTTGTTTAGAAATGAAAGCAATACAAAGGTAATATTTACATTATATTTTTTACTTTACTGCTACCTATCCAGACTATAACAGGAACTCCACATACGGCAATACAAAACACATTTTAACTGTTCACCCATATTTAACATAATGCCATAATGTTTAAAGGTCCGATATTACATAAAATGGATTCTTGTGAGTCATGTTAGACTTTTGCTACCTCATCAAAAACATACCTGGAGCTGAGCTGTGTTTCATTCACACGTCTGAGTAATCCTTTATTATTACAGTAGACATCTCCAAAGCTCAAAATGCTTTCATGAAATACTTTTCAAGTTAACAGCTACCTTTTACCTTTAGTTCCGTACAGACTGGCAATTCCAGGGCTGAAATCATTCAAATGATTCTAGTGAAAGTGTATGGAGTTTAAAAACACAGTGGAGCACTTCCTGTATTACCACATGACATCACAAGGTGGAACGGAGTGTTTTCTGTTTGAGAGAAGAACTCAACCTAAATATGCAGGATTTGTGTGTTAAACGTGTGAATGAAACAAAACAAATACCTTAATAAAAACTATGAAAATTTGAGAATTATTAATATAGCTCGATTCTCTTCAAATGCGCAGTGTAGAATTAGACAATATGGCTTCACTCCAGTTTCGCAGCAGGTAATGAATGAATGCACCAGAGCCAGTGTAACAGTGAGTAATGCTGACGCAGACAAAAGCACAGGGCCCATGTCTCCTCCCTGTACAGCTCATGCACTGGTCTGACCGGACGAGGCACACTGTATAATACAGAACAGCCTAGTAACTGTAGTAGTAGAAATAGCAGTAGTGTTAGTGTTAGAAGTGGAATAAAGGGCTGTAGTCTGAGTAGTAGAAGATAGGCCTGTCATGATAAATACTATTTCAACTAATCGTTCAATATATGACCGATGACGCAAAAATTTTGGGGGTCAATATTTGCACATAATATTATTACATAATATTTTTTTCTTTGTACTTTTTTCTGCAATAAGATCAAATTTGAGCTGTAGAAGGTTGAATAATGAAGTAAAATTAATCCAGTTACAAAGGTGTTGCATTCTTCTATTTATTTATTGCAGCTCATGTTTTTAAAAATATTTTACATTTAGAATACGTTTTGTTGACATGACAACAATGAAGACTATGCATATTAAAGTAGTAAATAAGTAAGTAGTAAGACAATACTAGACAGTAAACAGTAGTGGCCCTGGAACATTGTAATTTAATTTCAATACCACAGTGATATTAACCATGTGGTAGAATAGTTCAGATACACAATTTTAATTTGGGAATCCAGGAATTTGGGAAAGGTCCAGTTGTGTCCTATTTATTTGATTTGAATTTCTGCACAGATTTGTGTCGATTAGTATCTACATATAGATTTTCTGGCAACCACAATAGACACTAGTAGATAGTAGTGATAGAAAATTAAGTAGACAATGCATCAGTGGGCACAGAACAACGCAGTAGACAGAGGTAGTATCAGTATCAGTATTATTAGTGAACAGAGTAAAGTTCTTGGTGAGTGGAGTGGTGAAGGTGTGGTTAAAAAGGGAGGTGTCCGTTACAGAGTTTGTAATGAGATCCACAACACCACAAACATATGCCCAGTACAAACAGTATTATGTAACAAGATTAACAAGGAATAACTGACAAAATTAAACAAGCAAAATTAAGCATCTTATTTGTATGGGAAGAGGGTTTGAAGAACAACTACTTATTCTATAACACAGTGACTATTCAGTTTAAACTAATCATAGTTCGTCATTCACAGTGTCACACACAACACATCAAAATAGTGACTGAGATTAAAAGCACAAAGATAAACAAACGTGGACTAAACCAGGACTACACCGGGACTACACCGGGACTGAACCATGACTACACTAAGACTAAACCAGGCCTACGCCAGGCATTTAACCAGGACTACACCAGTACTAAACCAGGAATAAAACCAGGACTACACCAGGACTACACTAGGACTACACCAGGACTAAACCAGGACTAAACCAGAACTAGAAAGGCATACAAAAGTCTATATCAGGACTAAACAGGGGTCAAACAAAACACTGCTAGATGAGACTAGACTAGCAGTGGACAATTTGAAGGGTTGGCACAAGTTTCTTTTTCTATTCTTTTTTTTTTTTTTTTTGTACATTTAGCTTTAAATTGAACTTGCCTGTCACTGGCTTGAAAAACACTAAAAATAGACAGATAGATCAGATTTGTATTTAACAGCCACCCAGTCACTGACTAAACTCACTGAAAATGTGCTGTAGTTGTAATGCAAACATCACAGGTCTCTCTCTGGCAGTAGCAATGGACTGGGGTGGTCTGATCAATAGCAGTTCCTGATTGAAACTGAGCCAGTCAATACTTGTCCCACTTTAGAGGGGCACAGGGGGCACCAGGACTCATCGCCCCTGATCTGACTCTGCCCAAGGACTTCATAATCCTGACTAATGGAGATTTATACCACAAATCATCACAGTCGATACTCCACAGGGACTAGAGCGGCTCCATCACAGATACCAGGGCTAACAAAGGGGCTATTTCTGTATCATACATTTGGTCCATAATGGGATTTAATGCTTTTCATAATTACTGAATGCATCTACCTAATCTATTTCGCCTCTATAAGCCAAAGCAGTTATCAACACATTGGACGACGTCATTGTTATTTTTACACTCCTTAAAGGGCCCATGTTACGCACATTTTTCTGATCTCTTATAACGTTGCTTCCTCAGAGTTGTGTTTTGTGTCACATGTCACACATGTTTAACCATCAAATCCTACACATTTAGGTTGAGTTCTTCTCTCTAATGGAAAACTCTGTTCCACCTTGTGATGCCATTTTGTAATACAGGAAATGCTCCACTGTGTTTTTAAACACCATACACCTTCTCTAGAATCATTTGGATAATTTCAGCCCTGGAATTTCCAATTTCTACTGAACTAAAGGTAAAAGGAGCTGTTAACTTGAAAACTACAGCTGCATGACATCACAAGGTGGAACAGAGTATTTTGAGCTATTGAGAAAGACAGACTAATTAGGGCTATTCAAACATACGTGCATGAAACCAAACACAACTCCAGGTATGTTTTTGAGGAGGTAACATCATTATAACATGGCATGTTATAATGCATAATTGCATAATATAGGACCTTTAAAAAGAGTCACCCACCATAAATGTTCCAATAACCAATAAGGATATATGCTGCACATTTTTATATAATCTGATCTAGCTTCAAACTACTTTAAAATAACACATCAAAAGCCGAAAGCAGAGCTCTGTTGGCTGTGCTTGGACGGTACACCCCAGTTTCACTTCACCGTCTAAAATTGTATGCATGTGGATAAAAGCGTTAGTTCTCAGGGTTTGGGTTTGTGAGAACTAGAGATGATTTAGGCAGATTTAAATACCTGCTTCCTCCTTCTGTGTTGTCAAAATCATGTAGCTTTAGGGTTTTTTTTTTGTATTTTTGTTATGGATCTTAAGTATTGCCTAAACTCATTTGCTTAGCACTGGAAACTTCTTGGAAACGTTCTGCTGTAATTATTGTTGCCTCCTTAAAAGGAACTACATAATGCTTGTATTTGCCCCATAGCAACAGCAACACCAAGGACCACCTACTGACCTCCATCCCTCCACCTGAATTACTGCTAATTGCCCCCAGTGTAAATCAACTACCAGAAACATCCCGCAGTGTCTCTTTACAAGGCTCTGATTAAACAACAGACCACCACCTCCCTGTGAGAGAAGAAAAGCAGCTTCCTGATAATACAGTCCCTGACAAAAGTCTTGTCGCTTATCCATTTTGTAGAAACAAAAGCTTATAACCTGACTTTAAATTAATCGATTGGTTTTAGAAATGTCTCATATGAAAGCTAAAACCCTCCCAAATTATGCTCAATATACTAAAATAAATTTGCTTCACTGAAGAAAGATTGATCATTTAATGAACACAGAAAGGTCAGATTTTGGCAAGACAAAAGTCTTGTCGCCTTGTCATATGATGCACCCAATCCTAGATTACAGCCTCACCTGTGATCAGTTACTGATCAATCAATTAGTGGATGTGTATAAAAAGAACCCCAGCACACCAGACCTTCACATCAACTGCAACTTGACCTCTGACAACATGCCTAAGATCCACCCTGAGACCAAAGCGTTAATTATCAAGAGGCTGAAGACCAGATCCACTGCTGAGGTGGCTGACACCTTCAATGTGTCTCAGCGTCAAGTACAAAGAATAAGAAAAAGATCTGAAAAGACTGGAGATGTTTTTGACAAGCCCAGGTCCGGCAGACCCCGCAAGACAACTGCTCGGGAGGACTGTTTGTTGATTCGAAAATCCAAGGCCAGCCCCTTTTCCACTGCAGCAGAGCTCCACCAGGCCTGGTCACCTCAAGTCCCTGTGTCAACCAGAACAGTTTGTAGAATTCTGTCTCGAAATGGCCTCCATGGTCGAATCAGTGCACAGAAACCAGCACTAAACAAAAGGCAATCAAAAAAACGTGTGGCATTTGCCAAGGCCCACAGCCTGCTAAAAGGATGGACACTGGAAAAGTGGCAGAAGGTGGATTTCTCAGATGAATCCTCGGGTGAATTACATCACAGCCGCCGTAACTATTGCAGGAGACCTACTGGAGCCCGCATGGATCCAAGATTCACCCAGAAAACAGTTACATTTGGTGGCGGAAAAATCATGGTTTGGGGTTACATCCAGTATGGGGGTGTGCGAGACATTTGCAGGGTGGAAGGCAATATCAATAGCCTAAAATATCAAGAAGTATTAGCTACCTCTTACATTCCCAACCATAAAAGGGGTCAAATTTTGCAGCAGGATGGTGCTCCATCGCATACTTCTATCTCTACATCAAAGTTCCTCAAGGCGAAGAAGATCAAGGTGCTCCAGGACTGGCCAGCCCAGTCACCAGACATGAACATCATTGAGCATGTCTGGGGTAGAATGAAAGAGGAAGCATGGAAGGCAAAACCAAAGAATCTTGATGAACTTTGGGAGGCATGTAAGACTGCTTTCTTTGCTATTCCTGATGACTTCATCAACAAATTGTATGAATCATTGTCGAACCGCATGGATGCAGTCCTTCAAGCTCATGGAAGTCATACAAGATATTAAATATGGATCTCACAGCACCACTACTTAATTCACTGACGTTATGCAACATATTTTTGTATTTGAAGTAAATTATTTGTTCAATTTTCTGTAGGCGACAAGACTTTTGTCTTGCCAAAATCTGACCTTTCTGTGTTCATTAAATGATCAATCTTTCTTCAGTGAAGCAAATTTATTTTAGTATATTGAGCATAATTTGGGAGGGTTTTAGCTTTCATATGAGACATTTCTAAAACCAATCGATTAATTTAAAGTCAGGTTATAAGCTTTTGTTTCTACAAAATGGATAAGCGACAAGACTTTTGTCAGGGACTGTAGTGTTGTTTAGCCACAATGACTTAAAGACAGTGATAAACAGATATGATTCAGGACAAACACATATACTTTACGATTCTCTTGTGAATGTTTGATGGATGGGCAGACACAGATTCATTTTGTATTAGGTTACACTGCTGTTATGTAACTTGGATGGAGTGAGAGAGGAACTTGGTTAGAGTCTTCAGGCTGGAGAAAGTTGGAGAAATGTCAGTGTCTAAAGTATTCTAAGTTTTGTTATAACTTCTTGACCCATTAAACTTTTGTTGGGTGAAATAAGTTGCCATTGAGTCTGAAACAAGACAACTGTAATGTTAAGTTGTTGTAGGGCATTCTAGTTCTGTACTTTATTGGCAACTCAAGCACATTTGAACTCAGTCTTGAGGCAAGAGTCAAAGACCATTGCTTCTGCCACAGTTTTTTCACTAACTACATTATAGATACAGTTTTTACTATTTAAAATATTTTGAGTATGATTGAATCAACTGGACTAAGTCATATTTTAATCATACATGTTTCATCCCATATTTTAAAGCTACATAGTTAAGTTTAAATAGTGCATAATACTTTGCCTGGAATATTTCACAGTATGGCATTAAACTTATCTATCTCCATGGAGACAAGCATATGACAACAGAAGGCAGTTGTCTGTGTCTGTGGAGAGTCTGTGGAGTTTTTTTTCAGCAGTAAAACACCTGTACTTGAATAAATACAAGATACATTTAATGTCATACTGTGGAACATAGATATCTATGCATCTATCTATGGAGAGAAGCAAGTGGCTGGACCTTCCACCAGAAAAGCTACAAAGTGGTTGCAGTTTCAATAAGCATCCTTTTGTCCTTTCTTACATGTTTCTCAATCAACACATCGCGTGTCATCTGATATCTTCAAACAGTGAGTGATGATAAATTATTGACGATGACAAAGGATACCCCTGTCCAGTTCTGTTTCTATGGACCACACTCCTCCTCTCCCCCTGACCCCTATAAGCCCCTCCCACTGCTCTCTCCTATGCTTTTTACCTGAGTATCTGTTACACAAGCCTGCTTTCACTTTAGCCTTCTACGCACTGCAGCTGCTATTGAGTGCAGGCGAACACGCTACACTAACTACTGGCTTCAAAGGGGACTGTGCATGTTCTCAAAGACCCATGTGGTTTGATTAATAGCATTAGTGGAAAAATGGTGCTGGAGAATTCCTGCTTTTAGACGGATCTGCCTTTAAACCCTATTGGAGACATGTGACCATAAATACATAGAGCGAGTCCAGACACGGTCCAGCCGTGAGAGGCAGTTCTGGGACTTTTTTTTTCATTCTTGTCTGAACAGGAAATGCACCTTGACCCCAAATCCCCTGCCGAAAGGGGAGTCCAAAAAGCAGTATTTCTGGAGACTCCAAACAATAATACGGTGTGCAGACATACAACGTGGCAAATGTTAATGGAAATGTGTGAAGAATAGTTGAAATACTCAGCCATATATTGATACTTTGCAGCTGTCATCAACACTTCCTGAGGGTGTGAAGCTAACTGGAAGCACTACTCTGTCTGCTACTTACGTTAGACCTTTTCTAAGCTTTGTTTTAACACACTCTAACCAGAAAGAGCTGACTCGATGAGATTATTTGTGTACTTAAGCAAGTCTCTCACACGTAAAATTTCTGTTATAAGAAGAGAAGTTTTTCAGAATCTTTTTTTGTTGAAAATCAAACTCCTAAACAGGACCATGAACACTCGTCTTGATCACAGGCTTATGAAAATGTGTTTAAATCTATGAATTGAGTTTTCAGACTATATTAAAACATTTTTGGCAGTTTTTGCTAATGTGCGCATTGTGTCTCCATGGTAACTGTTGAAAAATACACCAATAGAGATACATGTGGAACACGCCCGGCATGATGCCACTGCAAAGTATCAGTATATGATTAATCATCTACCGCTTTTTTGGTTGTTTGCATTATTATTACTATTCATTCTGGACACATAGTACATAACATTCACTAAAATGGGTTGCAAACTACAAATTCAAACTTTGGGTCAAACCATGTGAAACGTTGTTGTATAATGTCCAAAAGTCATAGATTACCCAAAGTCCCAGTCAAACAGTCAATGATAAAACTCCAAATGCAGCAAAACCCAAGTGGGACGGTCGTATCTGTTTCACAATCTCTGGCCTTCAGTCTGTTTAAATGACCTATAACAAAGTAGAGCACAGGCCTGAATCCTGTTTGCTTCATCTAAATACAGAACCACAGCCTGAGAAAATAAGCACCAGAGGAATTTGAATAGAGGCCCCACATTTCAGCGGCTCAGATAAGGCAGAGGTAATTGGGCACATTTGACTTTCCAAACAGCAGATTCTGAAACGCCACATGCTGCGGACGGGAGGTGAGGAGGTCTGAACATGGACAAATATGGAGGAAATGACTCAAAAGAAGAATGAGTTTGATGGAGGACAGAGTGAAATCAGAATAATGAGATAATCTGGAAATTGTTTTATTGCAATATATAGACCAGCTGAACCATCAAAGAGGCCTGAGTCTTAGTTAAGTCTATTCAAATATTTATTTTAATAACATTTGCTAATAAAATCAAATTTGAATAAAATAAAATGTATTGGCGTCCAATCTATTTAAAAATGTCTTACTGGGATTATACTGTTTTCTGTCAGTGGAATAAAATAGTTTCAATATCGCAATATTTCTCAGTAGCAATATATCGTGTTCAAAATGTGGGCCTCCTTACCATTATGATAATAAAATCAGTTTCTTTAGTTCATAAAATGTTATTTCCAACACAAAATAGATCAAGACATTTTCAAACTACTCAGAAAAAGTCCAATTTTGTGCTATTTATGTAATTACAACAAATTTCTCAATAAATGAAATAGATTGTATAAACAGATTGTAGAGTTCAATTTGAACAAGCTGCTAATGGCTTTGGTGCATTTTCAGGTAGCATTTGGAAAGTGGAGAGTTGTGGGTTGGGCTTTTTACATGTTTTATGAGTCTGACATCACTGCGCATGTTTAAAGTTTAAATATCCAATTATCCTGTTAAAAGTACTGCACTTTTCCTGCTCAGGTAGTAAAACACCCCTTTAAAGGGTAACTACTACAGCTACTACCAACCAAATATAATGGTACTATAGGTCACAGCAATCTCTTAATACCACAACCACAGTAATTGCTAACAAAATGTACCTTTAATGGTAGCTTTAATTGCAGTAGGTTAGTGATACTAGTTAAAACCACAATGGAAATGCCTGTTAAACATGACCAACACATTTCCTACTGAAAGTTAAGTGGCCAAAATCCAACTCAAGCTTGATTCAAGAGTCTCATGGTAATACAGCCCCATCCAGTCAGAGTTGAATGTTAAAAATGTCATTGCTGATTATTACAACGTGAACTGCATAAAAGTTTGAGGGAAAATTCTCAGTGGAAAATTCTCAGTGGTTCCAGTCTGACTTTTGAAGGCCAGAGTGATAGTGGATTGGTGATTATTTGGCTGTTTATGATAAAAACACATGCATTTTCATAGACTTAACAACGTGGCATACAGAGAATTTCTTACTTGTAGCTTGCACTGCATAGATCTTAGATAATGTCATATTTAATACATTTTGCTGGGTAAAATATAAGAAACCAAGGCCAGACAGACACACTGTAAGTCAAAATGTCTATAGAATTTGCATATTTATGATTATCTGGAAGACCTATGGACAACTGCCAGGCTGCAGAATAATGACTCTATTTGGGTTTGCTTGGGTTTGCATATTGATGACCAAATATATGATCAAGTATTAGCTACCCCAAATAACATTACAAATTGCTCTGCCCTAGTTGAAAGTTTGCTATATAAAATTGACATATACATTGAAATGCTTGGAAGATCTATAGACAGTAATTTTTAAAAGTGTACCTTTGGACTGTATTTTCGTCTTTTCAGTTATATGATCATTAGCCTAACTTCCCTCAAATAACATTACAAATACTCAAACATACACTGTACTTTTTCCACTAGATCCACCATGTTTAACAATCGCTCTGGACCCAACAGCAGCACAGTTAGTTTCACTGGTGTCACCTGATCCGCTGCTGTCACACCTCATCACTCTGCTCTTATGCACAAAGAGGATGAGGAGAGCTGGGCTTGTTGTTTGACAGTCTCTGCCCCAGAACCACCACATTAAAGCTACAGCAGTTCACAGTCTGTGCTTCAGAGACCCCCAGCCCTGCGCCAAAAAACACCACAGCAGACAGGAAGCCACAGTGTTCCCATAGTGTGCAGGAAAATGTACCAACTAAGAATCTGCTCTTAAACTTCAGACTTCATTCCTTCATTTACAAAATCGCAATAAACAAGCAAATAAGTTTCACATCCTAAATAGTTACATAGTGCAATAGCCTATGTAACAATGGATAATGATATAAAACAACTGACAAATCCTAATGACATAAAAATGTTGTAGATAATGATTGACCATATATGGAAACATGTAAGAAGCAAAACACATTTTGGTCTTTCATATTATACATTATGTCCAATATAACTTAATGGATGTGTGAAGTTTTCTGATAAATCCTTATACTGGGAAACTGGGTGGAATGGTCCTTTAAATGGAAAAGTCAAATAAAGAAAAAAGCATCTTAGATTTTCAAATTAATTAATTCTGAATAAAATCTGAATCTGAAAATAATATTGTGACGCCATTTTAAACACTGCATTATCCAACAGTTTTCAATATCCCATTTGTTCAGGTTCAGCTGATGCTAAATCAAAACAGTAACTTGAAATTTCCATGATGTAATCCTTCTAGTAAAATATACTATTTCATAACAGGGACTGACTAGTGCTGGTAAGAGCTAACTGCATGTACATCCTCACCATAACCAAATCCCAGAGTTTAGACAAAGGATGACGCACTATGGTTGAAAGCTGGAACAATATTTTTTGGGGTCAATATTTATCGTGTGTACATTTTCTTTTCACTGGGAAAGTGGGAAATTTTTGGTTACTTTTTGTCAACTTGATAAGATTCAAGCCGTAAAAGGCTGAATTACTAACGTCTATGGGAAATTTTGGGTTATTTTTAGCTATATGATAAGATTTAAGCTGTAGAAGGTTGAGTTACAAACTTCTATGACTCATTACTTGTAAATTGTAGATTTTTTTTTCTATGAGCAGAAATTTGAAAGCAGTCTTGTTTCTATTTATTTCTATGAAATGTGCTATTGGATTACAGATGCAAACTAAACACTTAAGTATTTCATTGTGCTGTTTTAACAATATTGTACATCTAGAATAGTTTTGTGGTTTAAATCTGCTTTTGGGTTTTTGTGTCAGTGTCATAAATTAGTTTCAATATTGTCATTTATAGTTTATATTTACTTCAGCAATAAATCACACTTCAAAATGTGTTATCATGACAGGTCTCGCAGGGAAAGAGGCTGACTTCAAAAATGTTTGTTCACTGCTACGTGAGGTGCATCATGGGAGGAATGTGATGACAGGAAGTAAAAGTTGAGGTAGACAGACAGCTGTTCAATGGCCCAGAGCTGACTCCATTGTGTAGCATTGTGTGGTATAGCTGTGTTAAATTGTGCAACCCACTGCAAAGCCAGGAAATGTTATATTGGTTTAAGTGAAGCGTTACTCAGTGCTTTTTAGAGTTGACTCAGTTTCCTGAATATTTTAACGGTCAGACCCTTGAAAACACAGCTGTAAAGAGTCACTACTTCCAGACTAATCTATTATCAACATGTATTTGTAATTGTAAGTGCTTTGGTGAAATAGTGTCACTTAAAAATGGGCTGGCGACAGAAGGGAGTGTACTTAATTGACAGTGTCGTAGAAAGGTTTACTCAGTGCTTATTTCCTGTCCCATATTTGAACTCAAGAAGTAATTCATATTCGTAATGCACATGACAAATCAAACATACAGTTCAAGGGTCTATCTTCTGACAAGTGAGAAAACTTAAAGGTAGAATTCTAGGTATACTGCATAACTTTTCAGGTAGGAGAATTGTTTATTTCACAAAATCTGACTCTGTATCTTCAACTGGTGGGACCATAAATTGCCTATATGGAGATGGATACAGCGGAACATTCCAGGCAAAGCAATATCTCCATGGAGACAAGCATGTGGCAGAAAAGTTATGTAATGTACCTTTAAATGGAATACCTGACTTTTTTGTTGCGTGCTTTTCACATGTTACACACAGTACAGTTTCTAAGAATTTCACTTCCTTCCCCACACACTTGCATCACAGTTGCTTTATGACATTATTGCAACACATTCTCGTTTTTTCTATTTTGCTGCAACATGTCAGAGAAGTCAGCCAATCGATCAGACAGAGAATATTGTATAAAAAAGAATCCAGGTTTATTTTCAACAAACTGGCGCAATATATGTAGGTTTGTGAGAATGACAGGTCCCACAAGTAAACCAGACACCATAACTTACTATCCAGGAGTTATCAAAATACTAAAATTTTAAACTACATTTCAGTAAGGATGATTATATTCGATACTGATGCCACAATTATAATATATATATTATATAAACCATTTTTAAGACACTATAGAAAGTTAACACAAAATCATGTGGTCTTACTGTGGTACTGATTTGTATCTGGGTATGGATTTTCTTGATAACCTACATATGCAGCCTTAATAGCTTAAAGAAACTAAACTAAACTATTGACAGGGCAAATTTGAAAACTGTCTTAACCTGTTACAAAATTCCTACTACAAATAAGCCTGATAATCGCCAAAGTCACCTGTACCGCAACATGCAAAGCACCACTACTGACATAATGAAGCATATTTACAGGGAGGGTCTCTGTCTGTGTGTTTGCTGTCCTGGATTTCACCTGCGTGTCCTTATCTGTGAGCCGGAGAGCGGAGTCGACCCAGGGGAATGTGGGTGTGTACTGAGGAAGATGATGATGATGATGGTGGTGATGAGGGAGAGAGGGATGGGACTGTAGCTCAGAGCACTGGGGTGTGGGACACAGGAAGTGGGAGGTGCACAGACCAAGGTGCTTCTGCTTATGCCCTTATATGGTCTTGGACAATTGATGAATAGAAGGAGTCATCACCTACAGCAACTCCACCTTAACTACTTGGAAAAACATTTATGTGTTCTTGATCAGTGAGGTGTAAGGGTATGTGCACAGCTAACACATGCTAAATTACATCTAGTTTCTACTTTCATAATTTTCTCAGTTCTTCCTATAAAAATATACTCTTTGAAGTAATGGTATAACTGTCTTAGCTTTGGGCCCAGAGACAGTTAAAAAAAAAAAAGCTGTATTTTCAACTTCAACTTTTAACTTACATTTTAAAAACTTTAAGTACATTTTATTTATATAGTGCTTTTCACAGACCAAAGTGCTTCACAAGCTATAATAAAACACAATTAGTACAAAAATAACATCCAAAATTAGACTGAATAAAATGAACAAGGTTAAAATTAAGATAAAGGCAGAGCTACAATTCTTGTTTAACGTGGCGAATCTTAACTTTTAACCCTAAACCATCTTAACAAAGAATTCACGGCTCCAATATAGAGCGCAAGGGACAGCATATCATACTTTCTTTGTAACTGGTACGGTATTTTAATTTAAATGTTGTAATTATGTGGTATTTTCAATAGTTTTAACTAACTTAACCTGTTGCGCCGAAAACACCTGGGTTTTTCATAGGCGTAAAGATGGTGAGATAGGACGTCACAAACTTGTCTTCTACAACATGCGGTCACGTCCAGGCTTGTGTTGGATTGCAAATATTTCATACACTCCCAGACATGCTATGAATGCAGATTACTAAATACCTCTTACAAAAGGTTATGGTGGATCGCCCTCAAAAAGCACTATGGTTTCAGGTATTTGTTTTTTTTTTCATAGTCTTGGTTTGATTCTGAATTTGCCTATCCACCACCATACTTGGGCCTGTTCGCTCCAATTAAGACCTGTTTAATTTTGGGTTTGGATTTCAATGTAAACGAAAATACTCATTACTGATTTCAATTCCACAATAATTAAAAAATATTATTTAAATACATAAAATAACATCAAACACACAATGAGAGGTTTAGTTTATGTACCATGTGGTCTTATACTATTTTTTTCTTTCAGATAAAGATCAAGGCGTTCAAAAACTATACTGGAAATACTGGAGTATCTAGTTTCTACACAAGTTTCTGCATTGATTAGGATCTGGGGAACGATTCTTTTGACAACCCTAGTTTGGTCCAGATCCAGTTTCATTGTATTTACACGTTTTAGAAATATAAAGCGTAACTTGTACTGCAGTTAAAGGCTGTAGCAGGTTTTGTTGTTTTGCTTTAGGCAGACAGAGATCTTCAAAAGCAAATAAATCCATAGCCTGCAGACTACACTGAGTCCCAGTTCCTGAAACATGAGGACAGCCAAAGGGAAACGTTATTTCATACCACAGAAAAGTGGAGCACGTTGTTTGGACGGAGATGTTTATCACTGCAAATATAAAAGACAATATGACGAGAATGCACTGGTAGACAGAGGACACTTTACCTTCAACAAAAGTGAATAGGACAAGTCTATACTTTTGAATGTTACGTAATGGTTTTCTTATCTGGCAAGTGTTAAGCCCACTATTTTTGTAAACAGCAAAATCAATAATGACCTCACTCCACCATCAAATAGCACTAGATCACTATTTGGCCTATTTTGTATTCTTAAGTGACTCTACTAAAACAGGAGACTCGTAACAACATTGCAAGGAGCATAAAAAGCATTACACATCCTTTTTATTGACTTAATAGAGTCAAACTTATATGTGCCAAATTTAAAAAAAGAAAAGTTTGGTCCCAAAGTCCGATCTGATTCCACTTAGTTCTGTTCCCCCAGAGAAGCTGACTCTGGAGCCTGGATTTTGGACGCTGACACATCAGTTAATAAGCTACTCTTGGATCAATTTAGGTAAAGCAATATTTTACAAAACTGCTAAAAGTGTTTAGTCTGCATTTTGGGGACTTTTCACCATAATATTTTGTTTTAAATTGTTAATTACTATGGCAACGCTCTTACTTTTTCATCATTCAGAAGTCCATTGATAACATAATAAATTTATACTGCTAAAAAAAATCAAACATCTTCCAGGATGAGCCCCAGACATTGTCAATATGGCTTTGTATGCCTGATCCAAAATTCATAGTAGAACCAGCTTATCCTCTAAGACAAAGATTTATTAGTTCAAAAACATTAGTGTAATGGTATAATGATCAGTTACTAATAGTTTTTTCTCAATGGGGAGCCACATAAAAGCCCAAGGTTTATCAGGTGATCTCTTTAAGCTCTGGAGGTAATAGGCGTGGAGCGGGCTGCAGGCTTGAAGCTCAGCCCAGAGGGAGTTTGTGTGTTGGGGCTAAGATCTGGGTGAGATCTTGGGCCATTATTACCGATGATGGATCCATAAACAAACAAAGCAGATGAGTAGTAGGATTTTCTAAAAGTTGTCACACCAGGTAACACCTCAGGAAAGTATCATCTTTTGTGGATTAAAAACCAGGTCGTTGTCAACACTAAACTTGGACCATGAATTAAGTGAAAATCAAAACTCTTAAGTATAAATTCAGAGCAGTACTATTATTTATTTTGTGTTAACTAGCAACTTATTTATATCTATAAATAAATGGCCAGAACCCACTCTAATCCAAAATTAAAAGTGCACTATGTAACTTTCAAAATATATGGAAAATTTAGTTTAACTCCATACTGCTGGACACTCCAGGCATAGCAATAACATTTCCATGGAGACAAGCAAGGGGCAGACTCTCCACCAGAAAAGTTACATAATAGACCTTTAAATGTACAGAGGACTTGGTTTGGAAGGGCATCTGGAGTACAATGTACAAATGTATTTAATACACACACAAATCTATTATTACAGAATATTTATGAATTATTTATGTTAAATTGTTCCCTATTGAGTGAATGAAGGACTATGAGTCTCTGTGTCATAAATCTGACATTGTCCAGGCTTTACCTCAACGTAGTTACTGCCAAACTAGGATTACTGTAAAAAGAATGTTGAATACACATTCCACAGATATCAAACACCGCTCCTCACCCTCATTATATTTCTGAATGGTGATGCTGCCCCAACCTCTGGACTTTCTCTCTGGGTATCTGACCAGTGCAGAGTAAGCACGCCAGCCACACCTGACCGCAGTCGTGCATACCGTCAGCGTGTTTCCCTGTTATTTGCACTGGGCCCGGTAGCAGTCTGACGATGACATAATGCAGGAAACTAGAGATTTTCAGAGCCGGGCAGAAAACTGTGAGGGGGAATCAACTTTTTCCAGCAGCGGCAGCAGCTCAGCACATGAAGAGGGGCTGATTATTACCATTTTTGGGCAAGCTCGCTCCCATACAAGCCCTGCCCTAACCACAGAGCTCACTCACATTCCACTGCAACTTTTTCTTCCCTCCTATTTTTTTTTTTTTTTTAACTACAGAAGTAACGTGGACAGCATCACTGGAAATATGTGTGTCTATAAATGCTTGTATGAAATTATGAAAAAAAAAATAAAATCAGAAAGTCAAAATAAAGACTAAGCTACTTTCTTGGTTAAATGATGCCTGCCTAGGACCAGGACTAATTCTGTTCAAAAAGTATATGCAGTAAAGCACTAACTATGATTAAACCATGTGTATAGGGAAATAGAACAGGCCTAAAATAGGACTATTATTCAAAATACTAAGGATAATACACCTGCATACTGTTATACCTACTAAAAGTGCCCACCCCGTAGTCATAGAACCACTGATGTAAAGCCTACCGATTTACAATGAGAACTTGGACAGGAGGACACTGGCAAACTTTGGGGTTGCCCAGATAGCTCTTAAAATCAGCCACATTCAGGTCGTGCCAAGAACCACATGTTGCAATGGTAGAACGCACAAAAGTTGCCGCCTAAACAGAGCAAATTAGTAACAGACAGACGTCCACCCCGCTCGTGCTTTGTCTTTACCCCCTCAGACCACAGTAAACCCGGTCTAATCCTCGTCCCATCATAAGAAGAAGCCATATGACAGGCCGCCGGGGTCCGTCCAAGCGCATGTCTGACATCTGTTGCTTGGGAAAGGTGGGTCGCTTTAATTGCCTTCCTGCCCCCCGTCTCTCCTCCCTCGCGTTGCCCCGTTGCCGCAGAGATAATGGGGAGGTGGGCCTCGCGTAATTACGGCTACAGGACGTTTCATAAAGCCATACAGGATGTGTGCAAGTGTCTCCAAGGGGTGATTTCACGAGCGGTGGAAAAAGTTTGATAACAACCTTTAGCGCAGTAATGATCGGTAATGCGCAATAACGCACGGGTACACATCCAAAATTCCAGTCTCTCCCTTACTCTATAGTAGTAATATGACTTCCTGTTTCCATAGCCTCCAAGTCATCTAGATTGCGTCTTATTCCAAGCATCTGGACATAGTTTGTACTCTTGGAGACGCCGCGTATCCTACCCATCTCTATAGAAGTTACACTGGATCACTTCCTGGTAGTGAAACAAATGTCTGTTTAGGACGAGCTACACACGCCACATCCGCACCTTAATAGTGGTTTTGGGTTTACCTTTCGTTGCTGCTTCTCCCATGCAGGATCCAAGAGCAGATCGCGGTCCCAGTCGTCCTCTGGGTGCATGTAATCATTCTCTCCGTCATGAGGATCCATAATTTTGTGTTTTGGAAAGCTTGTATTCGGGGTTAAAAGAGTTTGTGGATGTGTGGTGCCGGGTCCAGGCGAGGTGATGTTACAGCTGTAGCCTATAGCCAATGTGTAGTGCCTCTCCTCCGCGCATAAGACGCTCCGACTGGCTGAAACGTACAGTCCACCCCCGGCTTGCCTCTCTCACTAACTCGCTCACTCTAGCTTCGTTTGCCCTTCCAACTATGCCTCGTATTTCTTCCGCTATTTGTCTAGTTCTCCGCTGGCAGGGCTACTCAGCAGTTAAGGCGAGCAGGCGCGTAAGTAGGAGGCAAGTCCACACAAGCAAAAACTTTGGTTCAGACAAATTGAATCGATAACTGGATCCGCGCTGTGATTGGACAACGCGTGAAGCATGTCCCGCCCCCTCGACGTTGATTGGTTGGTTGCGCTGTCACCTTGGGGGCTTTATATCCAAGGTTGAGTGCGTGGCTTGACTGATCCAACCACTCCAAAGCGTCTGACGATAATTAGCCCGCAATAACAACAAAGCGTCTGTAATGAATGAGGGACACTCCCAAATGCAATTGACAGCTAAAACCTTTTCAGGCAGAATAAAACGTAGAGTATTAAGTTAAAGTTTGTAGCTATAGGCTCAAGAAAGTAAATTAAACTGTCTTGAAAATAGGCTACTATAGTTATTACAAGATAGACTGCAGTGTCGTCCTGAGAAGAGAAGATGTACCTTACAAAAGTGAGTTGTGTTAATTTGTTGTTCTTAATACTATAATGCACACCCGGAGTGGTATTTTGTTTCATTCACACATGTTTGAGTATTAATTTAATATTAGTCTGTCTGTGGAAGTTTTCAAGTTAACATCTCCCTTTTAACTTTTGCAAGATTGGCAATTCCAGAGCGAAAATTATCCAAATTATTCTAATGAAAGTGTACAGAGTTTAAAAACAAAGTGGAGCACTTCCTTACCACTTACCAGATGACATCACAAGGTAGAACAGAGAAGAACTCAGCCTGAATATGCAGGGTTTGTATGTTAAATGAATGAAACAAAACACAATTTCAGGTATGTTTTTGATGAGCAAATTTTACAACATAGATTAAAGTAAATAGCGTAATAAAGGCCCTTTAAAGGTGCAGTATGTAACTTTTCTGGTGGAGGGCCTGCCACCTGCTTGTCCCCACACAGATGTTATTGCTTTACAGTATGACATTAAATGTAATTATCACTATGGAGAGAAGCAAGTGACATCATCAGGCCAAATTGCAAGTCAGATCTGTGGGAGAGCCAACACTGCTCTCAATCTAGATATTCCTATATAGTTTGTTTCCGAAAAAATATTTTGCTAATAAATGTCACCTTGGAGACTTCATATTGTCCCTATGAATCATTAAACCTGGGTCTCACCACAATAACTAATTTTAACACAGGTACCTCTATGAACGGCTTTGTAATTCATAATAATGTCCACTACATACTGTTCTTGTACTTCTTAAAATAACACAAATCTCCCAAGATCCATCTCTGATCTCTGCTCTGTAAATCTCCCCTTATTCCCACACACTTGATGGAGCACTCCTTTTTGAATGGGCTCCTCTGTCCAAAGCACTTAGTCTTAAGCCCAGTGCTTGTTTCATTTGCACATAACTGTCAATGGGGGAGAAAGGTGAGTCCAGCCGTGGGTCAAATAAACATAAAGGAGCTGCTACAGGTCTGGAGCCTTGTAAGGTAAACTGTGCAGAATGTCACACAGCACAGAGAGGACGGAGCAAGAGGGATCACCCCAACTGCCGTTATAGGGAAGTGTGCTCTCTCCTTATATGGGCACGGCTCTGAGTACAAGCCCAAATGTTTGGGAAGGTGATGTCACATACAAAGAGCAGGGTAAACCATACAGGACAAAGCACAGACTAAACCGGGACTAAACCAGGACTAAACCAAGTCAGGATTAATCCAAGACTAAACCAGGGCTGAAGCAATTTAGGACTAAACCAGGACTAAACCAAGTTAGGTCTAAGACAGGACTAAACCATGTTAGGACTAAGACAGGACTAAACCAACTAAGCCAAGACAAAACCAGGACTAAACCAAGACTAAACCAAGTTAGGACTAAATCAGGGCTAAACTATGTCACAACTGTTCCAAGCCTAACCAGAATTACATGCTTAAATCAGGACTACTAAAAAGTCTAAAATGGCTGAACTACTCTGGGTCAAGAAGGCTGTCCCATAAAAGCACCCTTGGCAGCTCTCCTATAATGATAAAAGTGAAATGCAAAAGACAGCAGAACTGAGATACAGCTACACTTTTCCATTAGTGGATTAGCATAAATTAATAAGGCTGAAATATGCTTTTGAACAAGAGGAACCTATTAGAGTTTGAATCAGGCTACACCTGGGCAAATACTTTTCAACAGCGTCATGTAATACTAAATAAAGATGTAATTATTTATCAGTGTATGTACTTTAAAGGTGCACTATGTAACCTTTTGGTTGGGAGTTCGTCAACTTCTTTTTTCTTGTTGTCATTGCTCTGCTTTGACTGTTCCACACTATGACATTAAGCAGCTCTACCTTGCATTTATTCAATTACAGGTGGTTTTATAGCTCAAAAATACCTTTGATCAACAAAAAAACACCTTACTCATACTTGGTTTTGGTTCGTAAAAGGAAAATAGTTGTATTATTTTCCCTCAGATCTGAATTTGAGTTCCCAAAAGCACACTGGACCCCCACAGAGCAGTAACAGGGACTGTAAATGGCCGTTTGACAAGGGGCTAATTTCCTCCTCAGCGGACGATCGCCAGTTAAACGCTCCAGTTAACTGATTATAATGAAGCGTTCAGATGTGTATAATTTTCTGTGGCACGGTCCAAGACTCCACGCTGTGATTTGAGAAGAACTTGTACGGCAACGAGAAGCTCATTCATTGTTGGTGTGGTTTTTAAATGGTGGCACAGGTTAAACTGGTGTACGCAGTTTAATTTAATTTGAAGATTGTATTTTTAATCATTTGAGTCCTGATTTTTAATATGATTTGTTTGTGTTTGTGTGTGATCTGTTTTAAAGGTATGTTATGTACTTTCTGGTGGGGGCTCTATTTATTACACATTAAAGTTACAGGTCAGATCTATATAGAGACAACCCCACTCACAATCCAAATGCAGCTTTTTAAAGGTATTAAAAAAACAATAGAAACACGTGCATAGTGAAATAAATGTATCTGATACTTGGCCTGGTGGTACGCTTGTCTACATAGAGATTAGGGCTGAGTATCATTAAGAACTTGCCGATACATAGGCCACGATACGATATGTAAGAATCATATCGAATCAAAAGCTCGATACAGTGAGCTTTTGATTCGATATGATTCGATACTATGTATTTCAAATCGATAAAAAATAATGGCTAAATCATGGCTGTGATACTAAAAGTCTTTGTTAAACCACTTCTTGTGCAAAGTTCATATGAAACACAAACATTTTAATCATCAAAACAGTGAAAATGTCAAATGTGTTGCATAAATGTGTTTCCTTCCTCTAAACAAGCAACAAAACTGTAACGCTGTGACAAAATTATGTAGTAAAATATACAAAAGAAGATTATATATAATATATATAATACGATATATCGATACTGTATCATCACATTGAACAATATAATATATATCAATATTTTTGCAGGCCCATAATAATAATAATAATCATCATCATCATCATCATCACCATCCCCATGGAAACAAGCAGGTTACAGAACCTCCACCAGAAAAGTTACACAGTGCATTTTTAATCTTGGTTCAAGTCCATCACTATTATTGTTCAGACTTGGTTAAGACTGAGCTAGTTGACTTTGGGTTTGAATGTTTGTGGGTTTGGCTCAGTTCTGTTTTAATTCTGTGTAATTTCACTCTGCTTTAATTTCAGTTAAATACAGTGATTTCAGTCCTACTTTAAAAGCACATTTCACTTCATTGTTTTTTGGGTTTATATGACGAGTTGCAGTGCTGGACTCTGGCAGTGCCCCAAACTATGCCAGTGATGTTTGGAGGGGAATTCTCAAACACCAGCACTCAGCGCTGAAGCTATGGTCCATGTATGGGATCTTCACCAGGGTAATCCCACTGGGCTGGAGAAGGTTAAGAAAACTATTTGAGTCTAAAGGGGAATTAAAGACCAGCCGAGAGTGTCCAGTGTTAAGGGACATGTCCAGAAATTTAAACATAAACATTTCAACTTTCAGTCTGCCTTTGTATGTCTTTCCCATAAAGATGCACAGTGTAACTTCTCTGATGAAGGATCCATGGATACAACAGGTCAGATCTCTTCACAGTAACAATGCATGTTTTTTGATGAACTATAATGAAATAAATGCTAGATAAATATGTTTAATGTCAAAATTACAGACAATGCAATAACATCTCCTACCTGAAAAGCTAAAATACTAAAATACTGTAGCCTTAGAATTTATGCCAAGTTATATAACATAGAATAGTGGAATGTCAACAAATCATTCAGAAACCCATAGATAGATAGAGCTATATCATAGAGCTATGATGTAAATGGAAAAACCCAAACCCAAACCGACAATAATTAAAGGTGCATTGTGTAACATTTCTGGTGGAGGGCCCTTCAAATAAAGAATCATTTGTTAGTCCTTTAACTAAAATAAGCAAGAGCTGCAGCTGTGTGAGTGAGAATACACAATAGCATGTGATTTTTGGTTTCTCGGCAGTAGCCCCTCCCATGTTCCACTGAGGTGATAATCCCAGGCCTGCTCCAGGGGCAGAGCTCAGGGCTGTAGTTGCCCCGGGCCCCTCCCTGTTTAAATGTGGCCTTTAGAGGGGTGTTTACTGCTGTTAACCCTGCCTGGATAAATACTGATAAAATGGCCCATTGTACACCAGTTTCTGCTAATGACCACCACTGCTGCCTGGACACATTCTCAACAATACCACTGTGTTCTTCAGGAATACAACTGAAACTGAGAGACGATATAAACCTGGAAATGAATTTGTATTTGTACGTATGTAGTGAGTAATTAATCAAAACAGAATTTGCAAGTCTTAATTTTTAAAGAGCCCATATTACACTATTTTCTGATGTGTTATAATGTTGTATCCTGATCAGTAGTTGTGTTTTGTTTCTTTCACACGTTTAACACACAAACTTTGCATATGCAGGCTGACGTTTATGATGAGGTAACAACATTATAACACGGCTTACAGCTCACAAGAATCCATTTTGTGTGATATAGGATCTTTAATATGGTCAACATAACATAATGATAACATAATGACCACATACAATAACTAAAATTGAATTATTGTAGGTTCTATTTGTGGCACACTCAGAATTTGGGGAAATTTAGTTTCTTGGACCACATGGACTAGCATTCATTTGCCACTTAACTTGTCAGTGGATGAATACTTTGAGCAGCAGTTTTAATTTTATGATCATAACTTTGCTCCTTGTAGCTCACCAAAAAAACAAAAAAAACGTATTTTTCATTTGACTAAGATTTTTTTTTTTTTTTTCTTATTGTTAATTAGGACTTCTTGAGTTTGGGTACAGCACAGGCCTGATTGAAATGAACCCTGCGCCTCTTTTTATAATTAAATTTGCTCATAAAAAAAAAAAAAAATTAGCTCATGAAAAAATTTGAACATTTAACCAAAATTACAGTTCTCATTATGTTGACAAAAACTGATAGAAAATACTGTTTGACAAAATTAATCATGTTCCTACTGGTGTATAAATACAAAGGCTGAAGAGATTTCAGTACTTTGGCTTTAACTATCTGTTGATACCTGATGCCAACCAATACCAGTGCAGAGACTGATAACAGCATTTATTTCTTTTAAATACAAACAACGTATGGTAAAATATGGTTTAATATTATGAGACATTTTGGGCCAGTGAATAATCCTATTACACTAGTTTATCAACCAAAATGGAATATCTTGGAACCGATTCTTCAAAATGTATCCGTTACCAGTAACATATCATTAGTTTTATTTACATACTTGACAGTACATATTAAAGACTCACTGTGAAACTTTTCTGGTGGAGGGTCCGCTACCTACTTGTCTAGACGGAGATGTTATTGCCTTGCCTGGAATGTCCATGATCTGACATTAAACATATACACCCAGCATTTATTCATTACAGGTGTTTCTATTGCTCAAAAATAGACAAAGCAATAACATTTCCATGGAGACAAGCAGGTGGCAGACCCTTCACTAGACATGTTACGCAGTGTACCTTTAATGAACATCTGTAATACTTAATGCAAACATGGCAGATTGTAACAGATGTGCTAATTTCCACTTACAACATTATGTCTATCACAAACTTCCATTTGAAAGTGCCTGTCCCAGAGCTGCACAGGAGCGAAATGAAGGGTGTCTACTTCCTGAAGATAACTGACCACAAACTAAATAGGAAACAGTGCAGACAACAGAGGAGTGCAAATGTCCTGATAACTCCTTTACAACGCGCCTGCCAAACTTCAGATCACCAGCTCCCTGCCAACTGGAGGGGAGGCCATTTGCTCCTTCTGTTATGGTTCTTAAGGAAAACCCAGGCTGCTGTGTGGTCCAGAGAGAGAGAGAGAGAAAGAAGCAGACACCAGCTAGTTTCTGCAGACTCAGATGATGTAATGAACTCTCTGGACAATCAGAGCTGTGTTGGAGATTTGAATGGGAGCTCAATAAGAAGTTACTGGGCTGTTTGGGAATTGAAGAGGCATTACAACATTGAATGTGTTAAAAGGGTCAAACATGAAGGCAAATGAGTTCTCTGACTTTTTGAAATCTAATCTGTTGAAAAGTCAAATGTTAGTTATGGTAGGCCATTGAAATCTAATAAAGTTAATAGATTAATTGTTCAACGGTGAAAAATACCCCATGTCAGTAATTTTTTTTTTTTTTTTGCTTGTAGTCCTTCATAGAATTTAACCCTTTATAGTATATTATATTCATGTATTCATGCATAGAATCTAATCACCAAACTTTGGGCTTGTCTTACTGTTGGTTATCACTTTTCCAAATTTCCTTTGCCTATGCCAAACTTTGCTTGTCCCCAGTCCCATAGGGGTCCACTTGTAGGCGGCGCTGTTGAGTCGGGTCACGTTGGGCATTGTTGCGATGTCCGTTTTATCAAACGTTCACCAGATCTGTCAATCCCATACCTGGTTTGGGGACTTTTCATTGTTTAGGTCCTCAAAATCATGATCGTCTGCAAGGAAAAATACAAATAGCAAATATAACAATAACAAGCAACTCTTTAAATGTATATAGACTTTAAAAGGTGGATTGTGTGACGTTTCAGGTGGAGGGTCTGCCAATTGCTCGTCTCCATGGAGATGTTATTGTCTGTCTGGAATTTTTCACAATATGGAGACCAAACCAGATCTGTGGAAAGGCAACCCCGCTCACAGTCAGAATGGCTGCTTTTCCAGATATTTCTGAGCTATAAAACCACCTGTAATTTAATAAATGTAAGGTACAGCTGTTTAATATCATACTGTGGAACATTCCAGGTAGAGCAATGACATATTCACAGAAACAAGCAGGTGGCGGAACCCCAACCAAAAAGTTAGATAACACCTTTAAGTGTCTAACTTTATGTGTTGCCCCCTTTGGATTTGAATCTACATACACTAAAAATGAAATGATTATCCCAAATAAAATAAACAAATTCTAAAAGGGGAAAGATAACATTTCTTTACCTTCTTTAGGAGTGTACATTTAATAATGTATTAACAGAATGTAATCTGAAAAAACTAACAATTATTTAAAGCAAGAGTGAAGTAAAGTAAAAATATTACATTTTTAGTGTATTTAAATACTATAGCTTAATGCTTATTTTCACTAAATGTGCACTTATAACAACATCTTTTGTAACACTGGCAAAGATTTTTAGTTTCTGGAATTTCCCCACTGTGGGACTAATAAAGGTATATCTTATCTTATCTTATCTTATCTTAAAACTGATAACGCATTCCTCCAGTCTGCACATCGCTTCAGGTCACGGCCAAATGAACAACAAAACCGAGACTCTCTCTTACCGCTGCCATGGCAACCAGCACCAAGTCCACCATCATTTTAGGGTTTTCTTCCCATTATTTCTGTCAAAAAACATATGTTAAAATGAGAAACCCCATTAACCACAATGAGAGGGAAGCCCGAGGAATAAGAGGCACATTAACAAGAGAACAAATGATTCTTTAATTGCATGAAACAAAATAGCAGTTACCCAGAAGGCTGGATAATGGAGGGAGAACACTACATTGAATTGAAGCATCCGGTCTGAACAAATGGCGTAGCTTTTTAGGATTTCTGAGGAGACATTTTACATGGTTCATTGTTCATGAAGTGCCTGAAGCAGCTCGAAAACATTTAGAAACACAAAAATAAACTCAAATCCGATTTAAGCTTGGCGTTAAATGTTTAAAATTAAATAGCAGGAAAAGCATTAGTCCTTTGTAATAGCATTCTCTTGTGTTAGTTTGCGCCAAAATTCAGGGTGGAGTTACAAATTCTGCTAGGGAGGATAAACACTGAGAAATGAAACAAAAAATTCACTTAAAATACCCCTGTTATCAGCAATATTTGTACAATTGCACAATTTAAAATGCCATGTTGCTATAACCTCAGACATCAGACTTCAATTTGTTCAGAAACAAAAATCATCCCTCTTTCCTCTTTCAGTTTGCTGTCAGACTACAACCCAAATTATAGTTGTATAAACCATAGAAAAACACTTTGAAATCTTAAGCGTTTCAGTCTCATTGATGAAAAATAATTATGTTTTGAGTTTTTTCTCAGAGGAGGTGGATTCTTCGTCCTCCACGTGAGTTCGTTTTAAGTTGCTGTGCGTCTTTGAATGGGACAATCCTGCCTCTTCTTCTGAATCTGACGACATTTGCGAGACAGTCCGGTGCTGTCCATTCAGTCCTGGACTAAGCCTATTGCCTTGTGAGTTACTACTGCCCATATCCAAATTGGGACAGTCTAGATCCCCCCGTAGCCCACCCTCAGTCCTTAACTCTTCATCTTGGTTTGATCTGTCTCCTACTTCCTCTTGCTCCAGACTCCCTTGGGACATGACTGGACTGGGACACACAAAATCCGAAGGACTTAAATACTTCTCCTCATCGCATTTTCGTGGTTTAACTTCCAAGTTTTCCTCATTCGAAGTAGAAGACGACATGTCATCAATAGAGATAGAGGGGTAGCTGCTGGCGTCTATGGCTGAGAATAGAGACTGCACAGATTCGGGCCTGTCTCCAGCTCTTGATACAACGTTCATTCTTCGTCTCCGCATCACATTTCGTCTTCGGACTGCGCTGCGCCTCTCCTCATCATCGCTGCTCGAGCTTGAAGTGGATGAAGAAGAAGAGGAGGCGCCGGCGGGGAGAGATGGAGAGGAAGAAGGACTGGACAAAGTGGAGTTCTCTCTGGGACTGGGAGATCTAGGTCGGGGCATTGGGTCCAACCAAAACTCGCTGGAGTCAGAGTCTTCATTGACAAGAAACGAGGACTGGGGTCTTTGATTTCTGCTGCGTTGTCTTTTCCGCTCCTCGCCATCGCCATCGGAAACATCTGGAGCAGCCAGAGAAGAAGACGAGGAGTTGTCTGAATCACTGTTTTGGATGGTGGGAGGGGCAGGTGTGGCGGGTGTGGTCCTGGCAGAGCGACGCCCCCTAGCGTGAAGCTGCATTATTGCCTCCTCACTCAGGTCGCTATCTGATTCGGAGCTCCAGCCCTCGATTTCTCTTCGAACCAGGGAGTCGAAAAATGCCATCATGCGGGGATCCTCCTGGATGGACTGGGACACATAGTCATGTGACAGGCCACTCCCACTGTTGAGCACAAGGCTGATGTACTCCTCGTGTGTGTACAGGCTCCGGGACGAGTCCTCCACACGTCCCTCCAGGTCCCCCAGACTGTCAGGCTGCTGGTACGGACTCCACAACTACAACGTACAGAGGAAGAGACAAAAGTTTAAGGTCCTATATTACATAACATTGACTTTTGTGAGCTTTAAGCCATGTTACAATTTTGTTACCTCCTCAAAAACATACCTGGAGTTGTGTTTTGTTTCATTTACACATGTTTGAGTAATCCTTTATTATTAGTCTGTCTAACTCTCCAAAGCTCAAATGCTCTGTTTGTGATGTAATGTAGTGTTTGAGAGAAGAACAAAACAACTCCAGGTATGTTTGTGATGAGGAAACAACAATATAACAGAAAATAGCATAATATGAGCATTATCTTTAGCCCCAACATGGATAGTTCACATAATCCAATGAGAGAAACATAATTATTCCACCTCTATAGCTGTATTTTAATTTTATGTTCATCAGAAGATGGCCCTGAGACATGTTTTATTTGACTCCTTCAGAACAACACATGGAAAGAACATGACAAAGGGGAGAATGGAAAGAGCCAAGGGTTTGATAGCATCTGTGCAGAACACCTGGACAAAGATCATCTTTCACTACATACAGTAAAATTCAAAGGGCTGCTGCTGCTTCTGAGAGTACAAAACACTGATGACGGCCATTTTTGTTCAGAAGAATATGTAATTATGAGCATATTGTATTCTACCAACAAGGACACAATCTTCAAAATGTGCTTTATACTAACAGCTAAACTCCTCCATGCCATTACATGATCAACATCATCATTAACAAGCAAATTCTTAACAAAAAAAACCATAATGAAAATATAGACAGTAACATCCAATGAACCAATAACATAATATATTACGACTTAAATCTGTCCTGTTCTGTCCCATCTCACGATAGAATAGACCACTGTCACTAGCCCTTTCTGCCTTTTTTTTCTTTCTTCTCTGCTATTGTGCGTATTGTACATCAAAAGCCCTTATTACTGTACTATTATCTTTCTCCACTTTGGCATGGACTGTTAATATCTTCAGCATTCATGTACAGTGGCTTTATAGTACAGTTTACATCTTGTCCATATAAAACACTAGACTTTGATAGTAGAGTATAAAGCTCCACAGGTGGAGTTTGAATGAGACATGGGGGACTTCAGATCAGTGGCTGCAGGCCGCCTAGTGTTGAGGTCAGAGCAGAGAGCAGTGAATCATTTTTGTCCAGACACAGGCAAGAACACACGTGTCTAAAATGGAACTGTATTTATACTGTATACATGTTCATGAAAGACGTAAAGCAATGCCAAAGTTTCAGCTAAGAGCTTTACTCATTTCAGGTTGCCAGGAAACAAATGTTGGTCAAAACACAACCGTATTACCAATGATTCACTGTATGTTAATAAGGATAATCAAAATTGACTAATAAGAAGTCCTCAATCTGAAATGACATTGGAATTCTATGATCAAATTTTCGTCAAACCTTTTCATGTCAAGTTTCTTCAACAAGATTTTGTTTTTTTAGAGACACCTTTCAATTAGTAAAGACACAAGAATGGTATATTTGAAAGAAGAATGCAAAATAGTGGTATTCTTATTATGTCATTAAAGCTGCACTAATGTAACTTTTTGGTGGGGGGCCCATCACCATTAAACGTGTCTGTCTGACATCTGTTCAATTACCTGTGGGGTCAAATGCTTGTTCCATAACAAGTGGTGGACCTTCCCACCAGAAAGTTAAGGGTAGTATAGTTTCATCATTCGAGAACCAGAAAGTGCATTGTTATTATGCTAGTTGTTGTTGTTAGCTTTACCGTAACTGCAAAATGCTGCTCTGATCTCTGAAGGTTATGAAACACTCTATAATCTCATGTCAGTGAATAACACGATGCAAAGAATGTTTTTGGGAAAGTGAAGAATAACTTTGGAGCATGTTTATCACATTTTAAAAGTAAAAATCGGGTATAGTTCCTTTGAGAAAAAAAATACAAAACTTGACAAACCTTGATGACTTTCTCCACCCCCGAGGAGCAGATCATGTACGTGTGAGGATTGAAGCGAACCTGGTTCACGATGGACCTGTGCCCCTTCAGCACCATGAACGCCCCATTCACCACGCGCCCGGGACCACCTTAAAAAGAAACAACAAAAGAACTAGTCAAACTCTGTGCGACGTTAAGCTATAGAAGCCCATCACTGTCATGCTCCATATTTAAACAAACATACACGGCTGCAAAAACATGGACACCATTACAAGTCCTGCTCCTGAACAGAAATGCAGACAGTAGTAATGTAATGCTAACAGTATGCTGATGGCCTGAAACTGGATAGGCCCAGACCACATACTTTCTGAGTTGAGTAACGCCAGAGAAAATAAAATGCTTTAAAGTGTCAGGATTCGGACACACAGAGACAAATGGGTGCATATTTTTGGTATGTGGGATAGTGCTCAGACAGGCACTGAGGGGAGGGAGATCAGACATGCCAATAAACGCTGCAAATCAAATCAAAGGGTTGAATCAAAGGGTTGAATTCTGAGGCACAGATCTCTGAGTGGGGTCTGGTTTGCCTGGTCTCCCTGTGGTACTGTGGTACTGTGGTACTGTGGTGCTGTGGTACTGTGGTGCTGTGGTACTGTGGTACTGTGGTACTGTGGTGCTGTGGTGCTGTGGTGCTGTGGTACTGTGGTACTGTGGTACTGTGGTGCTGTGGTACTGTGGTGCTGTGGTGCTGTGGTGCTGTGGGTTCTCCATTCACAAACTACCAGGTTGTGGCTTGAGGGGAGATTTTATTTTTTTTATTTTTTAATCACAATGCTTTACCACAATCCCTCCTTAATGGCTTAAAGGTGCACAATGTAACTTTTTGGTTGGGGGTCCACCTGCTTGTTTCGATGTACATGTCTGTGCCCTGCCTGGAATGTTCCACAGTATATGACAGCTCTACTTTACATTTATTCATTACAGGTGGTTTTATTGCTCAAAAATGCCTAGAAAAACAAAATTCTGACTGTAAGCGGGGTTGCTTCTCCACAGATCTGACCTGTAACTTGATCTGGTTTGGTCTCCATGAAGGTAGAAAGGTTTAATACCATACAATATTCCAGACAAAGCAATAATGTCTCCAAGGAGGAAGGCATTTGATGGGCCCTCCACCAGAAAAGTTACACAATGCACCTTTAAAGGAGCACTCTGTAACCTTTTTTGGTGGAGGGCATGTCACTTCCTTTTCTGCCCCCATGAAGATGTTATTGCTTTGCCTAAAATGTTCCACAGTACGGCATGAAACATATCTCCATGAATGCCACCAGGCCAAGTTACATGTCAGATCTGTGGAGAGGCGACCCAGCTCACAGCATGTTTTTGAAGTTATTTCAATGTATTTTTAGCAATAAAAACACCTCATGAATGAATAAATGCAAGATGGATACATTTCATGGCATACTGTGGAACATTCCATGCAAAGCAAAAACATCTTTATGGAGACAACCCTCCTCCAGAGAAGTTACATAGTGGACCTTTAAAAAGAGAAAAAAATTTAAACACTATTTGCTTTTTATCAAATTTCAGATTTACTATAAAAAGGAGACATATGTCAGAGCTGCAAGAGACAGAAAAAAACCCCAAAAAAACACTGAATCCCGTGTGTGACTTGACTATGAGATCATGACTTGTCCAAAAACTACTAAAACAATTATGGATGAAAATGTAAACATGGTGGAATTGACAATTATAATATTAGTGATTAAGAATAATAGTGGTTCCCTGTGTCTGGAAAAGTGCATAATGTCCAAATGAACTGAGGGCAAACCACAGTGTGTGTAAAGAAAAGTCCATCTTTCTTTCTGTGGTTGAACAGAGACGAGACCAGAGTTTGTTTGGCCTCCTCTGACGCCGCTCAAATTCTTAACCTTCAAATTATCAAGGCAACAATACAGTAGTGTGTCTCTGCTGGACTGACTGGAACGGAGATTACAGCTGTGTGAGCTCAAACACAACAATCACATATATGTTTAAAGGGCCATTTTCTGATCTATGTTATAATGTCGTTTCCTCATCACAAACAGACCTGGAGTTGTGTTTTGTTTCATTCACACATGTTTAACACACAAACCCTGCAGAGTTCAGAGTTCTTCTCTCAAACTGAAAACACTCTGTTCCATCTTGTGAAGTCATGTGGTAACGGGTACTGCTCCACTGTGTTTTTAAACTCCATACACCTTCACTAGAATCATTTGGATTATTTCAGCCCTGGAATTGCCAAGCTCTATTGAACTAAAGGTAAAAGGAGCTGTTGACTTGAAAACTACCGCTTCATGACATCACAAGGTGGAACAGAGCATTTTGAGCTTTGGAGCCGTAGACAGACTAATAAAACAAGATTACTCATATATGTGTGAATGAAACAAAACACAGGAAAGGTTTCTGATGAGGTAACATTATAATACGCTTTAAACTTCAATTTTGTGTACAGGAGCTTTAATTATTATTTTTCGTTTATATCTGATTACTAAATTAAATACTGTAAAAAAAGAAAATCTAATTGATTAATAATTGTGAACCATACTGATTGCATAAATGGGTTTATAAGATATACAATGTGTCTCAGTCTAAAATGAATCAACAACTGAATCCTGCAATGAACAACAAGTTAATCTTGGCAGAACAAGTGATTTGAGACCCTCCATTGTGTAATTTATGTTTTTTTTGTTTTGTTTTTTTTTAAAGCCAAATGGTCTGATAAATCACGCTTCATTCCTTCCTAAAACAACCTCTCATCTTGTTTTCCAGAATATTCCGACTGTAGCTCACCTGCTTCTGGGTCTTTTGGGATCTTCCACATGTAGAGGTTGAAGTCGTCCGAGCCAGACAAGATGTACTGCAGAGAAAAAACAGGAAATACTCAGTTTACACAAAAAGTTATTTGTTCCCACTGTACAGCTGTGCAATTTATCACATTTTAATCAAGCAAGAGATTCAATAATTTCATGGGTCTTTTTAATCTAGCATAGGTTTCGAGCAGAGTTAGTATTTAAATGGAAGAAATGTGTCTACTTTAAAAAGGTACATTGCACAACTTTTCTGGTGGAGGGCCCATCACCTCCTTGTCTCCATGGAGATGTTATTGCTTTGTTTAGATTGTTCCACAGTAGAGATTAAACCAGTTTATTTTAAGGAAGACAACTATAGGCTACTTTATAGGTAAAATCTTTAGAGAGTCTCCCCTATTCAGAGAGAATTATTGTATTTTTGAGCAACGAAAACACCCAGAATAAAATAGATGTTTAATGTCATATGGAGATACACCATGGAGATACACAAGTGACGGACCCTTTACCAGAAAAGTTGCTCTGCCTTAATTAAAATATTATTGAAAGCCATTTTTATGAGGGATGATTCATTTTGTCATATTACCCGGTGTTGCCACACTGTATTTCAGAGCTAAAAAAAAAAAAAAAAAATCTGAAAACATCTAAGCAGCGTTGGTATGTAGCGCAAAGGCAGTGGTTATCTCAGGGACATGTTTCTTCTTGTTTGATTAAACCCTTCTAGTCTCGACATGGCATTTTGACCCTGACAGGCTCCTGTAGTTGTGTAGCTGCTACACTGGGCTAACATATGTTTTTACTTACAGCTGTCTTTACAGGTACATTTTGACAAGAAAAACAGACCCAACGAAAACATGTGTTAAGCTTGGACAATGACTTCTGTTGCATTTATACTTGTGTGGGACAAAAAATGAAATAAAATGCTGACCTGTAAAGTGCATTGTGTAACTGTTCAGGTGAAGTGTCCGTTAAATGCTTAAATGGAGATATCGCTTTGCCTGAAATGTTTCACAGTATGGTATTAAACCTTTCTATCTTCATGGAAACCAAACCCGACCGAAGTACAGGCTGGATCTGTGGAGAGGCTTTTCTAGGAATTTTTGAGCTATAAAATTAAAAAATGTAATAAATGCACGATAGAGCTATTTAATATCAGAGCAATGACATATCCATAGAAACAAACAAGTGACAGACCCTCCACCAAAAAAGTTACACAATGCACCTTTAAATATCTTTACTTAAAATTGTGCAAATCTTATTAAGTGTGTTAAAAGAGTACAGTAATATTTGTGCTCATCCCAAGCCTGGATAAATGAGACACTGTAGAGTCATTCAAGTAAAATCAGTTGCAAATCAATACGTAAATGACAAACACCCAAGATAACATGTCCTGAATTTCAAGAATTCAACAGTCTGAATTTCAACATGTTTACTCTAAAATGTCCAAATGAAATGAAGTGTAGGCCTATTACAGTCAATCACTGAATTTGACATTTAGTTGCACTTTAAATTTCACATACTGTTCTAAGTCAGTGGCTCAGGGGGACCCTTTGTATCTTTGTAGTGCACGTTTGTCACATTTTAAATTTGTGATGATGCAAAATATCTTTAAATGGATATGAGTGTATGTTTTGTTAGCTTGTTAGCTCATTTGAAATCTTTTATTCCAACTGCCATTTACGTCTAAAATTCTAAACAGATGTAATGTTTCTTTACTGGGTGCTCCTCTTTGTTCAGAATCGCTCCATGTGTTGAATGTTTGTCACTATGTGTTTTTTAATCCTCAAAATAACTCCCCCTGGCGAGATTAATAAAGTCTGAATCTGAATCATAATTTGCCCACTTAACTGCCAGGAAAACCATTACATTATTGCAACATATACATTCAGTATTACAGTGTAGCTTTAGCACAGTTTGACACTTGTCCTGTGCTGTGGGTTCAAATACGGCCTGTTAAATCTGGATTACTTTTGTGGCATTTCTGAAACCACAGAACCAACAAATCCAAGTTTAGTTCAAATATGTTCCAGTCCTGAGTGTGTATTTATTTTTCATTTAACATGCTTTAGAGCTGCTGTTTTAACCCTGGGGTTGAATGGCCTTTTTTAGACAGAGAGTGTACAGCACAGAAACAAATTATACACAGAGGTATGAGGCAGTTTCTTATCAGTTTAAACCTATATAATAAAAACCATATATAATACAAACAAAATTAATTAAAAACTACCACACTTTTATGTTTACTTAGATTTATGACCGAACTTAACAGTAAAAAATATGTTATTTTGTATGCCAAGAGTCAAGTATACAACATCTAAGAGGATTTACCGTAAATATTTGTCAATGTTAAATAAAACCTGCATCGAAATTAGATATTCATTTGAGCAAGTATCGATACTAAAAAAAAGTCACATTGACAGGACAGAACTGAGTATTTCCTGAGAATGATCTTGAGCTGTATCAGAACAAATGAGATCACGGAGGCTAGTATTTAATAGACCAGTAATGAATCTATTGTCTAAATAAAGTGTTTTTATTATCACTGTGGTATTGGAAATGGTATTAGAGTATCAAGTCTATTCCTTAGTATTGAGTTTAAAATGTTTGTATCGTGACAGAAAAAAGAATAGAAGAATAAAAATCTCAGACTAAATCAGGCCAATGTAAAGTAAATATGCTGGGCGTTGCCGCGATTACAGTGAAAGTATGTGTTGACCTCAGGTGAAGCAAAAGCATTATGAGCTCAGAGCAGCCTCAGGACACAGCAGCAGAGCACACCTGGATGCCCCGCCCACTTCACAGACACATGCCACTCAAAAATGTAGCACCTGCCCCTTTTTTTCCCTCAGTATCCATTTTAAACTAGTCGTCAGTCGGCACGTTCGCTTTGGCACCACCCTGATACAATCCTCCAGTCAGTGTGCAGCAAGGTCTACGCAGGACACACTGGAGACTGGTTTGACCCCTGTCTGCAGTTTGTTTGAAGTGTCCCTGTACAAACAAATGTGGAATGTCCCAAGGATCTGACAATGCATTGGAAATAGGTTACAACAATAGGAAATATTATACAGTGTTAAAATGTGAGTCATGAGTTATGCATACACTGTAATCAAATGTGTTTTAATATTCATGGAAATTTAAACTGCTAAAGAAGACTCAAGTCCAATTTTTTTAACAAAAGCATTTGATGGACCTGATTCCTGTTCACCACTGCCAAGTCCAGGAGCAGTCCAAGTTTCTGGTAAATACATTAAGACTTTGTTTGGTTCTAGTTTGGTCACCGTTCTGGTCTTTTGTAACGCACTGCAATTTATTTTAATGCCTTATTCCAGATGTACGCTTTTAATTAAAATAATAATGATGATTAAGCGTGGAGTTTATAGTAAGGCCCGAACGATATATTGGTTGGCAGATATTATCGGCCAATATGGACTCTTGGAGACATATCAGCTATTGGCCTAAATCTTGCTGATATAGGCCGATAGTCCACGTGGGCATGTTAAACATCATTATAAAGCTTAGACTTTCTATATTGCGTCCATTAAATCCAATATACAGACAGATAAATGTTCTAATATGTGGCGCTGCATCAGTAATTTGTCTGTGTCTGTGATGCCATACTGCCCCTGAACGGACCCCCAGAGTCACGTCACGTGACACACGTGCTCTTGTTTACACCAGTGCACTACTAAAGATGCATGTGTGCAACACTGAGGCGCTGGCTTTAAATGCTCTTGTAGTCTGATCCACAATACTGACTATAAGTAAAAGTTCACTTAAGCGCAGTTTAGGCCAGCAACAAAACTACTGCGTGTTTATATCAAAGTGCTGCCCCATAAATCATTTTTATGGACGATCATTTTGAGTCAGTATTAAAAGGACACTTATTTGTGAAGACTTGTGATGTGAGAGGTGCCTGTGTGAGCAGTGAGTGTTGCAAATGTGTCGGTTTGAAGCTACATTTCGTTCTTTCTCAGTGGTAAGCACTTAGCTTAGCTGCTGTAAACTACCATATATAAACAGCCTGTTCTCTCTTACATGGGTCAACTGTAAAGTGACTACAGTGGCTGTATAAATGTTTCCTGCATTGACATGTACATGAGCTGTGAATAGAGGTGTCAATGGTCTGCATTTACACATATCATTTAATACAGCGGCGCGCACGCGTTTACCGCTAAAGGCTAATAGCGGTAGTTTTTACTTTGTTTACAGGTAAGAATATCATGCAAAAAAATCCCATTAGGCCTCCCTACTGTCTTTAAATATAACAGTAAATGTAGCCTAAACAAACCTAACTTAAAATCTAATAGAGTCAAACCTAAGTTTTATAATCCGCTGAAGATTTACAGTGAATTTAAACGTCACCAAATATAGTCTAAATATATAGGCTATTATATCGGCTATCGGCAAAAGCCTGTTATATTGGCATCATATCAGATCCAAAAAATCTATATCGGTCGAGCTCTAGTTTATAGTGTTTTGAGACACCCAAAGCCCTCAACAGTGCCCCGCCCATGTAGAGTGAAGGAAGTGAAGCTGCCACTCTGCACTCCACCACGACCACCAACACTCACACACCACATCCATACTAGGCAATGTGGGTGAAGTGTCTTGCCTTAGGACACAACAACTGTTTCCACAAGAGCCACTGCTGCCCCACTATGGCACCTGGTATTATAATTAAAGATATTAAACAAACCTTCCAAAAATGTGGTATGCAAAGTTTTAGGCTCAAGGTGGCTATAAATTGTGATAATAACATGGGTTGACATTTTAAATTTCTTCTATCATTGTCTCCCCCCACCAGGACTAAACTTAAGACCTGGGGAGAAAGGGCCTTCTCCGCTGCTCTCTCTCCCCAAACACATCAGAGACTTATCCACACTCCCCATCTTCAAAAAAGCCCTAAAAACTCATCTGTTCGAAACTGCATCTCATTTTTTTATCAGTTTTTGTCATTTGTGTTTTGTCTGTTTGAACTGTGTGATGAGTCTGAGTGTCAAGAAAAACACTATACAAATGTTCTGTACTTATCATCATCATCGTATATTATATAAACTAAACACTGACAAGAATACATAACATTGAATGGTCTACACTAGCTCTATTAACCACTGAAATTTGTATACATTCTTTGTTCAAAATAGTGTTGTCGCGATACTGAAATATTCTATACAGATTCCGATACCACAGTGATCATTAAAAAGACTCTTTCTTTAGAGTATAGACTGTCATTTGTAATGTAATCCCTCAAAACGTCCAGGTAGGTTCCATAGTAGTCCATGGGCATGTACTACTAGTCTGAGTATTGATTAGTATATGATTTAGTATATTTTTGATACTTATGATAAACCTATTTCAAAATATAGTAGTTAGTTGGGAGATGGGTGTTCTTCTTTTCTGCTTAAAAACATGGCAGAGGTGAAGCCCTAGTTCTGGGTTTGGAAAATCACTTTTCCCCATCAGGTCTTCTGTAATGTTTTGCCTAAATCAGATAAGCTCACCCGCTCCTCTGACACTGAGGCTAATGCTAATACAATAAACATGACTGCAGAGTGAAGTCATGTCTGAAGAGCTATGAGATGAGTCCGAAGCTCCTGGACTCAAAACCACAAATTCACACAAGCCGATCCACCTCCTGCATCCTTCTATTTTTACAGCCATCAAACCCAGATGTTAGCCATAATTCAGTAACCACAATGTCAAAGGTGACAGTTTATTCAATTTTATACATGTTTTACTGTATCCACTTAATGAATTATTGCTTACAGTAGTGCCTTTACATGCCAACATACACTCTCTATGCTTCCCCATCATGGCAGTTTATGTAGTTCAACTTCTTACTTAGGACTTCTGACTTACAAGATTAATCAGAATCGTATCGAAATCACAATCTGAATGGATGCAAATCGCAAGGGCTGCAATTTTTGTAAGTACCATAATTTCCTCCACAAACAACAAAATATCCAGTCTGCATAAAAACTGTAGTTAAAATCTGCATAAACATGTTCTGAAATGTGATTTTTGTATTAGTTTGTCAATTCTTCTGGAAAGAAAGGAAAATGAAATGTGAAACTTGAACAGAATCCCATTATTAAAACTTAAAACGCAGATCTAATCGGAACTGAAATGCTTGTCATAAAAAATAAATCATCATTAGATATTTTTCCCAAATCGTTCAGCCCTACTTAGGAGTTATCAAAACAGCAGAAAAACTTGGTTAAATTACTTCATTTAAAACTACTTTGAATACGCTGCTAATTTGTGAAGATATAATTACACAATAGTGAGAGATTCCTTGTTTAACACACATGAGAAAACATGACCAAACATTAGGGGTGGGAAAGACACTTGTGAAATTTTCACAAGATGAGATGCGAGAAAGAGATGAGATTGTGTAATAATTTACATTAATCAGATCAATTCACCATTTTGGACTCATGATTTTAATCAGTTATAAAAATGACCAAAATAGCCAAAATACATTAAAGGTGCATGGTGTATCTTTTCTGGTGAAGGGTCTGTCAAATGCTTTTCTCCATGGAGATGTTATTGCTTTGTCTGAAATGTTTCACAGTATGGTATTAAGCTTTTCTATCTTGATGGAGACGAAACCAGACCAAGTTACAGCTCAGATCTATGGAGAGGCAACCCTGCTCACAGTCAGAATGCCTGTTTTTCTAGGCATTTTTGTACTATAAAACCACCTGTAATTTTATAAATGTAAGGTAAAGCTATATGACATAGTGAAGCTCTAACCTCTTCTCTTCATCTATAAAGGTAGAGCTGTTTAAAGTCATACTGCAGAACATTCCAGGCAGAGCAGTCCATAGAAACAAGCAGGTGACGGACCCCCAACCAAAAAGTTACATAGTGTACCTCTTACTTTAGTCAATATTTAAACACTTAAACACAATTTCTTCCAACAGTTTAGGGGCACTGACCTGGTCCTTGTCCCCAGCGAAGCAGCAGCTCTTCATGGTGCAGGAGTTGAAGTATCCCTGGTTGTCAAACTGGAAGCTGGGCAGTCGGGAGTGGAGCTCGTAGAGGACGGGCGGCAGGCGGCGGCGCAGGGCCAGCAGCTGGGTCCCGGTGCTGTTGAAACGAACACTCATGGCGCTCTGCAGAGACATGCTGCCCCCGTAACGCAGGAGGGAGCTGGGAGAGAGGAGAGAGAGGAGGAATGTGGTCAGTTTAGGAAAATTCACTCACACTGGTCTATAATCATTTGAATACATTAAAAACTTATGGCTTAAATCATATCATTCAGCCAAAAATTTACCAGTAGGGTAAAGAAAATGTACACACAATAAGGAACAATAAGTCGTAAGTAATAATTCTGGTGACAGGCCTAAGTTTAGATCTCAGTTCTTTGGTAGTATAGGTAATAGTAGTAATAACACAGTAGTAGCTGTAGTAGAAATATCAGAAGCAGTATAGTTGTAATTGTAATAGTAGTTGCAGTAATGATAATAGTGATTAATAATAATAGTAGAAATTACAGCAGGAGCAGTAACAATAGTAGTATAACTAGTAGTAGTAGTAGTAGTAGCAGTAGTACTTAATTTGAGGAGAAAAAACAATTACATTTTTCTAATATATCGTTCACATTCTCTCAGTAAATCTTAGCTGATCTCTGCACACCGCCCAACAGAGGAGAGAGCTGATTGCATTTATTGGAAAAGGAGTATTTTGTGTTTGCTTATAAACTCCAATAAACACACTCACTGCAGTATTCACAGCCATTAGATCTATGTAATAACATTTGAAGAGGAGGTTTTCAGGACGCTGGCATTGGACCAGTGAGGGAGTACTACAGATACAATAGTCTAACGGCGCCCTCTGGTGGCAACAAGTAGAAATAAACCAGCTCTGTGTATTTACAAACTTGGTTTTTTAGGGGTTGTATTCTTCCAACAATTCTCATTCACCGCTGCATAAATGTAGTTATTGCTTATATAGAGCAGTCGTACCCAAAGTGTGTAGAGCCACGGCTCCCCTATTTATCTGAAGATTGGACAGGGCCCCTTAAATAACAAAGCATATACCTCAAAACAATATGTAATGTACATGTTAACAGTACACATCATAATGTCTATGGGCTTAATACTGATTTAAAGTAATAAATTAAGCAAATACATTATCTAATGTTAATTCCAAACTCAATTTTCTTTCATGCTCGTTTTGTAGACAATCTTTGGGTGTGTCTCTGAGGCCACCCAGGGGCCATTGGTGAATACGCACACAAACATGGACAGCTCGATTACTTACTCAACAAAGCATCAGAGGATGACACCCACCTCTATGATGAGGACTTTGACCTGGAGGCTCTGCTCTGCCCCACACCAAAAGGGGGCGTTCAAGAGCCAAAGGAGACCCAGTTGGTGTCTCCCAACATCCAGGACTCCTCAAACCTGAGGAAAGAAGTCTGGTCCAGGAACTTACACCTGGACCAGACTTCTGGTCAGGGCGCTGCACAAAGAGTTGGAGCGGAAAAGGGCCCAGCCTGCAAATCAGGCCCAAAGAAGTAATTCTTTGGACCACAAGCTTAAGACTCTGGAGAGGATTGGCAAAGAAAAGGACCTTGAGTTGCAAAAACTCACTGATACTCTTCAGAAGGACAAGCAACTACAAGACCAAGTAAATGCACATAAGGTACCTGTATAATTCTACAGTACAGGAAAATGAGCAACTCAAACAAGAGCTTGCCAACTCCAAAAAAATCACTAACAAAACACCAAAAAAGACTAATAAAAAAGAATTGGAGTTGAAAGAACTCAAAGCTACTTTCCAGAGGAAAGATAAAGAGCTAGAAAGCCATGTTAGTTACAATGTCAATGTCAGACAATGTCCAGCTCAAACAAGAGCCAACACCAGTAACACCCATGAGAAGCTGAAAGAAAAACTTATAGCACCTATAATGGACACTCAGACCACTTGTGCAGATGTTGGTGGAGAGCTAACCAACAAAGAATATGAGAAACTGTCCAGAAAGGTGCAGGAGCTGTCCTCTAAACTCTTCTCAGCACAAGAGGAACTGCGTCTCCTGAAGTTTATGGGCCATGGAGATCCAACCGCCCAAAAGGAGTGGCTGTAGACCACCTCCAACCCTTTACACATGCATTAATAAAAATGTTAACAAAAATGGTTTTAAATGACCTTTATTTTAGTACTTATTCATGTTTTATTCTTATCAGTTGATTTTTATGCAAAAATGTAGAAAAATAGCAATGTTTCTTATTGTTTTTGTTGAAATTTCTCTTCCTTACAAAATTCTTGAGTTACCAATAAAACAATTTTGGTCCCCACTTATGGTAGTAGATACTTATTAGCAACACATTTTTATCCAAGCAAAGCCAATTTATTTATACAGCATAAAACATAAAACAACAGACACTGAATCAAAGTTGCACCCAAGTGCTTTAGCCTTAGCCTGACCTAAAATATCATGACTGACCACCTGCTCGTCTCCATGAAAATGTCACAGTAAAGATTAAACCATTAAATCAGATAAGCAGGTTACAGCACTTCCCTATATTACAATTCAGATCTGTGGAGAGCCATCCCTATTCACAGATGGACTTGTTGTATTTTTGAGCAATAGAAACACCCATAATGAAAAAATGTTAGACAGATATGTTTAATGCTATACCAGGGAACATTCCAGACAAAGCAATAACATCTCCATGGAGACAAGAAGGTAGTGGTGCCCTCAACCAGAAATGTTACACAGTGCACCTTTAAGTGTTATACTACAAATGTTACCTGCGAGGCTTTCGGATGTCCCACAGACCCACTCCCTCCTTGGAGTTGGCTGTAGCCAGAAGTCGAGGCTCCACCGGGTTAAACATGACACTGTGAAATGCGGAGGGGTAACTAGCCAGGCAAAACGGCTCTGAAAAGAAAAGAGTGAAAAATTACTATGACACAAGGAAAGAAATAAGCATACTTAGTTAGAATATTTACATCAAACCTGCACATATAATATGCATAACAGCATAACAGCACATAGTACAAGTTTCAAGAATGGTTAAAGGGCTCGTGTTATGCTATCTTTTTTTATCTATATTATAATGTTTCCTCATCACAAACATACACGTGGAGTTGTGTTTTGTTTCATTCACACACTTGTAAGACTGCATATTTAGGCTGAGTTCTTCTCTCAAACAGTAAACACTCTGTTCCACCTTATGATGTCATGTGGTAATACAGGAAGTGCTCCATTGTGTTTTTTCACTCCATACAACTTCACTGGAATCATTTGGATAATTTCTAAACTAAAGGTAAAAGGTAGCGGTTACTCAAGCATATGTGGATGAAAGAAAACAAAACTCCAGGCATGTTCTTGATTAGTTTACAGCACTGTAACATGGCTAAAGCTAAAGCTCACAAGAGTCAATTTTGTGTACTATATGACCTTTAAGATAAAACTTAAAAAAAAAAAAAAAAAAAAAGGAAAGGAAAAAGCTTTATTTTGATAAACGAATTTAAAATATGTCTTCAACCACTAGAGGAAGCTATAGTACACGCACATTTTCAGCCACATTCTAACTATAACCTGAGTGCAGTAATATATCATATTAAAAGCTTGTGAGCTGATGTGAAAAACATATTGCTAAAGGTATAATTAGGTCATTGTTGGCCTGGTCACACAGACGGTCAGAAATAGAAAGAGATAAACGCTGTGCAAGACGATGCTAGACCAAATAACCAACGCAACAAGACTCAGTCACACTAGTTCTGTGTGATTGAGTCTTGTTGCGGTCTGTTTAGTCAAATCCACTTCAACAGAAAAAGTAGCAGCTAACATATTTATAGCATTCTTGGAAGTAGTCACCTGAATTTTAAAAATGTCATAGTAAAAGTTCTGAAGAGCCTGTCTCCATGCAGCTCTCATTAATATAGAATGGTCCACAAAAACGTCTCTTCACCATGGAGACAAGCAGGTGTTTCCAGTAAGATTGCATGTTTTTCCAAGGAATTTTTAAGCAATAGAAATGACAGTAATTATATGCAAGACATGTTTAATGCCATACTGTGGTGTATTCCAGGCAGAGCAATAACATCTCCATGGAGACAAGCAGGTAATGAACAAACTAGAAAAGTTACATAGTTCGGCGCGCGGGTGGTGTTTACATAGAACATATGGCTTCTACCCTTTCCATTATGAATATTACCTATGGACCTACTACTATGTACCACTCCTGTTCAAAACATGTGATACTTGGTATTCCTTTGACTAACCTCCATGTGGCGGCTCACGAGTGTCCCAGATCAGCACGCGGCCATCGTCAGAGGAACTGGCAAAAACATTATCATTGACGGGACTGACAGAGAGGCTGTACACTGCATCAATGTGGAGGAATACGTTCAGAGTCTCCCTTCTGCAAAACAATAGATGAAAAGTTACTTGTGCTGGCTTACCTGAAAGTCTGCTTCAGTATTTGCACTGGGACCACTCAGAGGAGGATAGAAACAAGAGTGTTTTCCTTTGGATTGTTGCCATTTTTGGCAACAAAAAACTACATCAACTGTATAATTTAAAACCCCAAAGCACATGTTTAAAAAAAAAAAAAGTAGCTTCAGTTGAATGGTGCCTCTTTAATTTCTTACCTTTCCACATCATGAAGAATCACTTGTTCATCATTTCCTGTAAAGCAAACACAGAAACTTGTTATTAGCTTAACTTAAATATTTTAATAATTACAAATATATGTAATATTTACAATAAGTACTTTTGTATACCAAGTATTTTGTCCTTACCTCCAGAGAAGACCTTCTTGTTGGTGCTGTCAAAGGCAAGGCAGAAGATGTTGGAGAGGTGCTCTCCCTTCAGTTTCACAGGTTTGGAGCGAGAGTGGATGGCTTTCTCCATGTGCCAGAGGAGCACTCTCCGGTCATCTCCTCCTGCACATCAAGTCAAAGGCAATCATTTATTATCATTTATTATAAAACTGTGTTTACAGTGTCATAAGAGACGGGCAGCATTTCAGACTGCAGGTTTTACTACATTTCTGTTCATTACAATTGTCTGAACAAATAATAAACATTCAGTAAGCATAATGCATTTTCTGCATAGCTGTGAGCTTTATTTGTTGTTTTAATCATGTGCGTTGCTGCAGAGGGCAGCCATGACAGTGTCGTGAAATGCCCATAGTACTGTTGGAGTGACAGATCAGGCTGGCCCATGGACTGTTGTTTGTGTTGGGCTTAGTTAGCTTATCTCGCTATTAGCCCGCACGGCTAAGCTATTTAGCATGTGCTAGTTTTGATAGGTTTCAGCTGATTGCCACCTAGCCATAGTTAGCATGCTAACAAACTAGTGCAAAGGGGATTTGTCAACTTACCAGAGACCAGCCATTCCCCACCGTTGTTGGAAAACTCAATGGCGTTGACACAGCCGAAGTGCCCGAGCATATCCTTCTTGTAGAGGCTGGTGCAGCCCGCCAGCCGGAGCCGCTGAAATTCCTCCTTCATGAGCGGCTGTCCGATGAGCTCTCTGCGGGACAGAAAGCCCACGGAGGAGCGCATGCCGCAGCCCCGAAGCTCCTTCATTTTCCACATGCACAAACACGGCCTCTAGGCTTTGTCCTCAGCGCTGCGGCTCATCTGCTCGCCCTGTTCCGTGTGTTCGCCTATAGTGGAGGTGGCAGTGGGCTGACACGGCTCGGTGGGCTACATTCTGGAGCCCCGTGTCTCGGTCCTGCCGCTGTGAGTGCGCTGTTTTCGGCTGTGGCTCCTCTGTGTTTGTGGTGAGTCCCGGAGCAGCGGCTTCCTGCTCGGGCTCAGGACCTCTCTCCTCCCCCTGCTGTCACTCAGCATCCACTCATCATCACTGCCACTACTGAAACAGTGCACTTTAAGACATGCACACTTACATAATGCACACAGAGGAGCTTTGTATTTTCATAAAGGCAAAATATTAGTTTGCATTACCATTAACCTCGCACTGACACCGTGAAAGAGCATACAAGGGGAATTTGGGGTTAATTTGTAGTAATACTGTAAAGAGAGTGGCCCATATAACTTCCAAAGAGTTAAGGCTACATCATTTTGAACCCTTTATTAAATGTGGAATGTCAGCCAGTCCCATAGGAGCCTATTAAATGTTAGTTGCACAACAAATGGTACATTCCACTCAATTTATATATCTACATTGTTCAAATTGTTTAAGAGCATGTCATAGGATATAGGCTAAATAGACTTTTCTTCTGCTTGCATCTTACTCCTGACTTCCCATTACACATTTCACTGCAGTAATTTAGGCTAAAGTAAATAAATATTAATTAATCTATTAATATTACTCGTAATTAGACTAGTTATTAATATGTGTCCATATTTGACTTGAAGAAAACAAACAATAACCGTAGTGTGTATAGTAGTTTTATTATTCCCAGTTTTATGGGATTACAGTGGTAGTCTTTGGGGAACTTTGAACAAGCCTTTTTGACACACTGAAAACCAAAACATTTAAAATACCTCCTACACAGGGACAGATGGTGTTCAATAGCAGGCCATAATATTAATCATAATTCACTGTTGTTTTAGCCCCACCTATGATATTATCTTGTACTAGGCTATAACTAATATATTTTTTCAGACCACAACCAGCACCGTTTTCTTGATAAAGTGATTTGTCAAACTTAAGCAATTTAGGCACTTATTAAGTAATTGGCAAAGAAGTGAAGCTGCTGTTTTATGACAATTAGATATAAGCAAAATACTGAAATACAAGTAGTTTTACACATAAATAACTCAACATTGAGATAGTATCTATAGACAACACATCCACAGCCTAACTAAGCTCATTAAAAGTCTAACTAGCCCAAAGAGAAGTTAGCCTACAAAGCACTAATGACATAGGGCTAATAGTTGTTATGTGCTGTTGTTGAAAGCTACTGGTTCTCAAACTTCAAGTCTGCCTATGAAAATATTTCCAAGTTTCATCTGAAATTTGTCAAAATCAATCAATACAGGGCTTTTTATTCAGCATCTTCTCTTAATCAGGTCTGAAATCAGGGGTAAGGCAAGGCTAAACTCTGTTTAAATTAACTACATTTTAGCTCTGTACCACCAGAAGAAGCCTACAGCACCACAGTTTGAGAACCACTGGTCTAAGTAAGAAATACAGTTACAGTTAATTCAGTCTCACTATCAACAAACACACATTAAAAAGTGCTTTACGATTTGTTTCCTTCAATACATTCACCTCTATTGCAGGAGCGTGTCCACAGAGATTAAAATGAGCTGCAATATATGACCAAATATCTGGAAAAATAAGTGGAGTGTTGAACTATCCATCCTTCTTCTTCTTCTGCTTATCCGGGTCCGGTCAGACTTCCCTTCCCTGTTGGAACTAGGACAATATAATTTATTTTGTGTGTGGCCAATATTATGTCTAAACTCTCTTAAAAGAGCTGGAAAGCCATAGACATGTTTGCTGGATTGAGAATGCAAACGGAGAGGAAAATTTCCAAAAATATTAACTTGTAGGCCCACACTTATATTAAATAATCTAGCCACGTTTCACAGTGTTAAGTGTATTTGTGTCAGTCCAAAGACCCCAACTGAGAGACCTCCGAAAGGCAACTGACCAACCAGTGCCACTAATGTGAAACTTAAGGCAGAAATAGTACCACTTCACTTACTGCCTGTGTTTTAAAATTAGTACAACAGCAAGTTAATTACTATGGGGGAGTCAGATTTTTTTAAAGGCTTTTTTGAATAACAATCAATCTTGAATAAAAGTTTGTTAAGAGAGCTCAAATACAGTCCCGGCTAAAGCATTTGTTCTGTGAAGGAAGATGAGGTATGAAACTGTAATCTACATGTTTACCACCAGATGTCGCCACAATCTATATAGTTCACAATTGAAATGTTCCGTAAACAGCTGTAAAGTCTTTGACAGAGAAACATCCATACTATGATCAGTCCATTGCACTTTAAACTTCTTTGACACAAGCAGAGGATCAAAGTTATTTTCCTTCTAATAGTCATAAACACTGGGTCCAGGCTTTATGAGGGTGGAATTTCCCCACTGTGGGACTAATAAAGGCATATCTTATCTTAAAACAACTGCCTTTCCTAGGCAGTTCCCACTTGTTTAGTTGTTTGTGCTGATCAAGTGTTTAAATCAAATGTAACCAAATTATCTTCTGTCTGAGATGGCAGCCAGTTGAAACCTAAGTGTCCATTTTGTTTGATATAGGATTATTTTTTATACAATATTTTTTTTATAAAACATCAGTAGCCTTCTTTTAAAAAGCAAGATAAAGAAATACTCACTTGGCAGCTTTGCCTTGTGACATTTTTACATAAATACAAAATTAAAAATACACACAAAAGATTAAATAAGACAATAAGACAATTGCACAAAGCAGGAGCTTAAATTAAGACAGGGGAGGTTAGGGAGACGTTGGCACAGGGATGAGGGGTGGTGTCCATAGGGGGCGCTAGTCTCTGCTCCTGATGTTAGTACGGGCCTTTTGAGTGTCCAAAGATCCCGATGGGAAAATGTTTGACATGAGACGACCACTGCGCCGCCAACTGGAAAAACTTCACATCATTCCACTCAACTCCGTCAATCAGCACTGAGGAAAGACACAAGCAGGTTAGATAAGGCAGAACTGTGGAAATTAATGTAGCTCTTAATACGCAACAAAGTGTGACAGTAATAAAAAGATGTTTGCAACATAAAGATAAGAATTAAGGAATAATTAGATTCTTTATCTCACAATGGGGGATTACAGTGTTACAAAAAATATAATAAAAAAGCACATGTTTAACTCCAATTATCTCCAAAATATCCAATTATATAGGAATAAAACATATTTGAGCATGTATCTCTGTGGATACTTTGAAGCTGATGTCATCAATATTCCCTGGGAGTGTGATCATAACTGTAGGTATTGCTTTGTCTAAAGTTCTCTTACAAAGGAGAGATGAGTTATACTGTTGAACAAGTAATCAGCCAACAGTTTTTCAGTTAGTCACTCTCACCTTTTTGTTTAAAATCAAGACAGGACCATGAACACTTGTACTGATTGAAAATGTGTCTAAATCCATTTTGTATTTTTTCTTCAGTTTTCAAACAATCTTTTTTTACTTTTTTGGCTGTGTTTGCTAATATGTGCATTGTGTCACCATGGTAACTTCTAAACATTAGGCCATACACATACACGTAGAATACTCCCAGCATGACGTCACTGCCAAGTATCAATAGGCTTAAAGAATGTTGTGTTGTCATCTCAGCAGCTGCTCATTTACCTGTAGTCACTCACACACTAAATCACAGGTAAATTTCAAAGTAAAAGTGGTACCTCGGAGCATGGTCTGCTGCTGTTTGGCCGTGCAGATGAGTCGACTGATGCCCTCGATCACCTGACTCTTGGGCTCCACCTCTTTGTCTTTGCTCTTTTTTGGCAGAAACATCACTGACGGAGAAACAAGAAATCCAAATGAAACAGTTCCCAATAAGAAATGCCTGCAGTTCTCAATATGAAAAAATAAAACAAATGTTAAAGTCAAAATGCAACTAAAATCCCAGTGAAAATAAACATGTAATACAATTTAACTTAAATATAAGCACAAGGTTCATGTTATTTATATGTAAACAATACGGAATTATGGGTATGCAATGTCCGATATGGGAATGAACGGAAAGAACATCTTTTACAATGTACATTTACTGCCATCTCTTTAAAATATAGTAAGAATAAAAACTGACATAATTTCTATGAGCTCACCCTTCTTGTTCTTCTCCTTCGTAACCACTGTCATTGACATCGTGGGAAAGGGACTTGCCTCAGCGCCCCCTAGAGGGAGCCTGCTGACCTGCAGCGAGCGGAAATTGCACTTAAGAGTGTTTTTGGCGGAAGAGTCCCGCTTCTCCACGTCTTTCTTTCGTTCTGATGGAGCCTGCCAGTAATCCACCTGCAGCCCCATCACCTCTGTCTGAGCACTACTGCAAAGAGGAAAATGAAAATTACATTAAGTTATTTACTATATACTACTATTCACTACTATGATCCAAAAAGCAGAGTGACATCTATGCTCCCACATCTTGTATGGAAAACTCTTGAGGACTGTCCAAAAGGTAAGGAATTGTCCTGATGTAGAAAATTCCCAACCAACTCATAGCAGTGCCACCCACCTCGCTCCAGCTGACCACCCAACCAGATCTAATCAAGTATCAGACCTTAAACCCAACACGACCCAGTATAAAACTCCTATTTTCCACACACTGTCCCAGAATGGAAGCAACTACAAACTGAAGTAGTTTTAAGCCCAACTTTGGACACCTTTAAAAGTTGGCTGGCAAAACCTTAAAGGTGCACTGTGTAATTTTTCTGGCAGACGGTCTCCATAGGGATGTGATTGTTTTGCCTGGAATTTTCCACAGTATGGTATTAAACTTGAGTATTTGGCATTTATTCCATTACAGGTGTTTTTATTGCTTAAAATACCATAAAAAACAGGCATTCTTACGATACACTGAGGGGCTTCTCCATAGATCTAACCTGTATCTAGGCCTAGTTTCATTTCTGCTTATCTTCATGGAGAATGATGAGTTTAATGCTTCACTCTAGAACATTCCAGGCAAAACAATAACAGGTCCATGAAGACAAGCAGCTAATGGACCCTGCACAAAAGTTACACAGTGCACCTTTAACATCATGCACTCTCTCTTTCTCTTCATCGGCGTGATATACATTCGGAGTTTGCCCAGTAATTAGTCAGCCAGAACCAGAATTTCAGGTTAAAGTAATTGGAACTATAACGTAAGACATTTGTAGTATTTATTTAGTAGTTAATTACCTGTAGGCACAGAAGCTGGTGTTGACTGAGGGGGATGAGGGTGGAGTGGGTGTGGCCTCTTTGAGCGCTGGGGAAACCTGAGGAGGAGTGGAGGAAAGCAGCGAGGAGGGCGTGGCATCATCTGAGTCACCTGAGACAGACAAAGTAGTGAATTAAGTAAATCTGTGTTTTGTCAGTCAATCTGTCCGTAACTGTTTTTATTTTATTCTAGCAGTTAACCAAATTCTGTAAACTGTTGTAGTATTTTTATAGTAGAGGTGAGCTATCAGATTTGGTAAAATATACTATGTGGATGGGTACAAAATATAACTCAAAATATAACTTAACCTAAAACTTACCTGATGCTGCTGATGCTTGCTCCACAATACCAACTTTCACCATCTGAAAAATCAAACCAAAATTGCTTGTGTGTCCAAGGTTTCCAAATTTAACAGCCTTTAATTATGTTTTAATCAAATTCACAAACTAAATTCTGAAACTATACACAAAGCATTTAATAACTGAACTGCTTATTTTATTATGAAACAACATAATTTATATAACATAATTTAAGGAGTTGGGGTATAAGAGTGTGACTGTTGTTTTTTCCTAATACGTTTTTCCAAAGTATGACAAAAGAAAAACTTACTCCAATGAAAGGTATGAATTTCTGACAGGAGTCTTCATCAGGGCTACAGCAGCAGGAGAAAAAATATCAAATATGTATTTGTTAATTACCGTATTACAATAGCAAAAAGCAAATCACACAAAAAAGGATTTTCATTACTATCTATAATATCTATTGTTAGTAATTTCATATTGATTTCCAATGTGTCACCATTGGAAATTATGTAGCAGCATGTTTAAATTCACCACTGAAATCATCATAGCATGCTAGCACTTCTACAAATCTTCATCTTGTTATTTTTGCAGCCATAGAAAATGCCCACATGCAACTACAGTTCTACAAAAGCCATTCAGTTACTGCAAAGAGTCTTCACCTATAAAGTCAAGCATTCGGAGGGTAGCAAAGAGCAAATGTGTGCATCTTATTTGAAAAGAGAAATACAGAGGGAAGAGCACCAACCTAAACCTGACTTAAAAGTTGCACTGCGTAACATTTCTAGTGGATGGTCCACCACCTGCTTGTCTCCTTGGAAATGTTATTCCTTTGTCTTGAATGTTCCACAGCATAGATTAAACCTCTCTGTCACAAGGGAGACTAGCAGTTTACAGCACTACGCTATATTACAATTCAGATCTGTGGAAAGTCGCCCCTATTCACGGAAAGAATTTGTGTATTTTTGAGCAATAGAACCACCTGTAAAGAATAAATGTAAGATGAATATGTTTAATGTCATACCATGTAACATTCTAGGGAAAGCAATAGCATCTCTATGGAGACATGCAGGCAGCGGACCCTCCACTCGAAAAGTTATGCAGTGCACCTTCAAAAACCTTATGCACTCCCACTAATGGCAGTGCATACTACAATTACACAATTACATGAAGCTTTCTACAAACTATTTTCCTGTTTACGAGCAGAAAAATAGACAGTCTCTACAGTGTATAGAGCGGCTGTTGCTCTTGCCTTGAGGTAACCTGCCATCGCCCCCCCAGGGAAGACACAGACAGACTAAAACATCAGACACAGAAGAGAGATAGTCTACAGGAGGGACAATCAAGGCCATATCTGATTTACTTAAATAACATTATATTTAAATCAACTTAAAGAAGCCAGGGACTGAGCCAGATGTCTGCCTGGTATTTAACATTGGACATTACAGGAGTGTAGATACTGTTTAAACGAACTGGTCAAATATCTTTCTCTATTTGTGAATCTATAGGTGAGATGATATGCGTGTTATGAAAATGAATAGGAAGAGGTAAGTAGAAATATAGAAGAACAATGTGAAAATATTATACAGTATATTTCAAATGTTTTGGTGGGACTAAACTAGAAACTTAAAATATAACACACTAGTAGGCACTTTATCAAGAATAGTCCTCATGTTCCAAATCTCATTAGGAAGATGTTGTGATAAAAAGTAAATGAAATACACAATTCTAAAACAAAGGACCTTGTTATACCACATTTATCAAACGTATGTGATATTCTCCAATGTGTTTCAACATGTATAGAACAGATGGCTTTAATATTGAAATGAGTAAATAGATTTTTTCGTGATTATTGGTGAACTTTCTAAAATTTTCTAAACAGACAGACATGGATGGCCTGAAGAGCATGAAAATATCACAGAGAGGAAAAGGAAAAAAAATGAAAAAAATGAAAGGGAGGACACAAATTCTCCTGCCACTTTATCAGCTGCTTCAGTAAACCTTTGCAGATTTTACTCTTTATTAAATACAATAACAGCTATCATAACAACTATCTATTAATTATATTTACTATTCAACTCTTTCGTGCAGCAAATACACAATCATTTTGGTTTAGTATTAAAAGATGACAAAGCGTGTTTACACATACAAGACTGTACTCTTTGACAACATAATGGCCCTATTTAGTCAGTAGTAATTTACTTTATGCAGCTAGTAAAGAGGCAGGGTCCACAGAATGCTAGAGGAACTGGTGCAAATGGCTCTGCATGAAACAACATTTAAACTAACCACAATACCTTACTGCAAAATCAAAATGAAAGCTCTTTTTCCTTCAAAAGAAAATAAGAAAAATACAACAAAATAAAACATATTATTAACACTCACAGATGGAGAGGCAGAGACATTTAACAGACAAATACAATGTTAGACACCAAAATACATTAGTATGGCACCTGCGTTCACGTGGGCACAATACATTAAAATATAGAAAGACACTGAAAAACTGGTGTTCTCCTGCCCTATTTTCAAAGTGAACATATAATAACTATTCTGTGATGGCTATAAAGACTACTGCTGTGGTAGTTTTATTATATGTATGTGTATATGTTACAAGTACTGTTGAAAAAACATTGAATCATATTATTTAGTTTAATAATCAACCTAAAGGATTAAAATGAATCTAGATTAAACCAAAGCATTTCGCTATACCTCTTCTGTTTGTAGGTTAACATGGCCTCGGCGATGGGCAGCTGGTGAGCCCCATTGGCCCCTACCATGTACTGGGTCACTCTAGACACCACATCCGGACTCTCCTGGACTAAAAAATACAAGCAAAGTTCATTTGTAGTGCTATACAGTGAGTGATTTTTATATTTTCTCTCTCTGTTATTATATTGTGATGTGTGAGCTACTGTGTCCAAATAATTTCCCCTATATTTCCACTATATGATGCAAAAAATATAATGACTATGTTGGAAAAGGTGGTTTAAAACTATATTCTTCACTTAGAAACTCATGTATCTGTTAATTTGCAGTGCACTGGTTAAGAGTAAGATCTGATAAACTCACCGACTAGAGGAGCTTCAGGTTTGTGAAACAGGTCTCTCCATGCAGCATCTTGGAATAAACTGTTGTATCTGTAGTCTATTGTGCCGAGATATTTGGAAACGGGATGTGCACCTGATAAATAATAATACAACAATTCAAAAAAATATTTAGGGCAAAACTCTGAAATAACAACATAGCTGTTTTTTCACAGTTTAGTCCCAGATTAAGACCTGATTTAGTCAAGAGTATTTAGTTTTCAGGAATCTGGACTATGATACCTATTGGATTTTTTGTTACATGGAAAACTATATAGTACATGATAAGAGAGTAAAGTTGAGAGATATTTATACTGACCCAGGGGGATAATGAGGAAGCGCATGTACCCAAGCCAGTCTGGGGTCTTGTGGGACAGGTGGTCCACAAAGAGCCTCAGGACAGAGCTGAGGTAGTGCTGTGCTCCTGCCACTGCAATCTTTATGGGGATGGGGGTCTGCGAGTTACAGTTACAACTACAACCAAAAATAAAGAATTATTATATTAGCAAAATCATCATTATGCTTGCCCTTGTATAGGATTTTTTAGCTGGTGGATTATATTTGAACAAGCGTTAACTTAAAGGTGTATTGTGTAACTTTTTTGCGGAGATGTTATTGCTTTGTCCGGAATCTTTCACAGTATGGTGTTAAAGCTTTCTGTCATAATGGAAGCAAAACCAGGTAAAGTTACAGGTCAGATCTGTGGAGAGGCAACCCCGCTCACTGTCAGAATGCCTATTGTCTAAGTGTTTTTGAGCAGTAAACCATGTGTAATTAAATAAATGTAAAACAGAGCAGTTTAATGTCATACTGTGGAACATTCCAGGCAGAGCAATGACATATCCATAGAAACAAGCAGGTGGCGGACCCCCAACAGAAAAGTTACACATACATGGTGATTTGTTACTCGCATACAACTCAGCTTGCTATACTATATGTCATTTTAATTAGTTTAAGGGCAAAACAACATAATATCATTTAAAGAGGCACTTTAAGGTTTTAGGTGGCGGGTCAGTAAGTATTTTCTCCATGGATATGTTAATGTTTTGCCAGGAATGTTCCAAACAATGGCATAAAACTTAACAACCAGGTGACGCCAAAGTACTTTTGACAATAAAAATGCTTGTAATTCAATAAATAAAAGAAAGACAAGTTTATACCATACTGTAGAACATTCCAGAAAATTCATTAAAAAAGTAATGGCTCTGCGCACAGTAGCACTTTAGCTAGCTCACTGTGTCTCAAAGCTAACGGTCAAATGTATTAAAATCGTAAAATATAAAATAAACAACCTACTGTAATTAATTAAAATAAACACTACCCAATAATTTAAATGACTTCAGTTTGTAATGTTGCTTTAATGTTTATTATGCCTCTAAATTAGCATTAGTGTTAGCATTGAGACACAAACATTTCTCTTTCTAAACACACAAGTGCCCACCGGTGAAGTACTCATTTTATTTGTGTATTTTTTTTTAACATGTTGTCAGTGACATCCACCCACAGCTCCCTGTTCACTGCCTTATCTGAATAAATGAATATTTATTCATTTTAGCATGACTCAGCAAAAACCTCACAGAGGTAAAATTGGACAGGAAGTAGTGATGCTAACAGTGTGGTTCTGGGTGCCGTTGTGCACAGAGTTTATTACATTTTCATGGAAAACGCAAGTGACAGACCCTCCTCCTTAAAACCTACATATTGGACTGCCCAGTGTTTTTGTGTAGGGGTGTGGGATTTTTTTATTTTATTTTTACATTTTGGCTATTTTTGTTTTTGTTATGAACAATGTCAAAATTAGAAAAAAAAAAAAAAAACCTCAACACAATATGCAATGTAATCTTGAGAACACAGCTGCAATAAACAGTACTGTATATTGTGACAAAGAACTGTAAAGAATGAATCTTACAATCTCTGTATTCTTGAGACGATGGTGTTGAATGCTGCCTGAATGTCGGCTGTCGTACATGTGCAAACTACAGGGAGGTTGTGGTTCTGGAGCATGTCTGAAAGATACTAAAGGACAGAAAGTAACTCGTTTAGAGCCTGTAGTAAAATGGATTAGGATTTACAGATACCAGATCACATACTTGAGAAATGGTATGTATTAGACATTGAATGAAAGAAAATGAAAGATTTCACTAGTGTTTTGTCATGGTCTTAATAATCATGAATAATAGTAAAATAGCAGGTTTGTCCTTACAGTAAGGGTCCCAATAAAATTTCATGTTGTGACACTTCTAGTCCAGTGCAGAGCTCACCTGCCCCTGCCAGTCGGACGTGTTGATGAGGATGATACTGTCCGGGAGGTGGTTGTCTGAAACCAGGATGTGGTTCAGCTGATCGTAAACTGTTTTTCTCGGGATCTAACATGATAAAGACAACGAGAGATTGACCTTGAAAATGTTTGCTTTTTGATCTCACCGTCATTAAGGATTTACTACTGAAAAACTCCATATCCAAAGTCATAAAACATCAAACTTAACTACTTTCGGAAATATCAGACATAAAACTACAGCTGAAAGATAAAAAGTTCTCAGTCTTACCTGCAGGTGGCAGCGTGTGTCCATAGAGCGCTCATTGTCCAAACTGTTGGCCCTTTCATTCTGGGGTCTGCTGGGCTGCCTCTCCTTTAGAGAAGTGCTCCTTCCTCTTCTACCAGCCAACTTTGGTTCCTGCCTGAAAATACAATCAAAATATACAAATAAAATAAAATCAGTTAAAAAAATGTGAGTAAAAGGTGAATGTAACTTTTTATTTAGATATGATTTTGCCAGCTCTTTGTACCTGTTGGATGAAATGATAAGGGACTCAGTCTTGGTCATTTTGCCGCTAGGGGGCAATCTCTCTAGAAACGTGTCCATGTTGTCCATTTCTAACTCTGTGGTTGGAGTAACAGCTTCTGGGGGCTCCTGAGGGGACAAAAATATAATCAAGTCAAGATAAGATGTTTTACCTATTTACCTATCTGTAGGGAAATTCCTTCAACCTGTAGAGACCCATGACCATATGCTGAGCCATTACAATACAATTACAATAGTTACTGCATATTTCTGTTGGGAGAAGCCATTTTATAATCTCCCTTAATCTTAATATTTTCTCCTTAACTAACATCATGTCCTACTTGACAACATCCATAAATATCCTCTTTCCTCTGGGCCTTCAGTGCAAGTTTTTAAGTCAATAAAAACCCACGTTATTGACTAAATGCAAGATAGATGGTTTAATGCCATACCAGATGGCAGACCCTCCACCAGAAAAAGTTACACAGCGCACCTTTAAAGATTGAAAGAGGGGTTTTTTTTTAATTCACTCACTCATCATGTACTCTAAAAATTCATTAACTCACATGTAACCAGTTTTTTTGATGATCAGATTTCTTTTGGGCATGTAAACACAAACCAAAAAACAGATCTAATTATAGGGTTATCTGACAACTCTAGTGTTCTGATTTTTACTAGCCATGCAAATATATTCACTGACTTCAACTCCAAAATATCTAACAACCCTTTGTTCTCCTTCCAAAAAGATTAATTTTAAATACCGGTGTTAAACGAACCCTGAAATTAAAGTGTCTTCCAGTATAGTCCCTAATAATTACATCATGACAGTAGTAATTGACTTTTTGACATAGAATCTTGTACTCACAAAGGGGGCATTGTCCGACACAGCATCTTCCTGAAACTTAGCTCCGCTGCTTTTGGCTTTATCTGGGTCGAGCTGAAACGAAAAACACCACAGAAACAACAAACTTCGTATGAATCAGTCAGTATTATTAAGTTTCACATGGATCTATATACAGTGCAGTTGTATTTGTGTTGTGAAAAGTTCATTGTAATAGGCAATACGGCTGAAAGATTTTGGCATTTTCTTTCAGACAAACATTACAACTAATTGGATATTCAAAAGTTCACATTTTAAACACGTCCTGAAGCTTAATATTAGACAGAAGACTGAAATATATACTGCTCATAGACTGTTACATTAAAGAAGTGGACTAAGTCTGAAGTCACCCATAACATTCGGATCCAGTCAAATGAAGCTCACCGAGGCTGGCAGATATAGGGCGAATTTGAAGCCAAGTTCCATATTAGGAATAGAAATTGAATTAAATTGATAAAATAGCGGAATAAAAACACCAGGATCACGTAGAGCGGGTTAATAAGAACATTTTAAGACCGAAATGACGAACCTGACAGCAGCAGTTACAGAGAAAGGGGCAGCGCGTTTTCAATACAAAGTGAATTGTAGTCGGAGTCGATGGAGACGGAAGTGCCCCATGCTCACCCTCTATTTGGAACATGGCAGCTAGCAGGTTAGCTATGTCCATTTCTATGTACAGTCTATGATAATGCTAAACTAATCCAAGAATCCGATGCATTTCAAAACATGTTTGTAGAGGTTTAAACTACAGGGTAAGCTGTTTTTACACAATAAGACAGGATATTTTGTCATCTACAAAGAGCTTAAATAATTAATAATAACAACTCTTTCGAATTCAGTAACTAGAGTAAAACTGACACTAAACCTGGAACTAAACCTGGACTGAACTAGGACTAAACCAGGGCTAGAACAGGACCAAATCAAGTCTATGTAAGCATACAATGGGCTTAACCAAACCAAATATGAACCCACCATAAATCAAGATATGGGCGTTTTTTTATTTACCATTGCAAGACAGGACCAGTGCCTTGGCAGAGGTCTATGTTGTGCTTTCTGTGTTTTGTATTTCAACCTTTTTGGCAATTGTACAGTGGTGGAAGATAAAGTTTAAAAGTATAAATGTACTTAAGTATAAATTTTAGGTATCTGTACTTTACTTAAGTACATTTTAAAGTGGATACATTTACTTTTACTCCACTAATTTTTTGAACAGGCCTGAAAAATATACAAATAAAAGCAGCTAGCAAAAAAACAATCTATTCAATTGTTTCTACTGAACAGAATTCAGCACAAATCTGTATCAAAATCACTACCTTTGAATCTTTATTAGATTACTTGAGTAGATTTTTTCATACTTTTACTGGAGTATTTCTTTGTTCCAGTATCTGTACTTTTATTTAAGTAACAAGTACTGAGTATGAGTACTTACTTCCACCACTGCAACTGTATATCTTGACAGTTGGTGCATTTCTACAGCTTTTCTTTTATATTTCTTACAAACTTGCCTCACATTCCTGTGCTGTCCGGCAGTACGGGATTATTGCTGTTGGGGTATTAATTGATGGGAGATGTGACTGGACCAGGGGTAAGCCTTATTCTCATGCATTTAATCAACACATTGTAGGAGAGAGGGATTTGAGCTGGGCCTGTTTGACCTTGTCCTACAAATACACTCATGCTGAGTTCAATTAGTCTGAGTAAGTACAGGGAGGTCCAGAGGGTCAGGGGCAACACAGAGCAACTGTCAAGGTTATGAAGGTTATTGATGTACAATGGAAGACTTGTGCAAAGCATATACATGTAGACAAACTATATTGTAGGGGTGGGCTGATAAGCTTTATTTGGCAGGGACATACAGTGACATTTTCCCACCAATTTGAGTTACAACAGACCATTTATGTTCAAGATTCTCAAATGATCCAAAAACATAATTATCTATATCTTAGACTTAGAAAATGAAATGGTAAGAAAATTCTAAATAATGAAAGTGGTGAAAATTGCCAATGACTACAAACAAATTTGCATATCTACAAGCAGAATAAAATAAAATATAGTATATATAAAATATCTCTGAATATATCTATCTATTTAGCTGGAGAGCTGGAGAGAATAATCAGAAACATTAGAGAACAGAGTCTGTTGTGAATTGGCTGAAAGGACATGTAGCCACTCTCCCACTGTGCCCTCATCCCCTTAATTTGTAAAAAATAAAAGTTCAGACACTGTAATTATGACATTTTTGACTGTGCAGAATGTTGCAATGCATTAATACATATATCCCATGTTGACTGCAAAATAATAAATTGAATAGACTTCTGAACACTCCTTGTGATCAAACTAACGGTGGACTAAATAATAAATTATAAATAAATCTGAATTCCACTCACGGGGCTGGGGGGCTCTCGGTGGCTCCTGCTGCTGTGGATGCTGCCGATTTCTGTTTGAGAACTGGAGAGGGACAGGCCCTCAAAATATGGCCTGAAACATAAACAAACTTTATGTAAAGATATGGCTCAGTACTACAAGACGTACAATGGACCAATTAATTAATGAATAGCCATATGTATGGTGTAAATGCTTTCAGTGAGGCATGCTGGACCCACAAACTGTATAAAGAAGTGGACTAAGCGAGTGTGACTTCACCCATAGCGTTCGGCTCCGCTCAAATGAAACTCGTGATGCTAATGGTTAGTCCATTTATATATACAGTCTATGGTTGGACCACAAGGTATTTATGGGTTTCATATTACTGTTTAAAGACAACATTTTGAGGAGTTCTCACCTTTCAAAAGATATAGTATTCTGTTTTAAATTGTTAATTACTATGGCAGCAATGCTACATTTTTATCATATATATACAACAATTTTGAGTGACTTCAGTTTTGACATGATAGCAAAATAGATTTTTAAAAAATTGGGAAATATTTTGGATTTTTGCAGCAACATCAGGCATATTTACAAGCAGGCGTACATTATAAAACAGCATAATTTAACTGATTTACAGAGGACAGCTCAATCACATGAATTGAGAAAACCTGTCATAGCCTGTAATTACTGCCATTGTATTCACTGCCCACAAGGTGTACCGCATAAATCAGTCTTTTTCTTTCTTTCTTACCAGGGGTAAATTATAGTATGTCCAATAGTCTTTCTTTAAATGAGAGAGAGATACAGTGAGAGAGAGAGAGACAGAGAATGAGAGAGAGAGAGAGTGAGAAAGAGAGAGCGAGTCAGTGAACCATTTGACAGCAGTGTTGTGTCAAACTCTGTTGAACACTTCATGCTGGATGCTTGGTTTAGTCTACTGCTGTAAATGCCAGTTATAAATCCACAGATGCACTCACCTGCCTATGTTAGCCCACATATACTGTATATGTACTTTTTTTTTTTTTTTTTTTAAGTGGTTTACGCTAAAATAAACTGGATAAATGTTGTTAATCTGCCTCATTTTAACTTTCATAGGTCAGATGTGTTTTTCAGTTAAATAATAATGCATTCATCTTATATAGCACTTTTTCAGACAGTCGCTTTATAATTCTGAGCTTTATTCATTCACTCCACACTTGGTGGTGCTTAGCTACTACTGTAGCCACAGCTGTCCTGGGGTAGCCTGACAGATGCAAGACTGCCAATCCGCGCCATTAGTCCCTCTGACCACCATCAACCACTGAGATTCATACCAGGCAAGTGTGTTGCCTAAGGACACACTGACAACACACCACTGCATTTCCTGCAAGACAACAAATCCTTACACATTGTCCAATATGCCAGCCACAGACCATATACCAAGATAAACTATTTAAAACTAAATATTATATCTTTGGATAGTGTGAAGTCCTCAAAATGTCGCCTAACAAGAAGCTGAACTCTTTGAATTGCTACTGTACTATACAGTACTTGAGTGGTGTAGATTTTCTAGGTAAAATGAATAAAAGAGCATGAGGATCTCACTTGAGCTTAGGTTTAGGTGTACTGAGGACGCTGTCATCATCGTCCAGTTCTGGTCCACTGTCGCTGGGGTTTTCAAACTCCACACTATCCAGATCCAGGTCCTCCTCCTCCACCTCAGGAGGGGGCTCAGCCGGGTCCTGCTCTGAGTCCAAAACCTGGGTTCATACACAGGGTAACTACAGTTCAATACTGTGCAAAAATCTGTGCTGAGATTTGAAGAATGCGGTAAATATAAGTGGTTTAATAATTTATTAGTTAGTATCAAGATGTTTATTATTTACTCCTGCCACCTGCCCTGAAAACATTGATCCGTCCTGCCGACGTCGGCGTTGCCGACGTATAATCTTAGACGTCAAGCCGACGTCTACACGACGTCAAGCCGACGTCTACACGACGTCGTGCAGCCAACGAACATTACGCAACGTCGAACCGACGTTGTTTGAAGTTCGCGATTTTTCGGTATTCCGTCATATCTGACACAGGTTAACGACGTTGGCGCGACCGTCGAGCCGACGTTTGTAATGACAATTCGTTTCAATAGAGCTCCGGGAGATGACGTCACGCTATCCCAGCATGCACCACCGGGCGCCATCTTGGCAGGAATTATTGTAAACAAACTAACTAACTAGCCTACAAAACTTCCAGCTTACAACGATGGTAGACTCATGCTGTGCCCCTGGATGTACAAACCACCGAGGACAAGTTAAAGATAAAGCCTTTTATCGCATTCCCAAAGATCCAGCTCGGAGGGGAAAATGGATTTCTGCGATAAAACGGGCAAGAAGCGCGCTGAAGAAAACCGAGCGTTGGAACCCGTCACCTAATGGATTTCGCTTGTGCAGTGACCATTTCATATCAGGTAATTTCACGTAAACATTATACATTTCATATTATCTTAAATGGTGCTGATAGTTATTGTTTTGGACAATAAATATCACCGACTAAACTGGGTGGATTGTATTTCAGTCGGACAAGCCGAAACGTCCTCAACCTAATCTACCAACCCAGTCTAGTTGGCGATATAAACCTCACTACGGTGGTTAATGTCCAGACCTAAAAACGTATTAGCTAATGGATTGCATTCATGTGACATCACAACATTTTAAACTGCCTGTATCATTGAATAGTGAATATTTTTTCTCAGTGTAATCTTAGTGGTTTCTTTACTTAACGTTACTTATTTTGTGTCCTAGGTAAAAAGAGTGACAACCCGCTTTCACCTGACTACATCCCATCGGTTTTCAAGTATGTGCCGTCACCCGTGAAAAGTGCTAGATTACTCACTGAATATTGACTAATTATCCATTTTCCAACTGGATCTTGTCCCACGTGGTTTATCGGCTTGTATTTGAAATTCACTTTAGATATATTGTCTAAGATTTGGGTTCGTAATTTTGGTTGTTATTTTGTTAGTAATTCCATCCAGTGCTGGCACACGCACGGTGTATGCATAGTTAGGGTGTGTTTAGTTGATAAAAGTATGAAAATATGCTATGTTTTGGTGCTATGATTTCTCATGATTGTTCAGGTATGTTTTGACATGTTGGTAGTATTTTATTTTTACATTCAGAAGTTGATCTCATTACATTTATTTCCATCTACTTATATAGGTACACAGAAACTTGTAGTGCATTTTAATGCATTTGAAATGTAGTTAACTTTTTCTGTTGTAAATCAGCCTTCAGCAATATATTTTGGTAACATTTTTTGTACATTGTAATTAAGAACCACCCTTGAACATTATATTTTGATAATATGTGTGTACATGAATTCAAGTATTATCAATAAATGTTGCAATACTGCAACAAAACCTACATGCACTGTTCACTTGTGATTACTTTCCATAAAGTATGCAATTTAGTAGTACAATATATACAGTATATAAAAAGCCTAATTAATAGTTGGGTAGACGTTGGGCCAACGTCTATCCAACCGTCTTTTGATGACGTTGGCCCAACCACTTGCCAATGAGCAAAATGACGTCGGCCCAACGTCAACTGCTAACGTTGGCCCAACGTATACACATACGTTGGCCCAACGTCCACACATACGTTGGCCCGACGTAGGGCCAACGTCTGAAACTGACCTATTGAATGTTGGCAAGGCGTTGGACCAACGTCTAGCCAACCGTCTTTTGATGACGTTGGCCCAACCACTTGCCAATGAGCAAAATGACGTCGGCCCAACGTCAACTGCCAACGTTGGCCCAACGTATACACATACGTTGGCCCAACGTTGGCATGACGTCGTCATGTTATCAGGGTGGCCGTCTCCATGGGAATGTAATAAAACTATAACTTTGTCTGGAATGTCCCACTATCTGGCATTAAACTTATCCATTTTGCATTTATTAAATTACAAGTGCATTTATTGCTTAATTCTTTCATCGAGTGGCCTCTCTACAGATCTGATCTGTAAACTGGCCTTGTTGCATAATTTGCTAGTCTCCATGGATATAGGTTTAATTATTAATGTTAATAAGGTTAATTAAGGTTTAATACCATACCGCTGAACATATAATATCATAATACATTTGGTTCATAAGACTTCTCTACATTACTGTACAAATGTATACAATAAAACTTATGTAAAAACTTCACCCACCTCATCAGACACCCTGAATCTCTTCAGCAGAGCCACAACTCGCTGCTTAAAGTTCTGCTGCTACAACACAAAAGCAGAGGAAACTAGACATGTCAGCATCAGTCATGAGTAATTACAATTCATTTACAATTCAAAGTTTCTATAATTGCATAATCTTTTCTATAACTATAAAGATTTGATGTTTTTAAGTTGCCAGATGAATGAAAGGTGTCATAGGGTTATATATTATATATTGTAAAGCATGGTATGTAAATATATTATCAAATATAAACCTTGCACTAAATTTTGATATTTTAATTGCCTGGGCAAGAAAAATCCCTTGTCAAGATGTCAGCCTGGTTATGATTTAGTATTTTCGCTGCTGGGGCTCGCGTGCATTAGTTTTACCAGCAGTGGGTACATCTGTAGCACGGGCAGCTCATCGATCCTGACTGAGCACTCATGTAAAATCAATAAAGGAGCCGCATCATGCTTCATCTAGCCTCAAATGCTTTTATCTGCAGCTAAAGCTAACTGGACTGTGAAAGTACTACACCAGGGTAGAGACAGAAAAAACATATTTATGATGGCTCCTGGGTAATGGCTTTCTTGACTAGATACACAAGGTGAATATAAAATGTATTGAAAAGTATGCGATTTTTATGTTATACTACGTTGTGATAGATAATTCAAATAATATACTTTATTATTAGTATATGATTACTATTTTCTCATCATTCTGGCTGTGTATATTGTAAAGCATGGTTTCTAATGTGTCTATTGTAGAGCATGGTATCTAAATATTATATCTATTATCTCACTATAAATGGTCATCTGGTGTGGGATGTGAGACAGATGTGTAAAAACAACTCTACACAAGCATGAGTAAACGTGTCAAAAAAAAAAGATCTGGGGAAAAAAAAGTTTCGTTTTTTTTTAATTATTCAAGCAGTTACCAGATTTGCAATATGTTTTTATTTATTTGTTTAGTTAGTTTGTTTTGTTAAATATTAAAATCAATAAAATCACATTGTTAACAACTGAATGTGCATTAACATTTGAGAGAAGACTACTGAGAGAATATTTTTGAAGAGGTCTAAATTGCAGGTATTAGCCATTTTTGGTAGCAATTTGCAGCCCTAGCATAAAACTACTACGTATAACCATAACATCCAGTACTATTACACACAAACCATTGTGACTGCTATCCTCTTTTTTGTCCCAATGACATTTAAAATGAAGTTCAATTTCAAACAAGTCATTTTTACTGTGGACTCAATTATAGTAAAGACCTTAAGTGCCTTTATTGGTGCTGTACAATTTCACACTAGTGCCTGTAGTTACGAACATCACGACCTTTGACCTGTATCTCATTTCAGTGTCAAACAATAACTGCACTTAATAATCCCTGAGGAGCCATTTCCTGGAACATATCTTGAACCATCTCAGTGGGAGGGCAGCCATGATTGTTTTTGTTTAAATGGACATCCTGCGTACGACTCTGGGGTGATCTGAGTGATTAGTTAAGATGTCAAAGAGACAATTTCCTGGATAGGATTTGTCTAGAATTTCAAAGCGATGATATCTATGGCAAGAAAGAGTTCAAATTATGAAAAAAAACACACAATGTAAATAACTAATATGTTGTTAGCTGTGATAAAATTAACATCCAATGTAATCAGTCTTCCCTTCTCACCTCAATTGCCATAACAAATAACAACTGAAAACAAAAGTCTTATTATATCACTTATAAACAGGAAGCTGAAACTCATGATTAGTTATTTCTGATTGTACAGGGATTCACATGTTTGTTTGTTTAATTTTTACCTTAGATGCCCTTCCTTATGCACCCCTCTCTGTTTATATGAGCTTGAAACATCAACATTAAAAAACTTGCCAGTGAAGTGAATTTTTGTAACATAAAGGAGAGTCTTCATTTTGCTGTAAATAATTTGATGTTAAAGTAATATTTTTGTATATTCTTACTCTTGTTATAGAAGCCGTCCTCACAATAGAGCGTCTCTGTTTCTTTGTTTTCCTCACTTCATACTCGTCGTCTTCAAGATCCTATACAAAGACAATAAGTAAGCAGAAATACAGCTACTGATACTATTGCTTTCACTGCTACTAATTCAAATACTAAAACTAAAACTGCTCCAGTACCTGTCCCTGAACAGCATCATCACTGGCCTCTTGTTCTGAGGAGAAACTCTCATACTCCTCTTCTGAGTAATTATCTAAAACAAACAAAAATCAATTAGTATGGGGTATGACAATACATAAATATTAGCACACTGATTCATGAGGAAGATGCTTTCACAAAATATGAAAGGGCCTGTAAAGAGTGACTATTGTATAGCAAGGACAATATGGCTTTCAGGATAAAAGCCATGTTAAGACCTCAGCTGCCATTGTGATTGAGCAGGTTATAGTGGTCACTAGATGGTCTGATTGAAACAAACAACTTTTTCTAGAATGACCCGATTTGATTTTAAAAACATATACTTTTTGTTTCACTGTTTTAAAGTCAGGATGATTTGTTTTTGCAGAAGGCATTTCTCTACATCAGTTCTATACATCATGGCAATTGCTTAAAATCCACTAAAAGAGCTTTAAAATTGTAAGTACTTTTATATTGCAATCTCATGTCTGCGTACACTGGTGTATGAATGTGTGTGTGAATGGGTGAGTGGTTCCTTGATGTAAAGTCCCTTGAAGGCTGAAAAGCACTATATAAAAATGTTAACATTATTGTTCATAAATTACCAGAAGAATGAGTGACATTACTGAGCATAGTTTAGTACCAGAGCATTTGATCTTCTGTCCCGAGTGCAGAGAGGAGTCCTCGTGGTCGATGGGCTGACTGGACAGAGAGAAGATCCAGATTTCAGCCACCTTCCCCAACATCTCCTTCTGGTTACTGCACAGAGGGAGCACCTGGCCTCCCTCGGTGGGGTGCTGCATCACCTAGAACACGTGGGACAAAAGGTAGTAGACAGTCCAAATAGAGAGGTCAGGTCGGATTTGAGACAAGACTAAAATACAACTACATCTTATTTTGGGGGCGTACTTGAAATAAGATCACTGGGCTATTTAAAGGTGCACTGTGCAACTTTTCTGATGGAGGGTTCATCGTTATCTAGGTTTAATAAATATAGGTTTAATCTATACTGTGGAACATTCAAAGCAATAACATTTCCATGAAGACAAGTAGGTGGTGGACCCACCACTAGAAACGTTACGCAGTGCACCTTTAAGGTAAAGTTCACACAACTTAAATGTAAATGTATTCATATTATAATTGTGTGCTAGGTGGGAGTGAGAGGAATGGTCACATTTTTTGCTTATCCAAAAACACAGAAATATAAGCTTCTATCTGACATTTTTTGTTAAAATTGAGTAGTTCATATAATAATTATTTTGTTTATTCTGATTCTGATCTTATATTCTTATTTTTGAGATTTTTTATAAAAGTTTTTCCAATTTCCTTAAGGACAAAAACTTCAAATCTTATCAAAAAAACACACAGAATATATGGCACCTACAATTTTAAGTTAACTTAATGTATTAATTTATCAAGATGTAATGAAATGGTAAAACAAGATATCTATTATGAATCATTTATAAAACCATTTTTTTATGAAAAGGCAATATTCTATTCATCCATACAGACAGTTTTCTCTTTCAAAAATTCAACATGCATAATATTTTCAAAGGGTTTGATAACTGCATATCAAACTGTCTCACATTTAGAAGTTAACCTTCTAAATGTGAAGGGCTAATAGAAAAAGTTTGAAAAAAAGTTTTATTTTTGTTATGCAACTTTATTTTTGCACTTGTGAGTTTTTATTAAAAGCTGCAGAACTGTCCCACATTTATCACATTTATAAAACCTGTTTTACACAGAGCAAGGCCAAACACATTCACACCTAACTAATGTACCACTTGGGACTACATTTATTCATCTAAAGCTTACAGGCAATGTATCTTATTATCAACTCCAAACAAAAAAAAAAATATATATTTTTTTTAAATTATGTATAACCAAGACTATGATCTTGAAGATTCAAATCTAAACCTTGACTACTCTGAGGCTGCGCTGGTTCAAACCAAAGACTATTAAACTATGAAAGTACATCATTATAGCAGAATAATCCTGTTTTGTTTTTTTTTGTTGTTGTTTTTTTTTTACTTTTGTACGGAGTTGCCAGATTTGTTTTAGAGAATATTCTAATATAAAAAATCAAAGCATATTTTGTAGATGTCTTGGTTGTGGCTCAAGTAATGCAAAAAAAGATAGAACTGACGCTAAAATTAAAAAGTGCAGAATTGTACCTTTGTTACTCAACAACTGCTGTTTCCTTTAGAGAACACCATAGACCACATTGCTTTTTCTGCACAGTCTAGTGTTATAATGATGATGTTCTTGGTTGGCAGTTATTACAATTATACAAAATGTATCATGAGCAATTATTGTTTAACCTTTATTTCTATTCTCAATATTGATTCCGATACAACAATCATAATAAAAAATACTGTTTCTTTAGACAATAGAATGTGATTTTCCACTTTAAATAATAGTATTTTCTTTGGGGCTTTGTATCGGTGTAATTCCTCAGTGGTCCTGTAGGTTCCATAGTTCTCCATGGGCGTATACTAGTCTATGTGCTCTTTTACTGATACAGGTCAAATTTATTCTAAAGCTAAGGATCATTTCTGTCCTGTGAATGTGACTTTTTTAGTATCACTACTTGCTCAAATGCATATCTACTTTCTTAATAGTTTTAGTATTGATTAATATCAGATTTTTAATACTTCTGACAACCCTACAACAAATTATATTATTGTTTATTGTCCTTAATTCCCAGTCCCAGTTGTAGCAGCGTCACGGTTTTGTTTCCAGATTGTTCTTCTTCCTGTTTGTGTTTTTCCTCACAGCTGCAGTGGTGTGACCTTAATAAGATCCTCTGAGTTTTGAGACCCAGCTGTAGCATCAGGATCTGGATCATTACGTATTCTGTCTCCTCCTAAAAATACTGGAACCTTCTCACAAGGACAGCTTTTAAAATAACCTCAAAGTTATGCAGACTTGGTGTTTTTGTTTTCACTTTTCAGGATTTAATCTATCTGCCCTAAATCTGCCCTAAATAATGTTCTCGGAAGACGCATTTTCACACTAGATTTCCTCTAGTGATTTCAGAGCACTATTTTTAACCTTTTAGCAACAGATGAATTTTAATCTGCTACTTTACAAAACCAACACTCAATAGGCCTGAGAAGTTTAGATAATATCTGTGTACTGTATATTTTAATTAAATCTCATTCAGTGGGAAAGATTATTCAGATCTTAATCAGAATATAACTAGAAAACACATTATGTAGCTGTGCAATTGATCAAACTATCTTCAAAGTATTATGTATGCATCTCTGATATGAGCACTTCATAGTCCCAAATGAAGAATGAAAAATAACCAAAATATATACTAGTACTTTAAAGCAACACCATGTAACTTTCTGGGTGTGGCATGTCACCTGCATAATTCCATGGTAATAGCAGGTTAAAACCATATTTTGGAACATGATCCATGGAGATAGATGAGTTCTGTGCTATACTGTGAAATATTGTAGCCAAAGGAACAACATTTCTAGCAGAGACAAACACAAAGAGGCCCTCTTCCAGGCCATGTAAGAGTCAGGCTTGTGGAGAAGCAAGCCCTACATTTTTATTTTAGTCTACTTTCTGGCAAAAAAAACGCAGTGGGGCTTTAAATGCACAGTATCTTACATAAGAATAGTTCAGTATCTGGGATTAAACAGGACTGTTCTTTACTACTGAATCAAAACTAAATTCTGACTAAATCAGGGTGAAACAGAACTGAATCAATCAAAAACTATGTGCACTGCCCTGCCCACTGAACCTTTAGGATTAGTTTCTTCTCCTCCTTCAGCTCTTCTCACCTCAGACATGTCGATGGAGCCCAGGGCCAAAGTCTTGTATCCCAGTATCGTCCGGTTCTTGTACCTTTTCCGACGCTGGAGCATGATCTGCAGCTTGTTCCCCTCTCGCTTCAGAAAGTGTGGATACTGAAAAACAAGTCAATAAAAAATTTAAATGTGTTAATAATAATAAACAAAAACAAAAAAAGAACATTATATTGCAGTTTGTAAAGCTGCTTTCTGTGACTGTGTGATCGAGATGTTTTTTATGTGTTTTATAATAGAATTGAAATATAGTGTATCTGATGTCAACTAGAGCTGGGTATCATTAAGAAGTTGCCGATACGATACATACCTCGATAAATAGCCCACGATACAATACATATCTCGATACTGTGCACTTTCAAAATCAATTCAACACATTTCAAGAAAAAATAATGTCTAAATCATGGCTGTGATACTAAAAGTCTTTGTTAAACCACTTCTTGTGCAAAGTTCATATGAAACAAAAACATTTTGAGCCTCAGAACAGTGAAAATGTCAAATGTGTCGCATAAACGAGTTTCCTTCCTCTAAACAAGCAACAAAACTGTAGCTCTGTAACAAAATAAATACCAAAAAATACTCTTAGTGATATATTGATACCGCAGCCCACGATATCGATACTGTATCATCACATTAAACAATATGATATATTGATATTTTAATATTTTTGCACACCCCTAATGTCAACTGAACTGCCTGCTGCCAATGTGTAATAAAACAATACAGTACCTTAAAACCTATAGAAAACATTTTAATTTAATTTTTGTACATGGAAATAAGATACAGATTTGTGTTTTTAGATAAATAAAAAAATGGTACTGGTATTTTTACTCAGTTGGAGGTGTCCTATATTGTCATGTCTCTTGGCCATTGTAAATCAGCCAAAACTGATATAATGCATGCTCTCTGATGAATATTAGATTATTTAAATAGTGCCAGATTTTTTTTATGATTTGGACAAGCTACTAAAACCAGGACTACATTCTTCTACATTCCAAACAGGACAAAATAAGGGACTGTCTTAAAACTGGGATAGACCTGGTTACCTGTAGTGAAAAGGTCAGGGCCAGGTCAGTCTCCACCGAACCACTGGGGGGCAGTACTATCTCATGGGACCTCAGGATGCGCTTGGAGCCCTGTGAAAATGGGTCAAGTTTGTGTTTAAGTCATAATACAACTATGCAAGTGAGCTTAATAATACAATACAAAAATCCAGTATAACAGATCTCATGGTCAGTCGTTACAGTTATTGCTAAGGGGTAATTATGCACACTCCTATTACAAGCAGAAACTTGAAATTAAACCAGAGTAACTAGTTTATTATTACTGTATTCATTCACAATTTGCAATACCAAAATTACTATGTACTTGTATTTTGACAGCGATGACGACAGAGATGAGCTCCTTGTCCAGTTCCCGCAAAACCACCAGCTTCTTCAGAGTCAGACTGCACAACCTAAAAAAAACACACAAAGGGGAGAACACATGTTAAATCATTGACAATAGCAGGTCAAGTGTGACTGTCAAGTAGTGGTAATATATTTCGATTTTGACCTTAAATTATGCGCATTCAAACCCTTTATATTGCCTTAAAATTGCAACAATATTTGTAAAATTTTCGGAGGGGAGTTCACCCTTTACTTTTGCTTTACTTAGAATGTTCCACAGTACGGCATTAAACCTTTGTCATTAAAGGACATATCCACATGAGACAAGAAGTAGGACAAAGTTCAGTGTCTCTTCTCTGTCAGCACAAATGACCCAGAGTGAAGCCAAATTTCCACAGTAGATTCTGAAATCACGCTATTATTCAACCCTAAAATCTTTAGACCAAAAGATTAACATGGCAGGTTTGTGAAGCCAGTTCCTGACAAATAATGATGAAGTTCAACATTTGTGGATCATAAATTTGGATATTTATTTCAAAACCGTAAATCTCTCATAGAGTTATATTTGCCCCTGCTCTCTATCTGGAAATATGACATAATCTAATTCTAGAACAACGTATAAGGGGAAATCATGCTGTGGGTGTTCTACATGTATCTCTATTGCGAAATGTTCATCAGTTACCATGGTGACAGAATGCACATATTGGCAAACACAGTCAAAAATGTAAAAAAAAAAATACAAAATGGATTTAAACAGTATATTTTCAGGAGCCCATGATCAATACGAGCGTTCATGGTCCTGTTTAGGTGTTTGATTTTGAGGACTTTTTCCCATTCAAAAGAAATAATATTTTGTTTCAAACTGTTCATCGCTATGGCAACGGTCATCATTTTTCATCATTCTGAAACCATTAATATACAGTCAATGGCATATGGAGCATAGAGCAGGTTTAACACAAAAACACATGACTTACAATAAAACAGATCTCCGCAGGGCTATAATCACGATTTGCCCACCCATATACTGTGAAAACTTGTAAATAAACAATGATTCATGGTTCATAGTTCATCCGTGTTTATCCAAAACAGTCCACAGTAAATACAAGCGGAGGGGCATGGACACAGGTGAGGCATGGGGCAGGGAGGGGGTCATGTTGGATATAGACATGACAGATGACGTGAGGGTTGAGGTTACAGAGAGCGTGTTTTAAACTTGTTTGGGAAAGATTTAAATATTTGTGAAGATCTGTGTGGCCCCTGACTGTTTGTGAATGATGCAACGTGTTCATGAATGGAGAAAACACAGTGAAACATCTGGAAGACAGCAGCTGCTCTATAGCAATTTCAGTTTATTCTTTTTGTTCGGAAAAATACAAACTAGTCCGAGTGTCCATTGTAAAATACACAGTAAATTTAAAGGTTCACTGTGTAACTTTTCTGGAGAGTTTGCCACCTGCTTGTCTCTAAGGTGTTGCTTTGTTTTGCCCTTAACTTGTCTATCTTCATGGAGACAGCAGATGGCGCCACTAGGTCAAGTTATAGGCCAGATCTGTGGAGAGGTGAGCATAAAATGCAATATTAGTAAGATTAATGCCCTACTGTGAAACATGCAGGCAAAGCAATAACATCTCAGAAAGGCAGGTGGCAGACCCTTCTCCAGAAAGTTAGTGTTATAGTGCAGCTTTAAATGAGTAAAAAGTAATCTAACTTTACTTTTTCTAACAGTTTTCCCAATTTCTTAATTATTTCAAAGTAATATGGAAAATGTTAATTCACTAAAACACACCAATATGTACTACTGATACTCCGCAGCTGATGTTAACTGTAGGCTCTGCTCTGTCTGAAGCTCTGTCACTCATATTAGACTTTAATCTGAGCTTTGTTTTACCACAGTCTGACTAGAAAGAACTGATTTAGCTGGAAAAACAAATACAAAAACAGGTGAGCTGTGCTGTTAAACAAGTCTCTGACACATAACATTATAGTCACAAGAAAGCCAGCATTAGCCAACAGTTTTTCAGTTAGTCACTCTGACCTGTTGAAAATCAAAAACACCTCATCAGGACCATGAACGCATGAACGTATTAATCAAAGGCTCCTGAAAATGTTTTGTTTAAATCCATTCTGGATTTTTTTATTGAGTTTTCAGACAATCTTAAAAAGTTTTTGATAGTGTTTGCCAATGTGTGCATTGGGTAACCATGGTAACGGTTTATATAGATATACATGTAAAACACCCCCAGTGTGATGTCACTGCAAAGTATCACTACTGCCTTAACTGCTATATATTTAATCATTTAAGCATATTCTTGTGCAAAAGACAATTACAACAACTACATTGCAAAAGTACTATTTACCTTGGACTTAATCTCAAAGCCTTTACCTACTGTGGCTTTTGTAACACTGCCCCAATGTTACCAACAATTTGCCTGAGGTTTTGGCACAGACTTGAGTAGTTTTCTTTGTGAAATTCAGATCAGCTTTGCCAGTCAGACGTAACAGGAATTGGCTCTAAAACACAAAACCCTTTCATGCATTTCACAATTTTTCTGTTGTGAAAACTTAATGCTACCACACTGTTTCGGGGTAAATCCTCTTTGGGTTGGTTCACTGGCAGCGTGCAGCAAATTTTTGGCTAATTTTAGCTCTTGTTCTAGTAGTAAGTGGTGATTTTAACAAGCCTGTCACGTTTTTAGGCATACCCTCTCTGACAAGCCAAAAAGATGCCCACCCTCCCTCTCCGCACGTTGGCAGCCTCTCCCTTTCCCAAATGAAAAAACGCATTTATCATCCTGCTAACCTTTTCAGACACTTAAATAAACCATGCAAATGTTCCTACTGGTTTGCGTGACATCACTGTTGACTTATTTGAGTTTTACTAATTCTGTGCAATGTGGGAACAGGTATTTAACAAAGGAGAGGGTCTATTGTGGCCACTTTAGGATGGCTTCATTATATAGAACTGTCCATTGTTTAGGTTTTGTGATTCTATAGGCTCCATTTTCATCATTTAAAAGATTATGTTTTGTATTCTGTTTTAATATTTAATCACTCTGAAACCCATGCTTTTTTATACTTTGCATAATCCAGCCTTCAACCAACAACTGGCACCACAAAAAGAAAGAAATAAAATGTGAATAAAATGTCCACAGTTTTAAAATATTATGATACAATATATGACTGTGGGTGTATATTTCACTGAAAAGTCAGATTTGAGTGACTTGTTCCTGCTAAGTATTTTTTGCAACTCATTATTTAAAGGTTCACTATGTCACTTTTTTGTGAGAGGTCTATCACTTGCTGGTCTCCATGGAGATGTTATAACTGTGCCTGGGTTGTTCCACAGTGTGGCATTAGACTTATCCATTCATCCAAAATACTGGTGTGTTTATTTCTCAAACATACCCTGAAAAACATGCATTTCTACTGTAATCGGGCTTGCCTCTCGACAGATCTGACCTGTAACCTGGCCTGGTGGTTCTTGGAGCTGGATTCAGTGCCATACTATGGACAATTCTAGGCAAAGCAATAACATGGTGGAAAAAAGGTGGCGGAAATATTTAAAAAGGACACTTGTGTAACTAACCAGAACTTCTAGATTTTTGATGGTTTGCCAAGCTGCCAAGCTCTTTCCTCCAAAAACACTTCCTCCTCTTCCTTTATGCTAATGCTAATGATATAGCCAGACAGCATGACATCACTGCTGAAAAATCTGAGCTCCTTACAAATACTCTGAATAGGTATATAGGACAAAAGCTAAGGTTGTTGTCATGCTAAGTGAGAATTTGGGTCTAAATGTGGGACTGGTTCATCACAATAATAAAGATGCTAGATACAAATAACTAGCGGAGAGTGGCGTGTCTTCCTTGTTGTAATCTAAAACTACGGCTATTTTGAGAAAAGAAAGTAAACACAAATGGGCCAAAGACACACAAATACCAGCCAGTCCACTTTTTCTGTTTGTTCAGAGCACCACCTGGAAATAACAAGAAACACGAGACACTTAAAAGGTTCAGAGGTGGAAGGAGCTCAGTGAAGTCTAATAACATTCTACCGTTGTGTCCTTGGGAAATACTCTCCACTCACCAAAATGGTTGTATAAATGTATCAGTGCTATTGGGAGTGCTATTGTTTTCACATTGGACGGTGGTAAGTGACTGTTAAAACCTGGGGCAGACTGGTAAAGTAGTGGCTGCAATTCTTATAATTCAATGTAAAAAAACATATAAGAGAGCCCTTGTGGTTTTACTGCAAATTGGCTTTAATTGTGGAATTGATCTAGCACCCCAAACATAAAAGGCTACATTTAAAGGTGCATTGCACATTTCTAGTGAAGGGTCCGCCACCTGCTTGTCTCCATGGAAAATGTTATTGCTTTGTTTAAATGAATAGATTAAACCTATCTATCACAAGGGAGACAAGCACGTTACAGCCCTACTCTACATTGCAATTCAGATCTGTGGAGAGTCGCCCCTATTCACAGAAGAAATTACTATATTTTTGAGCATGTTTAATGTCATTCCAGGGAAAGCAAAAACATCTCCCTAGAGACAAGCGGGTAGCTGACCCTCCACCAGAAAAGTTGCACTGTACACCTTTAAAGTCAACATTTCATTTCTGTGTATAAAAGTATAATAGCTGTATACAGTTGGCAATAATGACTCAGGAACCAATTAAAATGCTACTGCCAAGTCAAGAAGTACTTTTACTACACAAGGGAATACTTCTTGTGTGCTATTGCTTCTTCTTGAGATTTATCTACCTCCTCTGTTTGACTGACACAGCAGTTTACTTATAGATTGTAAATGTAGCCCTATACGCAGCTTGGACAATGGCAGTTCTGAAGAGGGCCTGTGCAACATCGTGAATGGGGACCTTTCTGGCTCTGCTTTTTTCCGAGGCTCGACCCACGACACCCTGGACACAATGGATCAACACCACTCAATGATCCCTTTGTTTTCCCTATCAACATAATGGTTTCTTCTGTCCCATTTTGTACTGTTCACACCCACATTAATATGTATTCAAGAAATGCAAGAGAGGTGGAAGTGGGCTGGAGTGATTTGAATTTATTTAGGCCTACCTGAGGATTATTTGTGTGTTCTGAATAACTGTACTAGACTAGAGCATTATAAGAGATGGTTCAATATGATTTTCTTGATTCAATAACCCATATTTGTCAATACCAATATTAAAATTTTAACATCCATAACAAGGTCCAAAAATTTAGTGTTAAAGCTGCACTGTGTAACTTTTCTTGTAGAGGGTCCGTCACCAATTTCTCTCCATGGAGATGTTGCCTGGAATGGCCCACAGTATGGCATTATACTTATTTATTTCCACGGAGACAGCAGGTGATGCCATAGGGCCAAGTTACATGTCAGATCTGCGGAGAGGTGAGTAAGAATGCAAGTTTTTACATAAATAAAAAGCATGTTACTGAGTAATTGCAATTGAACATGTTTAATGCCTTACTGGGACATTCCAGACTTTTAGTATAAACATTTAGCCTTATTCCTCTTCCGTTTGGATTTTTTCTCATTAGTCAGTTCAAGAAATACAAATCTGATGCACTGACGAGAGACTGGGAATAACCCGCATACAGAGAACGGAGCAGCATAAAATAATATCAGTAGGAAATATTGGCAACATTTTCAATATAAGGCAGATAGAAATATCTGGAGAAACCTTATGATATCACTGAAACTGATACTGAACTGAAACATCACCCACCCCTAAGAACTACTATTTTAAAGTATGAATATTCATCCACCCCATTTATTTCTGTCCTGTGGAGTTTTCCATCATTTTTATTCCTCACAGCGGGCTTATGTTTCCGTTTCAGCCCCAGGAGATAACACATTCTGATGGACTGCACTCAAATGCATTTCAAATGACACCGTTTAATTTGTAAGAGGATCTGTGCTGACCTATTTCTGCTCAAAATATGTGTTACATGCTACAACAGTGTGACAGGCTGCAAAGGGACAAGAATCCCACTGTGAGTGAGGTCAGTACACTAAATGTAAAAACTTAAAAAAAGGAGCAGACGTATAGAGAAGCAGACTATTTTGTATTTGGTTTGCTGTATATTACAAGTAGCGTATTATAGCCTAACATTCGGATGACCTGATTTTTAGTTCTGGTCTATCAGTTGCCAAAAACAGGAAACACAAAAAGTTAAAAAACAAACAAACAAACAAATTAAAACTTGGTGCCGCATCACATAAGAATTGTTTTAAATAAATAAAGAAAATAACCTTGCTGCTGTGTCCCTTAAAAGGTTGTACGTCAGTAGTAATGGTCTTTACACAGACCAGTGCCAATCAAACTTATTAGAATTTACAGATTTAGAGCTACTTCTCTTTCTAAGATCGTGCTGTAGCATCCAGTAGATTGAGAAGGCCAGAACTGATGGTTAAATTATAACAGAATCAACGTAAGAGCTAGACAAGGACAAAATAACAGAAATTACTATAAGCCCGTGATCATTAATTTATTAAGTACAAATTTCAAGTTACTCATATACACATTTATAAATAAAACAAACCTTGTTCCCCATCAACTGTTGCTGTTTTTGGGTTTTTTGTAAGTTTTCGCCATAGTGTTTATGTTTTTCTCCATTAACTGTTGTCTTTACTTTGCAACTGTTCTCTGTCAAGCTCATTTCCATTTAACTGTTACTTCTGCTAACACAGAAAGTTACCAGAATTTATGTGCGGAACCTCACTATTTAGTAAGAATAAGACCTAAGACTTGATCTTTACACAATGACCTTGATATTTTAACAAGAACCAATCAAACTTATATAGTTATTTATGAGACAGGGACAGTGCACAATATACATTAACCTTAACAGGACAGATGCATTGTGCAGGTTGTAGCATTAGAGCTAATTTCCACCTGTAGTCCCTGGTGCATGTTTTTTAATAATAATAATCATAATAATAATGTAATAATGCAATTTCCCTGGCTAGTCCAACACTATAGTTTACAAATTTTGTTACATGTTAGTCCAAAAATGTTGAAGTTAAATGTTTTTGAACATCCAAACAACTGGATTTTTACAGTCTAATTCTGAATTTTTCACATTTTGAGTGAATCTGAGAGGTCCAAAGTTCAGTCCAGGACTCGGAGCAACTGACAGTCCACCGAGCCAATAACAACAAAAACATGTGAGATGAAATGAGCAGAAACAAATGTGGTTAATCATCTATAAAAACGATACCTGCATGTCGTATATGGTCAACATGAGAGAGGTTCGTGTTGTCTTAGCTGCATCGTGTGGGGTACATTTTTGGCCATGAGATTATGAATAGCTAAACTTAATACAATACCAAAGCAAAAGACAAGTCAATGAACAACACAGGTACAATTTCAAAACTCTTAAGTAAAAATGTAAGTTTTATTATGAATAGGCCAAAATGTAATTCAACTTAACTTAAAGATGCACTATGTAACTTTTAGGTTGGGGGTCTGTCACATGCTTGTTTCTATGGATATGCTCTGCTTGGAATGTTCCTAGAAATACCTAGAAAAACAGGCATTCTGACTGTGAGTGGGGTTGCCTCTCCACAGATCTGACCTCTAACTTGGTCCGGTTTTGGTCTCCATGAAGATGGAAAAGTTTATTTCCATACTGTGAAACATTCCAGATAAAGGAATAACAGCTCCATGGATAAAAGCATTTGATGGACCCTCCACCAGAAAAGTTACACAATGCACCTTTAAGAGAACTGCTTTAAAATCATTGAATAATTCACTTTCCTAACGAGAAGAGTCATTTTGAGGGGTCTGAATAATAAAGGGGAAAAACATATCTATTTTAAACTGTTATTATTTGATTTTTAGCTAAATATTAACAAAGCAAAATAAGTCTAAACGTTAATAACAATGTACTCACAAAAGTGGAAACAACTGGCAGTGATTACACATAAAACAATCTTCATCCAAGCACCACTGGTAGCTACAGACTCTTGATTACATTAAGTATTACATAATAGAGCTCACTGTGTCCTCTGTAAAGGAGGAGACTGGTGCATGATGGGTCTAAGGTTTCAGATTTGATGGTCCACATTGGGCAGGCTGTACCGGACACTAGAGTACTAATATTTCCACTCTCATCCCAACCACTTCCTCTGCCCTTGGTGAACACAACTATAACTATGCTGCTTTAAAATAGATAAGGAAATATAATGTAACAAGAGAGATAAGTCTATTTAAAGTTGATTTTAACTTGGACTCTCAAGTTACGGGTGTAGAAGGCAGTCATATACAATATACCTACCAAACGGTGGCATTTATAACATTTGTACACATTTGTTGAGGCTAGTTTGAGGTAGTTTTGCTTTCACTCCTCACATCATTGCCAATGTTTTTAGAGTGTGCAGAGCCTGTTTTTATTGCACTGAAAAACATGTGTACACGTGCTTCTCAAGAAACCTGATTAGTTTCCTTATTTATTTAAACCTTATTTAATTTCCATTAAAATTATGCTTTGTCTATACTCTTCCACAATATGGCATAAAATGTATTTATTTCTATAGAGAACATTCAGAAATATGGTTTTAACTTTTAACTATTTCCACGTAATCATGCAGGTGACACCTCCAGAAAGTTACATACTGAACCTTTAAGTTGCTCTAGGCTTTAGTGGTAGCAATTATTGACCACCTCTCCTGGAAACTGAGAGGAAAATCAGCTCCAGGGCAGTTACATCACAATATTCCTAAAATTCCTATTGTTCCCAAAATGACGATATATCATGAGTGATACGGACCACCCTGTGGGAGTGGATAATTCTAATGACAACTGTAATGAAACTATGAAGTTGCTTTTCAAACATGCCAAAGGGAAGAGTAATGAAAACATAGGTGTGCTACAATAAACAATCACAATACAAAAGAGTTCCACAATCAGAGAAAGTCAAAACCACTCCATAAATCATCATTAAACCAAATTATTTAAATTAGTTTAGACTTTTAATCACAATACAAACAAAACAATCATTAAAAAGATGGCATTACCAGCAAAGCTCTAAGCAGTTTTTAATGTATTTGATGATGGCTTAAATTTGAATCATAAAGGATTATTGTGTAGTGTCAGTGCATTTTTTTTTAACTAGAGGGCACAGTTCAAAGCTGTATTGAAAATATATTTTTCCTGTGCACTGTGATGATGTGATTGCTGGCTTTAAAGACTTGAGGTGACACACAAAAGCTGCTATAATAAAGTGCTCAATCTCATCACGGCAAACAGAGTATAAAGAAAAAATCACTTTCAGTTTCAAAGAAATCCAATTTGTGAATCTGCTGAATTGAAACCTGGACATGAGCCAGAATTTAATGTACAACAGGCTTAAGAGTCGGCAGAAAAAAAATCATTACTCTTCAACCATCATTTTTCATATTACAGGAGCTACAACTCACAATACAAGATCAGAACTGTAAAGATCTGCTCAATTAAATACACAAAGCAATTACATCTAACATGATAGAATTAGCTAAAATTTAAATCAGCAGCAATAAATGTTAAAAAACAAAAGAAAATCTATGATACAATAACAATTTCTCAAACACATAATGCCACCGAGAAACATTTTATTCTGAAAAATAGGTTTTGGAGTATGGAAATGTTTCTGCTCTATCAAAAATGTATAAATTAAATGTTAGATATGTTTTTGATGAGGAAACAACATTATAAAATATATTAGAAAACGGCGTAATATGGGCCCTTTAACTTCATTCTCATTAAAACCAATAAGACGAGCAGGTGCAGTGACAAGATGAAATTAGCAAATCCTTTTCATATTTATTCTGTACAAAAGGGAAATTTAAAGTTTCGTATGATGATTGACAACTTCTTTGGTAAGAAAGAGTTGTGTTAACCACTGTGCCACTGTGCATCCCACGCCAATAAACAAGCTGGAAATGAAATATCTGTTTTACTAAAAGCATGTTCCTTCATTCAACCTGCACATAAATGATCATACAAAACCACAGAAGAGTTTCTTTCAATAACAACACAAAACTGCAGCCAATAATAAACTCTTACTCTTCATTTTCTCATGTATATTATTCTGATCTGCGGAGGCGCCAGCTGCATTTTATTGGTTTTCAATCCATCATGCTGAGAGAAAGAGCAGCTTGCAGCAAAAATGTTTCCAAGAACAGGTGTTTCAGGGATTTTATGGGACAATATAAAAGTCAGAGTGCAGATCAATGCATGAGAACAACAGACTCAGAGCGTGCACCAAAACTAGAATGTGTTTTATAAACTAGAGCCTTTAAATTATTATTTTCAAACAGGCATCAGAGGACAAAGAGAACATTTATCAAAAAGAGGTAATTCTGTGAATATGTAAGAGAGAGGCTTTAAAGGAAAATGATATCGCTCTGTATTTTTTATACAGATTGATATCAGTCTTGTCTACACTCCCTCCGTCTTACCACCAGTTATATGCGTTCTGCAATTTAGACTTAGACAAACTTTATTGACACAGTAGCTCACAGCATATTATAATAACAAAAAAAAATGGTATAATAAATTCTAAAAAAAAATAGCAAGAGACTGATGCCAAATAAGGCATAATTATATAAATGTATATGTAAAAATAAAATGTAAATATAGTAATGAAAATATATCTCAGCTATATACAAGAGAAACCCTTGAGAAACAGTGTCTTAGATGATTTATGTATAAAGCCATGAGATTACAATTTTACTTGAATACAGTTTTATTTATTTGAGTTTGTTTTGTCAACCGCGTCTCTCAGCTTCTCCTCTCCTCTTCACTACCTTTCCCATCATTTTCATTCATGTGTCTTCTATCCTTACATCACACACATCGAGACATTTAAAATCTATTTAGTCTTTGATTTGTGGATGACAAGACAAAACAGATTCTGTCATAATTAGAATAAGGCCATAAGGTAACACTGAAGACACAACTATATAAAATTCAAACCTATTCCAATTGAGTGTTGTGAGTCTTAATATTAAACTTCTTAATGACATTATGTTGGACTTGAAATATTGAACCGCAATATTGAGTGGAGCTGGGTCATTTTGAGGTCAGAGAGCACTACTGCTTAAGGAGTCAACAGCCCACAGCCTGAGACTATCTGATTACGTTCAATAGAAAAATAAAACCAGAGCTACACATGAGAAACTGCTGAGTTCCTCTTTCAAACTGAAAACACTGTTCCACCTTGTGATGCCATGTGGTTATACGGGAAGTGATCCACTGTGTTTTTAAACTCCATATCGTTCTCTAGAATCATTTGGATAATTTCACCCTAGGAACCGAGCAAAGAGCATTTTTATCTGTAGACAAACTAATAATAAAGGATCTCAAACATGTGTGAATGAAACAAAACACAGCTCCAGTATGTTTATGATGAGGTAACAACATGCTAACATGACTTAAAGCTCATAAGAGTCAATTTTGTGTAATATAAGACCTTTAAGTTCCTGAGTTTGAATAAATGGTGAATGAGCACATTATTGTATGTAGCGTTAAAAGCGTGTGTTGTGTTATTCAAAGCACCATTGCAAGTTCCAGGGTCAGTGGGGCAACCTTTAGAGTGCTAATTAATGATATTGTCCCACACGGTTCAAAGTGCTTTTATTTTTTACTTTCCATGAACTGTAATAAACTGGAGCTGTTACCCATAGCAACAGGACGAGGTTCAGACTCATGATGTGTGAGGGTCGAGTTCAGTAGAGAGGTCTTAGAACCACCAGACAATAATATGAAGTGCTTTTGTTATTGATTAAGTCTGTATCATGTCTCTAATACATCATCCAAGGTATAGATGAGATTTGAAATAACAAAATTAACCATGTGGTGACCTACAGAGGAAATTAAATATGTTTTGTTTACTTTTATTGCAACTGAAAGATATGGAACAACAGAAACCAAGGCATGCATTTCAAAGTTTTTAGAGCGCTCTTGAGCCTGTACAGTATTGTGTATATGACTGATACTGGTACTTATAATGAATAAATGAAAATAAATGTAATTCTTAGTGGGTCTATCATGGTAAAAACAGTCCTGTAAACTGAAAAAAATGAATGTACAGTGGGCCTGGGAAATTAACCATCAAGCCTTATTCAAAACAGCTTACAAAACAGATTCAAAAATCCTAAATTAAAGGTGTAGTATGTAACTTTTCTGGAGTGATAAGGCAGACATTATTGTTTTGCCTTGAATGTTTGACCTTACAATTGTCTCCATTACAACTGTCTCCATGAAGACATGCCACAACAAAGAAGTTACCAGTCAGATCTGTGGAGAGGCGACCCAGCTCACAGTCAAAATTCATGTTTTTCAAGCAGTTAACACACCAGTGATTGAATAAATAAGGTAAGTTGAATGCCATACAGTGGAACAACAAGCAGTTATAGACTTCCTCACCAGAAAAGTTAGAGCTTTATGCCATGTTATAATGTTGTTACCTCCTCGAAAACATACCTGGAGTTGTTTAGTGAAGGTATGACATCACAAGGTGGAACAGAACATTTTCCACTTATGAGAAGAATTTATGTGTTAATCTTGTGTGAATGAAACAAAGCGCAACTCCAGGTATGTTTGTGATGAGGAAACAACATAACAGAAACAGAAAATAGCGTAATACGGGCCCTTCAAGTCCAAGGTAACAGCTAACCGTAATAACATAAAAACCGGCATCCCTCTGATCTGCGTCTAAAGCTTGTGTGATTGCAGTGTGAAAAAACAATCAATGACCTATTTGTGTCATCTCTTGGGCGTCTGTCTGTGTCCAGAGTTTATTCAGCCTAATTCAAACCAGCTCACACTTCACATGACTAACACACGAAACATGCACCTCTGAGTCACTGTGAAATAAGTCCCCAGTTGCAAGAAAATAACTTTCTTTTGTGAACTTATTGTTTGAGAAAATGAGAGGAAAGTTTGAGTTATTTTTCTCTGCACAGATCCCTCACCTGTCACAGAGGAGGAATACTCACTGGGTTCGTACACTCAAGATGCAAATATGGAAAATATATTCTTATGCCTCAAACAATAGCGAGTGAACATAAAAATATATGCACAATAGTAGTGTGAAGAATGATGTGCTGATAATACTCTATTATTATAATAAGCTGAAAGAAAGGTAGATAGCACTCCTATTTCAGAACACACAATTCATTGAAATCCTTCGAAATCTCCACATTATCCACAGGATTTGAGTAATGAAAAAATGCACCATTGCCATAGCATATAACATATCAAAGCAATCTTTTGAATGGTGAAAAGTCTTCAAAATGGCGTCTATAAACAGTACAATAAACATACAATAAAATATGAAATGGATACTAATCTTTAGCACTTTTTTGAACAATTTCCAAGTCACAACAGAATACAAATGAACAGACTTATAGACACTAACTCTAACTATTTCACATTACTTAAATACTTCGCTGGGTGAAACTATATTACAAAAAGTACTGAAGGTAAAATAAGTACAAGAGCTGGCAAAATCATTCACTTTCAAACACCATTGAAAACACATGTGCTTCTCCCACAGCAATTACTGAATGTTTTATTCTGACTCATGTAACTGTATGAAGGACCCTTAACCATTCAAGTCTTTGAAAGGTTAGGCTGAGTCACTGTCTCCATGAAATACACTCAAGTACCTATTATGAGTCACTTATAATGGCCGTGAACATGTGCAACTGATGGACATGGAAATTATCTATGAACTTCCCTGCCTTCAGCTGCTCTGAACCATAATTATACAAGATTCACAATTTCAACAAGCAAAACACGTTAGCCATGATTGCAATTTATGCTGTATGCATGGCTGATTGGTGATGGTATATCAAATTTACGAGGGATGCAGTTAGATGCACCTGTCTCTATGGAAACTGGGGCAATCTAAATGAAGCGGAACCCATAACTTTAAAAATAACTGTTTCATGGTCTAAATGATGGTTAAATTCGCTTTTGTAGGTTGAATAAAGTGTCCTGGATATTGTAATTGCTTAAATGAAAATGACTTGCAATTGAAACTTCAGAAAGTAGTACCTAACCTAACAATTTCTTTTCAGACAAAAACACAGCTTTGAGTCATTTTTAGATACCTCATCAAATACCTGGAGTTGTGTTTTGTTTCATTCACACACACGTTTAACTCTTTATTATTAGTCTGTCTACATCTCCAAAGCTCAAAATGCTTTGTTCTACCTTGCAATGGCATGTAGTGGTAGTTTTCAAGTTAATAGCTACCTTTTACCTTTAGTTCAGTAGAGACTGGCAATTCCAGGGCGAAAATAATCTAAACTAGCGAAGGTGTATGGAGCTTTAATTCAGTTTGGTTAATAGACTAGAGTGACCTAATCCTGAATTTATAACCTGGAATTAATACCCAGTGGAGTTCTTACCATGAAAAAAGAACTGACAAGATTCAATAACAATACAAATTCTACACCAATTCATAAACATTTTCAAGCCAAGGCACCTACAAACTGAGCCAAAAACACGTACTGAAAAACATATTGTATAACATCACACAAAAGTACAGTAGTAGTAGTGGTTCACCAGTTTTTTCTCCCAACTGTTGTACTGTTTTACTGTGTACACAGCAGACGAATAGCAGGCATACTGAAACATGGTGAGAGGTGAGAGTGGCTGTCCTACACTGGAATGAACTGAATGCCATTTCCACTGACACCTCCTCAAACTCCACACGGACCTCTTCGTCACCACGAGCGAGGCATGCCTGTCCCACTGCACACATATAAGATCAATATGTGGCTCCTCTGTCATATCTACTCTGAACTGAGAGGAGAAAAGGTCAGACAAATTCATAAACCCAGACATACTAAGTTTAGATGAGGACTGTTTTAAGCTTGGTGAAGTAATGGTAGCAATGAGGCATGGCTCAATTTATAAGGTTACATTCAAAGTGACAGCAGTGAGCCAAAAGCTTTTCTCTCCTTAAAGGGCATATATTACAGTATTTTCTGGGTTATAACGTTGTCACAAACATACTACCTGGAGTTGTGTTTTGTTTCATTCACACATTTTTAATACACAAATATTTAGGCTGAGTTCTTCTCTCAAACCGAAAACACACCTTGTGATGTCACGTGGTAATACAGGAAGTGTTCCACTGTGTTTTTTAACTCCATACACCTTCACTAGAATCATCTGGATCATTTCAGTCCTGGAATAGCCAATCTCTACTGAACTTAAGGTAAAAGGTAGATGTTAACTTGAAAAATATCACTTCATCACTTCTTGACATCATCACTTCATGAGTATTTTGAGCTTTGGAGATGTAGACAGCCTAATAAAGCAGGGTTACTCAGACATGTGTAAATAAAACAAAACACAACTCCAGGTATGTTTTTGATGAGGTAACAACATTATCACATGGCTTAAAGCTCACAAGGGTCATGGCAAAAGGAGAAATTCAATTTGTCAACTGGACAAAAGTTTATTTGGTCGAATACGTTTCGCAGCTCATCCAAGCTGCTTCTTCATGAACTGAAAAATTGAATTTCTCCTTTTGCCATGGATTCTACCTGGACGACTGAGGGGTTCTACACACATCTCACAAGATGTTTTTTTAAGAGATTTTTTTTTATTATAAACATTATGCCCATATTCAAATTTGGCAAATCTTGAAAACAAAATTAATACTATTATTGATAATTACCCACCTCCAGTTGAGGTAAAAAAAAAAAAAAGAAAAAGGATTGTTATAGAGCATATTTAGTCCCAAATCTTGTGAATTTGCACACAGTAATTTCAGTAACAGAGTCTAACCTTTGAATTGAAGGACATGCTGTTCCCACATTCTTAGCAGGGTATTTTGCACTGTGTACTCCAAACTCTATTTAATGAACTGTAAAAATTATTGTTTGACATTCAGTGACATCCTCCCTACAGTCTGCAATAACTTCAAATTTCTCCCATTTTTGGCTATTTTCGGCTTTATGTGGATTGTGGGTGGGTGTAGGTCTCACCATAAAATGAGCCAGAGGAGCATCACAATGAAAATATAATATGTTCATTGTGTTAAATGTACAGAAGAGCATTGTAGTGGAAATATGTTTTTATAATGAGGTTTACTTTAATGACTGGAGGAAATCTAAGGAAACGTGGTGTTCTGGGAAATCCTGCACACAGGTCTGACAACAACAAGAAGTGTGTGGAGCACGCAAACCAGGATGTTAAAGCTCACATCAAATCACCTCACCTCAAAGCACCCTCTATCTTTGCCTCATGTCTTGTCAACTTTCCTAACATCTAATAAAACAATATTTTATAAAGAACTGAAGCTCCAAATCCAAGTCAAGACACAACACATGACATCAAACAAAGTAGATACTTAAAGGGGACATATTATGCTATTTCCTGATCTATGTTATAATGTTTCCTCATCAAAAACATATCTGGAGTTGTCTTTTGTTTCATTAGCAAATCCTGCATATTCTCTCACTGTTCAACCTTGTGATGTCTTGTAGTAATACAAGAAGTGCTCCATTGTGTTTTTAACTCCATACACTGTCACTAGAATCATTTAGATAATTTCAGCTCTAATATTGCCAGTCTTCACTGAACTAAAGATAAAAGGTAGCTGTTAACTTGAAAACTACCGCTTCATGACATCACAAGGTGGACCACAGCTTTGGAGATGTAGACAAACTAAGAATAAATGATCAGAGAAGAAAAGTCTATAACGAACCAAAAGACAGTCACTTCTTGCTGCACCAATTTCCTTTGACAGTCATATAACAGAGGACTGCACCTGTACATAACCTTAGTGTTTCCCCAAAGATAATTTCAACAGAGCCACTTTCTGGAAATAAAACTCCCAATTATCTCCACACTACTGCCAGAGAAACAGTACAGTAATGGGGATGGTGGAGGAGCTGTTAAAGAGCGTAGAAGAGTAAATTGTAGCTCTGTAATTGCAGCGTCCTAATGGTTTTTATGGCTCGATTGAAAGCAAAGAAGTAACAGCTAACACAAGAATCAGATTCATGGTGTTTCATTATTTTGCTGTTTAATTAGCTGGAAAAGGAAATTAACAAAACACTTTATTGCACTAAATAATTTGAACAGTACTTATTTTTATTTGTTTATAAGATAACAAGTGAAATATATATAAATATAACTGTTTGTACCACCATAGTCTCATCTATTAATAGTGACAATGATATCAGCAGCATTTACAGTAAACAAATTGGGCTCATATTTCCCAAACATTAAAAGCCCTTGATGTGGGAGAAACAACACTTCAAAATGTATTTTGTAATTTCATTAGCAAGGTGTCTTGTAAAAAAGCTAATATTTTGGTAGAGATGTAACAATAACCGAAATATCATAATATCGTATCGTCACAGGTCTCACAATAACATCGTGGGTTGTCACAATTTATAGAATTACAAGTTCCTTTGCTTAAATGCATTGTTTTATAGTAGCAACAGCTAATAAACGGAGAACACGATACACCATGATACATTTCAGTGCAGACAACATGAAGAATTATGTTTTTACTTTAATTTTTGGGACGCTGATACTGACTATGACAGCAATGATTTGCACAAGTCTTGTCAAAGTATTTTAAAAACAAATAGCATCCTATCTACAATCCTGTTAGCCTCTCCAAAATATCACAGTAATTATTGTACCGTGAGATGCATATTGTGTTGATATCATACCTGAGATTTGGATATCGTTACATCCTTATATTTTGGGCACTGCTCTTATAATGTCTAAAAGTTGACTTCACAGATGGTTAGTAAAGAGTAATTCACTACTGATTTTGCAATAATCAGCGTAACAACAAGAAATGGCTATTGATTACATAGATTCTTAATTTAACCCACAGTTAATTATATGTCTGCCATGCTATTACAGTATGGTGGAACCATATATGCTTAGGGTTAGGGTTTGTGCAATGTCCACGGTGAGCCTTATAGAAGTGAGACTATAGGCCTGTCAAAATAAATACTATATCTACTTATAGTTCAATATATGTCAGATGGAACAATAATTTGCGGGGGTCAATATTTATCGTGGAGAAATTGTGGTTATTTTTAGGTTCTACAATTAAATTTGTGCTGTAGAAGCTGAATTACGACCTCATTATAGATACAAACTAACTACTGTTAGTTTCTGCTATTTATTTATTGCAGCTCATGTTTTTTTCTTTAATTCAGATTAGGTTTCGAGTGATAATTCTGCTTTTCAATATTATCGTTTTTCATCTATATTTACTTCAGCACTATATCGCACTTGAAAAATTTGTTATCGTGACTATAGGTAAATTAATCTCTACATATATATTTTTTCTTTTCTATTTAAAACATATTGACCCATGCACTGTATTCACTCTTCAGTTCAGTCCATTTTGTTGCCATGTTTGTCTGACTGCAGGGTCTGTAAGCATCATGTTATATTGTGCAGTGAGACGTTTCTCTGGATTTTTGATGTAGATCGTCTTCATGTTACATTCATGAACTCACAGCTCAGTCTATAGCAAACTCACTGAGCTCTGTTTATCTGACATTGGGCTGGGTAAAATACTGCTCCAAGCACAATCAGACGTGCAGACGGTATTATCCTTCATCTTTATAGAGAAAATGCAGTAAATTATGTAAACATATCAGTATTGTCAATGTTTGAGTATGTTATGAGTAAAAAATAATTAGCTAGTTTGTCTAAATACAATAAAACACATTTATCAAAGGCTACTGTGCTTGCTTCAACATAGTAAGGAAAAAAACAAATGAAGCATCTGTTAAAGGTGCATTAAGGTTTTCTGCTAGAGCTTGTTAATGCTCCAGAATCTGGCACTGAACTTATCTATCTCTATAGAGACAGGCATGTATAGGTCAGATCTGTGGAGAGTCCAGACAACATAGTGAGTGTTTCACAAACTTTATATGAATACTGCCAGCTATTCAGTATTTTTACATGTTTATTTGTTTACATTTTAACAGACTTCTCTGCAGGCCTGTCACAATAATTACTACATCCATCTATTGTTCAATAAATAAAAGCTGGAATAATACAATTTGGGGCACAATATTTACCATGTGTACAATTTCTTTGCAATAGTGGGAGATTTTTGCCAGTTTTATGTAATAATGTATGATTTAAACTGCAGAGGGTCAAATAAATAACTTCTGTGGTTAATTATTGGTTCATTCTGGTATTTATTTGTTGCAGATCAGGGTTTTTAATGTTACGGTATATTGGTTTACTGGGATTATCCTGTTTTGTGTCAGTGGCTTAAAATACTTTCAATATTATAATTTATCGCAATATTTCTCTGAAGCAATATATCATGCTGCAAAATTTATTATCGTGACACCTGGTGTAATACTTGGTTTAGATCTGATTCAGCCCAAATGTAACTCTGGCTTGGACCTGGGTTAATCGTGGTTTTGACCTAGTTTGCAGTTGTTTGGTCATTTCTGATATACTTTAGTATCTTATAAATATTTTCTAAGTTGGTGCCAAATGTTTGCAGCAACTGTATTGGGGCCATAAGACTGAGAAATAGCTGCTGTATAACAAGTCTGATAGTGCGTATATTATTGAGGGGGTGGCTACTGGCTGCACGGTGCTTGGCTGCTCATGCAATATTCAAACGAGTGATTTCGCAGTCCGCTGGAGAGAGGAGAGACACGGAGAGGAAAGACGAAGAGAGGGGAGACGGAGAGGTGTTGGTGTCTCAAAGCGGGACGGGACCAAAATAGACCACAGTCCAACCTGTCCAACGAGGAATGACAGATCTGACACGAGAGTGAGATTATGAATGACAGTGGGTATATATATATATATGTTATATATATATAACAATGTGTACAACTGACTTACGCCTATGGGAGATATAGGTGACGTTAAAAGGAAGGGAAACTTTGTGTAGCAAGAATCACAACAGAAAACTTGCTTTGAAAGTTTGGTTTGTGAAATATATTTCATTTCTCTGCACTCATATTTGAGGAATGACTGAATTGAGAAGAACTTACAATAATAATCAAATCACTAAGATCAAATGCATTTTAAAACATGTTTATAGAGGTCTGTCATGTTTAATTCATTATATTATGGGAATACTGTTGTTTGGAATTTTGCAGAGGACTTCATCTTAAAGTTCCTATATTGCTATTCCTATATATTTTAAGGTCTTTATTACACAAAATGCACTCTTGTGTGTTTTTTGCCATGTTATTCCGCTGTTACCTCCTCAAAAACATACCTGGAGTTGTGTTTTGTTTCATTCACACATGTTTGAGTAATCCTTTATTATTAGCAATGTCATGAAGCTGTAGTTTGTGAGTTAACAGCTACCCTTTACCTTTAGTTCAGTAGAGATTGGCAATTCCAGGGCTGAAATTATCAAAATGATTCTAAAGGTGTATGGAGTTTAAAAATACAGTGGAGCACTTGCTGTATAATCACATGACATTGCAAGTGTTTTGCTTTTGAGAAAAGAACTCGCCCTAAATATGCAGGTTTTTGGGTATGTTTTGTGATCTTCTAATTGTTAGTTTTGATTCAATAAAGATAGCAGCTCTTATAACAAAGGAAGAAAAATACAAAAAATGTCCAAATAAGGACTAACCCACGTCTAAGGCTGGAAGTATAAAGAGATGAACCTGAGTGAATAAATACATGACTAAATAAGGACTACAGACCTATGCTTAAAGGGTTTAAACCAGGACAAAACGAGAACTTAACAGCTCATAAATTATACAAAATCAGAAGGTGAACCATGACAAAGACTCCACCTGTGACACCTGAACCAGCATTTGAGAATCAGTGCACAGGCTTGACTAAAGCTGCGTTCAGACCGGAGCGTCAAAAAACACGTTGGACGCCTTTGCATTTGAGTTCAGACGGCTCCGATGCGCATCTTGGACGCCTTGGACCAACGGGAGAAGAATACTTGACGCACGTCCAGGGCATCCGCTGCGGTCTGCGAGTGCCTTGTTTACCCGGGAGAGTGACTTTAGTGTATATATATATTACATAAAACACATCAGCGGAGGCGATCGACTCGGTGGTTGCGATGTATATACATTTATACTCCGCAAGTAAAAAATTTATCATGAGAACAAACAATTTTGGTGAGGCCTGAGCTTAAATCACTGCAATATACAGTATTTCCAACCACAAGGGGTCAGTAAAGGAATAAATGTTTAGTTTTAGTGGATTCAATTTTCTGGATACAGTATGTTAGATGGAACAATAGCTTTTCAATATTTATCATTTGTACTTTTTCTTGTGGGCGTTTTTCTGTACTACAATAAAATACGAGTTGTACAGGGTTGAATAAATAACTTTTATGATTCATTATTATAACTACTAACATTTCTTATTCTGCTATTTATTTATTGCCAACAGACAAAATGGTGAAATAAAAACCAGGACCATGTAGAGCAGGTTAATACGAACATTTTAAGTTCAGAGTTACAGAGAGAGGGGCGACAATTTTTCAGTGTAAAGTCAACTGGATCCAGAGTCGATGGAGCCGGAAGCACCCCCATGCTCAATTCCTATTTGGAAGGCTGTGGCTAGCAGGTTAGCTATATCCATTTATAGAGTCTATGATTGCAGCTCTTGTTTTTGGAATTGTTTTTGGAATATTGTCTATAATTTTTTCACCCATATATCGCACTTAAAAATTTCATATTGTGACAGGCCTGCACCAGGTATATGAAATTTAGGCCCCAATGGACAATTACAGGGTTAAGTGTATAGCTCAGGCCCCTTGCATGATAGAGCTAATTGCCATAATAATAATGCGTACTGTTGGTGTATGAATTATGAACGAAGATATAAGTTCTTGTTAACCATAATTCTTAACAACAATAAAATCAGTCTTTACAAAAATGTAAATTAACAGGAGTGGGAGTGTGATGAAAATGAAGTGAAGTGGGAGACAGACGACAAATAATGGACTGTAATTAAACATAAATCATTGAAATGAGCCTGAGGTGCTAATTTGTCTGTACGCTGTCTGAGCAGGCTAATGTTAATGTTCAGTGAGACTAAAATATGCACAATTATGAGAGAAAGAAGAACTCATGTTAAAACCACTGTGTTTAGTCAAAGTCTGTCTCTATCTGTACCTATAGTTTACAAATAACAAGTAAGGAAACACATTATGCAACTATTACCTTTTTGTTTTATCTATAACTATAACTATATAACTATAACTATTATCTATAACTAGTACAGATTAGGGCTGCTTGATGTTGGAAAAGATTGTGATCTGGCTGTTTAGTACTGCAATATTTATAATGTTGTTATTCTAATATATTTTTGACACAAGAATTAGGTATATCAGTTACATTACAACACAAAATCAAGGCTAATCTTGGACGTAAAGGTTGTATGGAGGATTTTTTTTTTTGGTTCAAACTGTCAGTGATAGTATTATAGAGATGCAGCAGCCTTGTAATTATGATGACCAAAAAAAAAGAATAAAAATCCATCAACTGTGGACGTGGTGGGGCCAGATAAACATAGCCGATAGATAACGAGGCTACAGACACAAGACGTTGTTTACTCGACCAACGCAGCGGTTCTTAGCGGCTTATTCCAACTGTAGCTTCCTTGCAGTTTGCACAAAGTTTGTTGCGATGGCAAACAAGAATCCACTACCAGTTAGCCGCAAAAGTAAGTCTGTTTTTGAGGTCCCTGAAAGAGGAAGCGAAGGGGAAAATGAGCAAAGCTAAACTAAGGTGATTCTCAGAGATTCCTTCCTTCCAGCGATGGCGGCACTGAAGCAGAGGGTCTAAAGACTGACGGGTTGGTCGCTTCATAGTTTCACGCATGCACAACATTTGAAAAAAGGACAGTCGCTGGATTTCTCCTTCCTTGGAAAATCCTCTATACAACCTTTAATGAAGAAAACCTTTAAAGGGCCCTACTGATCTATCTTATAATTGCTTTTTCATCACAAACATATCCGGAATTATGTTTTGTTTCATTTACACACGTTTGACACACAAACCCTGCAAATTTAAGATGTGTTCTTCTCTCAAAGTGAGAACACTCTGTTCCACCTTGTGATGTCACGTGGATAATTTCAGCTCTGGAATTGCCAATCTCTAGTGAACAAAAGGTAAAAAAGTGGCTACTTGAAAACTACCACTACATGACATCACAAGATGGAACAGAGCATTTTGAGCTTTGGAGATGTAGACAGACTGATAATAAAGGATTACTCACACATGTGTGAATGAAATAAAACAAATCAATTTTGTGTACTATAAGACCTTTAAAAAAAGAGTACGGTTCTGGAGAACATTGGTGTTATTGACATATACATAGTTTGTTGCTATATTCATTATTGGATAGCCAATATTGTGATATTAACACTTCATACCAGATATAGTCAAATTGAGCATAATAGTGAAGGTGGTTTGCAATAACAAGCCCGACTCCCATCATATAGTTATTGTGTCCTTTGGCCAAACACTTCCCTCATGTTGCCCCTTGTGTCTGTGTGTGTATGAATGTGAAGATGAAAGGGAGTTGGATGTTTCTATTAGCGCTTTGAGTGACACCATACAAAAAAATCCTTATTGCTAAAACCTTGTCAGATAAAAAAACCTCTTTATTTGTCTGTTATATGATATTTGATTTTGTACTACTTGCAATAACTTGTGCCTCCTGGGTTTAATATTAGCATTCAGAATAACACCTTGTTTTGATACCTGCAGAAATGAAAAGGTAAACTCATTAAAGCCCATGCCTGCAGCTATGGATATTGTAAAAAGATAACATTTACAACTGCCATCAAAAGCCTTTCACACATCATAAAATGTGATTCAAGAAGATTCAGTTTTGTGTTGCCGGTTATACTTTAGTATAACTTTTAGGCAAATAGTTTAAAAAATATTAGATTAAAAGGTGTGAAAAGGTCAATAGAGTGAAAAAAATGTGCTGTCTACAAACACAACCTGAAAGATGATATCTCTGCATTTTTTATGAATAATAAACAGACAGCTGAAGGCAAAGTCTAAACTCGGACCCATGTCAGCTTCCTATAAATCACTGATGTTTGCACAAACGTATGTGTGCCTGTCAATCATTAAACTGTTAAGGCTGCTGCACTGGTGACACAAAAACACATAGAGCTGTATACGGGCTTTAGAGTCATCAAAAGTATCGGAAATCAGATACTAATCGATCCTAAAACTAGTATCAAAACTACATATTCATCCAGGTATCGATACTAAAAATGTCACATTCACAGGACAGTAATAAACCTGGATAGCTTTAGAATGATCCTGAGCTGTATCAGAACAAGTAGAAGACCACGAAATGCCCATGGATAAGACATGAAATGGAGTATGAGATGTTTTGTCCTGATAAAAATGATTTGTGAAGCGTTCAGTATTTTATAATTGGGTCTAAGGAGAAAACAGTGGTGCAGAGTAGGACTTCAAAGAACCAGATCATTTTCAGTTTCAGTTTCAGTTTTGCAGTCACTGATAACATAATTCAAATTGAATAACATTATTAAAAATTCCAGCATCTGAACAAAACATGTCTTTGCACAGCTTATTAAAAATGGAAGACACAGTGGCCAGTAACAATAAAGTAAAGGCATGCTTGTATCACTATATGTCTAGAGATATTTTTGCTTCGCCTCAAAAATATTCCACGGTATGGCATTAAACTTATCTGGCTTCATGGAGGTAAGTCAGTAATGCCACTATAAGCCAAATTACAAGCCAGATCTGAGATACAAACCCATTGTATGTTTTGTATGTCATGATTTTTTTATCAATAAAAACACCTGAAGAATTATCGTGAATGTAAGAAGGAACATTTAATGCCATGGAAATATCAGACAAGTTAAAAAGCCCTCACTAAACAAGTTATAGTACACTTTTAAGCATCTCTCATCTATTGTACTGCAACTAATCAAATATAGTACCATAATCTAAATAATCATTTCCAAGTAAACTTAAGTTTTGAACTGAATTTCATGATGGCTTCAATGGACATGTTAAAAACCATAAGACGGTTTTAAAATTTTACAGCCAAATCAGTATGTATAATCAGTATAATTTGAGAAGACAGCAGCAGCATTTTAATACTGATTTTGCTTTAATTAATCAATGCATACATGTGTCTCTGGTAGGCTCATTTGCATATTTAATGTATTCAGTGTGAGAATACTGAACAGAAAGATTAAATCAGCATCAGCCACAGGGGTCTACCACATAAAACAATGTATTTTAAACAGAAAACCAGCAACAACAAAGAAGAATATGGAAAACAAAACAACAAAGAACTAAAGACAAAAGTGACTGTTTAAAATGGGGAACAAACTGGAACAGGCTGCTGTATATTTACTTCAGTTCCTACTGTCCGAATTGATTTTGAAAAATGCCTCTCTATCTGCGCTTGGTGAATAGGAATTGCGAAGAACACATTGAAAAGACACTACCGTGGCCGGCAAGTGCAAGACACTTTTCCATTTCACATAACACATATAAACAAGTCTGAAAACAAAATTATATTTAGAATACACATTTACTTCTTGAAAACAAATTCCAAGTTTCATAAACCACATTTGCAAATGTGCAAACAAATTTACAAAACACAAAACACTTCAGTGACACAGCGACATGCGGGACAAGCAGGATGTAAACAGTAATTCAATGAGAGCGTGTGCTTATAGTCAGAACCTTTCTTTTTTATTGCCGTTATTGTGGTGAATGAGCAATGTTCTCAACCTTCTCCATGTTACGTGCTTTTGTTCAGGCTGCGAACAGTCTCTGAAGATCACATGGAACCCAGACCAAGAGGAAAATATCCTGCAATACTGTATTGACCATTTCAATGAGGGTCACTCTTACAGTGTCATCTTGGATATGCCGTCATCTTTGCATGGAGTACACATGAGTTTCAGAGCACTTAAAAGTAAACTGAATAATGCTGGGTTGTATCGAGGAAAATATTACATCCTCAGAACCACATGTAGTTGCCACATGTAGTTAGGGCCAATTGAATGGCAGGTTCTTCTGATGAACCGTCTGCATCCTTGAGAATTAAGTTCTCGTAATATATGCATCACGTCATCTCTCTTGACTCGAATATTATGTTTTTGCCTAAGGGCATGCCACATGGGTCGATAACCAAAGAGTTGACCAGGTCTACGGAGTTTGGTTCTGATTGCATGAATTATGGTGGTTCTGGAGGTGTAATATTTTCGTTGATACAGCCCAACATTATTCAGTTTACTTTTAAGTGTCAATAATTTCCGCTTGGTCTGGGTTCCGTGTGATCTCCAGAGACCATCTGCAGGCTGAACAAAAGCGCATAAGGTTGACTCCACAATTGGGGCAGAACATTGTTCATTCACCACAAACACAGAAATAAAAAAGAAAGGTTCTGACTACAGTAAGGCAGTAAGAGTGTGTGTTTATAGTCATAAGCACACACTCTCATTGAATTACTGTTTACATCCTGCTTGTCCCGCATGTCGCTGCGTCACTTCCGCTTTTTGGGACATTCCCTTTCCGTCAAGAAGTGTCTTGTTCATTTGTTTCGGGGGTTTGTATTGGTGTTTTTGTCACATGTAAATTTGTCTCGGCGGTTCAGTTCCAATACCGATACTATAGCTTTAAGTATCTGCCGATCCCCAATATTACCAATGCAGAGAGTGAAAACTGCATTTATTTCCTTTAAACAAAAATAAAATAAGACATGACAGTTACATAACACATTTGGATCAGTTACTTATCTCTCAAGTAACAACAGAACAGTGTGATATTCTGAGACTTTCTGGGTCAAATACGACCAGGAAATAGTCTCATTACATCAGCGTACATGTCCGACTAGGATATCGATAACCAATATTTGGAAGCTGATATCCGATCCAGCAAATTTCCAGTATCAGTGTTGATATCCGAAACCAGTATCGGATCGGTGCATCCCTAGGAGAAAGTATACATTTCTACAATTGTCCATATGCTAAAAACAGTAGACTTGCATTTTTCATTGTTGTTTTCCAGACATGACTGAAAAACAGAAATCTTTACAGTATAAGTGTCACTTTTATTACAGCCTACAGGCACAATACTCATCTTAAAATTGCCTCTTCATTCAATCAATATAGTATGTCTGTGCTTTGATACACAGGACATATTGCACCTTCAAGCAGAATAAGAGTAGGCTGGATTGTGTGGGTTAAAAGCTATAGTTCCCCTGAGATTTTAACACAGCCCTGGGACACCCCCCTCTGCTCCTCCTTTTGTGAAATTAGTCACAGCACGCGTCTCTGTGCCTGTCCCATCCAAGGATCTGACAGCTCAATAAATGACTGCTTATCTTTTATTAATACGGCAAGCCATTAGGGTCAAAAAGCAGACTGGGGAAGACAAAGGAGAGGCAGGAGATGTCATTGTGTGAATGTTCTGGCGTCTGTCCAAGGCCTGACTGTACGGAGAGGAGACTTAATTAGCTTCAGGATGACAGAGGTGTCCCCAGCGCCATTGGGAAGCTATAGCAACTGAGGTGTAGAAGGTAATGGGGGAGAGGTGAGGAAACATTTGGAGGTTTTTGTACAGTACCATGTAGCATAAAATAACAAACAAATCATTTGTTTTGTATCTTTTGAGCCCTAAAATGTAAGAAAATCATGATCAATCTATATCAAACATGTGGTAGAAGAAGTGCTCAATTGTGTTACTTAAGTAAAAGTACAGACACAGGAGCAAAAAAAAAAAATCAAGTAAAAGTATCACATAAAAAATCTACATAAGTTTTATTAAAGTACTTCTTTAAAAATGTAGAATGTATTTTGAGATCTAATAAATCTTCAAATGTACTGATTTTGATAAAGATTTGTGCTGAGTTTTGTTCAACAGAAAAATATTTTTTTATTTGTTTATTTGTTGTTGTATTTTTGTTTGCTCAAATTATGAACGTGTTAAAAATAAACTCTCAGCCTTTTCAGCAGGTCTCAAACAATAATAAAAAATACTTTTACTTTTCAGTCCTGTTCAAAAATGTAGTGGAGTAGATAGTACAGTCAGATACCTGGTCTCAAATGTAGTGAAGCAAAAATAAAACAAGAAAATAAGCTGCCCAACTGTGTAACACTTTGAAACTGTTGGTACTTCTAATACCACTGTAAATACATATTTGGTATATTGAATATATTGTACAGTATCAGACATTTCTTTAGAACTGATGACTAATTAACTTAGCCATCTCTAAAGTCTCAATAAAGACACCAAAGTCAGGTCTAATTAATGAAACTCATTCATCATGTTTTCTAAAGCACAGAACAGGTTTGTTTGGTCACAGTTCATTGGAGTCTTTCACTTTCACTCAGACGTGAAGCAGATGCCTTTCTTTTAATTGAGTTCATTTCCAAAGTAAATTCATCGTGTGTTTACAACAGATGAGGGTGAGTGCATTATCAAGCTCACTGTGTTGTTTGTTCGAATTAAGCATCTGCTGCATTAACTTTACATGAATGAGAGAGTTCAGAGATGAGCTAATCAGAAATAGGAAAGTTGTATTGTTTTAAGTTGTAATTTTAAAGGGCCAATTTTATGCTGATCTATGTTATAATGTTGTTTCCTCATCAAAAACATACCGGGAGTTGTGTTTTGTTTCATTCACACATGTTTAACACACAAACCCTGCATATTTAGTTCTGAGTTCTTCTCTTAAACAGAAAACACTTTGTGATTGTCATGTGGTAATAAAGGAAGTGCTCCACCTTCACTAGAATCATTTGGATGATTTCACCCCTAGAAATGCCAATCCCTACTGAACTAAAGGTAAAAGGTAGTTGTCAACTTAAAGAGCCGCTAAACGTCTGTGGTAGAGTTAACTCCCACAGTCAAAATTAGAAAAATCCAACAAAGTGGGCGGTACTTGGCGGGTTGGGGGGCGTGATGGTGTGGGGCAGGTGGAACAAAGCATTTTGAGCTTTGGAGATGTAGACAGACTAATAATAAAGAGTTACTCAAACGTGTGTGAACGAAACAAAACATAACTCCAGATATGTTTTTGATGAGATAACAACCATAGACTGTATAAAAAAGTGGACTAAGTGAGTGTGAAATCACCCATAGCGTTCAGTTCCACTCAAATGAAGCTCCCAATGCTAACGGTTATAGGAGCGAATTTAGAGTCAGGCTCCATATCTGGAAATCCGACGGTGAGTATCATAGCAACCTCATGATTGAGGTTGTTAAATGTGCCCGCCCTTCTCACCGGAAAGCGGGAAGGGGGCTTACTTAGCAACGAAACGCACTAGCTGTCAATCAAACCTGTTGCTAACGCTAGCGGGAGCGACCTTGGGGAATGAAGGCATCTGATTGGTCCGTTATTTATGTTCATATCTTGATTTAGGGAGAAAATAGCGAAATGAAAAATTGGGGATCGTGTAGACCAGCTTAATACAAACAATTTAAGACCAAAATGACGAGGCTCACAGCGGCAGTAACAGAGCGAGGGGTGACAAGATCCCAGTGCAAGTCAATTGGAGCCAGGGTCAAGCCCCCGGCGCACTTCCTATTTGGAACATGGCGGCTAGTGCATTAGCCATGTCCATTCATATATACAATCTATGGTAACAACATTATAACATGGCTTAAAGTTCACAAGAGTCAATTTTGTGTAATATAGGACCTTTAAAACATGTGCTGATTTGCAAAGACATTTTTCATCAAGAAGAGCCAGCTAAGCATTGATGGCGAATGAGTCAAGAGATGAAGTCACAAGTTAAATCAATTTAATAAGATCTAATGACCATCTTCATCCACCAGGAATAATCAATGCAAAGTACTTATCTTTGACTGTAAATACCAGTATTGACCTACATGACATACATGGATCAATAAATCATGCCCAGTTTTTGTGAATGGGAGCTCACTGCGTACCTTAAAAAAGATAAATAAAATAAGATAAATGTAACAGTTAATCGTGATGCAGTATAGTACTTGTAAAACCGTAACTCAAGCAGGCTTCAGCATGAGTTAGCATTTAGGGATGCATGCATTTCACTTATGATCGTGAGTAGATTTACAATTTAGATTTAAAATTATGTCTCTGGTCACGCTGTAAACAACTGAAGGAACATTAACATTTGAGAGAAGACAGAAATATAGACTCATAAAGTATATCTGATTACAATATTGCGCAACCCTAGCATTTACCTCACAGGAATACATAAACAAGTATGGATTAAAACTTTATACAAGCTCTATGCAAACATTTTGAAGGCCATAATCCTGAATAACTGTACAAAAATAGTGTAAATCTAAATCTTACCACAAAACCTTGGCCAGAACAGTACAATATAAGAAAGCACAGGAGCAGCTCTCATGCAGCTCTGTGTGGCACTAAACCAGAACACCGACTTTAATCTATAATAAATGCACTTCATGAATAATGCAACAGTGAATAGCATCTGTGCTCTGTGTAAAAATGGCCTAGAAACAATTAAAAATATACAATGGAAAGTCAAACTGCTTTGGTCTCAGGGGAGTGGGGTGAGAGCATTAGTGTTGGCCAACAAGACCACTGCTTTGGCTGTTAAAGAGGGTGCCAAGTGCAAGGCCAGCAAGATACCAACTCTGCCAACATAGTTAACACAAGCTAGAAGGCTGTCCAGACGGATCCTGGTGTGTCCACTGCAAGTATGTTTATGTCTGTTGGCTTTATTAGACAGAAGAGAAAGCAGGAATATGAAATGGGGGTGAAGACTTCTGCAAATGATAAAGATAGTGCCGCTCAAACAGTGAGAGATACAGGACTACATTCAAACCATACTCCATGCAACTGTACAACTCACCCTTATGTAACAGATAACCCTATGTCTATGTCTTTTCTCCTTATGACCTCTTGTATGTAGCTGAGAGATATATTTGTGTTACTATATTTACTACTTTTTTTTTTACTTGTTCATATACATTTATATAATTATGCCTTATTTGACACCAGTCTCTTGTTATTTTTGCTACTTATGTTGAATTTATTACTACCATTTTTTTTTTTTACTCTTTGTTATTATAATATATTGTGATTTGTGAGCTACTGTGTCCAAGTAATTTCTCTTGTGGATCAATAAAATGTGTCTACTGTAAGTTAACTGGAAATTGAAAATTATTGTGTGAACACCTGGTCTCCCGCCTTCAGCCTTCACACACACACCAAGCATATGCCCTGTCAATCTTATTAACCGTATATAATGGAGGGCATAGTACATACCTAAATGAAACAAGCAGGTGACAATGGTTAAAATAAGGACACAATTAACACTATAATATTAACATACAATAATTAGAGATGGACCAATCTGATATACGTACTTACTCAATACTGATAAAATTTGCTGGATCGGATATCGGCTTCCAAATATCAATTCAGACGATATCATGACTGGACATATTGATCTAATAAGACTATTTACTGGTTGTAGTTGGTCAAGAAAGTCTCAGTATGTTTGAATTTTTATTTAATTTAAGGAATTTTTATTTAATTTAAGGAAATACATGCTGCTTTCAGTCTCTGCACTTGATATCGGGCTTCAGCAGATACTTAAAGGTTGTATGGAGGATTTTTTTTTGTTTCAAATTGTCAATGATAGTATTATAGAGATGCAGCAGCCTTGTAATTATGATGACCAAAAAAAAGAATGAAAATCCATCTACTGTGGATGTGGTGGGGCCAGATAAACATTAGCCAATAGATAATGAGGCTACCTTGTTATCTGTTAGGTTGTCAATCAAACTCCCTACGTTTCTAGTGTAACTGACTTGCTGACGCGCTGGGATTACGTGGTTTACTTACGCCTCTCATGCATTCCAGACGCAGGACGCTGTTTACTCAACCACTGGCTTTTTCCAGCTGTACCTTTCTCACATTTAGCACAAATAAAGTTTGTTGCGATGGCAAACAAGAATCCATTACCAGTTAGCCTCAATCGAAAGTCTGTTTTTGAGGTCGCTGAAAGAAGAAGAGAAGGGGATAAGGAGCGAACCCAAACTAAAGTGATTCTCGGAGATTCCTTCCAGCGATGGCGGCACTGAAGCAGAGGGTCTAAAGACTGACGCGTTGGTCGCTAAATTACTTCTGGACAGGGAACTTCTGCTTATCATTTGAAAACGTACAGTATAGTTACAGCAGCAACAGCAATTCTGAAGGTGCACCGGCTGTAAACAAACAGCGTAAGTGTAAGGAGGAGGCGTTTCTACTTAGAGAGCTGTGGGGGAGTGGGGTGGATTTCTCGTTCGTCGGATTTCTCGTTCCTTGGAAACTATATCAGACCTGAAAATACTAACTACAATTTAATTCTGGAATCACCAGAATTCATCAATACAATTTCTGTTTATTATCCTGTTTTCTTAATCTGAAAAGCACCAAGGAGGGACCATTTGCAACCAAATCAAAACAGTCCCAGCACTGGCTATCCAAAACTGTAGCAAATATACAAATCAGATTTTAGAGACATGAACTGTGGCAAAGTTTCATCACAAAAACATTTGGGTCTGTTGTGGTCTGTGGTGGAAGCATTTGACGCATAAAAAACATTGCTACAGCAGTGAGTCTACATGATATGAGCAGAGTGCAGAGAATACAACTCCATACAAACACACCGAAAATGCCAAGGACATTTTAAACAAGAGTCTTTGAGAGAGAGGGGCAGAGGCAAGGAAAGTGTGTATCTATGAACTGAATAGACTGAAAAATATTATGAGAAAAGATACAGTATTAAATGGGAATGATATAGCAAATCTGACTATGTGGTATCCATTAGCCTTAATAAATTGGTTGGTGAATGGGTGAATGGTGAATTCTGTTATAAAAACGTCAATGGCCAGACCATATAGAATATAAAAAAACTGGTTTAACTGATTGATCATTTTACTGGAATAAGATGTAGGTCACTTGCATATTTTAATCTCTAGTGACTATTCTAATGCTTGACAACGTGTCACCAGAATCCAAATGGGGAAGAAACTGCAACAATAATGTTTCCACCACGTCTTAACCTCAAAATTGGTAGTAAAATATTATTTGCGATCAATTTTATAGTGATGTTAGCAATGAGATGCAAAAACAATGAATTAAACTAGCTAATGTATGTAACTAATCAATTATTACAAGCAACAAACCAGACCTACATAGGACTGCATAATTTTTCAAGAAACATGTTGTGATTTCTGGTAATTATTTATTTTTGATACTTTTGAGGCTTTAGCACAATGTTATTGCCAAATTGCTTTGTTTGTGTACTGCTCATTTTGCCACATTTATAGTCCCCTTGTTAGCTAATACTGGTTTCAAGTTGAACAATGGGAAAATAAGCAATGAAGTAGTAAAAGCGGTTTGTATTACTCGGCATATGTGGTATGATTCCAGATAGGCCTGTCAGAATAATTACAATATCAATTTATCGTTCAATATATGAAAGCTGGAACAATATATTTTGGGGTTCAAAATTTATCGTGTGCACTCGTAATTTCTTTGCATAGTAGAGAGATTTTTGTCATTTTTATGTATGTTTTGAGCTTCACACAGTAGAATAAATGGCTTCTACTAATTTTTGGTTCATTCTGCTATCATTTATAGTCTATATTTTTTAATGATGCACAGTGTAACTTTTCGCTTGGGGGTTTGTCACCTTATTGTTTCTATGGATAAGTCATTGCTCTGCTTAGAATGTTCCACAATATGACATTAAACAGATCTACCTTACATTTATTCAATTACAGATGGTTTTATTGCTCAAAAATACTCTGCATCTCCACAGATCTGACCTGTAACTTGGTCTGGTTTGGTCTCCATGAAAATAGAAAAGTTTAATGCCATACCGTGAAATATTTCGGACAAAGCAATAATGACCGAAAGGACAAGATCATGTATACAAGCGCCCAAAATGAGTTTCCTCTGCAGAGTGGCAGGTGAGGAGCTCAGTCACACGGGAGGAGCTCGGAGTAGAGCCGCTGCTCCTCCACGTCAAGAGGAGCCAGCTGAGGTGGCTCAGGCATCTGTTCAGGATGCCTCCTGGATGCCTCCCTCGGGAGGTGTTCCGGGCATGTCCCACCGAGAGGAGGCCCTGGGTAAGACCCAGGACACACTGGAGGGACTATGTCTCTCGGCTGGCCTGGGAACGCCTTGGGGTCCCCCCTGAAGGAGCTGGATGAAGTGTTCGGGGTTAAAGAAGTCTGGGAGTCCCTGCTTAGACTGTTGCCCCCGCAGCCTGGCCCCAGATATGTGGAAAAAATGGATGGATGGATTTCGGACAAAGCAATAAGATTTAACGAACCCTCCACCAGAAAAGTTACACAGCGCACCTTTGAGCAATAAACTGTGATTCAAAATTTTTTATTGTGACAGGCCTAATTCCAGATACTTCAAATATGGTATTTCAGTGTCTCGCCAGTTGATCTTTGACATTATCCTAAAAGTCTGTTCCTAAAATGAGGATTTGAGTGCTCTTTTTATATCCCTCTCTCTGTTATAATCCTGGGAAAAGCAGCTAATATATCCTGGAAAAAGCATGTGATGATGTGGTCCCATCTGGCATTGCAGGCCTAATTGTTAAATGAGAAAAAGTTTGTCCTGGATTTTCATGGTAGTAATCAGAGAAATCACATCTGAGTAAATATTTTGTTTGATTAAAAAGTGATTTTGATTAGATTTTCTGGTTTTGGGGGAGTTTTTGCTGTAAGCAAAAGACAAAACTAAACAAATGAACAAAATTTGAGCTCTATCTGGTACAAAAAGTAACAAAGAAAAGACAAGACAAGAAAAGGTCTAAAGAATCCAAAACCTAGACCAGGATTAATTATACTAAACCAGATATTAAACAAAACCAAAGCATAATATAACATGGTCTAACTTACTAGATGGTTGCATGTTAATACTAAATATAAATGACAAAAAAGGGACTGTAATAATAGACCAAAGGGTACACAAAGCATCATAATTTGTACAATAACCCATAGCGTCTTCTGCTTTTCGTTTCAGAAAGTTTTTTAAATTATATTATGCATTTTTAGAGTCACATTCCAAACACCTAAAACTATCACTGGTTCTTCCCTTCCCTACCGTACAACCATCTACTTACATTATTCCTTGAGTTTGTTTATTAGACTGTATGCACACTATGATGCAAGTACGACCTCATGAATTAAAGGTCCTATATTGTGCAATTTTATGATCTATGTTATAATGTTGTTTGCTCATCAAAAACATACTTTGTTGTGTTGTGTTTTGTTTTGTTTCATTCACACATGTTTAACACACAAACCCTGCATATTTAGGAGTTCTTCTCTCAAACAGAAAACACTCTTCCACCTTATGATGTGGTAGGTAATACAAGAAGTGCCCCACTGTGTTTTTAAACTCCATACACCTTCACTAGAATAATCTGGATCATTGCAGACCTGGAAATTTCAATCTCTACTAAACAAAAGGTAAAAGGTAGGTATTAATTTGAAAACTACCACTTCAGTACATCATAAGGTGGTAAAGAGCATTTTGAGCTTTAGAGATCTAGACAGACTAATAATAAAACAAAACACTACTACGGGTATGTTTTTGATGAGGTAACAGCATTATAACATGTCTTAAGGCCCACAAGAGTCAATCTAGGACCTTTAATTATCACTCAAAAACTATAGCTCACACATCAGTGGATTACTTGGGCCTCACAGATGTAGCTTACGCAGCATTGTAAAGGCCACAGAGCTGCGTTTATGGGCTTGAGTCCTGACACCAGATTTTAATGAATGCTCACTTCTGCTGCAAAGATGAAAGGGTTCAGTCTCCCATGGCAACCAAAGATTTACCCACAATTCACTTGTCCAAAAGCATACAAAAGTTATATGAGTCATCATCATGTATATACAGGTGGGCAAATATATCGACTTATCAATAATATCTATAATGCTTTTTTTTTTTTTTTGCATCATATGTAAACAATAATTGATACTTTACAGCTGATGTCATCAACATTCTCTGGGGATGTGAAGCTAACTGAAAGCACTACTATGTTAGAAGCTCTGTTACTCACGGTAGACTATAATTTGATCTTTTTTTTTTTTTTACTTACACAATCTGAGCAGAAAGAGCTGACTTGGCTGGAACTACAGCAGGTAAGATGATTTGTGTGCGTAAAAAAGTCTCACACATAAAATTACAGTCACAAGCTAGTTAGCATTAGCCATCAGTTTTTCAGTTTGTCACACTCACCTCTTTTATTGAAAATCAAACACCTAAACAGGACCATGAATGCTTGTATTGATCACAGGCTCGTGAAAATATGTGTTTGTTTTAAGACAGTTTTCAGACATTGTGTAGTACTCCATAGTAAATGGTGAATATTTCGCCAATACACATTCTTGTAGAACACCCCCAGCATGATGTCACTGCAAAGCATCAATATAAAAAGCTGATTAAAAGTAAAAATGAAACAAATTATATAGTCTTTTAAACAAGCTATCAAGTGATTATTATTGTGCAGGCTGAAGCAACAATAAGCTACGTTACAGTTCAAATCTGCAGAGAATAAGAATGTACATGTTTTAAGGGTATTTTAAGCAATAAAAATTGTAACTGACTAAATGCAAGAAATGAAATACTGGTGAACATTCCAGGCAAAACGCAGGCTGATACCAGAAAAATTACATAAAGCCCCTTTAACTAAACTAGGACTACATTACACAACTACACTGGGACCACGCTGGACCAAATTAGGACCAAATCAAGAAACATGTAGAGTACCACCAACTGTTAGCTCCACCAAAAGCAGTCTGTTTCCTAATTACCACATTATTGTTACTTCTGCCTGGACCGTAGTGTGTCTGAGAGAAGAAGCTGACCTACATTTCTTAGCTGTGCTCTTTCAGGAAAAAAAAAAGTTAAAACCTCAGCAAAAAATGAGGGAACAGAAATAGAAACTCCCTTTTTAGGCAGCTTTCTGCATAAGCCATAATCACACACAATACAGCACTAAGTCTGCAATTAACCCAAATGAAGACGGAGAAGAAAATTTACAATGCATTATTCAAAACACAAAGGGTTTTATAATGATGAAGACTGAAGAAATAATGGTTTTATTAGGCCTAATTTGAAGATTTTGTGATTTTTTGGCAATGTACCACAATGAATAAGCAGAAAACTACAGAACAACAGAACAAAACATGACTAAAATTAGTCAAATAAAAATTTTATTCATGTAACTATTAATGCAGTCACCAAAGCTAGTGTCTTGCTCAAGGACACAGCAACAGTGTGCCAATCAAAAGACCTCCCACTGCCTCCTATAATACAATAACAACATCTGAAGGCCATAAGAGGAAGTAAATCAGACTCAATGAAAAAAACTGTATGACATTATATAAGAGCTAAGTAAAAAAATACATAAAGGTGCACTGTGTAACAATTCTAATAGAGGGTCCACCCCCTTTGTAGAATGTTCCATAGTATAGATTACACCTATCTATTTCACGTGAGACAAGCACTACCTTATATCACAATTCAGATCAGATCTGCATTGTATTTTTGAGTAATAGAGTAATAGAAATTAATAATGAATGTCTCATATGTCTCCTCTGACACCTGTCTCTTGCTATCTTTTTTTTTTTTTTTACTCTCTGTTATTATATTATATTGTGATGAGTGAGCTATTGTATTCAAATATAAATCAATAAAGTTTGTCTAAGTCTAATTCTAATAAATGCTAAATGGAAATGTTTAAAGTTATACCATAGAACATCTCCATGGAGACAAACAGGTAGCAGACCCTCCACCAGAAAAGTTGCGCGGTGCACCTTTAATGTAAAATAAAATTTCACAGCTATTAATATTTTGTGTCCAGTGCTGCTTACATAAAAAATGCAATTTAAATTTTTTTTAGTTCAAGATTTTGTTGCCATTATTTTTCCTGAAATCGATAATTTGAATATTGTAATCAATGGTAGTCAAAACTTCCTCAAGCAAAACCACTGAAAGCTTGTCCCTCCCAGAAGTACAATCACCATAGAAACAGAGACCAGTGTTTTCAGAGTTGTGTTTTCCCACAAAAACAACAGTCATTTGGAAACACGGTGGCCCCAGGAGCTGTGCTTTCCACAAGAGAGCTTCAAACCATAGAGGAGGTAGTAAAGAGCGGAGTATAAAAGAGAAATATGTGTCTGAACACCCCTTTGAGGTTGTAAGAGAAAAACTGCATCAGAAAAGTACAAAGTCTTATGTCACTCTGAAATAACATCAAGAAGGCTTATGCTATGTTTGAAATAGTGCTACATCTGATCCTATGCTCATTTTCAGCCATTTCACAGTGAAGTCTATAACTACATCCTCCTGTCTCACACCAACTACATTTCATTTAAATCTCTTTTGGTCTACAATGAGCCTGCCTACAGTCCTGAACAAGCCTAGCTTAAGATCTGGAGACGGGTACCCGGGTGCAACACTGCGGTGCCCATTGCTACTAACAGGTTGCCCCGATGGCATTGAAGAATGGGTCAAATGCAGAGGACAAGTGCACCTACTTTCCTACTCATGTACAATTGAAAATACTCCACTTTTTAAAATATTTACTATTCCAGCAGGTCACTAATGAATAGTTACTATAGTTGTAAACTCAGATTTCAGATACAAATACTAATCAATGAATTTTAGAGCCTCATTGTCCAGGCCTGAAAAAGTGATTTCTGGAGATCTGTTATTTTTACCACATTGAACATTCACAAACCCCACAGCAATAGCAGCAGATCCCCTGGGCCACACTCACATTTTAGCCTCAAGAGATCACTAAATGTCCAGATAAATGAGCCACAAAATAAACATGGTATTTATAATCCTGGTTATATGGGTCACAATTGTTCCAATTAGAGTTTGTTCAACCATAACAGAACAATATTTAACGCCTTACAGAAACACAGCATGTTATAAATAGGATAATGTCTGTCTGTTCTCTGCATGTGTGTAATGCACGCAGGTACTGACTTAAGTGTTTTTCTACACATGCGGCTGCTCATCGGACCACTTTAACTGACCAATACAGACCAGAACCACTCAAAATAGTGGTCAAAATAGTTTTAAAGATGTGACCCAGTCAAAGTCATCAAATCCTTACTCAGATCTAGTATTGATAAATAAGTGCTTTGACATTAGTATTCATTATTAATAATACTTAAGAGTATACAGACATTAACATTTCTGTGGCTTGAATATTGTATTGTATTGAGTAAAATGTAATGAGTTAGTTATTCACCATTAAAATATAAACAACACTGTGTCACACAATAATAATTAAAAAAAAGACTGAACAATTGATTAAATAATCGCAATAGTCAGCATTATTTTATTTATTTTATTTAAAAGCAAGCTCTTATCATGATTAATCCAGACTGTGGCCTAATGTGCTTTGTTACTCTCTATCTCTTTTTCTCTCCCTTTCTCTTTCTCTTTCTCTTTCACTCTTGCTCTTTCAAAGTCACTGTTTCTTTGTGTGTCTCTCTCTCTTTCTCTCCATCCCTCTCTGCTTCTCTCCCTCCCTCTCTCAGATGGTTTTATGTAATCCTTGTCTTCACCCAGATCGTCCAGGGGGACCACACAGAGGATCGACCCTGCCTCCAGCTGAGGGGCTTCATGCCTCACTGACTTGGTGCCTGGCTGCCTGCTCTCTCTCTTTATACTCTGTTATAATTTCCCCAAAGACTGTATTATTTTGTTTTTCCATGATGATTTTTATGTAGTGGCTCGTCAGAGAACCAGATTAAAAAAAGACTTCATAGTCTCTGGATACAGTGAAGAGTTTATTTCACATAAGGAAGAATGGGATATTAAAAACTTGCATATTTATGGATTTCAACTTCTTGTTTATGATGTATTGAGGGCTTGTGCTCATTCAAAAGATAAAAAAGGTGTTTTGATGTTATCATCACAACAGAAATTTTCTACTACTTGGAACCCGTTTATTGACTATGTAAAATCATATGCTTTTGATGTTTAAATTACTGAATGTGAAGAGTGAAGACTACATCCCCCTTTTTTTTTTTTTTTTTTTTTTTTTTTTTTTTCTTTTTGAGCCTCGGGTGGGGAGGGAGGGTTTTCTTTTTCTGTTTTTGTTCTATGTACAATGTTCTATTTGTACAAAATATTATAACTGTTAACTTATTATGCAAAACTAATAAATAAAGTTTGAAAAAAAAAAAAAAAAAAAAGGTGTTTTGAATTGTTAATTGCTATGTCATCACGCTAAAAAACCCATGAATAGGTGCACAACTTTATTCATATTTATTTAATGTCTTGATTAATATTGAACGCTAATAGGACACTATGGAGCTCAACAGTACCGCCCTTCAAAGGTCTGGAAGTAAATTTTCCATTCTTTTTTCCCATTAAAACTCAAAAAATTCAAATATCAAGAGTTCAAAGACATCACTGCTGCTAACTAATTATGTGATAACTACTATCGATTATGCGGTTGTTTTAAGATTTGGCAAAATGTTTTCATTACTTCGTAGTGTATAAAGCTTCACAAACAGATTTAAATCACATCATATGTCATGTGGTCATTAGTTACCACATAGCTAATTAGCCCTGAGTTAGCTTTTAATACACATTTTTTAGAAAGTCTACGAGATAAATTTAGGGAAAAATTTGTTCTGGAACCAGGGGCAGGCGATCACTGTTTAGCTCCATACTGGAAAACAACAAAACAAAGAAACGTAAAAATATTGTAGCCATTTGCATCTTGTGTTGCTTTCATTCAATAAATAAAATGACAAGTTTCAAATCAGGTTAACTGATCAATAATCTAAAGTTGGATTGACATATCACATCTGGAATATCACAAGGGACTACAGATGAAAATAGCTTGAATCAGCTAACTTGGGCACATTTGCAATATTTGAATGTGCTTGAATTTGAATTGCACTTTCCAAATAAATAAATGCATACATAAAAATAAACATATACTGGTAGCATCTATGACAAAATTAATTCATGAGGCAGTGCATTGCAAATGGTCAGAACCAGTGAATTTTGTTTTTTGCACAGAAAGCAGGAAAGTGAGAAGGATCTAGTGCAGACTCAGGAGGACGCAAGAAAACACCAGAATACCAGGTGTAGCTCCAACCAGCTGACTCTGCAAAATGTGCTTTGAAAAATGTTTGGGATTTGTGGTCAAGGTGGCTTCAACGAGAAAAATAAAAGTTAGGTAAAGTTGGATGTCCTAAAAAACTTTGCACTATATGGCTGTGCACACTCCTAATGGTTAATGATATGACTGGGTCTTTGAGGTCCAGTCAGTCCTACGCCAGTAAAAGCATGGGGCTTGGAACAGAACTCAGACCCTGAAGGAAGAAATTTTGTTTGAAATGGCAATTATTAAAGTGCCCATATTATACAATTTTCTGATCTATTTTATAATGTTGTTTTCTCATCATAAACATACCTGGAGTTGTGTTTTGTTTCATTCACACTTTTAATACACAAACACTGCAAATTTAGACTGTGTTCTTCTCCCAAACAGAAAACACTGTTCCACCTCCTTGTGATGTCACGTGGTAATACAGGAAGTGCTCTGTTGTGTTTTTAAATGCCATACACCTACACGAGAATCATTTAGATAATTTCAGTCCTGGAATTGCCAATGTCCACCAAACTAAAGGTAAAATGTAGCTGTTAACTTGAAAACTAAACTACCACATGACATCACAAGGTGGAAGAGAGCATTTTGAGCTTTGGAGATCGACTAACATTGCAGGGCTACTCAAACATGTGTGAATGAAATAAAACACAAATCTAGGTATGTTTTTGATGAGGTAACATCCGGTCAAGCATCAAATGGGTCAATTTGGCATAATATAGGACATTTAAAGTCAGTACCATTTATGTTCAGGAAATACTGAAAACCAATTAATTTGTTTCTAATAAGAGCTGTGTAGAATCCCTCAGTCATCCAGGTAGAATCCATGGCAAAAGGAGAAATTCAATTTGTCAACTGGACAAAAGTTTATTTGGTCGAATACGTTTCGCAGCTCAAAATGTATGATCGGTCAATATCAGTTCAAATATAGTGATTCATTTTCTGTCAGCCCTTCTTCACCACTGTAGGTCATTTGGTTAAACTGCTTTTTCTAATCTCCTGGACAGTGCACACAACAGGACAAACAGCACACATAAGGAACATAAGACAATGCAGCGCTTTGACTGTCCTCCCATCCGTCCTACTCTAAATTCTCTGAGTGTGAGCATCCCAGCAGCCAGAGGACAAAAGAGCATGTGTCCCGGGCTGGTTCAAAGCCTGCTCTCAGCACTCTCGCCTCCAACGGGCCCAAATATGAGCAGCCTACTGGGACCGGCTGGCACTCCACAGCCCCATCAATCACCACTCTGTATCAGGGAGAATCTGTATCAGGGAGAATCTGTATCTGTGAAGGCAGACAGTGCAGGAGGACAGAGGACAGCCAGACTAGTGCCCACTTCAAGAATACCAACGATTACCATGAGCGTTTTATAGTTAGTTGGTAATAAAATAGTGTCACAACTATAGTTGTTATATCCATTTAACAGTCTATGTCTGCTACCAGCAAAACACCTGTAATTGAATAAATGCAAGAAAGTAGTACACCTTTAAATGAGACAGATTATTTGTAAAATTAGAATGTTAAAGTTTGACCAATTCCATTCTGTGAAGGACAGACAACTTGATCAGAGTGAATGTAGAGAGTGAAGACTACTGGGTGGTCCAAATGCTCCATGGTCAAATTACTGAAAAGGTCAAAGCTGGTTCTAATACAGATATCAGGATACACAAAGGATTGCAACGTCATATGACGATGAAGCAGGTCTAACTAATGCAAACCAAGTATAAGGCAGAAGTGCCTCAGTGGTTCAGTGCCTCATCAGTGCATATTGTCTCTGTGTCCTTGGGCAAGGCACCACTTATAAATGTGGTGTGTGTGAATAAGCCTTGCATCTGTCAGTCTTGCTATAGTTGCTATAGAGGCGGATATGTGCAATTTGCCCATGTCAACATAGTTAAATTTCAGTCTCATTAATACAGTCTGCTTCTCCCAACCTGATCCCATAATAGGTGATATCACACATTGACTATAAATGATTAGCACCTCAGACTGAGGACAACCAGAAGCTTAGAGAGGACTGAACACGAATGTTTTTTTTCTCAACGATTCACACTTCAAAAGGCTCAAGTCAGTCTTCAGGAATCAGTGCACTGTCATTGAAGATGAAAGCCCCTCTTTTTTATATGTGTCACAACAAGGTGACAGAGTGCATTGTGGGATACTGCAGGAGTGTAATAAGGACATCCAGTGTTGTTCATATCTTAGTTTAATATTATGAACAGTATACAAGATGCTCTTAAACAGGATCAGTCTCTGGACCTGCATCTGAAATGCAGGCTTTAGGTTTAGAACTAAAAAACAGTGTAAACATAAACAATGTTTGTTAACTTTTTTGTCTGCAGACAAATTAATTGTCTTGTTATGGGCACCATAGCGTAAATTACTCTCCAATGTGTAAAAATATTTAGCACACCTTCAAAACAACATTCAGAATACTATGAATAATGTGATAACTTGTTAATAGTAGCAATACTGTGTATTTTCAGATAGCAACAGCACACAGTAATAGATTTATCTATATTTGCAGAGCCGGGGCACTTAACCCATGTGGTCCCTCCTCCATCAGTAAACCCTTATGGCTCACGTGTCGAATATGAATGTGATAAAAGAGTGTGATAGTGTGCAAAGAAGCAAGTGTCCCGGACTGACCGCCCAACTGAAGAATACAGATCAGACCAGACACTTCCATAAGAGCTGCTTTAATAGATGTGGGCTTAAGGGACACCACAGCTACAGACTGAAGAAGAGACTGAAAACTGGACTGTGTTAAACATGATAAGATCTATACAAAGAGGAACACAGTGCACCCGTTAAATAAAATACTAACAGTAGCCTAGAGCAGGTCCAGTATTTCTGTCAGTTGAAATGTGTGTCTGACTATACCGTACAAAAAATACAGTATGGATTGGGATTCAAAATGGGAAAACCAACCAGTGAGCATGGAATAATGTGAGATTTAGGATTTCATTTTACAGTCTGTCTGTAACACGTCTGGATTTTGAACAGATATAGATGCCTTTTTTAACATTTTGACAGGACTGGACTTGACTGACATTTGATGTTTGTTTACCCAGTGTTTTTTGTGTAGTTTTGTGTATGTGGAGAGAGGGGTGGGGTGTGGGAGGGTTTTATTTAGTTTTTGTCTATTTTTGTTTTCGTTGTATAATTTCAAAATTGAATAATAAAAAAGTTAACATCATAGTTACAGTCAGGGACCCATATTTTCTATTCATAATTTTTCTTGTCTAGTAAGTTAGCCAACTCTACGCTAGATGTGACCATACACAAGGCATAGAGGCACTTTTCTTCTTTCTTGTTAATAAAATGTAAAAGGGAAGAAAAATCCAATGTTCTGCTATTTTAAGGTTCATATTTAAAACTCCAAAGACCTTAAGTGCAAGTTTTGAATGCATTTTAGCAATAGAAAAATGTTGTGTGTCTGTCATAAGCAAAACACTGACAATTTTGCAGAAGCAACCAGTCATGAGGTGCGTTGAAATCTGGTCAAAAATAATAATGGTTACTGAAGATTTCAAATGTTCTGGGAAAGACAAACTGAGCTCTATGGATGGAGATTTCACCTTGAGAGTGGCTGATAACAGCTGTGGAGTCTGTTATTCCCTTCCACTTGTCCAAACCCTGACGGACAGCAGCCAATAGACAAGAACAGAGACAGCAAAGCACTGCACTCCACAGACCAAGAGCCAATGTAATCAGTAGGGGTAACAGTGAGGGCTGGAATAAAAATATGTCACTATCACATGGACTGCTACTGTGTCCATGAATCTAAATCATCATTTTGATTTCAAAATGGCAGAGATTTACAAGTTGTTGTTCATAAATATGAAAAGCAAAAAGGCCTCAGTTCAACATCCAGGCCAAGTAGGGCTTTTCTGTATGGAATTTGCAAGTTCTCTCCATGTCTGGTTTACTCCAGATTTCCTTTTCATGGGATGTCCAATCTCATCTTTAAAATGTTCAACTGGCAACCAAACGACTTTACAATAAAAGAGGAATTCCACATTAAAGATAAATATGATTAATTTACAAGCTTGTTTAGAGATACTCACTAATTACCATGTTATGTGAAAGACCTTTACTCCTATAAAAATGTGTTGCCAATGCCGTCAACTTAAAACGAAGCACACCTCAGTTAGTTAATCCTGACCAAGATCCTATAGCTCAAGATCTGGTGAGGGGCTCCTACGTGGCATTACTCCTGACAGACCAAAAGCACTGGCTAAATGACAGTTCAGATGTAGACAAAAATGTGTATAAATTGTTGGTCTAGAAGATTTTTTTATGTATTAATACAGCCATGGTTGGGTTACTTTAAACATTATTGCTGGTGTAATCCCTCATTTGTCCAGGAACGATCAAATGTAAAAAAGGTTTCAGAGTCATTTTCAATTTGATGAGATTGAAAGATCTGATCAGACTTAAAATGACTGCTGAATGGAGTTGGAACGTTTCTATCTCTTAAACCTGTTCACATTTCAAGAAAGAGCCAGATAAATCCATAGATTGTGCAGCTCAGTTCAGAGACAGCCCAATCAGCCCCACATCCATCAACACATCAGAGCTGAGCGCAGGGGCAGGCCAGAGGGACAAGATCAGAGAGAGAAGAAGATTTAACAAGGCTTTTAGCTGCACAGGGAAAAACTGCAGAAACACACACAACAGAACAGCTATGCCAGAAAATGATCTTGTGCTTTACAGTTAAGATAATAGCTCAAGAGGATTAAGTAGACCTGTCACGAAAATTACTATATAGATTTATCGTTCAATATATGTTAGATGGAACGATCATTTTTTGGGATCAATATTATGGGTACGTTTTCTTTGTACTAGTGGAGAATTTTTTGTTATTTTTTCCTGTTCTACAATTAGATATGATTTTTAGGGCTGAATAAATAACTTCTATCGCTCATTATAGATACAAGCTAACTACTAAACTGTTTCATTATGCTATTTATTTATTTATTTATTGCATATTATTTTTTTATGTATGCTCTAACACTGTGTCCCACTTTTTTTTTATCCATTCCAAATAAGTCTATGAACTTTTCTCTGTTGGGTCCAAATGTAACTGTGCACAGATATTCAGTTATTTGACACTGCTTGTAGCATTCTCATTTATTTTAATTTGTTGTTGTTATTAATTATTTATTAGTTGTGCATTAGTATCTTCAACTTACTCCCTTATTTTATTAAAGGTGCATTATGTAACTTTTCTGATGTATGGTCTGCCACCTGCTTGTCTACATGGAGATGTTACTGCTTTGTCTGGAATGTTACTCGTTCACAGTCAGTACTGTACTGTACTGTATAGTCAGACACAGTCTGTTTTTCTGGTTATTTTGGAGCAGTAAAACCAGCTATTAATCTGTTTAATGCCATACTGTGGAACATTCCTAGCAAAGCAATGACATATCCACAAATTGAATTTCTCCTTTGCAATATCCATAAAAACAAGAGGGTGACGGACCCCCAACCGAAAAGTTACATAGTGCACTTTTAATTTAAATAAAGATTTTCAACAGATTTCACGTTCACCTATTGGTAAATACTACCATAAGAATTATTATTATCAGTGAATAACATTAACCTAGCCTTGAATTTCTATACCTATCCAACCTCAACACACAGTAAGCCTCATAGATCTGGTTTATGGATCACTGCTGCATATTGGCTCCACATATTGAACAGTCTTGTAATCCTGTCGTGGGGACAAGGTCATCTCCTCCATTCTCCTGTTTTTTCTCAGATGAAAGAAGGATTGGACCAAAGATAATAACACATAGATGACCTTATTATATTCACAAGGGCAGTTGCGTCATATTGTGAACTTTTCAACCCTCATATTAGAGAGGCCAATGAATTTAAAAGAAACCAATGCTTTGTGGAGTTGAAATTTTGTCATTTTGTATAAGTTATAGTCCATACTGGTGATTTATTTGATTGACTTAAGTTATATAAAATGTTTGACATCTATAAGACACTGGTCCACTTAAGATAAGGTGATTCATGTAATGGAATATGAAATTCAAGGAAGATGAGAAGGTAATAGCTGCAGTTAATCTAAAGAACAAGAAAGAATAAAGGGTTAAATATTGCATGTAGTTTTCTATTTCTTCACACATCCAGTGACAAAAGTGTTTTACAATTTATTTTATAATGTTATTCCTGATTTGGGACTGTGTGTAGATACCTTTGAACAACAACAATGATTTTTTTGAGCCCATAAAACGTACCCACAAAATATGTTCAGTATTCAAAATCTCACAATACAGATAGATTCTTCGATTAACAGTTCACTCATCTCAAATTATGACAAAATTATGACGAAAATTTGCAAATGTTGTATGAGCATGGTGTATAATGTATCACTTTTGCAGGGACAACACCTCAGGAGCAATGGGGTTGTTCATTAAAGGGAATATTAAGGCTCTCGCTCTCTCCCAGGTAGTACTGTTGTGTCAGTGGGCAAAACACTTCATGCACCATGCCTGCACCTTAGTGTTATAGTAGTGTCAGTGCTAGTGGTCTGTGAGGCTGTAAAATGTCATCAGTCTCCATCAGTCTGCCTCAGGGCAGCTGTGGCTTCAGTTAAAGGTGCACTATGTAACTTTTCTGGTACAAGTCCAGCACCTGGTTGTGTCCATGGAGATATGATAGAGAGATTGCACTGCCAGGAATGTACCACAGTATGACATTAAACTTATTATTTTATTATAGGTGTTTTTACTATATGAATTCTACTGTTAGCAGGACCACCGCTCCACAAATCGCCTATAAATTGGAATGGTACTTCTTCATGGAAATAAATACATTTAAAATCATACTGTGAAAAATTCCAGGCAAGGCAACATCTCCATGGTGACGGACCCTCCACACGGAAAGTTATTAATCACTAACATTTTGTGACTGGATGAATGAATGATGCACTAAAAACACAAGTGCTACATATCTCTCTTTAAGTTTAGAGAAGTGAATGGGGTTTATACCAGGCTTATTACATTATGGCTCATATGCTCCACTAACACACTTAAGCCATTCAGATTAATCAATCATTCTGACACATTGTCGTGCAGCCAGTCTTCTTATAAAATAAATATACTGACTTATAACTTTCTAGTGAGTAGGTTATGCAGTTAATTCTCAGGATAGTTTAGTTTAAGAGGTCATAATCTTCTCCAGACAGAGGGGTCAGTCTCTCTCTCCCCCCACAGAGCCCTGCCTCTCTGGTATAAAGCGGGTTATCGCTGCTGACAGCTGACTGCGTGATTATGGGCATTAGCAAGGCTTTAAGCACAGTGTGAGTCTATGAGATCATTCAGCAGGTTTCTCACACTAAGAGAGTTACATGATGACAAATAGGCCACCAACCAAATGACACAATCAGACATCTTAGAAGAAGTGTTGGGTGTGTGTGGACTTTGATTTAGCTTGTAACTTATGTAAAAATAAATAAATAAAATTAAAGATGCACTATGTAACTTTTCTGTTGGGGGGGTCTGTTATGTTACCTGTACATCTCCATTAAAATCTTGGTGCTTTGACTGGAATGTTTCACAGTGTGGAATTAAACTTTGATTTTGCATTTATTATATTATTTATTATATTTATAACTAGAAAAGCACTCAGAGAGCACAGACCTCCGCCAAGCAGCTCAGTTTTCAAAGTGATCCAGAATCCAGGATTTCTTCTGGATCATCACCTAAATTTAATCATCTGTTGGATTTACCATTAGGAACATTTCCTGAAAATTTCATCAAGATCTGTCCATAACTTTTTGAGTTATCTTGCTAACTAACAAACAAACAAACAAACAAACAAACAAACTAACTAACTAACAAACAAACAGACTCAGGCGAAAACATAACCTCCTTGGCGGAGGTAATTACAAATGTTTATTGCTGAGAAATAGGCTGCATAACACAAACATCATTCTTACTGTGAGATGTATGCTTGTCATGATAATTACTATATCGACTTCTCATTCAGTATATGAAAGTGGAAAATATATTTTTTGAGGTCAGTATATACCATCTACACTTTTTCTTTGCACCACTGGGAGATTTTTGGTTGTTTTTTGGCTATACAATAAGATTTAAGCCATAAAAGGTTGATTTAATAACTTCTATGACTCATTACAGATACAAACTAAGTACTAAAGTTTTTCATTCTGCTATGTACTTATTGCAGCTTATGATTTTTTAGCAATATTGTACATTTAGAATAGTTTTTGGGGGATAATTCTACTTTATGGTTTGGTTTCAATACTATCATTTATTGTATTTCCTTCAACAATATATCGCACTTGAAAATGTGTTATCGTGACAGGCCATGTCTCCACAAATCTGACCTGTAACTTCGCATGGTGATGTCACTTGTCTCTATGAAGAACCTTCTAGCAAACAGGTGGTAGACCCTCCACCAGAGAAGACTTCAAATCAGCCTGCTGATTATTGAATAAGTGACAAGAAACAGCCTACTAACCCACACTGAAAAAATGGAGGGGGTTTCTCAAATTGCAAACAAATATTTGACAACAATAACATGACTTTTTTACAAGTCTCTGTCCAGCATGTTTATGTCGCTTGATTGTGGCCGATGTTAGACCTGCGTATTTTAATCAGGCTGAGGAAACATGACTTTGTTACAATCTCTGGTGAAGCTCCTCCCTCAGGCATTCCCTTCCCCAAAACTTTCAGAGGGAAAATTCAAATGTAGCAGGACACAGGAGCAGAGGACACACTCAGGACACAGGACATTTACAGGAGCAGAGGACACACTCAGGACACAGGACGGGTAAAGGAGCAGAGGACACACTCAGGACACAGGACAGTTACAGGAGCAGAGGACACACTCAGGACACAGGACAGTTCCAGGAGCAGAGGACACACTCAGGACACAGGACATTTACAGGAGCAGAGGACACACTCAGGACACAGGACAGTTACAGGAGCAGAGGACACACTCAGGACACAGGACAGTTCCAGGAGCAGAGGACACACTCAGGACACAGGACAGTTACAGGAGCAGAGGACACACTCTGGACACAGGACAGTTACAGGAGCAGAGGACACACTCAGGACACAGGACGGGTACAGGAGCAGAGACACTCAGGACACAAGACACACAGTGTGCATCCAGGAGAATTATGAGAGGTAAGACTTTTCAAAGATTTTCTGTGCTTCTCCGGCCTAGAATGTAGTTCATTTTTAAAACATGTTTGTGGTGTTTTATTTGACATTCAGATTAATTTAAGGACTTTTTCCATGAAACAAATTGTTTTTGACTGTCCATCTACAAGAGTGAGACAGTTTAAGATTTGAATGTGTTGCTTCCAGAGTCGTCTACAAACAAAGAGCAATATTCAGATCACTGCAGTTACATGAATGTTAGAGTTGATGTTAGTCATTTTTTGCACTATTCTGAATGTGAGGTTTACAGTTCAAATAAAAAGACTAAAACAAAATAAAATCTCTGTATCTTTCAGAACAAAGGAAGATGTTTGAGAACCAACAAAACACAGACCACAGATGAACAAAGTAAGTAAACCAACTAAAATGATTTCAACAGAATTATATTTTTTCAACATATACTTCTTAGTGAACATTTATCATGTGTTTCTACAGGGTGATGTGGCACTAGAAGCACTAGCTTTTCTTCCTTCCAGGTAGAACAGATGCCCTACCTGGAAGGAAGAAAAGCACTTGGTGAGTATTGTTTCTGTATGTACAATTCTAATGTTCAATGTGATTCTGTTCTGGTCCATTACTGTATATTGTATTAGTATTAAGTGCTTTAAGTATATTTAAACATGTACAACACAGAGTAGATCATCATAATGTGTTCATCATGTGTAATTTCTGTGTCCACAGGCAGAGACCAGAGTGTCTTCACTGGAATAAGTCCTCACACTGTCCAACTCCAGACTGTGTGTCTCTGTACCTGCGCTCTGTGTGTGTTTGATTCTGTTTAAGACAATACAGAACTGTGGAAAACTAAAGACTGTTTTTTATTATTTTACTTTAAAACCCTTTAAGGGCATTTGACGTTGTATGTTAAAATAATTGTAATATGATCACATTTCATCAACATGAAAAAGTGACGTTCATGTTCTGAGACAAATATGTGTAGAGGGGATCAAAGTTTCACAGTTTTAAAGCCTAAACATAATTTTATTGCATGCAACCGCTTTCCATATTATTTTACGCAAATCCAGCGACCTTTTTTCAGTGCAGGGCTCGCTCAAAAACATATTCATCCCTATAATAAAAACATGAAATAAGACTCAATCTGAACTGCAACGGAGTCACCAGAAGGATTACTCCATCCAGACATGCACTGGTCCAGAATCAACACCATCAGAAATTGCCTCCAACAATAACAAATTAATCCATAATCTGCAACTCCACATCAAACACATCACTCACGTTTGCAACCTAATACCAGACTATTTTACTATATGTAAAGCCATTTCCACATGTAAATAAACAATGCAGCAACCAACGGTGCTATGTGCCAACACTGCCACACTGACAGGCCCTGGCATCATTCCACTGGCACCGGGACAAACTCTGCCCGCTGTGTACCGCTGTACCGCTATAGCTGTTCCGGTGACATGACAAAGCAAACCCCGGTGAAGTTACGAGACAACACCCGCTTGTCTGGCTTCTTACCTCGGGATGCAGTTGGGGGATGATCCGTCTATCTCCCATGTCGCGAACAGGTTCATGGGCACGGGTCGGTTCAGAGCCCCACTCCCGGGGAAGCTCAGCCGGCCACTTCGCTCCGCCATAGTCCGCGTCTATCCCGGGGCACAGCGGAGTGGGACAGTCCGAAACACGCTTACCGATTCACGACTTGGAAATCCACGAGTTTTTATCCGTGGCAAAGGCGAAGAAAATCCGCAAGTCTCTCAGGTGAAAGAGGCGGTGTTGTTGGAGGTCATGCCCGGGCTGCAGTGGTGGAGGTGTCCGCAGACGGAGCAGCAGCGGCGGGGCGGGCGCACTCCTCTCTCCGCGGGGCTGGTTGTTGTGTTGTACCACGCTGCTCCGGTCGGGTGTCGGTATGGCGGCTCGCTCATGCCACACGGTGAGAGATAGTCACAGGGCGGGAGGAGCACAGCAGCAGAGCATTGCCATTAAAAATCATATGATCATGTTTCTGATCATAATGCAGCCCAAATGCCTAGCAACAATTTTGTTAAAACATGAAAGTCGTTAACAGACAGTTGGCTACAGCGTGGGGAAAATATACCGTGTGTGCCGTTTAGGGTCCCATAACCTAATAGCACTTTGTAGGCTAATTTAGGACACGATCATAATATAATAACTGATTTATTTCAATACCTCCAGCTGTCACGGATCCTTGCGTGGGCACAGGGAGAGGCTTTAGGTGGATCTCTGGCATCCCTCAGCAGTCCCCCTTACACCTTTTTAATTATGAGGCTATTGGGTTATATTGCACGACACATCGGCACTAACTTATGTATTTTTTCTAAATTTAGTAAAACTGCAATATCTATCTTTTGGTCTATTCAAGGCCTAAATGAAAGTCAAATGCCCAACTGTGGTCGGACATGGCCCTCTTATGGTGACTTAAGGCAAATGCATCAGGCTGGCATTTATTTCATCATAGTAATAATGGATTTAATATTTAACTTCTCAACCGCAGTAATAAGCTGTGTTTGTACCATGATTACACCATACTATATTACTTGGCATTTTGTAGTTGTTGAAAGACAAAGGAAGCTCACCTGAAGTCCTGAGATTCAGTTTGTCAATGATAATTATATTCACAAGGCCCTACATGAATTAGTGTAAACTGTCATGTCTTAAGAGAAAGTGAGTTGTAAAACGCGCTTGTCAGCTTAAAACATGTGTTAAGAAATCTGCAGTAGGCACTCAAAGGAAACCATAAATAGCTACGTAGATACTAGTATGTGATGTTAACATACATCATGTTGGCCTAGATCAAATCCCCATTATGTTTAAATATAAGAAGCAAAGCCTTAAAGTCTTTTTAAGTTTTATTTTCCTGAATATGCAAGCTTAATTTCACATTCAACGTTTTAAAGAAATAAACAAACAGTACACATCATATATTCAGGACACTGCTACATACATAAAGAAAATTTATGAATGCTTTAATTAGTATCAAATGAAGAGGCAATTTCCTGCTGGAATGACATTTAACAAATCAGTAAACTAAAAAAAAGAGAGAAAAAAAAAAGTCAGACACTGAACAGACAAAGCCCTCAAACACTTCAGTCTATAAAAACTGGATAACAAGATTGCTGCAGAGCTTTACACATTACCAGTGAGATTTCCTTTAGACCTTGTTAGTGCCTTTTAGAAGTTAATCACAGTTTAACATCAACGTAAAAATAAATGCATCATCTAATATTAGCGTACAGCCCAATGCAAAGCAGTAGAGGGGATTGTAAGGCTACAAGGCAGATCGCAGGCTGACGGCTTTCTTCACCGTAAATTTAAATGATTTAAGTAAACTGTTCTAAACCAAAAAATGTAATTGTCCAAAAATAAATTACTTAAATCAGAGCTGCTCTTGGCCATATTTAAGGATGGGAGTTAAGATAAAAAGAGGCCGCCAAGCGGAAGGCAATATTCTCGTCTCCATTACCAAAACAAATTAAGATTACAACCAGTCCTGTAATATGATACAAGGGAAGTTTCAGTGTTTGCTGTCTGCGGAGGCTGAACGAGATCTGGATCGAGACCTGGATCTAGACTTGGACTTGGAGGGAGATATGAAGGGAGACTTGGAACGGGACTTGGAGCGAGATTTGGAGCGAGACTTGGAGCGAGACTTGGAGCGAGACTTGGAGCGAGACTTGGAGCGAGACTTGGAGCGAGACTTGGAGCGAGACTTGGAGCGAGACTTGGAGCGAGATTGTGCTTTCTGAACAGGAGCTGGGGAACGAGATCTGGACTTGGATTTGGAACGAGATTTAGACCTAGACCGGGACTTGGATCTGGACTTAGACCTTGGAGGGGATTTGTTGGAGTTCTTGTTGGATCCGGAGCTCTTCTTTTCTGGAGTCCGGCTGCCTCTGGACCTGCTCTTGCTCCTGGACCTGCTGCGGCCCCTGGACCTGGACCTGGACCGACCACGGCTTCGGGAGCGGCTCCTTGAGTAACTGCGCGAGCGAGAGCGGCTACGACTGAAGGAGAGACGATAAACGCACCGTTTAAGCCACACAGAAAGTTTTTAAACAAACTCATTTTTACATTTTAGCTGCAACATTTTTATAGGATTTTAATTCATGAATAGGATTCCTGCTTAACCACAAGTGCCACCAACAACGGAAGAGCGGTTCCCAGTAGAATAAGGTGAATGGTGATCACTCAACTAAGTTAGCTTTAGTAATATTCTACTCATCAACTATTATTGGATTTTTAAATGTCCAGAACATAATTTTATGCTACATTTGTCCATATGTTGTACAGAATAGATGGTGGTTTAAATTTATTGCAGTGGCATTTTGGGCATCAAGAACTGATACCCACTTACTAACAGATACTAAAAATAGCATCAAAAGTAGATACTTTGAGTGTACATTATCATCAAGCACTTACTCTTTGGAGTCCTCATACAGCTTGATTTTGCGTCCGTTCAAGTCAGTCCCATCCAGTTTGGAGAGGGCATTCTTCATATCACTTCGGGAAGCAAACTCCACCACACTGCAATTACAAAAGAAGTCAAATCAAAATAATTAAAAAAAAATAAAAAAATATTCTCCATATAGAACCATAGTAGAATTTCGTACCCTTCATTTTGTATGGGTCGGTGAGCATCCACAAAAGTGACTTCTCCAGCTTTTCTCATCAAGTCTTTAAGGTCCTGCAATAATAGTAATGATATATTTAGTAAAACATGGTACAATCTTCATTTCAGATGATAGCCTTCAGACCTTAGGGAAAGAAACAAGCAACAAAAGTGTGTACTGGTGACATACACAGCAAACCAATGTGAACAAAGTGGTATTTCATACAAATGGAGGTCATAATAATGTGCCAATACTGTATTTGATGAGACAAAAATCTGAGTTCAAAACATTATCAGATTTTACCAATTTACAGCTATCCTGGAGGTGAGACTGGGCAAGCATATGTGTTTTATAGTAAGTTAAACTTATTACTATGGTATTAAAATTATATTCAAAGCCAAGGACCAGAGCCAAAAACATTCCCCCCATATACAAATGGAGGGATGTTTAAAAAAACAAACAAAAAAAAAAAACATTAAAAAAACTCCCATTTATACTGAACAAATGCAGTATGGTCCAGGCACAGCTAAAATTTGACTGCCCAGTCCAATGATAATCTAGTTAATGCCGATATATATGGTCACTGCAAGTCTATCCATTTGAATGCAAAAATGTATAGACAAGTGTTTTCGCCCTGACCCCAACACCACCCAGCCCTGTTTAAACTATGAGTTATTGCTACTCACCGTTCCAAACCCAGGAAGACACAAGAATAGAGCCACTTGTCCAAATAGCAAATGGGACCAATGCAGTGTTAAGCCCTTGAGAATCGGCCACGGCCTTGACTCAGCATCCGGCCTCCAAAGTAAGGACCACCAGAGCAAGCAGAGCGAGGGGTGTGCGCCCAAGTCCACACGCCCCCAGCTTCAGCAGCAACAATTAGACCAAATGGGAGAGAGTGGGGCCGTAGATTTGAGGGGCGAGCCAGCCCAGAACCTCCTAAGGCTACCGTATCCTGCGCTAGACCAGCCAAGACTTTAGACCGGCAGCAACTGCGTGTGAGGAAAGGCACCAAATGGACACTATTGAGAAAAACAACCAGCAGAGGGCACTACACACTTCCACAAAAGGATGTGTCTCTGATAATAGGAGACCATATCAGGGCAGCAGTTACAGGAAAACTCAAGATGGAAGTCTATCTGGGGACCTTGTATGTTATAAGCTATCATCAAGCATTTATGACTAAAATAGACCCAATTTCTAAATATAATGCATACTACAAAATAGTATATTGGAAGTATGTACAAAAAGTGATGATAGCAATTCAAATGAATCTCTTACCTGCCAGCTTATGCGCGTGGAGAGGTTCTTCACAACCAGCCTGTAGTCTGTGCGCACAGGGGGCCCATATCTGTGAAACAGGAAAAGAGTTCACTTAAACCAAAGATCTCTGCTCCCTTAACAGTTAGTATTTCAGTTTGGCCTTGGGGGGAACAAGAGCCCCTTCACACTATTGTTGACTCAGGTCAGATGACTGACAAAAGCCCCTTGTCTGTGCTTTGACTACTGTTTATTTTCAAACAGGAGCTCACCTGGATCCTGCACTACGAGACGAAGGGTAGCCATAACTGCTAAAGCGCCCCATGCCTGGACCACCTCCTCTGCCTCCACCTCTCTTGGACCGAGCATGCTCAACAGTCACCCTTGGAAATAAAGAAAAATATATATTATTTAATGGAACAATTAGTATAAAGTATTGTCCAAATTTACAGTAAAAAACATTCAAAAGTCCTCTCTACAAAGGACAGATTGTGGAGCACAGTACAACTAGCAGTGAATAATTAACTACTACATCTCATAGAATAATTAACAGCACACATGTTGGCAATTCATTTGTAAAATGCTTATTTTGACAAAAAAAAAAAAAAAGACTGCATTACGATCTTTGGTTGGAATTTAGGTAATGCATATTAAACTAGAAAAGCACCTCCGCCAAGCAGCTCAGTTTTCAAAGTGATCCAGAATCCAGGATTTCTTCTGGATCATCACCAAATTTAATCATCTGTTGGATTTACCATTAGGAACATTTCCTGAAAATTTCATCAAGATCCGTCCATAACTTTTTGAGTTATCTTGCTAACTAACAAACAAACAAACTAACAAACAGACAGACTCAGGCGAAAACATAACCTCCTTGGCGGAGGTAATAATTGACACTAAACTGGTATTTGCCAAGCCCATGTGAATGTGTTACAGACAATGGCACTGGTGTGAGATATGATTAACCAGCTCTTGTTAATGTTAACACACTCCAACATTTAAGTAAACAGATATCTCGAAGAAAGGCTACAGATGCCAAATTTGTGATCACACCGTTTTAAACTAAAACCTTAAAAAAAAAAAAAAAAAAAGTCTCTTTCACTGGTTACCACTAATAGTACCAAACACACACATCTTTAGGCCAGTTTAGATTTCGGTTTATATTACCTTTCATTGCATAAGTCTTTTCCATTCAACTCATAAACGGCATCATCCGCATCTCTGTAGTCATCAAACTCCTAAAAAAGAAGAAGGAACCCCATTTGTATACAGTTTTAACACATCAATTAAACACAGCATTAAATGTACTCACCACAAACCCAAAACCATTCTTCAGATTGATTTCTCTGATTCGGCCATATCCTTTAAAAAACTTCTCCACATCCCTCTCTCTAGCATGTGGGCTCAGATGGCCAATGAAAACACGACAACCACTCATCTCGAACTGAAGAACAACAAAGACGTACAACAGGTGAGCCAAATGGTGAACAGACTCAAGTGCGCACAAACAAGTTCTCTCTCTCGTTAGTTACTACTGAGCAAAACTGTAGTCCGCAGGGAATGCCCCCAGGGGTGAAAATGCGGTTGTGGATTGGTTAAAATCTTGAGATGAGATTACGGAGTTCTTACTAGACCAGTTTGTTCTTATCAGCCATGTCTGCTGCTGTTTCAATGCAAATGCTTTTTGGATGATAATGAGACCACAGTAATAACAAAAGACCAACTGAAAAGCCACCTTTTTTTTTTTCCTCTCTTTTTTACAAAATAGAAGTATAGATAAAAATATAACTATACGTAAGTTATATTCATTATCATATATTATATGACAGTTACTATTCACGTTGTGCTGGGTTTGTGTTGTGTCGTTATAAAACTTTTGAATATTGTTTAAAAAAATATTGAAAAACAAAATCAACGTCTTTCAAATCTAAGAACCCGAACTGAGACTGAAATTTAAAATCTTAACTGAAACATTTCCAAAACTAAATAAAAGCCATTTGAAATGAATATTGCAGTTCAGATAAACCTGGGCCTACAATGTGCTAGAGTTTTCTCGACCATCATCCAAACAGCTCCATGCGATGATGGCCGCCAGCTCAATAGTGCTCCAGCCGAGACAGAAAAACATGATGTCGTAGGGGGGATCTTTTTCAGCAAATATTGAAAATCACACCCTTTTTTAAAAAAAATAAAAAAATAAATTGAGTATTAACTATTTATACAAAATGTATGTGTTTGTAAAGCTAAGGCGCATTTGGTAAAACATTAGCTGTTAGCTAGCTTAGTGCTCTACCGATTACGTTACATAGTGAACTTTAACAATAACAAAGCTTATATAAAACGCAATACAATATATATACTTTAACTTGATCACTAACTGCTTGTACCCGTGTTAATCTCACCGAAAAAATCCCCTGAAGGCGACTATAAGCTTGTTTCTGTCGCTGGCCGAAACTTTGCGCTGCTGCTGCGTGTCACGAACTGTAGCAAAATGGCGACGAAACGCGGAACCGGAAACGCCTTGTGACTTTTGTTGCCAGATTTGAAAATGCGCGTCGTGTTGGTATGGGACTCTGTAGGGATTTTGGTAACTATACTGGTTAATATTACAAATTAGTACTAAAGCAGTCTGAATGGGTGGTCTTTGTAAGTGTTGCGTATTAGGTTGTCACAAGTCCACTGGATTGCACGGCTTTCCATCAGACCCTGAGCTTTGGCGTCAGTGGGTGCGTGGCTGCGGCCGTGATGAAAACGCAGAAGTGTGAGCTCTCAGGCTTTAGTTCCCTCCTAAAGACAACACTACATGTACAGGAAAGGTGATCAAGGTTTGAATTTGTGATTTAAGCTGTACGAAAACTTACTTTTTTGCATATTGTCCACCTAAGTAAAAAACGTTAATCACAAAATTTGATATTTGTGGTATTTGTGCTATTTTTATTTTTTTTATTATATATCTTAATCTTTTTTTTTGCATGCTCTTACTTTATTTTTAAATAGTGATACTTTATTATTATTATTATTATTATTATTATTATTATTATTATTATTATTATTATTATTTTTTTTATTTATTTTTTTTTAATAGTGATATCGCTACTTTATATTATTATTATTACTATTCAGTGTTCTATGTTGCACCTCATCACCAAAGCAAGTTCCTAGTCTGTGAATTGTGTTCACTGACAATGGCAATAAAAGCTTTTCTGATTGATTCTGATTTATGTGATATTTGAATTTTCCTTTTGTTTCAGTTATTAACAAGGAAGAACATGTTAATACACTGAGTTTTTGAAATTTCTGTGATGTCACTTCTAATTTGCTGATTGACAGTTCTGAAACACGCATAGAATTAATCCATCCAAACTGGTATCTTTGGAAGTTTGAAAGTTTTCTATTTATGTTTAATACCTTTTGATTAATTGTTCTATAAATGCTGTATTTTTATAAGACATTAAGGGATGCTCTGTTTATTTTTAAATTAAACTTTAAATTTGTCATTTTCATATTATTTGTAACCAAGAAAACTCTTAACTCCAAATTTGGCATTCCCAATGACCCAATTGTTTACTGTTTGACTACCGCTGCTATAATTCTTTATCCAAGACACTTACTTACTTATTTACTACTTGCCTGCAGTGTCTGTGTACACCGCAATATGGATGTATTATAATTCCTTGAGCAGGTTATAGGCCCGTCACGATCATTTCCATATCGAGGTTCAACATATGAAAGCTGGATCAATATATTTTTGTGCACAATATTTATCGTGTGTACAATTTCTTTGCGAAAGTGATGAGATTTTTGCCATTTTTAAGTAAGAAAAGTATGATTAGAACTGAAGAGTGTAGAATAAATAACGTCTATGACCAATTATTGTTTAATTCTGCTGTTTATTTGTTTAATCTCATGCTTTTCATCGATACATATTTAAAAACTGGTTTACAGGGATTATCCTGCTTTACTGATATTCTGTCAGTGGCATAAAGTAGTTTCAATATGATCGTTTATTGGAATATTTCTTTGTGGCGAGGTTATGTTTCAAAATGTGTTATCGTGACAGGCCTATGAGGTCCCAGGTAGAAAAAAACACTAAATATGTGACATTTGTTGATGAATTTGGTGGTGATGAGTGGAAGTATCAGACAATGAACCCAACCTTTTTTCTTTTTTTTGTTTTGTTCCATCTTTATTCTACTACGTTGCTCATTCTTGAAGTTGTCAGGAAAGACGTTTAGGTGGACATTGACGACACAATTGGAGAAAATACTTGCTGTGTAAAAGTTGTCAATAATACTAATCCATGGTCAACTAAAATATATACAGTACATAAGACACTCGGTGACCAACAACAAATAAATAAAGGAACAATAAAAATGGGGGGAAATTGTTAAGATTTTTCTTTCAAAGGGCTCCTTAAAATATTAGGATCTGGATTGACTGATTTTACATTTGTAACTAAAAGAATGCCACAATCAAAAGTAACAAGAATGAAAAGTTAAATCAAAAAAGGCAGGTTAACAGGTAAGGAAAAGTAAATAATTTCAGTTTGGTTCGAAAGATAGATCAACTGTTATGTCAGCATGCTTGGAATTATTTCATTTTTAAGTATAACCAAAAAATATTAGAACAAAATTAGAAATTATATGAAAGTGCAAATATTTTTTAAGATCAAACCAAAATCTCATGTAGCAATGTGTGTATGTTGTTTTTTTGTTTTTTACTTCAAATTCAAATGGGACTTTCTTGGACCTGAGGGTTTAGGACATTATGTTTAAATTAACTGTAGAGTCCATCATAGTGCAAGTGACAACCTTGTATGCAAAAAAAACAAAAAAAACAACAGAATAATTAAAGACTCTCTGCCAATCCCAAGCATAGTTAAGAAAGAGTAAAGTAACCAATGTAAAAGCTGTGCACAATTCAACCCTTATCCAAATGACTGTAAAAGTTGGATGGTGCATTCTCAGATGAGAAAAAAAAATATACTGTACTAAAATGACAGTTTCAACATAGCTCCATTAAAAAGACTATTTTATATAATCCAGTTGGACAATGTGTATTATTTAGCATCATCATTTCTCCATCTCATACATTCCAAGCCTGCGTTGCAATGACACTGTTGTACCTGATTAAAATACATTGAAGAGCACCAAAAGGACATAGTCTTGACATATTTGTTAATGAATCCACTTAAATTGTGATATTGTTAGGAAACAGACCTCTAGGATTGGGAATAGTCATATTTTAGAATTTGTTCCATAGCTGTAATTCTTATTTTCCAATAAAAACAAGACAAAGTTACCAGTTGTGCATTTAGAGCAGCTCAACTCTTCTGAGATAAGTGAACACTATTGGCTTTTGTCTTGCAACAAAGCAAGGTTTTTGCAAGGAGTTGATTTGAAAAATTCTTAACTATTAACAATAAATTACGCTTATGAATTACACAACATAAAATTCTCATAGACTTTGACAAGGTAGCAATGTTACCAGTTTATTGAATTAATAATTTTCTTGTATAGTTGTAGTTCTTCATTGCCAGAGCTGTTCACTTCCAAATGGACTTAAGGGCCTGCAAAAACCCTGACTCATTTGCAGGTTGCACCATAATTTTCAGCTAGATTTCCTGTTTATCATGTCATTTCAACATGCAACATTTTCTTTACTCATTCTGAGGAGCAGTCAAATCCTCGTTCTATAGTTGCCTCTAAAAATGGCCAAAGAAAATGTATCCAACACTATTAACTGAAGGCCACACTGAGGTAACTGAACAAAAAAAATACTATTTAAAAGAATAGGGGTTTACCTGGTTATTTCCCCAATATGAACAGTCTTTTGTTTTGCCTGTATTAAAAACAGTTGGGAACACCAATAAATATGTGAATAACCGTCCACAGTCATTTGCAGAATCCATAAATGCATTTTTTCACAATGGACACATGAAAGCTTTTTTATGTTTGAGATTGACAACCGTAACTTGTCTGTATGGGATAGTTTATTCAATATTATATGTATGTTATTAGCTGCAAGAATTAGGATCTCCCCCCTAGATAGTTTGTTGCTTGATTTAAACATGGTTTATTACACTGATGTTAAAAACAGTCAAAATACCTGATATGTGGTATGTCTCAATGTGAACAAAAGGCTTCTATTAGATCAGCAGAAAATGTGTTTGTGATATTTTTCCACACATTGTCCCAACATTTTTATGACTCAGGGTAGGAATCTGGTTAAAAACAAACAGCTCTGAAGCCAGGGACAAAAGTTTAAAACTCCATGGAAAAGACTAATAGTAATAAATACAAACTTGTAGCAGTCTGTTCTCAAGTCCGAGCATTTTTCACAGCTCTAAATTAAAGTTTGCCTCTTGAATTTTTACAGAGGCCATGGCTTGTCCTAACAGTGGCAGCAGCTATTTCCCATATTCTAGAGGTCAGGCGGTTGTTTGGGCCAATGGGAACGAAGGACCCACAGTTCAACGTTATAGTACATCTCTGTAGTGTGGGTCAGACCCTGGTGTGACGGCAACCATGGGAGGAGCAGCCCGTCGCGGCGCCCCCTGATGGAGAGTTTGGGTCATCATCGCTGGAGTCGTGCTGGTCGTCCTTGTGTAGGCCCATGCTGATGTGAGACTGCAGTGCGGCTGGCGTCAACCACTCCTTGGGCAGGCAGCTTTGGAGGAACGGGATACAGGAGCTGAAGTACGCCAGGCGGTTCACCCAACGCGGAATCTCACGCCCACACAGCAACTACGAACAACAAAAGAGCATTTAGACATTATGCATTTCTTTAATGTTATAACAAAAATCCACCTGACCCTCGTTTGGTTAACCAGCACAGCCACTGAGGCCAGTGTTTCCCAATAGTGGAGGAGACTATAGTGCGCCCCCCTCACCCCTAACACACCTACACAACAGAAACTGTAAACAAGTAGGTGAGTTAGTTTCAGAGTAGTTTCAGTGTAGTTAGCTCCTCCTCGGTTCAGGCAGATTTAAGGCAGTGTCCACCAGCGTCTGACCAGAACTGAAGAAGCAGCTTGGATGAGCTGTGAAACGTATTTAACTAAAAATACTTTTGTCCAGTTGACAAATTTAATTGTCAACTATGTACACATTTATGTACAAGTCTTTTAGGTATTTTGGGGCAATGAAAATGTGTAATTAAGTACTTACAAGATAAGACACGTTAATTAGTTCAGTTAATTTTAATGCCATACTATTAAACATTTTAGACAAAGCAGTGACATCTCTTTGGAGTCAAACATGTGACAGACCTCCACAAGAAAAGTTACATAGTGCATCTTTAAACAGAGCTAAATATTATATGTCAGGTGGGATTTTCTGATATATTTGGGACACAATGTTCTGGACTTTGGACAGGGTTGTGTTGGACCTACCTCTGACAGTGAGGAGGAGAAATGGTTGCAGTTTTTGTGCATCAGGTGGTACGCGTTCCCTTTGAACTCCTTTCCCAGCTCCTCCATGATTTTATCGATGTCCTCCTCTGTGAAGTCTGTGGTGCCCAGAACAATGGCCTCCCTGTTTAGCACAACCAGATATGAACAATGTTGGAAAGTAACTGAATACATTTACTAAAAATATGTATTCAGAATAGTAACTGTGACTAACTGTATTCCGGTACTGTTACTTTTTCATTTAAAGGACCCATATTATGCTAGTTGTGTTTTGTTTCATTCACACATGTTTAACACACAAACCCTGCATATTTAGGTTGAGTTCTTCTCTCAAACAGAAAACACTCTGTTCCACCTTGTGATGTCATGTGGTAATACAGGAAGTGCTCCACTGTGTTTTCAAACTCCATACACCTTCACTAAAGTCATTTAGGTAATTTCAGCCCTGGGCTTCTCAATCTCTGCTGAACAAAAGGTAAAACTTGGAAAACTACCTACATGACATCACAAGGTGGAATGAAGCATTTTGAGCTTTGGAGATGTAGGCAGACTAATAATAAAGGGTTACTCAAATGTGTGAATGAAACAAAACATAACTCCAGGTATGTTTTTGAGCAGGTAACAACATTCTAACGTGACTGAAATCTCACAAGTCACTTTTGTGTAATACAGGACCTTACTTTACAAAAATCAATACACGGCGGTACTTGATCAGGCAATTTAGACTTTGAATTCTCCAGCATTACTAAAAAAATGGTAACACTCCTCTTGTGTTAAGTGCATATGTGACTTTTTCCTTCTCTAATTAGTGATAAATAAATGTATAACAAATAGTTCAACAAACAAAACAAACAAAGTACTTTTATTCCTCTGCACAATAATATAATGCAACTTAATGTGAAAGTAGTCTAAGCATTCAGAATACAGTACTCTAATTGGACCAAAATGTGAACTTTGAACAGAATCATGTTATTAAAAGTAAATAAAACAAACAAATTAATTGCTCATCTATAACTGCAATTGCAACGCTAGTCAGAAAAATAACAATTCTATATTTTTTCCCATATTGTGCATCCCTAACATCAAAGCACATTTTTACCACTATAGAAAAATGTGATATTACAAAATCCTGCAGACTTACTTGAACTTGAATGTCTCTCCGAGCTCAGCAGCATTGCCAGGGTTGATTTCAAAGATGCCACTGAAAGGATAGGGATGTCCACCATATGCAAATTCTGTAGCGTACCAAACAAAGACATAGGTTAGCTGTGATTTTCAAATGGAAGCACCAAAGAACAGTAATTACATAGAAGCGTGTAATTAATGGCTGCCTCTCTGGATTTAAATCATTAGTCTAATTACAGAGCGTTACAGCTGCGTAAGGGAAAACAGTGGGGAGCTGTGGGATTTGAAAAGAGGGTGTTAATGTGCATGTAAATATGGATTACTCCTATTTATAATAAGAAACTTCATATAATGGATTAGATGAAGGGAGTTAATGAACGAAAGGAAATGATAAAGTGGCCTGCCAATTGCTAAAATTACAGTATACACAATGCTGTTAAGTTCAAGTTTCTTGTTTATAGGTACCATTTTGAGGACTTTTCACCACTCAAATATTAGAATATTTAGTTGTGAATTGTTGATTTCTATGACAACAGTGCTAAGTTTACAATCACTCTAAAACCCAGAGAGGTTTTTTTTCCCATTTTGGGGTAATTTTTTTTACAGTTCCTCTTTGGCATTTGTCTGACGCATAAACAAATATATTTAATGTTGCCAAAATATAAAATATGCTTATCAAAGTGAATAATGTGATAATTATTTTTTAGTCGATTATCCATATCTATTTTACAACTAAACTAAAAGTCACCTGTAATAACATGCTAATTGTAGGACTTAAAGGTGCATTGTGTAACTTTTCTAGTGGAGTGTCCGTCAAATGCTTTTCTTCATGGAGATGTTAATGCTTTGCCTGGAATGTTTTTTTTTTTTTGTCCTTTATTTAACCAGGATAGTCCCACTGTGATAAAGAATCTCTTTTTCTGGGGAGTCTTGGCCCTACAGGGGACCCTATTGTACATTTTTTAAGTGGTTGGGGAAACAGGAGCACCCAGGGCACAGGGAGAACATGCAAACTCCACACAGAAAGGGCCCACACCTCCCCAGAATCAAACCCAGGACCTTCTTGCTGTGAGGCGAGAGCACTAACCGCTTTGCCACTGTGCTGCCTGCCATACTGTTTCACAATATGGCATTTTACCTTTTTATCTTCATGGAGACCAGACCAAGTTACAAATCAGATCTGTGGCGAGGCAACCCCACTCACAGTCAGAATACCTATTTTTCTAGGTATTTTTGAGCAATAAAACCAACAATAATTGAATAAATGTAAGGTAGATCTGTTAATGCCATATTGTGGAACTATCTAAGCAGAGCAATGACATATCAATAGAAACAAGAAGGTGACAGAACCCAAACCGAAAAGTTACATAGTGTACTTTCAAGCTTTAGTGAGGCAAAATTCATCTCTTCTATTTTTGATTCCCAGTCTATTGTGACCAATAGGCTAGAGTATTTTTACTAGGGCACTATTATTTCAGTCTGAGCTGGTGTTTTTGTTACACAGACGCACATATTGTAGAGCAGTGTGACACAGTGGTGACTCAACCACAGAACTGAGGTCATGTTATTAGGAGCACAATGCCATATTTCATTTTTACAACATGTCTGTGGGAAGCAACAGCCTGACGCCAAACCCCCGCACACACACTAAAATAAGGTTTGTACTACTGTTAATTTAAAAGTGCACTGTGTAACTTTTTTGTTGGGGGTCTGTCACCTGCCTGTTTCTACGAATATGTCATTGCCCTGCCTGGAATGTTCCACAGTATGACATTAAACAGCTCTACTTAACATTTATTCAATTACAGGTGGTTTTATAGCTCAAAAATACCTTGAAAAACAGGCATTCTGACTGTGAGCGGGGTTGTCTCTCCAAAGAGCTGACCTGTAACTTGGTCTTCTTTGGTCTCCATGAAGATATAATAACATTTAATGCCATACTGTGAGACATTCAAGACAAAGCACCTCCGTGGACAATTTGACAGACCCTTCACCAGAAAAGTTGCACAATGCACCTTTAAGGTTTTCTATGACTTTTCCATAACCATTCCCCGATTTTCCATGACCTTGAATTGACATGTTTAAATCAATGCTTTTTTACCCAAAAATGTCTTTTAAAATTCCATAACTTTTTCCGAAACCAGTAGAATTCCAAAACTTTTCTAGGACCTCAGAATTAGATTTTAACTTCCCATGACTTTTCCAGGTTTTCCATGACTGTATGAACCCTGCAAAAAGGACCCAATCTTACCTCTGCCGTAGATTTCAATGCCTGAGTGGAAAACGCCAATGCCCAGATTAGAAGTGTATTCGTTTATCCAGTACTGCAAAAAACAAGAACACATAGACATTTATATGAATTTTATCTTTCTTATAATTCAGCGGGCGGACAGTCGTGTGCTAAAGTGAGCAAGTAGGATCAGGAAGCGCATCTAGAGTACTTAAAGGGCTCATATAACGCTGTTTTCTGATCTATGTTATAATTTCCTCATCACAAACATCACAGACATACATTTAGACTGAGTTTTCTCAAACGGAAAACACTCCACCTTGTGATGTCATGTGGTAATACAAGAAGTACTCCACTGTGTTTTTAAACTTCATACACCTTCACTAGAATCATATTTAAGATTTCAGGAATTTCCAATCTCCACTGAACTATAAGGTAAAAGGTAAATGTTAATGTGAAAACTACTGCTTCATGACATCACAAGGTGGAACAGAGCATTTTAAGCTTTGGAGATGTAGACAGACTAATAATAAAGGATTATTCAAACATGTATGAGTGAAATAAAACAAAACTGAGGAGGTAACAACATTATAACGTGGCTTAAAGCTCACAAGAATTAATGTTGTGTAATACAGAACCTTTAAATATCGAATTATGATGCAAATTGGTGAACACAACTTATTAAAGAACAAGTCTAAGTCTAATATGCCACTCCTTATGAAGATGTGTTGTCATGGGTAACACACTGCTGACATTGGTTTCCTCATAAGTAATTTCTGGGCACAGCTAATTAAATGATAATTAATAATAGAAATGCAATAAACAGGTGGGGGAGCAGAAACAAACAGTGTTTGTGTATTATAACAAGCTACTAGGATTATTTTTATCTAAGCCAATTTGTCAGTTCCATGTTATTCCACAGTGAAGACAGGGAAGATACAACTGATCTGTAATGTAAGACTTACATCTCATGTAGTTTGATGATTAATGTTATATTAAGGCTGTAGTCAATTAAAGAACTTCTTGGTTGACTAAAGGCATGTCGATTGATTAGTCAATTAAAAGGGGGCATTACAAAAGCTATTGAAATTATTGCGTATCTCTCTCTATGTATCTGACCCAAACTGCACTCATAAGACTACAACTGCATGAGAATTAATTAAAAAACAATTATTTATGCAGAAAAAGTACCATAGAAAACAATGTATTTATATGTAAAAGGCTGACTGAACGCATGATTCACTTCCAGATCTTCAGCTAACTCACTCAACATCTTCCATCTAAATTTAAAACTGAGACTAATAAAATTCTTTTGGTTGACTAAGACACCATCGAACGATTAAACAACTTAACAACAAAGACCTACAGCCCTTATTTTACCTTTTTTTTTTGTATACTAGGCAAGGCAAGTTTATCTGTATAGCACAATTTGTACACAAAGTAATTCAAAGTGCTATACAGAATATGAAATACATTAAAGTCACAACACAAACAAACCAAAACTAGTAGTTATCAGCATTATTTTAAGTAAATTCATAAACAGTTCACATGTTTATTTTAAAATGTCATGAATCAGTCATTTTCACTGCTTTCACTGTGGACAGTATTTCGAGTGCTTATATGTTTTTAAGCTTCTTTTATCCCACACTCCACTCTCAGTCTCTCAGACAGACCTGAGGGGAAAAAGCTGCCAGTGCCCCATCTGTCTGTAATTAATTATAAAACACATTTCCGGACTTGGAGTAATGCAATAAAAAGCATTTCAATCAATTCACTTCATGTCAACAACACGGGGTTCTCAGGTTTCCGAAGTGACCTGTTCCCTACTTTCTCTAGTGTCTTCTGGCCTTTCACAGGAATAAGCTGCATTCATAATATTTTACAATGTGATCTCAGGAGGGCAAAGGACTAAATAACAGTTTTGTTTTTTTTTAATAAATAACAACAAAAACAAATTCACATTGAATCTTGTTAATTTTTACTATTTAGTCCTCAAATTGGTCATATTATTCTGATCATTTAAAGGTACACCATGTACACCCTGGTAGAGGGTCAGTCACCTGCCTCAAATGTTCCACAGTATGACGTTGAGCAAGTTACAGGTCAGAGGTAGTTTTAAGCGATAAAAAAAACACCCACCTGTAAATGAATAAGTGATACTAGGAAAATGTGTTTAATGTCATACTGTGTAATATTCCAGGAATGGCAATGATATAACCATGGAGACAAGCAGGTGGAGAATACCCTATACCAGAAAAGTTACATAGTGCATCTTTAGTCCTTTCAATAAAGCGCAGTTGTGCCTTTCATGTGGATAAGTTAAATTATTACAGAGATTTAAAGCAGGTCTAAACATTTCGACAGTTCTACCATGTATCAAAGGCTCCATGTATATTGTCTCCTCATCAAAAACATACCTGTGTTTTGCTTCATTCATACAAAGTCTGCATATTCTTTCAAATGGAAAACACCTTGTGATGTCATGTGGTAATACAGGAAGTGCTCCATTGTGTTTTTAAACTCCATACACCTTTACTAGAATCATTTGGATATTTTCAGCCCTGGAATTCCCAATCTCTACTGAACTGAAGGTTGAAAACTAACTTGAAAACAACCACTACATGACATCACAAGGTGGAACAGAGGATTTTGAGCTTGGGAGATACAGACAGACTAATAAACCAAGATTACCCAAATGTGTGAATGAAACAAAACCCAACTACAGGTATGTTTTTGATGAGGTAACAGCATTCTAACTTGGCTTAAAGCTCACAAGACCCAATTTTGTGTAATATAGGACCTTTAATGTGGTTGTGTCACGTGAATACAATCCATCAGAGAAAACCATCCAAGGACAAACGTGAAATGAGATTGTGAAAGAGCATTTGAACATTAGAAACCTTTTAGACTGAGCAGAAGAGCTACAGTCAGAGTCTTTCTTTGGCCCGTGTTCTTTGTACAGAGCCAGTACCTCCCACAGAGCTGCCATAGACTGACTGCATGCACCACTGGACACTGCTACAGGCACATTGATTTGCATTGCACTTGATTGACTCATCATCTCTTCAAGCTTCTCCTGTTTTATCGGGCATTTACTTATCAGAAGTACTTAGCAATAATGACTTACAATTACTGTTATAGACTACTTGAATCAAAAAGTAGCCTACATTTGGTTCAGTTATGCTTGATTATTTAAACTCCATACACTTTCACTAGAATCATTTGGGTTATTTCAGCGCTGAAATTGCCAATCTACTGAACTAAAAGTAAAAGGATTTCACATGAAAATTAGCTCTTTAAGACATCACAAAGTGGAGCAGAGCATTTTGAGCTTGAGATATAGACAGACTACTAATAAAGGATTACTAAAACGTGTGTGAAAGATACAAAACACAACTTCAGGTATGTTTTTGACAGCAACAACTAAATTATAACATGGCTTAAAACTCACAAGAGACAATTTTGTGTAATGTAGGACCTTTAAACAAAGAAGACTGATCTTTCCTGCTATTTAATGCTCTCAATTAATATCCGGTTGCAGATATTTTATTATTTATTTATTATTTTTTAAAATGCCAAAATTATTTATTCAAAAGGGTTGTTTGTAATTGTAAATCTTGTAATCTTGTAATTGTCTTAAGCTTTGTAAATACCCTAATTGCTTTTAATAATATGCTAATAATTAGCTTTGATTTTATCTTGGTTTTGTCTATGTTAAAGGTGCATTGTGTAAATTTTCTGGTGAAGAGTCTGTCAAATACTTTTCTCCATGGAGATGTTATTGCTTTGTCTAGAATATTTCACATTGCGGTATTAAACCTTTCTATCTTCATGGAGACCAAACCAGACCAAGTTACAGGTCAGATCTGTGGAGAGGCAACCCTGCTCACGGTCAGAATGCTTGTTTTTCTAGGTATTTTTGAGCTATAAAACCACCTGTAATTGAAAAAATGTAAAGTAGAACTGTTTAATGTCATACTGTGGAACATTGCAGGCAGAGCAATGACATATTCATAGAAACAAGAAGGTGACAGACCCCTTGACTAGTTAATTAAGGCACGCACATTTTACTTAAAAAAAAAACCAAAAAACTAAACTGATTGTGCCTGAAAGTATATAAAAACATCATAATACTACAGATATCACAGTACCCAACAGCCATAATGCATATCACAATCCTTTGCTATATCACTGAGCCCTACTTCTCACTGTAATGGGCTTTTGCATTTGTGGTCTGACAGTAACAGTTGCGTAATACTCACTCGGGACAGAACTGGTCTCTGAATGGGATACTTGTCTAGAGCTCAGTTTGCAATGTCAGCACCAACCAGGCATTTAGAGCAGATAGTGAAAGTACAGAAACTACATTTTTACTTTACAAGAAAAATAATTTGTCCTCTGCACTGTAAATATTGAACCCTGGCTGTTACATCCAACTGACTTCTGGGAAATGTATTTTTCTCCTTTGGATCAATAATGTTGTTTTAACTCAACTCAATAAGCTTAGTGCACCGTCTTGGACCAGGAAAAGAGTCCGTGTGTCCTTCACTGCTGCTGTCATTATCAGACAGTTTTAAGCTGGATGCCCTCCCCTCATTCATGATTTGTTATACAATTAAGTTCTAATGTTGCTATCAAAATGGCAATATTTTGTTTATAAAGAATCTCCAAGGAAGGTTTTGCATATTAGTTATATTTTGCATTATATGTTTTAAAGTTCAGTTTACACTTCTTAAACACGTTCAGGAGCATTAATATTTGAGAAGACAAATGAACTGCTAAACTAATACAAAAATCACATGCATTTCAGTGATAGCAGTTATAATAGTTATAATAACACAACCTTTTTCATTTGCAGAGAACATTATATTGCTAACTGCATCTTTTTAAATTTGCTAATTATGGCCATTCAAATTGTGAGTTTGATTCAATTGTAATTATTTTTGCAGCCTAAACATGGCTTTATGAATAGTTTGTTTTGTGCACGCCTATTTCTATGATGGTAGATTTTCTATATTCTATGTGTACTATATTAGATGTTGTACTTGTGTTGTAGTCCTGCCAGCACAACCACATTATAATACTGCTATGGAGCTCCGCAGTAACCGCTCAATTTCTCATTCATTTTTCCCACGAAATGAATGCTACGTGGTAAGTAACTAAAGACCACCTATAATGTTATTTAAAATCTTTTTCTGAAATGTTATAAACCACTAAGTTATTAAAGCATTTTGCTGAATCTTGTGTTTTAAATGTGCTTTTTGAGGCTTAAAACAACTACTTATGGATAAACAACCATGGGGGCTAGCTGGTTTGCCTCCATGATGGTTTTGAAATCTTAATATTTGAATTAAAAAAAAAAAAACGTATGGAAAATGTACATCTGGAAGCGGGGCAGGCTGTCACTGTTGAGCTCCATTCCAAGTTATGATTAAACACTCAAACACTAAACCTAATTATGGACTCCTCCTCACTCCTTTCAACAGTGACCTTTGACATAGTATTCCCATAGTGCTGCGCTGAAAGATCAACGGTAACAGTTGCTATGGGTGATTGTCAACACTGTTTGAGGATATATACTATACATATAAGTAAGTAGCTAAGTGACCAAGAGCTGCAATAAATAAATAACAGAATTAAACACTTAAGTAGTTAGTGAATATATACAAGAAGACAGAAGTTCATAATTCAACCCTCTACAGCTCAAATATCATCGTAGTACTGAAAAATAAAAGTTCCCCATAAGTACAAAGAAAAAGTACTCCCGATAAATACTGAACCCCAAAATATATTGTTACATCTAACTTATACTGAACCATAAGTCTATATTGTGTTTATCCTATTGTTGCCATAGCGCTATACGAATGGTCAATGGTAACAGTTGCTATGGGTGATTGTCAACACTGTTTGAGAATATACACTATACATATAAGTAAGTAGCTAAGTGACCAAAGTACATGTAAAATTCAGGAGCCTGATGATTGTTTCCTATGACTATAAAACATTGTTGTTGCTTTGTCCTTGGCTCGTGTCCTATTCTTGCAGCATGCCTCATAAAATCAATGCTGTAGTTTATGTGGGATTCTGCTGACAGACACACAGGGCGGTGCTCAAGAGTGGATCAGATCTAATTTGTCATACCAGATTTTACTGTACACTTAACCCTTTTCATTATATGTCTAGATTTATATGTCTGTAGCTACATGGCAAACATATAGAGCATGAATCCAATGGGTAAAACATATACACTAGCACCCTCATAATTAGAAACTGAATCAAACTGATCAGATTGGTATTGTATTATTAGAAATATTAGACCTGGTTTTGACCTGATTAGGTCTGAAAAAAAATTAATTTGCTTGAGACTAATATAAAAAATAAGACAACAAAGTCACTAAAAACAGGCGAATTCCCTATCTGCACAAACAAACCCAAAGTTTTGAAGTTGCACTGTGTAACTTTTCTAGTGGACGGTCTACTATCTGCTTGTCTCTTTGGAGATGTCATTGCTTTGCTTAGAATGTCTCACAGTATGGCATTAAACATAGACCCATCATGTGCAACATAGCCCTACCTTGAGGCACGAGCAGGTTATATCTATGAAGGGGCAAGGAGGCCACTCTCAGTAACAATGCATGTTTTTCAAGGTAATTTTAGCCATAAAAACACTGTTAACTGAATAAATGAAGAGAAACATTCCAAGCACAGAACATATCCAATGAGACAAGCATGCAGTGGACAGAAATTACATAATGCATAGTTTTAAATCATTTAATTTCATTTAGGACAGCTGACTTGTAAATGGATAATATGCATTCAAACAAGAACTTAGCTACATACAGTAGATTGATTGAATGATTGAACTGATCTACCTTCAGTGTTGGCCCAGTATTGACTGTCAGCCTGAAAACATCTGTCAGAGAAAACATGGATTTAATTAACTGGGTAATCACTGCTGAACTCCTTACCATGTCGTACACATTAAGGATAACAGGTTCATTGGCCATGGTTTAGACCTGAGATGGAAGGGCAGCCGTCCGCCCTGCGTCTCAGCTGCTCCTCCACAACAGCAGCGGTCTGAAGTCACAGGGCCAAGCCGCGGACAGCTGCTGGAGAGGCGGCGTGAGGGCTGCTGATCGCCCGGTACAGCCTGGACATATCTTCGTATTATCCACAACCCTCAAATGTCCACAAAGCGAACTGTCACGAAGCCATACAGGTGTCCAAGATATGAATAATACAGAATAAGTGTATAAATTGGTGATATGATTGAATTTTGAAGCGACCACCACTGCTAAAAATCACTATTGGACACGGTGGTAACTTGATCCAAAGAGGACATACACGGCCTGCAAGTGTGGGGACTCACAGCCGGGGTGGAAGAGGCCAGGAGCGGGCAGCAGAAAGGGCGGTTCGGTGTCGCGGATGGAGGCGGGGTGTGGGTCATTTTCGAGGCGGAAGATGGAGCTCGATCACCGCGGAGAGAGCCAAGGCAAGTAGCGGCGAGACTGAGCGTAGCATCCCCGGCTACTACTGCAGATTGTACCGCATCCAAGCGCAGCGAACCCCCGGTGCATCCCCCGCGCAGACAGACCCCAAAAGCACGGTTTGTTACGCGGGTAAAGCAGGTCATATAAGTCCTCCGAGCGGTGGTAATCCTCGCTTTTCTCGCTGTAATGTTCAGGCAATGTCCCTGTTCAGATGAAGCTTTTTGATTACATCATTTCTGCCTCCGAAGCGACATCCTCCGACCACAGCTGATGGAGAGGGGATGGTACTACTCTACTGCCCCCGTCTGCTACGCAAAACACTGCATTTTAAAGGTCCTATAGTACACAAAATCGACTCTTGTGAGCTTTAAGCCATGTTATAATGCTGTTACCTCATCAAAACACACCTGGAGTTGTGTTTTGTTTCTTTCACACATGCGTAACACTTCATTAGTCTGTCTACATCTCCAAAGTGATATCATGAAGTGGTAGTTTTCAAATTAGCAGATACATTTTACCTCAATTTCAGGGCTGAAAGTATCCAAATTATTCTAGTGAAGGTGTATGGAGATTAAAACACAGTGGAGCACCTCCTGTATTACCACACGACATCACAAGGTGTACAGTGTTTTCAGTTTGAGAGAAGAACCCAGACTAAATATGCAGGGTTTGTGTGTTAAACATGTGTGAATGAAGCCAAACACAACTCCAGGTGTGTGTTTGAGGAGGACGACACATTATAACATAGATGAGAAAACAGCATATAGGCCCTTTAAGAATGAGAATGAGCTTTTATCACATACAAACTGTTAATATTATAAACTACTTTACAATGATCATTCAACAGACATATTAAAAAAATGGAAACAATTCATTTTGATAGTTCTTCTGTTGCGGTCTTTATTCTGGCATAATGCACATATTCACACATTTGAGGCGAGCAAATGGAAATGTATTTACAGATATGACATTTCAGTAAAATACAGGCTGCAGTGAGACAATATGGGCAAGCACATCCACATCTATTGTTGTGATTGAACTGTGATTGTAGCTAGTGCAAAAAAGTCCTTCACAAACACGGGCAGCTGCTTACAAAAATACACAATCCGAGCTATGTTACAATGATTATTATAGCGAACAATACTTTAGCAGTTCCCTTTATAAATATACAACATGATTTCTGATTTAGATTAGACCTGATATTTCTGACATATTTAGCCGTTAGCAGAGATTCAACCATTTTTCTTAAAGCCATTGAAGCCGGTTACAAATGCACTTGGGATTTAACATGGAAGATCAGTTTGAAATTGACAAGATACAAAACCTTTAAAGGTGCATTGTGTCACTTTTGTTGTATCCATGGAGATGTGGAGTTACTGCTTTGCCTGGAATGTTCCACGCTAAAGTACTAAACTCTTCTACCTCCCTGAAGGTAAGCAGAAATGAATCTAGGCCTAGATACAGGTCAGATCTATGGAGAGGCGTCTCATTGCATCTAAGAATGCCTGTGTTAAATAAACACCTGTAATTGAATAAATGCAAAATAGCCAAGTTTAATACCATACTGTGGAACATTTCAGGCAAAACAATCACCAGAAAAGTTACACAGTGCACCTTTAACTGGAATCCCACACAAGCTTTTAGTGTTTATGACATTATTAGATTTTCATTTCTGGAGCAGCAAGAAGCTAACTTACAACATCTGCTACTTTGTCAAGAGAGATAAAAGGCACTCCAAATACTAAGTTTCTGTTACAGGTCGAACAGTGCTGCTGTTTCTCTACAGTGCAAAAATCAAATAATTCCCAGTGATGTATTCAAAGTGCAATGGTTTCTTCTCACTCAGGTAAAAATATGAATCCTTCGTTAATCATTTCAGCAAGGTTTATAACATAATTGCCAATGCATATTCGACTGGTCATGCATTTTGCTGTTAGTACGCATTTTATTCTTTGGTTTTGATCAGGTTTGTCCAATCAGGGCTAAACTCTATTTTGATTAAATTTTGCACTGAAAAGAAGCTCATAACAGTTTATCCCCCAAAAAAGCACAATGACTGACCACAAATTAGACAAAATTAACATGAAAAACATTATTAGGTTTAGCTCTCGATTTGCTAACACATATTCATTTTGGCCCATTGAGTAAAAAAAGTTTGAGCACCCTTGGTTTAGCTCTCCAGCCAAAGAGATGATTTTTGTTAGTCAAAGAATCAGGATTTGCAGCCATAATTTCTCTAAATATTCAAAATATGTATGGCTTTAGCTCAGTTTGCCTATTATAAAACAATAGTTGATTTCCTTTTTTACATAAATATAAATTGCTGCCAGAATAGCTTAGCGCGGCTCAGCTCTGCAGCGGGAATGTCATCGTTTTTTCCACTTCCCTTCAGTTAAGTAACCTCTGTGAGAAGAGAGCATAGTTTTGCATTGGAAACGTGCAAAGGAGCTACCAATCATTTAAGGTCCTATATTACGCAAAGTTGATTCTTGTGAGCTTTAAGCCATGCTATAATGTTGTTCCCTCCTCAAAAACAACCCTGGAGTTGTGTTTTGTTTCGTTCATACATGTTTGAGTAACTCTTTATTATTAGTCTTTCTACATCTCCAAAGCTCAAAATCCTCCATTCCACCTCATGAAGCAGTAGTTTCCAAATTAACAGCTTCTTTTACCTTTAGTTCAGTAGAGACTGGCAATTTCAGGACTGAAATTACCCAAATGATTCTACTGAATGTGTATGGAGTATAAAAACGCATTGGAGCACTTCCTGTATTACCACATGACATCACAAGGTGGAATTGTTTTCAGTCTGAGAGAAAAACTCAGACTATATATGCAGGGTTTGTGTGTTAAACATGTCTGAATGAAACAAAACACAACTACAGGTCTGTTGGTGATGAGGAAAACACATTATAGATCAGAAAATAGCGTAATATGGGCCCTTTAAACACAAAGACCAAGACAAAATCATCAACTAGAGTTTGGAATCCTGGTGATTTCTTTGGCCAGTAGCAATCGTGATTTCAGACATTTTTCAGTATAATTAAAATGGCTGCCTAAACTTGCCTGCCTCGAAAGTAAATAAAAGCAGCAACAGCAACACCCGCCGTTAACACGGCTAATAGTCCCAAAGTCGAGATGGAGGAGTCGTAGTCCGGTTGTGATCCAAAAGGTCCATTCATGTGACGAGAAGACTGCAACGGTAAAATCAAAACCATTTTTTTTTTTCAGATATGTCATCTTTTAAAATGATTGAAAATGTATGCATAGTCCTGTCACGATAATTACTATATCGACTTATAGATCAATATTTGAAAGCTAGAAAAATATTTTTGGGGGTCAGTACTTTGTTTGTACAATTTCTTTGCACCAATAGGAAATTTGTGGTAATTTTTTTGCTATAAGATAAGATTTAAGCAGTAAATTGAAATGAATACCTTTATGACTCCTTACAAATGCAAACTAAGTACTAAAGTGTTTCATTCTGCTGTTTATTTATTGCAGCTCGTGTTTTGTTTTTAACAGTATTGTACATATAGAATAGTATTTGTGGTTTAAATTTGTTCTTGAGTAATGACACTGCCATAAAGTTTCAATATTATCATTTAGTGTTTATATTTCAAAATTTGTTATAGTGACAGGCCTATGAATGTATTATTCAAATAAAATATGCACATACCTTTTTGAGGACTTTCAGTTCTACATCATTTCCTGCCGTTCTAAACAGATCCACAACTTCTCTATGTTTTAGATTTTCAAGGTTTACGCCATTTATCTACACAAACATACAATAATCTATAAGCTCCAATAAACTACCTCACAGTAAGAATAACTATTATACCAGATCACAGTAAGAATGACTATTTTCTTTCTTTAAAAAAATAAATAAATCTGTAATTGAATAAATACAAAGTAGTAAAATTTAATTCTATGCTGTGGAACATTCCAAGTAAAACAATAACATTCAGTGCAGTGTTTCCCATTCCTAGAAGAGACTATGGTGACCCCCCATAATCTAGAATTGTAGCCCGTAATCTAAAAAGAACATGGACTAGATTTTGGCATAACAAAATGTCACTTTGTTGCTTTATACATAACTAATTATGTGAACAGTCTCCCACTGACAATAAGAGAAAGTCCATCTCTGTCTACATTCAAACTGCACCTTAAACTGTGGATGAAGGATAACCAAGTCTGTGAACACGTTTAATCTGGCCTTTTACTGTTCTATGTTATGTCTCTTTGTAACTGTTTTGTATTTTGTATTGTCTACTGTGTCACCTGCCTAGGGACAACAGCTGGAAACTACCACCAAAAGTAACTACAATGTTCAAAAAGACTGCCAAAATATGAAAAACTTGCAATAAGTGACATATAAATTCTACAAATTATATGAAATAAAAGTATGAATAGCATTTGAGTCTGAACCAAATCTAAGAGAAATGCTGCAGTGAAAAAGTTCCATGGTGCAGCTTTCATAACTACATGTATAGCAAAAATATCAGGTAGGAGGTAAAAAAAAAAATGAGTGACAAAACATTTCCCAGACTATAGGTGAAACATATGCTTAGACTTCAAGTTAAAACCTAAAAGCTACACTGGCATCAGTATCATGCCCCTGTAAATGACATCTGCTTGGCCAAACTTCCTTGAAAAAAGACACAATACTGTATTACCGCCAGGATTTTATCTCCTTCCTGAAGCCTGCCATCCTCCGCCGCAGATCCATCTTCCTTTATTTTAGACACATAAATGCCAGTGTCATTCACCACGTACTGTTGATCCACGCCCCCGACTATATTGAAGCCCAAACCTAAACAAAAAACACGCATTTACTTACCAACAAAGTCCAATAATGTAGCCAAGATGTTTACAATATCTTAAATAACTTAATAAGTGACATTTTTTCATTTTTTATCTCTATGGTTCAAAGGGCAAACAGATTAAAAGCCTTCTTGTAGGCCTGTGTTACATAATCATATCTAAAATACGAGCTGTTTCTGAATAAACTGTCAATAAATCTCAAACGTGGAAGCCAAAAGTGAAAGTTGTGCCAATCTGATGTAACAAAAAGCAAACTGAATCTAAATACATTACAACGTTGTCAACTCACTAAAATGGATAATTAATACTTACAGGAGATTAGGCAATTTGGGAAACCCGTGGTAAACAAAGATAAACTACTTCCATAAACGCTTTTAGCCTTCCTGTGGTGATTTTTGCAGTGGCTAAACCAGAAGCTAACACTGAGCTAACACTGCTAAAGTTTCTTACCTGAAGGACCTCGTTTTAGTTTAATGTCCACAGCTTTAGAAGAGAAATGCAAAGACCCGTTCATTTTGTCCAAGTGAACTCAATCAATATTCTAAGGCTTAAAAGTGGGGCACTAACTATTTATCTGAAGGTGAACTCATGAGTTTGGATTTTGCCTGTTACGCACATTACGCACGGACACTACCGCTGCTCCGGCGCGGATAGACGGAGGTGAGGATGTGGCGCCGCCTGGTGGACACTGTTTAAAACTGCAGCCTGAACTTTTTGATGACTCTTAAAGACGCACTAGGGTCATTCCAAGTGAAATGACCAGATATTCCTTGGGAGTGTTGCTGCACCATTTTCAAATTAGTCTCAAATTTCCATGCCACTAGATAGTAACAAAAGTACTTTCTATGCAAAGTTGTAGACCTGTAGCTCAAATAGTTACTGAGTTGTGGGGGTCTGAAATTTTCAGAATTTGGGCTATAAATAGCCAAGAAAAGCCTCGCCATGGTTTTTGGCATCTTTAAGGGGTCAATTCTCAGCCTCTAGACATACCAGAGAGCTGTAAGTTGGTATACAAGTCCTCTGTATGTAGCTAGTGCTCCACAAACATCCCCTGATGTTTCCCTACATCCTGCAGGCCATGGGGTCTTGCTAAAAATGCCAAAAATTAAGAAAAACCTACTAGCGAGTGGGGTTTGGGGCCTTAAAAGTACTAGAAATACTGCACAGAAGTGTTCTGACACCCCTGGGTTCCATTCTACACAAACTTGTGTGATAACTTAGCAATCTGGGGCTTTCTAGGTGCGTCAGTTTGGAAAATATGAGCTCCCAAAGTTGGACGAGATTTTTAATTGGCTGTTTTTGGTGGCAAAAATCTCCATGTGGGACAGGTGCCAGAGACCCCAACTTTTTCTAAAAGACAGTTCCATCTGTCTTCTATCACTGTACAAAAAAGCAGCAGGGTTATATTTGTAGTTACTGAGATATTCTCACTCAAAATGGCATAGGTGGTGCCAAAATCGTACTGCCGTAACACAGGAATTACTCAGGAGTAATTCCTGTGTTACGGCAGTACAGAGTTTTATGACAGTCACTGTCTATGCCTAGCCTAATTCCAAGTGAACATGAGGGTAGGCTGGCCATTGCAGAGTATCTAATGTAAATGCTACTAAGGAATAACTGGTTATCTAGTTGTTAAAACTACAGACTACTTCACACCAACACCACAATGTTTGTTAATTAAGGCAGAAACAGAACTCTTGGGCAACACCCGTCTGCATGGAACTGAACTCTGAAAAGAGAAAAGCACAGGCTATATACAACTAATTTAATAGATACAATTATTACAAAATTGGAATATTTTGAAAGTACATGTAGTCACCTCCACCAATCAATTGCTGAAAAGAGAATAATAAATTTAGTAAAACAAGTGCTTGAAACTATCACTGGAATGGTCATTAATACATGTCTCTCAACTTATAACACTGAAAAGCAAAAAATGATTTTGGCACCACCTATGCCATTTTGAGTGAGAATATCTCAGTATCTACAAATATAACCCTGCTGTTTTTTTGTACAGTGATAGAAGACAGATGGAACTGTCTTTGAGAAAAAGTTGGGGTCTCTGGCACCTGTCCCACATGGAGATTTTTGCCACCAAAAACTAGCCAATTAAAAATCTCGTCCAACTTTGGGAGCTCATATTTTCCAAACTGACGCACCTAGAAAGCCCCAGATTGCTAAGTTATCACACAAGTTTGTGTAGAATGGAACCCAGGGGTGTCAGAACACTTCTGTGCAGTATTTCTAGTACTTTTAAGGCCCCAAACCCCACTCGCGAGTAGGTTTTTCTTAATTTTTGGCATTTTTAGCAAGACCCCATGGCCTGCAGAGTGTAGGGAAACATCTGGGGATGTTTGTGGAGCACTAGCTACATACAGAGGACTTGTATACCAACTTACAGCTCTCTGGTATGTTTAAAGGCTGAGAATTGGCCCCTTAAAGATGCCAAAAACCATGGCGAGGCTTTTCTTGGCTATTTATAGCCCAAATTCTGAAAATTTCAGACCCCCACAACTCAGTAACTATTTGAGCTACAGGCCTATAATTTTGCATACAAAGTACTTTTGTGACTATCTAGTGACATACAAATTTAAGACTAATTTGAAAATTGTGTTGCAACCACCATCTGGTGAAACCACACGGAATGACCCACTACGCAACTTCTTAAATTGCTTATGTTATATTGCTTTGCTTGCTCACAGTGTTCCACAGTATAGCATTTAATTTATCCATCTCCATAGAGACCAGCTGCGCCACCAGGCCAAGTTACAAGTCAAACCAGTGGTGAGGCAACCCTGTTTTTCCAAGATATTTCTGATCGATAAAACCATCTGTAATGAAAAACCCTAGATAGATACGTTAAATGTTATACCGTGGAACATAGGCAAAGTAATCACATCACCATGGAGACAAACAGGTGACAGACCAGAAAAGTTACATAGTGCACATTTAACTTACTACACCAAGTACCACTAAGGAAAAGATTTGGTTTTCCTGGTACCGTCAGATTTAAATGAAGTATATAACAGGACTATCCCAAGTCTAATCTAGGGCTAAACCAGGTCTAAAAGTGGACTACAACATCTCCATTGTAGTTCTAAACATGAAATTATCCAAAGGAGGACAAAAAAAGTGGATAGAATGAACTCTAAATGTGGTAAACCCTCATGTCCAAGTACCACTTGAAGGAGCTGTACCAGTTTGGTATAAAGAGAGAGGGTTATGGACAATAAGGCTGCAACTAACATGATGACTTTATTAGTCAACTAGTCAGTGATTTTAGTTTGTGATATAATACTTGGTAAATACATTTCAGAAGTATATGCACTATGCTTTATCTTCTATCTCTGCTTCTTGCTATGCCATAATTGTTTTTAACATACAGCGGGAGATCTAATAAAACAGGTAGACAGAATTTACAAATTACCTTTTTTTATTCAGAAAAAGATCATCATAACAAAACCCAAGTCATCATAACATTACACCATAATTATATCTTAACAGTCATAAAACAAAGCTGTCAATTAGAGTTGTGGTCAGTTTCTTATTGTTTTAAACTAGTCAGACTAAAAGACATGTTTTAAGGAATGTACAATGAGAGTAGAATTACAATGAGTTATCCCAGCTCAGCCACAAACCATAGTTTAAAATGACATTATGTGTTTGCTTTACACAGGCAAATAGAAAAAATGAGAAAATGATCAGTTTCTAAGGAAGATGCAAGCTGCCAACAAAGCACTTATTAAACTACATGAGCAGGTTAATGGTAAAAGTTGCTGAAAACCTCATTTCATACAACCATGTCATAAGTTAGAGAATAAAACTCTCGGACTGGCTCTTCCTGTGTATTGGAGTGAGTGGCGTGTTGTGATAATGTATTGATGATCTGATCTGTAATTTGATTTTACCTTTACAGGAGTAGGTGTTGGGCATGAGGTCAGTACAGTCCATTTTAAGACATATATTAGTGTACCTGGTGAATAACTCTTTTCGTATACTTATTATCAGGTCTCTATAAATATACTGAGTGAAGTCAAAAAGGAAAAACTGTTATTTTACCCAGTTTTAAACCTGTAACCAATGCCCTCAATAGCAAAAACATACAGAAATGTACATGATTATGTTTTTCATAATACATTTTGCAAAGCTAAAACCAAAACATCTGAACATTCTCCATGGATTTATTTTAGATTAGATATTTTATGCCATTCTGGGGAACATTATAGCCAAAAGAATAATATTTCCATGGAAACAAGCAGGAGTAGGCCCTCTTACAGCTCAAATAAGAGTTTTTCCAAGTTTTTCATTATTTTTTCCCATTAAATTTTGAGACTACACCAGCCAATGTTTTGTTTCTTTCATTCACTCCACGTGTTTATATTGCTATGAAATACCTTTAAAAACATGGATTCTTATTATAATCCGAAGCACATCTCCACAGATTTGACCAGTGCATCAATTGTGTGTATCTGTCTATAACCAAACTTGAAATGTGCATTTAAAGGTTTTGCCCCATGAAAGTACACCAGACATAATGTTGACACTGTACTTAAACCATCTCCCTTTACAGAAATTTAAGTAATATAACATAATATTCAACTCAGTCATCTTTTTTCAACTGCAGCCTGTATTCAAACAAATTAAAGTTAGTTATTTTGGCAATAAACTCTGGCGCAGAAAACTCCTTGGTCTTCTCATAACCCATGTGCTCATAGAGGTGCTGAGCATCTCTTTGTACTACAGATGTGTACAGGACAACCGCTGCGTACCCCCTTTCTCGAGTGAAGTCTTCCACTGTCCTGCACAACGCTTTGGCGATGCCCATCCCACGATGACTGCGCTGCACAGACATACGCTTCAACTCCAACGCTTCAGGCACATTCTCATTTGGGAGACAACCTACAGTACCCACAACACGCCCATCTACCTCTGCCACCCAAAAGCAAGAATCCTTGTGCTTGAGGTAGGTCTCTGAAATGTTGCGTAGGTCTTTTTTGAGTGAGGTTTCGATGTAGGCATTAAACATGTGGACAACTAGCTGACGAGTAGCTGCAAGAAGCAATGTAACAGCAAGGATGGGTAAAAGGAAAGATTTTGAGCTTGTCATCAGAGCACAGAACATACACATGAGCACCATCTGAGTGAGGGGCTGCTTTAAAATGTGTGTGAAAGAAGAGGGCACGTGCTCGCTCATCCCGACAGTGAAGACTTCCTTGGCCGCCTCTGCATCCTCGTCACGAAACTTTCTGATCTGGAAACTGGCAGCCATGGCTCTATCCTGCTTCCAACACAGGAAAAATATTAAAATTATGAGGGACAACAATATACACAAAATTATTATTCTATCCTGTCTTTTCTTGTGTAATGTACCAATTGATAACGATAATAGCTACAAAATAGAAAGATCTGTTATTAGACCACCACACTACAATTTAACATGCACTGTCAATCATGTCAAATTAAATCATGTCTATGCCTAGGCTACACAAAGAAGTTCAAAATATAATTGATAAAAGAAACAGAACAGCACATCTTAAGCTTTTAAAAGTACAATACTTTAAAGCTAAAGGACATAAAATGCAGACAGAAGAACTGGGGCAAAGTCTTACACACAACACACAAGGTCACATGACTAACATCACCAATGTTGACAAAAGGGTGAATCGATGTATTACTACTGTTTAACCTCGTATCGTGAAATGTCATTGAATTAAAGAGGCTTCTTCCCAAAAATGTAAAATTATCCTACAGTTATATGTTCTAATTATGTCTATGATTCTCATAAGCACAACGACTAGCTACAGACACCGTTAGCCTCATTAAATATCTCAGAATAAATGCATTAAAAGCTACAACTGACGAAATAGGCGAAGTTAAAGCATACCTCGAAGTCTGTCTGAAGTGGTCCAAATAGCCCCCAAACCGTAGTTCTTCCAAAACGAAGATAAGGAAGTTGTCCAAAGTCACATTTGGATCATTTTATCACTGCTTCCATCTTCTGTGGTGCGTTCAAGTAGCAGTCGTAGAATGCGTTAAACAAATTGTAAAATGGTTTAGTGATAAAATTTCTATGGTGGACTGTGATCACTTAGTTGTTATTCTATAATACACATTCACTAGAATCCATAATATATTTGTGCTCACGTATCTAGATGTAGCGTATAAGGTTGAAATGATGAGTTGGTTATTTAAACTCGGTACAAAAGAAATGTACAACCAAAATGTTCGTACAAATATACGGCACGTGAATGCACCCTAATCGGTTTGTCGAAGACGCTGATTGGCTGATCAACTCGGGCGCTGACCTTTGTTACGTGTTTATTAATACTCAAGTCTTTCCTAAGCTACACTATTATATGAGTTTCAAAAACACCTTTCAGTTCCTTTGTTACTACATGATTAGGGATATTAGACAAACGTTATATTTAAATCATATTTGTGTTTATTCGTGGTTTTCAGCTTCCTTGTCATTTTGAGAACTTTTCATCATTCAAAAGATATATTTTGTTTTAAATTGTTAATTACTAGGGCAACCGTCCTAATTTTTCATCATAAGGAAACCCATGGATTGGCCATAGGAGGCAATAATTCATCCAATTATAGCTTACGACATAAGCTGCTATAAAGCGACACATTTTGGCCAACTTCTAAAACATGAACAACAAATGTAAGAATTAAGAAAAAATGAACAAAGTAAAATAATATGAATTTCCCCAATCAAGCATCTGCTGTGGCTAGGTTTGTTTAGGCAACAGTCACAATGCTTTTGAATAAACATAAAATTAAAGACCCTTTATTAAAGGTCAAACACCAAAGACACTGGGTAGTGTTTCCTTTTTGGGAAGGCTGAGGGGAATTGAAGGAAGTTAAAGGGTAACTTAAACAAGGTCAAAAGAAGTCAAACAAGGCTATTGTTAAAGATCCTACATGTTTGAGTAATGCTTTATTATTCGCCTGTCTGTATCTGCAAAACTCAGAATGCTCTGTTCCACATTGTGATGTCATGAAACAGTAGTTTTCAAGTTAACAACAGATGTATTAATGTGGGTAAACTCAGAATGACAATGTAAAATTGTTCAACATCTCACAATATACGAAGACTGAAAAAATAATTTATTGTCTCCTTAAAATAAATTTAACTACATTTCATACAAATGATTACAACGATTTTCCCTTTAATAGGAGTAAACAGTCCATTAGTTAAAAGTTTTCCTTAAGCATCTGGTTTTTACATTCACTTTTCTTCCTGCTCTGTTGAGAAAGCAGGTTTTTAAGCAGCGTGTGACTTAAGGGTTTTTATTTAGTGTTGGTCCAGTTTAGCCCAGGTTGATGTTACCGGCGAACATCGTGATGAGGAGAATAATGGTGAATCCGGTGAGGAGTCCTGCGTTCTGGATCAGGAAGAATACGATTTTGGACGAGCGTTTGGACTGCTCCCGAGCGATATTGTCCATCTCCGGAAACTGAAAGAGAGAGAAAGGACAATTGAAGCTTTGTGAGTCATGATACTGGGGCATTGTACAGCGAATGGTATGGGATACAGAGGCATACACTGTGGGTCAAAGAAAGAAAGAAAAATTATCTGACAATGGCTATTTGCTGAAAAATAATCAGAAATAATGTTTTGGACATCTGTCACCTATTTGTGCTTTGCAATTTTTTTATTTTTTAAGTTGCTGTTCTTTGCGTTTGCACCTCAGCAAGTATACTGGCCTGTGTGTTACTGTTTTATTAGTGGTATAAAGAGAAAGAGGAGAAGTCAGTACCACACCAGAAACTGGGATTAAATTAAAATGACAAGTTACTTAATTTTAAGACTGACTATACAAAATCTAAACAGAGCTTGTCCAGACAGATTTTTTTTTCCAGTGGTAAATTATTTATAGTGTGTATTGCCACTCACCCCGCTGTGTTAACCTGCATTCATCAGTTCTTTTCTGCGTTTGTGCTTTTAAGCAAGATATCCCATTATTTTGGTTCTGATTAGTGAATTTCCTACTTAAAAGTAGTTAAAGGTAAAGAGAGGTTGTGAGGCTGCCAGGCCTCATAACACCAAGTGCAAAAGTTGGGGCAATAAGATAGACCCAATCTGCCCTCAGTACCTTGATTCAAAATTATAATAATTTTGCACCAAGTTTTAATAGGGACAATGATGCAGTCCCATGGCAAGATACCGAATGCTAGTACAGGCTGAAACAACTGCTTGATGATTTGAGGAAATTCCAGGAATAAGATATTATCAGTGAGTTAAATGAAAGCAATGATGCCCTGATGAAGCTCTCTGGTTGGTAGCGAAACTTTGGCTTCAAAAAAGCTAAGTAAGTCTAGTTGTTTTTGTTTAACTCGCTGATAACTTCTTTAAATAGATACTCATTAAGTTATATCTCTTAAATTATTTATTTAAAAATGCACTACACATTTACCATTGTCAGATAGGACCATTTGGGGTTTTTAACAGCTCTAAACTGTGAACTTACCATATCAGCTAAGGCGATATACAAGAACATTCCTCCGGCAATGGCGAAGATCACATTTGGGGCAAAGCTGCTCCCAAGAAGGATCCCTAGGACCAGACCAATGTAACAGGACACAGCAGACAGCAGGTTGAAGAAAATGGCCTGTGGGACACTCATCCCAGCGTTCAGCAGGATCACAAAGTCTCCTGTTGGGGGCGACAAACACATATGTAATCAGTTAAATAGGACAGAACTAAGGACTGCTGAGACCTAAAGCAAGTTGTCTGTCTGTCTGTCTGTCTGTCAGTTCATACAAAAGATTTTGATATAAGAACATACTAACACAGTTTTCATTTAAGGTCTGTTTACTTGCAAGCACAAAGCGAAATCTGCCAGCTCAAAGTCATTAATAGCAATAAAATATACTAATAATAAATAATATATGGCAAAAAAAAGGAGAAAATTTAATTAACAAATTATATTTTCTCCTTTTATTTTTTGCCATGGATTCTACCTGGACGACTGAGGGATTTTACATACATAAATAATATAGTATTAAACACATTTTGATGTGTTTTTGAAACTACAATTGATCAGTGTCAAATGTATCAAACTTCTTAATCTAAAAAGAAAAATAGAGCTCATAAGAATGACTGACAATTCCCCACTGATATACAAGTTTGAAAGGAGCTTATATATACACATTTGAAAAGCAAAAGAACCCGTTAAAAATGAATGTTGTTATAACAAACAGAAAGAGGTTTCGAAAGAAAAAAAGTGGTTGTATCCAGTCTCACTTTCTTTTGTGGTCACCTGGTTTTTAATTGATCTGATTCAAGTCAACATAAACTCCATACCAAGTTTAGATATTTTAATGTACCCTATACTTTATGGAACAAACACATTTTTCCCATTGTGTATTTATATCTAGAGCTTGGCTAGGCTGGAAACTGAAACTATGTGGAGCCTTAATATGGCCTACTTTTGTATGCTGCTAATTGAGAATTTGCACAGCAAGACAGACCGCTTCCTGGGGTTTTGTGTTGCCACACTAAAGGAAAAAAAAACCTTTACCAATACTGTTGTTTGATTGTAATGTAAGGATGCCTACTTAGTCCAATTTTAATCTTTATCAGAATCAGAGTTTTATTGCCATTGTCAGTGAACAAAATTCACAAACTAGAAACTAAACAAAGATTAATAATATCAATGAACTACGATAAAATGAAAATAAGGGCATGCATTAAAAAAAGGTAAATAATAAAAAAAATAGACTTAGATATACAAATACAGTGCAAGAGGGTAACTGGTGTTGTAAAGTGACCGGTGTTAGAGATTTTGTCCTTGGGTTGCTTCTGTTTAGTAGGTCTTATCTTTGTATATTTATTAAAAGATGATAATGTTTTAAGAATCATGGAATTTGAGCTTGATTTTTAGTGTAGGCGAAAATGTGACTGGCCAAGTAAGTGACTGATTGAGTACAGAAATTATAATTAAGTTACATTGTTATGGAAACATCTTCAGCTCTTAAAGAAAACATTTTTTTTTTTCCAGTTTAGTAATGACTTTATAGATAAGTGTGAACATAATGTTAGTTTCCACCTGTGGTTAGTTGACATAGCAACCGCTGCCAACTTGGACCATGGAAATGGAAAAACACAGAAATCACCTGTTTAACCTCAAACAACGAAGATGACATTTAGGTGAATAAAAAACATGGAAGTGAGTCAGAACTATTGTGTGGTTTGGTATCAAGATCCTTAATTTAAGAAGTTTAAATATCTTATATGAAATGAAAATAAGAATTGAAAGCTTCTTCTGCTAAAATGTTCAGCTGCATGCAGTGGTGGAAAGTAACCAAGTAAAAGTAGTAAAGTACTGCACTTAAGTCAAATTTTTAGGTATCTGAACTTTACTTAAGTAAATTATAATGTGAATACTTTTCACTTTTAATTCACTACATTTGAGGGAAGGTATCTGTACTTTCTACTCCACTACACATTTTTTTTTTTTTAACTGGAAGAGAGTATGACGTATATAACAAGTATATAAAAATTCATTTATTTCTACTGAACAAAATTCAGCACAAATCATTTGAAGCTTTATTAGACCTCAAAATGTGTGAAATACTTTTACTTTATACTCTTTAAGTAAATTTTAAACAGGTACTTTAATACTTCTACTTAAATAGATTTTTTCATGTGACAGTTTTACTTTTACTTGAGTATTTTTCGCCCTGGTATTTGTGCTTTTACAAAATCAAGTACTCCACCACAGACTGCTTGATAGAAAGTCTATTCCTGCAGGGGTTATTTCTGTTTGGAATTTACATGCTCTCTCTTGTCTAGATGTCTATGAGTTATCCAGTATCACCAATCTAAACCAACCTAAAAATGCAAATTAGACTCCAGTTAGATAACCCAATAATTGAAAATCTGGAGTAGAGTACCTGGTATCTTAGGCCTGAGCAGTTTTGGAAATCTAATTGACTGACAAATAAAGTGTGATTGAGATTAGATTAACAATTTTCGCACTTAAGAGTATTAACATTTGAGAGAAGACTGAAAGAGAATTACATGTATTTCAGAATGTTTGTACAGGTCTAAAATACAGGCTTAGCAGGTTTTTTTTAAACAGGATTCCATGAAGACATGATACGACATGAAGTGAAGCTGTAGTAATTTGTTACGTATCGTTAAAATTGTGATTCATCTTGTTGCTATGGTACTGGTTTACTATCCTGATTAAAGGTGCACAAAGCAAATTTTCTGGTACCTGAGCCTACCACCTGCTTGTCTCCATGGAGATGTTGCCCGGAATGTGCCACAGTATGGCATTGACTTATCTGTCTCCATGGAGACAAACAGATGGCGCCACCAGGCCAGGTTACAGATCAGATATGTGGAGAGGCGACCCCAACCACAATTTTCAAATACATGTTATTGATTAAATGCAAGATAGATAAGTATAATGCATACTGTGTAACATTCCAGAAAATAACAACTGAGATATACTTGTATTACTATATTTCTATATTTTCATTTTTTAAAATGTACTTGTATATATACATTTATATAATTATGCGTTATTTGACACCAATCTCTTGCTATTTTTGCTACCTATTTTGTATTATTATTATTATTATTATTATTATTATTATTATTATTATTATTATTATTATTATTGTGATGTGTGAGCTAATGTGTCCAAATAATTTCCCCTGTGGATCAATAAAGTTTGTCTAAGTTTAAGTCTGTAACATCCCCATGGAAACAAGCAGAAAAGTTGCTTGGAGCAATAGATAGAGATATCAATAATTACTAACTGATAATTACCTAAACCTTATGTGTATTGCGATACTTTACCTAGTTCATGTGGAAACTCCTCACAGACAATGGCGGTGGAGGTGCTGAAGCCGGTGAGCACAGACACAGTGAATGAGGCTCCGATTGCCAAACCGTCGATAAAGTTATGAACCCCGTCGCTAAGGGTGATCATCCATGCCACAGTCTTTATGTTCGTGATCTTCTGACCCCGTAACCAGTGGCAACGCAAGTCAGTGCCCGTGACATCCTAAACACAGGGGTACAGTGTGTTTTAATGCATGAAGTGGCAGTGAACTCATTCTAAAGCAGAACTTAAACAGGTGAAAACAATAAGGGTTACAACTGACTATGCTCAGTCAAACTTCACATTTAGCCCCAAGACAGAGGCCTCCAACCTGTAGCTCGGGATCTACCAGTAGCTGTTCACCCCCTTCTAGTAGTTAGTATTGTGAGGCATAAACTGCACTAATAACTGGATAATGTTTTGTTTTATGGGCATCTAACTGTATCCCATCTAAGGCTTGCCATGGCTATATACTAAATTTCTTGTGACTGCTAAAATTAGTAGCTCTCTGGCATTTTCGTTTGGAAAGGTAGCTCACTGGAGAAAAAAAGGTTGGAGACCTCGGATCTAAAACAGGTCTTAAAATGACCCCACAATAAAATGGAAAAAGCCAGGCTCCTATCAAAGCAAAACAAGACAAGTTCACTTGTGTAGGTGGACCTTTACTGTTTGGTGTGGGAATGTTTACAATGACACAATATAGATTTAGTGAGTAAGCAAAAAATCACATTTTATATAATTATACTAGGAACCTCCTCATCTATAAAACAAGGAATTTTTTTATAGATGAGATCTTACAATGGTAAGAATGTGTAATGATTTCCAGGACAGATCATGAATAGTGACGGCTGTAGTGAAGGCAATACATTTTACTTTCAATAATGTTTTGATTCAAACGCATCAACCAAAAAGAATGTTATGAACCCTCAAACATGAAATAGTCGTTGCCAAAAAATGGATGTAAAGAATTTGCAACTGTACGCCTCAATCACCAAGAGAAAGAGCGTAGTGTTATTAGAGGAAACCTGAGAGAGACTCACTGGACAGGGACAGGGAGGGCTTTGTGCTCCCTAACATCCAGGTTTAACCACAGACCTGAGACCTGGACCAGGACTGGGTCTAGTTTTGGATCATATCAAAATGGCACTATAGCAGTATGTATAGGAGCGTAAGGATTCAAGTTAAGTCTTAGTTTAGTTCTTACTGATGTCTAAATACAAAAATAAGGACTAAAGACTTAAGAATATGTGCAAAATACAATGTTAACCCATGGCCTAAAAGCAGCGGTGGAACGTAATGAAGTAAAAGTAGTAAAGTACTGGACGTAAACGTGCACTATGTAACTTTCTGGTTGGGGGTCCGTCACCTGATTGTTTCCATAGAGATGTCATTGCTTTGTCTGGAATGTTCCACAGTATAACATTAAACAGCTCTACCTTACATTTATTCAATTACAGGTGCTCTGATAGCTCAAAAATACCTAGAAAAACAGGCATTCTATCTGTGAGCAGGGTCACCTCTCCACAGATCTGACCTGTAACTTGGTCTGGTTTGGTTGGTCTCCATGAAGGTAGAAAGGTTTAAAGCCACACTGTGAAACATTACAGAGAAAGCAATAACATCTTCATGGAGAAAAGAATTTGACGGACCCTCCACCAGAAAAGTTACACAATGTTACACAAAGTACAAAATCTGTACTTTCTACTGGATACATTTTACTTTTACTTCACTACAATTGAGATGAGGCATCTGTACTTTATACTCCACAACAATTTTTAACAGGACTGAAGAGTAAAAGTATTTTTTTATTATCGTTTGAGACCTGCTGAAAAGGCTGGAGGGTTTAATTTGATCAAGTTCATTGTTTGAGCAAACAAAAAAAAACAACTGATCCAATTGTTTCTACTGCAGAATATTCAGCACAAATCTTTATCAAAATCACTACATCTGAAGCCTTATAAGACCTCAAACTCTGCACGAAATACTTTTACTTTTACTCTTTAAGTACATTTTTAAAAGGTACGTTAATACTTTTATCAGTGTCACAATCTGGACATTTTTCTTAGATATATGGACCAGTTATTCCTGACCATATCTACCTTGTATCTGTGGAATGCTTATGAAATTTTAAAGCGAAATACTGTCCCATTAATAATGAACTAGGTCTAAACTAGGACTAAAACCAAGACCAAAGCAGGCCTAAATCAGAACTAAAGGCTGAAAGAAAAGGACTAGACAAGGTCTCAGGCAAAACAGGACAAAACCAGGACTTAAGATTAATCCATTAATAATATATTATTAAACTATTTATGGCGTTTAATTTGTGTCAAGAGGTTGGCTGGGTCAAAAAATAAGAATTAGCAGTTAAACATTAGCAGCAGCTTCATAGACAAAGATAAGGACTCAATAAATAAAAGTGAGATTGCAGAAAAGTGTCTACTCCCATGAATTTGTACATTTACTGGTAAATTTATCTAGTGTTAGTGAGATTTTTGTCAAGTAATGTTGTTTCCACAGTTTCTGAGCAATGCTTCCTAAAACCAAGCACAAAATAACACTATATGTTCTTCAACAAATTAAAGTTAAAGGTACACTATGTAACTTTTTGGATATGTCACTGCTTTACCTGGAATATTCCAGTATGATATTAAGCAGCTCTACCTTACATTTATTAACTTACAGGTGGGTTTATAGTTCAAAAATGACTAGAAAAACATTCTAGTTATTCTGACTGTGAGCAACATTTTCTTTTATGATATTTGTGCCAGTTTTGGAAACTTTGAGAAAACACATTTTTCAACAAGTGTGGCGTGAATGAATAATGATCTGTAAAGCGTCTTTGAGTGTCCAGAAAAGCACTATATAAAAATGATGCATTGTTATTATTATTATTATTATTATTATTATTATTATTATTATTATTATTATCATCAATAATAATAATAATAATAATAATAATAATAATAATAATAATAATAATAATAATAATAATAATAATAATAATAATAATTTATTTTTATTTTTTTTGCCAACTTCCACGAAGTAAATATTGGCATGTGATACCTCATTTTAAAACTCAGAACCTACAGAATGCAATCAGTGAGTTTATTTTAAACGACAGGTATACTAGTAGTTAATCAATGTTCAGTAATGCACTAACTAAACAGTGGTTCTGAGTCACTGATAAAATAATATTAGAGGGTGTATGTTCCAAAGGGTGATTCTGAGCACCCGGGTCTGTCTCTGATACAGCTGCAGCTTCAGGGCAGAAACAGTTATTTTAATCTTATCTGTAATGTCTGAGCTGCTGCTAATAAACATAATGAGGTCAACACAGGGTTCAATAGGGTTAGAGTGGCATATATGAAACATACACTATGGGTTTGGAGCTAATAAAGAGAGAGGTGCATTTTTCTTCCCTGTTATTTCTGATGGGCCTGTTCCTGTATCTTAGTCATATTATATTCATATTTTGCTATTTATTATGAATTTATTATTACCATTTATATTTTTGTTCTTTGTTATTATATTGTGATTTGTGAGCTACTGTGTCCAAATAATGTCCCTTGTGGATCAATAAAGTTTGTCTAAGTCAAAGTAAGTATATACAGTTTTAACTATCTCAAGTACCGTTAGGACATTTCGTCAGTCTTCAATTTAAAGATGCACTATGTAACTTTCCTACTGGAGGGTATGCCACCTGCTCGTCTCCATGGAGATATTAATGGTTTAACTAGATTGTTCCTCAGTATGGCATTAAACTTATCCATCTTCATAGAGACATGCAGGTGGTGCCACAAGGACAATTTAGAGGTCAGATCTGTGGAGAGGTGACCCCGCTCATAGTAAAAACACATGTTTTTCCAAGATATTTTTGGGAAATACAATAATCTAAATAGATGCATGAATATAGTTAATTTTAATGCCATTCTATGACACATTTCAGGCAAAGCATCTTTATGGAGTCAAGCATGTGGCTGACACCCACAAGAAAAGTCACATAGTGCACCTTTATGTATGTGAACCAGAAGGGAAACAATGCTTTCCAGGTTATTACATTGTCTCCTCAGGTGGCCTTAACCTCATTGTTGTTTAAATAGGTTAGTATGAGAGTATAGGAGCATAGCAACTAATTTATCTACCTATTTATAGATGATTTATTGATTTATTGAATTGAGGTGACACTGATAATCAGTGTTTGCAGTAACAATCTAATCTAACGCATGGTTATAATTTTGCCCAAGTAATACACACACACACACAAGTACACACATGTACCCATAAATGCACATATGCAATTCCATTCTTATATATTTGTCTGTAGTTATTATTTCATTTGTCTAGAGTCTGTTGTTATTGTATTGTGACTGTTAAAATGTGTTGTATGCATTAAACAGTGAGTGTATATTTGTACCCCTCCTTGAACCGCCACCTTAACGTGGTGGAGGGGTCTGAGTGCCCGAATGATGCCGGGAGTTATGTTGTCGGGGGCTTCATGCCCCTGGTAGGGTCTCCCAAGGCAAACAAGTCCTGGGGGACGGGTCAGACTAAGAGCGGTTCAGGCCCCCATGGGCCCAGCCAGGCCTAGGGTGGGTGCTCCACACCGAGCGTCTGGTGGCCGGGCCTTTCCCTATGGGGCCCGGCCGGGCATAGCCCGAAGGAGCGACGTGGGGCCATCCTCACATGGACCCACCACCCGCAGGAGGATTCATAGGGGGCCGGTGCAATGAGATTTGGGCGGCAGTCAAAGGCAGGGGCCTCGACGACTGGATCTCAGACATGGAGACTAGCGCCGGAGGAGGCACCGGGGAAGACCCAGGATATGCTGGAGGGACTATGTCTCTCGGCTGGCCTGGGAACGCCTTGGGGTCCCCCCGGAGGAGCTGGAGGAAGTGTCCGGGGTGAAGAAAGTTTGGGAGCCCCTGCTTAGACTGTTGCCCCTGCGACCCCACCCCGGATAAGCAGAAGAAAATGGATGGATGGATGGATGTATATTTGTATTTACCTGTGCAGGTATCATATTGGTCTGTGATATGTCCCCTGTAGAGATAGTGTTGATACTGGTCAGGATGATGGAGTCCTTCTTCTCTGTGATCACTCCATTGTGAATAGAGTTTTCAAGATGTTCCACTGGAGCAAAGTGACTGTGGCTGTGCTAAAAAAAAAAAGACCACAAAAATCATTTATGACCAATATCAAACTGGTATGAGACCCATGAGACCCAGCTTTGAATTCATCTCAAACTGTCCAAATTTCCCAATCAAACATCTCAGTATTAGTACTGAACCTGAATAAACAACTGAACAGGTATCAATACTGAAAATTACACAAAATTGGACCTTCAGTGATTTATTTTGGAATGCCTTGCTTTATATCAGAACAAGTATAAAACCACATGGTAATATTAAAATACTTGTAATGCACAGAAAAAACAAAAATGTGGCTGTTTGCTGCAGGTGTTCCAATCAGTGAGAACAGGTAGAGGGTGCTCTTGGAAAAAGGATCAAAACTTTAGACACAACAAAATCCTTGTGTGACTTTTACTTCTTTGGAGTGCCTGGATTTTGTTGTGTCTACTATTTGTATTGTATTGTATAAATATGACTGTTATCTACTATCTACTGTATTAAAAATTTATGATTATGACTTAGTATCAAAATTGGTATAGAGTATTGAGTCAACAATACAAGGAAGTAAAGTTTTGCATCATATCTTCTTCTCATTTCTATTTCATTTACTGGTAAGTATTGGTTTAGTCCAGTTTTGGTCCTGGTCTGGTACTGGTTTAGTCCTGGTGTTTAGTCCTGGTATAGTCCTGATTTAGTTCTGGTTTAATCCTGATTGAATCCTGGTTTAATTTGGTTTAACTGGTTTTAGGTTCATGGCTTAAGGCTTACATCATGGTCCAGTCCAAGTGCCATTTTCATAACCTTCTCCACAAAGAAAAGTGCGTAAAATCCTCCAAAAATGCCCACTGCTTTGTCCACATAGTTGTGTTCTTTGGGATCAAAACCGAGGGCCTGTTGAACAAAGGGTAGTTTCCATATGAGATGAAACCACACATTAAAAACATCACATTTGAATATAGATGAGTGCATGTGTTACCTCTGGGATGAGCTGCAGCACCGCATTGGAGAACAGTGTCCCGATGGCCAAACCAATAAAGTAGGTCAAAACCTTTGGAAAATACGATTTCTTTGTGAACGGCAACAGGAACAAACCCAGAAGAGAAGCTAAGTTTATGATGGTGACGGCTAGGAACCCGTATCCCCACACTGCAACAGAGGAGGCAGAAAAAAAGAGCTTTATTTTACTGTTATTTTTTTTTCACACTTGATGAGCATCAAGTTCTTGATACAACCCTCTTAATTTATCCAGACTTAGGATTGGAAAAAAAAGAGTAAGTTAAGTGTCGTGCTGAGCTTGAGTTTAAAAAAGTAGTGCCTATGGTCAAATTTAGGACCAGTCTCGAGGAAATTAATTTAAAGGTGCACTATGAAACTTTTTTGGTGGGGCATGGGCCAAGTCTTTGTTTTGCCTTGAATGTTACAAACTTGTATTAAACCTATCTAAACATTTATTCAATTTGCACGTTTGCACTATTGCTCAAAAATACCTTGAAAAACATTCTTACTATGAGTGGAGGTACCTCTCCACAGATCATCATGGAGATAAGCATGTAGCGGACCCTTCATGAGAAAAAAATTTAAAACTATATGAATCATTTTAAGGCTAATGAAGGTGTAGTTATTATAAAGTGTTACCTAGTATTCATGTTATATGGAAATAATGTTAAAAGTAGAATTTTAAACAAATTAAATATAGACTTCAATAAACACATTGATGTGCAAAAGCCAGATAATACAAGAATTTAAAGGCTCAGGTCTATTGCGCCAAGTCTATTTCCACCGGTTTACACATAAATAACCTCTTCTTTCTCAGAACCAGAAAACCAGCTGGTCTGATTCCCAGCACTCAGACAAAAGATGCTGGGTGACGGTCACTGTTGGTTCTCAGAATGTCAACATGAAAAACAGGGCTTGGGAGGTCAGAGGTGAGAGGTCAAATCAAGTTAATAACTTAAGAAATATGACACCTCAAAAAATGTGAATAGAAAGATACTTAGAAACATACTTTGAATTGTCTCCAATGTTAATGTTTTTTTGCATGTTGCATTATACGTTATTATAATATACACAATCCTCATTTAAATACATACATACATATAAAGAAACATTTACTCCTTTTTTGTATTTTATTTTATTTTATTTTATTTTGTTAACAGATGGTGTATTGTACCCAGTTAAATGTGCAAATGTCCTGACTGACCTGTTAAAGTGGGTAAGTGGGTGACCTTAGAAACAGAAGGTCCTCAGTACAAACACGGCTGTAGATAAAGTACTGCCAGCTGCAGTAGTGGTAGAATCAGACTGAGAAGTAGTCAAAGTATTGCTAGTTGTAGTAGTAGTAATAGTAGTAGTAGCACAAAGTTGGAGGCTGTCAATAAGGCAAGTGGTAAGAAAAAATAATAAAAAACATGTTATTAATTTGACTCATGTATTGGTTAAAAGCATACAGTTCACTATAATGTGTTGATATTAATTATGGATACTCATATAGTTAATATGTAATTCCAGGACTGAAATCATCCAAATGATTCCGAGAAGGTGTATGGAGCACTTCCTGTATTACCACATGGCATCAACAGAGTATTTTCTGTTTGAGAGAAGAACGTAACCTGAAGGGTTTGTGTGTTAAACGTATGTGAATGAAAGAAAACAAATCTCCAGGTATGTTTGTGATGAGGAAACATTATAACATAGATCAGAAAACAGCTTAATTATGGGCTCTTAAATCTTAGTTTAGCCCCAATTTTGATGAGCTGTTTCTGCAAATGTGAACACACCTTTTGTCCTTATCTCGTCTTGGTTTAGTTCTCGCTTAGTCTTGGATTGTCCTGAATAGTCCAACTTAAGGACAATTTTATCTTTACTTATCTCAAAAGACTCCTTCCCAACACAATCCTAATGTAATGCTATGGTACACAACAAGTACATTGACTTGTGTTCATTCCCATGTTCTAAGTGTTATTAACAGATAACACCAAGCATAACTGACTGTTTTGTTCTCAATACATTGCTTTACTGCCTTTTCTACAGATAATTGTGACAGGAGATGAGGCTGTGACTCCGTGTTACAGTGAGTTGTTGTTGGATCCACCGAGGTAATGACAGGGGGTACACAGGCCACCATTCATGCAGACTGACGGAGCATTTACAGTAATTTATTCACTCATAAATATCTTTAGGAGGAGGCCTACACTGCCCCAGGACGAGCGGTAAAGGACAAGACACATCAGGAGGCTGTGGAGGAAGCAGTCATAGTGGTAGTAGTAGTTACGATAGATAGAACCATAGAACAATAGATAGAACGATAGAAAGAATGATAGATAGTAGGGATGCACCTGCTTTTTCAGCTCCAATATTGATATTGATACTATGGCTTTAAGTGTCTGCTGATATCTGATATTAACGATACCAGAGTAGGATTGAACTTTTTTCTCCTAAAAGACAATAAGTAGTTAGTAGTAGTAGTAGCAGTAGTAGTAGTTCTAGTAGTAGTTTGTACGAAAACTGCAGTAGTAGTATTATTTTCAGAATAAGATAAGATAAGATAAGATAAGATAAGATAAGATAAGATAAGATAAGATAATCCTTTATTCGTTCCACAGTGGGGAAATTTCAATAAACACAGAATAAACACATTTGACATGTTTTGGTTTTTCAATTTCTAAAGGAAGAAACAGGGTTCCTAAGACTTCATTTTGCAACAGTTTTCCCAGCCTTGTCTGACTTAAACATGTGAAAAAGACAGTAATTCATGTTCACTTCCGAATTCAGTGGATTGTTAATGTCTAGTAGTGAAAGCGGGACTTCTCTATTGAACTCTTTTGAACTGTGAATTAGAGGATGAAAGGCTTGGCAAAAACAGAACTGTGGTGCAACAGCTTTAGAGCAAAATTCCAAATGACTTTTTAGGGTTTTTTTTTGTGAACTGCCTGTTGACATAATTTCTACTTATATGTGTTTAGGTATGGTTTACTCCTGCTACTAAAGGGCCCATATTACGCAATTTCTAATTTATATTTTATTGTTGTTTCTTCATCAAAAACATATCTGGAGTTGTTTAAAACACAAGCCCTGCCCTATTTAGGCAGACTTCTTCACTCAACCAGTATACACTCTGTTCCACCTTGTGATGTCATGTGGTAATACAGGAAGTTTGAATGATTTAAGACCTGGACTTGCCAAATCTCTACTGAACAAAAGGTGAGGTGGAACAGAACATGACTTAAAGCTCACAATCAATTTTGTGTAATATAGGACCTTTAGCATATATTATCCCTAGATAATTGATTTTTTAAAAAAAACTGCTGAAGTGACTGTTTGATTCTTTCAATATGAAGTTAAATGATGCTTAAATGTCTTAGTCCAAAGACAGTATCATTGTTAATATCCCGGAATGATAAATAAATAGAGATAAGACAGATCGTAGTAAATAGTAAAGAGTAAATAGAGAATAAAAGTCTGTATCTTGTCATCTCAGTCTACAGACAGGAGGGCAGACGTACTTACTGTCAGTTAATTCCTGGTTTAGTAACACTTAAGATCAGTGTAAACAGTGTAGTTATAGAGAGATTATAAGGTTCTAGGTGTGTTCTGGGTAGCACTGCGCTTATGGAGGTTTAAAGTTCTGACAAATGGAATGTGGACATTTAGTTCGCTCATATGAAGCTAGAAATATTACCAAACCCTACAAATCTTGATATAGATGTATAGACAGTATTCAAGAATATAACAAATAAATCAATTTGACAAAAATGTTACACAGAACAATTCTAAGGGGACTATTTGTTTGAAATTAAGTCACACTGACCAGAGTAGTCGACGGGTGGCAGGGTCTCTGGGACGGTGAAGGGGCACGAGGGCACCAGCACCTGGGTCAACACGGCCGGACACAGCCTCTCCAGATGTTCCACACTCAGCTGACTGAGGTTAGCCAACCCCGACTGAGCCAGGATCTGCTCCGCCGAAAGACACTGGGGTCGCACAGGGGGACAAACAGAGAAGAATAAGTACAGTTTAAAGTACATCGATGGAAAGATTAAGAATGAGGTTTTGGTCAATATTTTAACTGTCTGAGTAATGCTACAGGCCTATTAAATATGCTGATTTGAGGTTACCATAAATCATAAATTTCCATAATATAGATAAGCTGAGATATATTTGTATTTGAATTTTACTTGTACATATATGTTTTATATGATTATGCCTTATTTGATACCAGTCTCTTGCTATATTTGTAACTCATTTTGAATTTATTATTACCATTTATATTTTTGCTCTTTGTTATTATATTATATTGTGATGTGTGAGCTACTGTGTCTAAATAACTTCCCTTGTGGATCAATAAAGTTTGTCTAAGTCTAAACGACATTTGTCAGTAACGCAGTATTTGCCCAACAAGTCAAAGTGCAACATTTGATCCCAGCTCCAACACTTACATTCTGCCGTTGTGTCCTTGGGCAAGACATTTCGACATTCTTTTGTCAAGTTTTTATGTACACTGGTGTAACAAGACTTTAAGCCCATAACTACAATCCAGTATGTTGTAATTAGCTGTGCTTGTTTCAAGTTTGTTCACATGTACTCTCCTAGGTAAATTAACACAACCTTCATAATGTGCTATTTCTATAAACCTACTAGTTAACACGTTTTAATACTTCTTATTTTCCTTTTAGAGTTGTTTGTGGGTTTTATGGATAGGGCCTATGAATTGGTTTGGTATAGCCTACTATGGGACCGCTATGTATAACTTTATAACACCATGTACAATATTATGCGCTCTGCTGAGAAGATGATCGGCTGTAGCCTTCCATCTCTCCAGGACCTGTACGTCTCCAGGACTCGGGGGCGAGCAGGCCGGATAGCAGCTGACCCCTCTCACCCTGGACACGGACTATTCGAGCCACTTCCCTCTGGCAGAAGGCTACGGTCCATACGGACCAGAACCTCTCGCCATAAGAACAGTTTCTTCCCCTCTGCCGTTGGACTCATAAACACTTTATGAACACTTGTAACATCTGTACTAAGGACACTTTATAATACCTGTACTAAGATGGACACTTTATAACACCTGTCACCTTAAATAAGTCATGTCACGTCACTTGCTCTTTTGCACTGTCAGTTTGCACTGTTGTTCTGATGCTCTGTATATACTTGACTATTTTTATTTATTTTTTATTATATATCTTAATCTTTTGCATGCTCTTACTTTATTTTCAAATAGTGATACTTTATTATTATTATTATCTTTTTCTAACAGTGATATCTCTACTTTGTATTATTATTATTATTATTATTATTATTCAGTGTTCTATGTTGCTCCTCATCACCAAAGCAAGTTCCTAGTCTGTGAATTGTGTTCACTGACAATGGCAATAAAAGCTTTTCTGATTCTGATTCTGATTACTTAAGTGTAGCATATCTAGATTATGCACTTTTCACACATGACTGGCTGCATTATATTAGTGTAATACACCGTTTCCATCTTTACCCCATTGTTATAAACACTATAATGGCGCAATAAACCACGTGATTTGAAAACACTTGTTAATAATAGTTAATTAAAATTCTTATAGGACTCGTACCTTTTGGTTTGCGAGTGGATTGTTTACAGTAATAGAATCTGGTCTCCTGGCAGAAACCAAATATAACAATTCCTCCAAGTTCCCTGTTGAAATCGTTTCATTTTGCCTAAAGAAGAGAATGATGTTTTCCAAAAAGTTCGGTCCATCTTGCGTCGCCGCGCTTTGATAGTTAACAATGAAAGAAAACGTGAACAAATGAAACCAGCTCTCCATATTGTGGTTTTAACTCAAAATGCGTCTTCGGATGTTTCAATTAAACTTCTAGTGATGCAGAAAGACGCATTGTTCCTTAAAATAATCGTGTTGATTTTACGCAAAGATGGATCATGGACCGCGCACGGACAAATTTTGTTTTTCTTTTACAGAGTCCTAAAAATGTCGCCTGACCAATCGATCCTCTACGTTGGTTCAAAGTTCATCCAAAAGGACACGCGGGGGACAAAAATGGAGATGACCGACCTCGTTCCACCGACCCCCTTGCAAAAAGCTTGGTATTTGGTATGCAACGTGCTCGCGACGGGGCAACACAATGAAGCCAAGGCGCACGCAGACAGACGCACAAACGCGTAGGACAGCCGGTGGGACCGAGGTTATAAAGGAGGAGGGTGGGCAAGTCGGAAAGAGGGGTGCCTCCTGTGGTTCAATTAAGAGACAGCTGGAGATCTAAAAATGATATAAACTCTACTTTACACGCGGCGCGGGCGGAAGAAGAGAGCTGTGAGGGCCCCTGGTGGTTAAAACGGGTTAGTGGAACTCATTCATGTTACTCAAAGTTTGCATGTGGGTATGTATGTATGTATGTATGTATGTATGTATGTATGTATGTATGTATGTATGTATGTATGTATGTATGTATGTATGTATGTATGTGCAGGGGTTTTCAATTTTTTCAAACGGAAACGATTTTCCATTTCCATATGTTGGACTAGTCCAGTGAGGGTCACTTGGCACTGAGCTGGAGGTCGCGAGATCATTTTAAGATATTCATTTTAATATTATGACACTGTATTTCCTCTAATAGGCCTATTTCATTAAAACTGGGAAATTTGGTCAAACAAAAGTGCATTTCAGCATGCAACTGGATTTAACAAGTTTTGCCACTTGAAATTATCAAGTTTGTTTTGTAGTAAGGGTCCCAAATCATATGCTTTGTTATTTTCAGTGTCCCAGCGTGAAAGTTTTGGAAATTCCTGCATGAGGCAATTCTCAAGCAACCTAATCTGAGCAATCTAACTTTGTACAGTTGGATGTTAACAGCCATAACTGATGATCTGCTTTTTTTGTTTTTGTTTTTGTTTATTTATATACCAGGACAGTGCATATTAACAACAGTAAAACCTGCAACATGTCAGTTTTCATCTGTGGTCCTGTGCCAGTTGTACAGTAGGCATCCTAGGGAAGGCAATAAAATACTTTCACTGCTTTCACTTTATATAAGTTCAAGATGGTACAATGTTCAGCTGTTGTGTAAAGAGATTGTTAGTGGAGATTGTTTCATTCATGTCCGGTAGTAATATACCTCAATGATGCCAATAAACATAAATTAAAAGGATTTCAACCCGTCAAGGTCACATCTAACAGGAACTAGTAATCTCTACTCTGTCAATCACAAAACACAAATTGGGTCACATATTATTTAAAAAAAAAAAAAAAAAAGTAACAAAAGAGAGGCCAAAACACATTCACATTGCTGTAATTAATTGCAATAAAATAAAGAATGATTCAAATGAAAATAATATTACAATCTCCCCTGTTTTCAGTTTTTGTGTTTTAATCGAGCAAAGGTTAAAGGTTAAATTATAAGAGCAAGTTTCTCAGATCATAATCCATAGAATAATTGAAAATCTTTAATTAAAATCTAAATCTAAAATAATGTGTCCATTTCAGGTCATTCAGTACATGAACCAAGTGAACCAGTTTATGACTTGACTTGACTTTGATTTACAACTGCTGCTTTGATGAGATATTGTATAGTGTCAATTTCCTGAAGAATTTGCACACCTAGGGCATAATGTTCACCTTACATCGGGTCATAGCAATCAGTATAAATGATTAATTTAATCAGCTTGCCAAAATCTTGCATTCATTTTCACCATTAAATGGTCCATATTACACTATTGTCTGATCTATGTTATAATGTTTCCTCATCAAAAACATACCTGGAGTTGTGTTTTGTTTCATTCACACGTTTAACATACAAGCTCTGCATATTTAGAATCATTTGGGTAATTTCAGCCCTGGAATTACCAATTTCTAAAAAAAAAAAAAAAGGTGTTAACTTGAAAACTAACACTTGATGACATCACAAGGAGGAACGGAGCATTTTTACCTTTGGAGATGTAGACGGACTAATATCACTTTGCCTCCTTGGCATTTGTCCATAGTTAGGAAGAGACACCTTGGCCCCTTGCTGTTATTATTATTTTTATTATTATAATTCTTCTTGATCATTGCATGTTTTATTTCACTGTAAATGTTGTTCATCACAAGCTTTAGCTGTTTTAAATGTGCTATACAAATAAATCTGATTTGATTGTGTGAATGAAACACAAAGCACAACTCTGGGTATGTTTTTGATGAGGTAACAACATTCTCACATGGTTTAAAGTTCACAAGAGACAATTTTGTGTAATATAGGACTTTTAATAATGTTTTACATGTGACTGTTGACTGAGGTATAGTTCTAATAGAGGTAACTAGTAACTTTAGTAACACTTTATTGTATGAAAAAAGACATGACGTTTTTTAGAAAAATATATCAACTTTAATTATGCATCATATACACATATATTAATATTTCGTCAGTGCAGGAGTATGAAAAAATAGTGATCCTTGGTAATGACTTTATAATAACCTCTATTTTCAGCCATAATAATGCAGAAACATTTCATTCATAACATTCATAACATTCATAACATTCATAACAACATTCATTTATTAAGAATGATTCAGGCTTAGTATCTAATTAGGGAGTTAAGGGTTACTAAGCCTGAATCATTCTTTTGTTTGTTTGTTTGTTTGTTTGTTTTGCTTTATTAAGGCTATATAAGCCATAGATGTTGTGAAGATTAAAATATTTAAAGTGCTCGCCATCAGAATAAGACATAATGCATATCCCTAGTATAATATCCATTGTGATACCTGTAAAAGTCGTTTTTTTCTCCTCAGTCAGTAAACGTCTCTTAATGTTTTGACTGTAAGAGACTGGTTCAGCTCGGTGATGGTGGTGGGTCTCCAGGGGTAAAAAGTGACTGTTATGTTGGTGGTGACCATCAGGAATCCATTAGAGCTGAAGCGCCCTGGGACAGAGCCCACGTCCAGCCACACAAAGGGTGCAATGGCATCAGACTGGAGGAACACGGAGAAGGCCTCACCCTCCTTCAGCACCTTTGCCTAAAAAAATATACAGTATGTTAAGTTAAACGTGCACTGTGTAACTTATCTGGTGAAGGGTCTGCCTCCTGCTGGTCTCCATGGAGATAGTACTGTTTTGTCTTGATTATTCCATAGTTTGGAAATAAATATGCTAATCGCAATAGAGAAAGGTTAATGGTCAGATCAATGGAGAAGCAAGCCTACACATAGTAAAAATTTGTTTGTTTTTTTAAGGTATTTTGAGCTGTAAAACACCAGGGGGCTATTCCATGAAGTGAGCTAAAGCAAAAGTCTGGCTTATTTTGGCAATCCAGGCTTGTCAAAGCCTCAGTTCAGTTCCACCAAAGTGAGTAGCCAGAAGTGGTGCTGAGCTGCTGCAGTAACACAAACCTGGTGGGGACCAGTCTAACTGTATTATTTTAGATTTTTTTGTCTCCAAGAACCTCTAAAGAAGCTGTTTGTCAAAAGTTTCACCACATGCACCTGTCACACACCTGTGTCAGAACACTTGCCTCTGTCTGATAGTTTTAAAAAGTGTCTTTTATAGTCACGTGTTGCTTGAGACTTTTACAGTCCATATGCTCCTACGTACGGGACACACGTGTCTGTGGACGCTGCACTCATCAAAAAGGCACAAACCATATAAAAGCCTATGGCCATTATTTCATTAAAATGATCTTGCACATGTGGCTGTTGTGAGGGGCAGTGCTGGTTTCACGCACAGACAGACGCTGGTTTGGACTCTGAGGGTGAACTGGTTTTCAGTGGGTTCTGTCTGTTCGCTCCTTCATCATGTCTGTCTCTCTCTTCATTCCCTCGTCTCTCGCTCCCGTCAAACTGCAAACACCTTGGCGTGGATTTTATTGTTTCTTCTAGGCTATATGTGAAGAGGTCTGTTACAGCTTCACTTCTATGCGCAGCGGAACTTAAACTCCACACGTACTACCGCACATCGGGAAGGGGTGAGGCAGCTTCATTCCCCAGCTCGCATTAACCAGGCTCCGCACTACACAGTCAGCCTCCTCTCTGCCTGCAGAGCGACTGGGAGAGGAGGGGTGAGCAAACAGGAGGAAAGGGGGGAGTCGTGTCTTTCCTCTCACTCCTCAGATCAGAATGACCGGAAAAGTTCAGTGTCCCATATCAAACTCTTGTCCATTCGTGCTGTGGCTCCTCTCTCGTTTAATCAGATCATAAAAAAAAACACACACTTTGAGCCCATTTTCCGTGATGTTGTTGTCACATTGATCTGGCCTTCTCCGAGTCACTGGGAGCGCGCACAAAGCGCAGCTTAAACTTCAGGCTTGAATTAGCTTGGGTCAGACTCAAGCTTATTTCTGTAATGGAACGTGTTGAGGCTTAAGCTGGAGATGGAGTTAGTTACAGCTCAGGATTTCAGAATAAGCCTGGACTTGTTAAGCCACTTTGATGGAATACCCCCCTGTAATTGAACAAATTTAAAGGAAATATGTTTAATGGCCTACTGTGGGACATTCAAGGCAAAGGAATAACATCACCATGGAGACAGGCAAGTAGCTGACCCTCCAGGTTAGAGGTTACATACTGCACCTTTAAGTTAAACTTTATTGTAGCACAAGGATACATTTGTCTAGGCAGAGGGCATACGGCATTGTGCACACAACAAATTAAAGTGATTCTTCACTAGGTTTGTTCAAAAGACTCAAGTACTAATCAATAATAAATCTAGTATAAAAACTAGATACTCATTTGAACAGGTAAAAATACTTAACAAAATAAATAAATAAGTGAAAATTTGACATTTCCTGAATAGTTTTAGAATGGTCTGTATCTGTATCAGAGCTACTATTAGTTTTGCAATGTATGTTTTAATAGGAGTGTTTTAATAGTAGTGTCAGCACATTGTTAACAACTCCAGAAGCGATTTGGGAGAAGACTGAAATATTAGCTCATAAATTAATAAAAAAAAAAAAATCACATGTATTTCAGAACATGTTTGTAGGGGTTAATCTACTGGTACAAGATATTTATATAAAAGAGATTGGATATTTAGGTCTTTGCAGAGAAGATATTATCTAAATAATTGTAGACTGTGAATTTGATAACAGCACCACTTGTTTAGAAACTTCGATTCAATTGCGATGTACTGTGCCACCCAAACCAGGACTATTACCTATACCAAAATGCTGAGAGGATTTCGACAGGAGAATAATAGTGAATATATGATTAGAAGATGGCATACTGAGGTTAGAAAGGACAAGGACAAAGGGGAGATTTATGGATGCAGTGAAAGAGGATATGAAGCTGGTTGTTGTTGACACAAGAGAGGAAAGATTGGGTTAGATGGGTCAGATTGTTTCTTACAGTTATGTTGGATCGTTGGATGCCCTGAGCGTCTTTTAGTGGAGAGAAGAAGTGGTAGTTGGTGGGGCCCAGCTGTTGTTCTTTGCTGTCCTCCAGGTGAAACATGATGAAGCAGGACTGACGTGTACATCCACAAGTCTCCAGCAGGGGGCGACTGGGCTGTTGGTAAATGTTCACAGCGCTGCCTCCAGGGATAAACCTTGGAAATTTATTGTATATTGAGCAGACAGGATGCATTCTGGACCATTTGTAAACAGAAACCTAAAAAAACAAAAAACAACAAAAAAAACCCAAAACATTTATTCATATGAGAAAATGTATACAAAATAATTCAATATATTTTTTTACATACGACAGAAGCGAGCCAGAGATCTTCACTCAAATCTGAAACAACGTAAATGAAAAAATCGTCTTCATCCTCAAATCCAACTGGTAAAACTGGAGCAAAGAAGTTTTGAGCAAAGTAATGAAGCATTTTCCACTTTCCTCCAAACTCTGAAAAACAGAAGTTGGGCAAAAACTGTTACCAAATAAAAGCAGATAAAGATATGAGTTTACTTTACAAAATAATGTATAATTCTAAGTGGCGCTCTATATGTTTTGAGCTGAAGAAAGTACAGAAGATGATTTGGAGACATTTTGTTTCTCTTCTCTGAACAGTGTTGTCACTCACCAATCGATGACCATGAAGGCGCCTGCCAGATGTCGTTTAGCTGCCAGTAGAGGGCGCCCATGGTCAGACCTTTACCTTTAATAAGTTCACTTTGACTTCTTCTGTAAAACTCGCTCTGGGCTTTCACACACTGAGCCTGCATCACCTGAACATTAAACATAATCAATATTTATGTGATTACTGCAGTTTTGGAGATGATTTTGTCTGTAATAAAGCTTTCTGGTATCCTTACACTTATTTGTAATTCCAGCTTCTTTAAACATCAGCATTGGAGGCAAAATAGGTTTTGTTGCTGAAAGGGTCCATACCATATCATATTGTTTTCTGATTTATGTTATAATGTTATTTACTCATAAAAAACATACCTGGAGCTGTGTTTTGTTTCATTCAAACATGTTTAACACACAAACACTGCATATCCTTTATTAGGAGTTCTGCTCTCAAACTGAAAACACTCCACCTTGTGTTGTCATGTGGTAATACAGACGTGCTCCACTGTATTTAAAACTCCATACACCTTCACAAGAATAATTTGGATGCTTTCAGTCCTGGAATTGCCAATCTCTACTAAACAAAATGTAAAAGGTTAACTTGAAAACTACAGCTTCATGAGATCACAAGGTGGAACAGAGCATTTTGAGCTTTAGAGATGTAGACAAGACTAATAACGAAGGGTTACTCAAACATGTGTTAATGAAACTCCAGGTATGTTTTTGATGAGGTGACAATATTCTAACATGGCTTAAAGCTCACAAGAGCCAGTTTTGTGTAATATAGGACCTTTGATATATCCCACACAAACCGGTGCTTAAATTAATTAAACTTTTCCATCTTTGATTTGATTTCTACTCTTAGATTGCATAGGATTGTTTGAAGCACAGACCCCTTTAATAAAAATCTTTGTAACAGAGTTCATAGACCTCGTTATACTCTTGTAATTATAATGTAATAATGTATTTTCATACCTGTGTGATGTACAAAGTGTCTGTGTATCTCTTGTTGATGTCCGTGGAGTTGGGGAGGTTGTAGTGAAGAGCGGCCTGCTGTAACATCTGCTGGTTCCCGTCGCCATGGTGCTGTCGATGGGACGAGAAGGCGCTGTCGTATCTGCGGTCGTCCTCTGTAGAAACCTAAAGGATTAAACAGTTAAGTTACCATGAATTTTAAGCCAAATGCCCTTCTTGATGTAACCTTAGACCTGGTAGACTATGCATCAATTCTTTGCCTGATATAACTTCTTTTAAGATAAGATAAGATAAGATAAGATAAGATAATCCTTTATTTGTCCCACAATGGGGAAATTGCAGTGTCACAACGCAAGTTACAGAAACAGTAGGAAAATAAGAGCATGCATCAAATCAAGATAAATAATAATAAGTATTTACAATCAACTAAAAAACACAACACTGTAAGCTAAGCTAAAAGGCACAGGAACATTGCACAATAAGTGTTTTTGATTCTGAGATGATTGTGTACATTGCAGTGATGGACAGTGGTGGGTAAATAAATAATAGCAGGTACAGTGACTTTAAATAATATTGCACATTGTTATTATTACTATGGAGATGACACATGGTTGCTATGGGAATGACACATGACTAGCATTGTTCATTATACAGTCTGACAGCAGCAGGAAGGAAAGACCTGCGAAATCTCTCCTTAACCCAGCGAGGGTGAATCAGTCTGTCACTGATGCTGCTCTCCAGAGCAGACAGGGCGTCCTGCAGGGGGTGACCCTCATGGTCCAGCATAGACATGAGTTTAGCCAGGACCCTCTTGTCCCCAACCTGCTGCACCGAGTCCAGAGGACAGCCCAGGACTGAGCTGGACTTCTTGATGATCTTGTCCAGTTTCTTCCTCTCCCTCTCTGTGACGCTGCTGCTCCAGCAGACCACACCGTACAGGATGGCTGATGCCACCACAGAGTCATAGAAGGACCTCAGGAGTGGCCCTCTCACTCCAAAGGACCGCAGTCTCCTCAGGAGATAGAGCCGACTCTGGCCCTTCCTGTACAGTGCATCTGTATTATGAGTCCAGTCCAGTTTATTGTTCAGATGCACACCCAGGTACTTGTAAGAGTCCACTCTCTCAATGTCTCTTCCCTGGATGTTCACTGGTGAGGGGGCAGTAGAGTGGCGTCTGCGGAAGTCCACCACCATCTCCTTGGTCTTCCCCGCGTTGATGAGAAGGTGGTTCCGGTGACACCAGTCCACAAAGTCCTGCGTTAGTCCTCTGTACTCCGCGTCGTCATCGTCCGTGATGAGACCGATGATGGCGGAGTCATCGGAGAACTTCTGCAGGACGCAGCTGTCCGTGTTGTGTCTGAAGTCTGCAGTATAGAGGGTGAAGAGGAAGGGCGCGAGGACAGTGCCCTGGGGCGCACCCACACTGCAGGTCAGTAGGTCAGACACGCAGTCCTGGGCTCTCACAAACTGGGGCCGGTTTGTGAGGTAGTCCAGGATCCACTCAGCCAGGTCACAGTCCACTCCTGCCCACTCCAGCTTGTCCCTCAGGAGCAGCGGCTGGATGGTGTTGAAAGCACTGGAGAAGTCAAAGAACAAGATTCTCACAGTGCTGCCGGGCCTCTCCAGGTGGGACAGTGAGCGGTGCATCAGAGAGATGATGGCGTCCTCCACTCCGATGCCGGGCCGATACGCGAACTGCAGCGGGTCCATCGCTGAGCTCACCGTAGAGCGGAGGTGACCCAGGACAAGCCTCTCCAGAGTCTTCATCAGATGAGACGTGAGAGCCACTGGCCTGAAGCTGTTGAGGTCTTTGGCGTGCGGTGTCTTGGGCACAGGTACCACACAGGAGGTCTTCCAGAGCTGTGGCACCACCTTCAGCTTCAGGCTCAGGTTGAAGACATGCTCCATAACTCCACACAGCTCATCTGCACAGGACTTAAGGAGCCTGGGGCTGATCCCGTCTGGTCCAGCAGCCTTCCTACTCCTTATCCGGCTCAGTTCTCTCCTAACCTGAGCTGTTGTGACAGACAGAGAGCAGGGGTGTGTGCTGGAGGTCTGGCTGAGTTCTTGATGTGGATTCGGGGGCTGGGGGGCTGAGGCTGAGGCAGAGGTGTGAAGTGGTGGCAGTCTGGGCCTTTGTGCAGGAGACAAGGTGAGCCCATGCAGCGGTGCGGGGGGAGGAGTGGGTGATTGATCAAACCTCAGGAAGTGAGAATTCAGATCGTTCACCCACTGTTGGTCACCCTTTGTCTGGACGGGCGGAGGGCTGAAACCAGAGACACTCTTCATACTTCTCCACACCTCCCTGACATTCCGCTGCTGCAGCTGCTGTTCCATCTTCCTCCTGAAGTTGGCCTTAGCCTGTCTGATCTTCTTCCTCAGCTTCCCCTGTACAGTCCTCAGCTCCTCTTTGTTCCCGGACCTGAAAGCTCTCTTCTTCTCCTTCAGCAGAGCTTTGATGTCCGAGTTAATCCACGGCTTGTTGTTTGGAAAACACCGCACCGTCCGAGAGGGTACAGTGTTTTCAAAACAGAAGTTAATGTAGTCCGTAATACAGTCCGTGATAGCATTGATGTCCTCCCCATGAGGCTGGTAGAGCTCTGTCCACACAGTGGTGCTAAAGCAGTCCCTCAGAGCCTCCTCGCTCTCTGCTGTCCACCTCTTCACCACTCGGGGCTCCACAGGCTGCCTGCGCACAAGCGGTTCGTACACAGGCCTCAAATGGATGATGTTGTGGTCTGCTCTTCCCGGGGGGGGAGGGGTGATGAGATGTAGGCCTCCTTGACGTTGGCAAAGAATAAGTCCAAAGTTTTATTGTCTCTTGTAGGGCAGGTCACATACTGGGTGTATGTTGGCAGGACAGATGAGGGAGATGCATGGTTGAAGTCCCCGGTGGTGAGGAAGAGGGCCTGTGGATGCTGAGTCTGAAGAGAGCTGATGCAGGAGAGCAGAGTGTCACAAGCATTCTCTGCGTTAGCACTGGGAGGAATATACACAGCCAGTGTGATGACATGTGAAAACTCCCGGGGCAGGTAGAATGGCCTCATGCTAACAGCAAACAGTTCAATGTCTTTATTACACATCTGCTCCTTCACTGTACAGTGACTAGATTTGCACCATTTCACGTTCACAAACAGCGCTAGTCCTCCTCCCTTCTTCTTCCCGCTCTCCTCCGTCCTGTCCGCACGCAGCAGGTGAAAGTTGTCCACGGTGACGGTAGAGTCCGGGATTAGCGGTGTTAGCCACGTCTCCGTAAAAACAATGATGCTAGCGTCCCTGTACTCCCGCTGGAATCTAGCGAGCGCCGCGACCTCGTCCGTCTTGTTAACGAGGGAGCGCACGTTCCCCGTAACAACGGAGGGGAGAACCGGTCTGCAGCGTCTCTTCTTTTCCCGGAGTTTACGTCCCGCCCGGCGTCCACGGCGTGTCGTCCGTAGAATCTCCTCGGGGATGACATGCCTGTCCCGGGGGAACACAACAGCGCTGCGCAGCGCCATCAGCTGCTCCCTTGTATAGACGTGGTGTCGGGGTCCCGTACACATCTTAAGCCGAGACAGGTAAATAATCCCCCAAAAGTGCGGAAAAAATGCAGCGTCGAGTGCAGCCCAAGCTTAACAATCAATGTTGCGAAAAATATTTACAAAAGTGGGGAGATTTAAGGGCAAAAGTTTAGAAAAGTTACGAAAAGTGCGGGAGCGCTGTGACGGGCAGCTAGCGCAGCGCCAGCGCCGGAAGTATATTTTTTTACCTGAAATAAGTAATAGTTTTTATCCTTTTTTATGTGTAAGCAGCCATGCTTATCTTTGATGCGAACGGAGCACGCGTCAAAGATAAACAATATTTTAATCATGTAAAATATTAATGAGTTTTTGCTTTCGGTTATATGGAAAATATTGAGGACTTGTTCCCCATTCAACATACTTTTTTTTTAAACTTAAAGTGATAAAAACAGTCAAATACCTTTTAAATATTTATTATGTTTTCTCACCATAACAAGATAAAAATTTAAACAAATCTGGTCATCATCTACAAGAAACGTCTGATCTCTGTGTTTGCAAACAAGGGTTTTGCCACCAAGTACAAGTCTTGTTTGGCTAGAAGGTTCAAATACTTATTGCACTCAATGAAATGCAAATCAGTTTATATATTGTCTTTTTGATATTCTATCTCTCAATGTTAAAATAAACCTAACATTAAAATTAAAGACTGTTCATTTCTTTGTCAGTATATTTATCTATCGATATGAGTTACCTGTTGCAGAGTGGAGAGGGAGGGCCAGGACTGAAAGCCGTACTCAGAGGCGAAGCGTGTTCTGGGGAAGTTGGTCCAGTCTGAGCAGTCGTGAGTGTAGCTGTAGAAGTGAGTGTCTCCATAGAGCGGGTCATAAGGGTCCACAGCCACCCAGCCCTCCTGCTCCGACTCAGCTCCGTTTGTAGGACTAGAGACCAGGAATGGCCGACTATGGTCCTCCTATAGTGGACACAAAGTTATTAGACTACAATTCTAAAAACTCTCAGAGCTCAACTCTCAGAAATATACTCCACTAACAATTATTAATAATAACTACTTAGTAATAATACTTATTAATAATGCTATTAATGTTTTGTATCTTAATGCAGTGTTTACTGTTCTTCTGATTTCAGCTAATCTGCTAATCGAATCTGAGCTTTTTCATGTTCAGTTGTCACGGTCCGGTCAGGTCATAAAAATCATACACATTCACATTACAATATTTTCTAATACACAGTATGTTCCCTTTGTGGTTTTAGAATTTTGACAACAATCTAAAATCGTTTTATCTTATTCCAGATGGTGATCCTGATCCAAATATCAGGAAACTAAATGGTAAACGATCACATTTTATACAGCACTTTTCTACCTTCTAAGCACTCAAAAGCAAGGTGGGTTAAGTGCCTTGTGTCTTTTCAGAGTTCATGGAAACAATGACAGCATTTGCTCGAGGGAACAGAATTCAAACTACCAACCTTCAGATCAGAGGACAAACTGTTGCATCAGAAAACTAAAACAAACCCAAAGTTATGTTTAACTTTCCAAATAAAAGTATAAGTATGATTACACAGGACTCTAACCTTCAGTACAATGTCCCTTATGTTGTTGACGTACAGAGTCACATAGTCCTTCACATATTTGGGTCTTTGGGTCCCGGGGATGTCAAACCAGTCAGTGGCCAGAGCTGCTTCGTTTTCATTATTACCACTCCAAACTATTATCGAGGGGTGAGACTTCAGACGTTGGACCTAGAAACAACAAATACTTAAAAGAGCTACATTAAATTGTATTTTTGTAAGTGAGTTTGTCTAAAATTACCTGTTGGACGACCTCTTCTCTCACTGATTGTATGAAGTTCTTCTCAGTTGGATACAAGGCACAGGCAAACATGAAGTCCTGCCAAACCTTTAATGAAAAATTTGATGCACATATTAAACAAGATCAACATTACTAGCTTATCTGATGATAAATTAAGGAAATAGACACATTTATTGCAACATTCTAAGGTAAGAACAAAATGAATCTGTTTTGCAAGGTGAGGTCTTTTCCAACAAGATTGCAAATTTTTACTATTTGAAAGACCTAGCTTCAGTTATGTAGACAAAGTGATTAATAGTATCAGTTACAGCTAATCGGTGCAGCTTGTGATATGGTATAGTGACACATTAGCCCAGTATACATTTTGCATTGATTCAAAAATAAAAAATAACATGACTAAATTGTATTAAAAGTCTAGACAAAGAATGAAGAGGCCACACTCAAGAGGCAAAGTGAAAAATTATGTATTTGCTTTTTACTGACCATGATTCCCATCTGATCACAGAGCTCATAGAACAGGTCCTGCTCATAGATTCCTCCTCCCCAAACTCTGAGGGCATTCATGTTTGCATCTGCCACTGACTGCAACAAGTTCCTCAACCTACAGGGAGCAGTGTGATTTTAAGAAATTTACTGTATGATAATGCATTAGTCTTACATAGTCCTTTCCTTTTACAATTTTCGGGCATTGTTCATTCATTCCATACTCCATACATGCCCTGGGGCAGACTGACAGAAGTGAGGCTGCCAATTGGCCCCTATGACCACCAGCATTACTCATGCACACACCACTTTCATACTAGGCAATGTGGGTGAAGTGCCTTGTCTAACGACACTACGACAGTTTTTGCCACCGGCGCCCCACTGTGGCACCTGATTTTCCCAGCGGTCTCCATCCATTTACTAATCAGGCCCTGCCCTTTCCTGCTTAGCTTCTGAGATCTAACAAGATCAGGCTTTGACAAGGAGGTTTGGCAAATGAACCTTACGTTTTTTCTGTGACTTGGTCTTGAAATGAGTGAGCTGGGATCCAGTTGGAGCCTTTGAGGAAAATCGGTTTCTCATTGATCCGAAAATAGAAACTGAGCCCCGGATTGTCTGGGATAGGCTCCTGGACCAGTTCAACACTGCGGAAATACACCTGGAAGGAAGGGAAGATTTGATCGAATACAAAATATAATTAACAACCAGGGGTGAGGAAATGTATTTAACTGATGTTTGGCACTAATGAAGTTGTTGGCCTTGCTAAGGATTTTTAATATCTTAATATCAAAATCAGTAAATAATGATTCTTGGCCACAGCTGTAAGACAAAAAAAAGAATTCTGTATTGGACCATGAGCAGCAATTTGAAAATAAAAGTGTTTATTCTTAGGAAACAAAGGAACATTCATCAGACTATTTTATGCTCTAGTTTATATATATTACCTTTGTTATTTCATTCAGGATTTTCTCCTCTTTCAGAAAACCTGTAATGGCAACCAAGTAAAAAGGCTGTTCTCCGTGTCCTCGGGGCCACCACAGCTTCACTTTACTTTCCTATGAGATGATGACAAGATAGACATGAGAAGATAGACATTAAAACTCAAATGGTGCATAGATGTAGAACAAATAATTAAACATGAGGTTTGTACCGGGTTTATGTGTAAGGTAAATTTGACTTTGCTCCTCCTTGTTAGCAAGTGGATCTTATGTGTCTCCACTGACTGCAGCTCTGGTATGGACAAAGTCACTTCCACATTGTCCATTGTGTAAACAACATCAACGACCAACTCCACCTCAACAGTCCACTGAGACGCACTTGAATCTAAGAAAAGAAACATATGTTAATTGAGTGAAATAAATCTTTATAGGCAAGAAAAGATGAATTCACACTAAAAACACATCAAGACTACTACAATGGGACAAAACCTGGAGCTCAATCTGGACTAGAACAGGACTAAAAATACTAATTCTGCATCAGGACTAAACAGGGCTCAAGCCAGAGCATGTGTGTACGTGTCCAGAAACTAGTAGAAGAAACAGAGACTATCTGCAAAACCAATGTGTGTTATCATCTCAGGAAATCTGATGTTTCCCATAAAAAAACATGGATTCTCAAAATAATTTGGCACAGCTTTTATATCAGATGCTCATTCAGACTAAAAAGAACAGTCTTGTTATTTTTCATAGTTATTGTTCATTTCTACCTATGAATGTTTTCACAATATTATATTTCTCAATATATTTTGAATGGGCATAAAACCTTAGTCAATATCAAGGGTTGACCCCTTAATATTGACTAAGGTTTTATGCCCTCTAAGGTTTTATGCCCTCTAAGGTTTTATGCCCTAGCTATAGCTGCTCTTTAGGCATGGCATTTGAACACTTGAATCCAACATACTATAAAGAGGAACAGCTGAAACCTGGAGGACCAGAAACTGGTCAAAGACCTCGAGTCGAACCCCCTTCCAGAGTCCAGTCGTGGGGAAAGATGGGCCCCAGTCCCAGCTGAAGGAGCACTGCTCCTGGAGATATCACATAAACAAAAATTACCATCACTTACTATGTTAATGCTATTGTGTGCTAATATGTCAACTGCACTACAGCAGGACTAAACAAGGATTAAAACAGGTTTGAAGCTTAATATATAACAAAGACAACAACAGGAAAATGTGAGCATTAAGAAGAATTAAAATAATAAAATTTTATCTCAAACTCAATTAAATCGCTATATAAAATTGTATCAAGATGTATCTACTATGTGGAATTTACAAAGCTATGGAGTCTCTGCAGATCTTTCCTTATAAAATACTTAATAAATTAAATAAAATACTACTTTATTTACAAAATCAGTTATTACAAATGTATAATCTACTTATTTTGTACTGTTAATTTAATTAATTTAGTAGCAGTACATTTACAGACATTTTCAACTTAATCTCTGAATCTTGAGTCTGCACTTTAATGATGGTTGAATTGGCAAATATCTGACAATTAACTTTATCATTCAAATCTTACTCTTCCCCATTCCAACTGCTACTAACCGCTACTATACAAATATTCACTTGCTAATTAGCACACAGAGAAATATATAGTGTGTGTAATTCACTTCGTTTTATAGGTGACATGAAATATTTATAAACGTATCATGTATTAGCCTAGGCTATAAACACTGTGCATCAAATAACTGAATTGTTGTTGTTGTTGTGAATCTATGTTTGTTGTATCTAGCCCCTGTCGTCCCTATCAAAATAAACAAAAAAATAAAAAAATAAACAAAAAATAAATAAATAAATAAATATTATGTGCCTTTCTTATAAAATTAACATGGCATTGGCCCTTTTGCACATCTGGGGGGCACTCAGGGGGGACTCTGTAGGACGACTGCTTCCTCTTTTCTTTGGCATAATGAACCGGAGACGTCAAACTGACTTCAAGCACATTGTCTTTGTCTTTAAGCATTTCTCTGACAGAAAAGTCCTATCAGAAAACATAGAGATAATTATTTTAAGAACAAGTTATGTAAAATATATTTATAAAATGTTCATTTACGCACATATCTTTGAAACATGTTGTCTGTAGTTCCCAGAGTAAGGCCATTTAGTGAAATGGTGGATACTGTGTCAATACCGTCAAAGATAAGCAGCACCTTATTTTTATCCCTGTAAAAATAAAATACATTTTAGACCAGAGAAGTTAGGTGGGGACTGTGCAGCAAAGAAAAATACAAGAGACAGAGCTGGAGGTGGGTTCTTATTGATTAAAGGTGCAACTGTAACTTTTCTGGGGCTTCCGCCGCCTGCTCGTCTTGGAATGTTTCACAGTATGGCATTAAACGCATGTATCTTCAGCAAATTTGATTCCGTAAGTTTTCTTACATAGCGCAGGGTCGCCTCTCCACAGATCTGACAGTAATTTGGCCTGGTGGCATGTATCCATGGTGAAAGATACATTTAATGCCGTACTGTGAAACATTTCAGGCAATGGTATAATCTTTGAAGACAAGCAGGTGGAGTACCACTGATCAGAAAAGTTGCACACTGCAGCTTTAAATGCAGAGACGGATGATGACACTGGCATATTTAGACAGGTTTTTAGGTTTTTAGTGACACCAATATTGCAGACCTGAAAGTTGAATTGAGAGAAAAGGAAGTGCTGTAGGTCCAGTTTTCCAAAGCAACCCACTGATAAACCAAATCATTGAATCTGTAATAAGGCTCCTGAAACAAACAAGAATCACACATTATATAGTCAGTGACTAAATACATTTTCAGTACTTTGAAAATGTAGTTACTGAACACTGAATACCCCAATAAATGAAATGTATTTTGTAATGTATTCCGATACATGGTCCAATCAGAGTCCTGTATTCTGAATACTTGAGATACTTTTACTTTACGAGTTGCATTATATTATAGTCTAAAAAACGATATAAATATTCATTTGAACAATGACAACAGAGTGGCTCCCAGAATGAGTTTTTGAAACGTCTTGGTTTTTGAGCCGTTTTTAACATCACATCATAGGATTTTAACCAACTAAGAAGTGCAGCAAGTGCAGTTCAAATGACACAAGTAAGGGACTGCTGGATTGTGTGAAATGAGCTGTTTGTTTTTTCTGTATCCATGGAGACCGTGCAAGAGGCTAGCTATGGAGTTAGCAAAAGAGGTATGGACATTTGAGATGCTACAGGCTTTGTACATATGTGACACCAAACATGGCAGAAGACCTTCAGAGGAAATACTTTTGGAATGAACCATTTCGTCACCAACCAAAACACAAGAGCGCAGTAAGAGCGAGGACTTTCCTGTTGTGCTCACCTGGCTCCCCCTGGACACTCCTGTGATGCTGCAGGACACAAAAGAGGGACACTTTTGGCTTTTCCTCTCCTCAAACTGCCCTGACACAGGATCTGCTGACCCTCCCTGACCAGTCCTCCTGTTAAACAACTGCACTGAGACCTTTGACTGAGACACAAAGGAGACTGAGAAGTGCAGATGTAAATGTTGCTGCAGCAAAAATTTCCCTCAGGATGAACAAAGTATCTCTCTCTCATATAATTACAAACAACTTAGAGACGAAAAATCACGCATGCACACTGGAAGACCTGATTTCTTTATTCTCACTAATACCGTGCAGTTCAAAGCCAAAATTACACGATGAAGTACTGCCATTTCCTTTTCATTTAGGAAAGTATCTGAATACCACCAAATGAAAAAGTAACTGTACCGGAATACAGGTACTCACAATTAGTATTTTCGGTACATGTATTCAATTACTTCCTAACACATGGTATAAGCTAGTGTGCTCATGTTATAGCTCCAATGCAAGGTACAGCAAAGCAAAAGACACATGGTAGGATGCTACTGCCATTTTTTGTTCTTGGTCTGTGTTGCTTTGTCAAATGATGAATTCTTACTGATATCTGACCCCAGTTCTTCTAAAATCTCTGACCTGGATGAGCCCCTGTTGCAGCAGAGCGGAGTGGACACATCCGGGGACCCGTGCGCCCAAAGACAGCGATCCGTTTGAATTCCGCAGCCTCCATTTACCGTCCAGAGAGAGGACACTACCGCACACACAATCAAAGCAGAACAACAACGAGACACTGACAAAGAGGTCTACGCGGAAAGCCATGATCCATGTACAAGAATAGATTTTGTACAGCGAATCGCGATAATAAACTTCCTTGGCCGTTGTTTATAAGTGAAGGCATTTCCGGCCACGTGATCAAGTATGACAGTCAGCTGATCTACATTGAGAAGAGGAAAAAACTTAAAGGTGCACAATGTAACTTTTCTGGTTCAGCTGCTTTTCTGGTCTTAACTTAATATAACTTGTATTTAGGCAATTTATTTACAGCGAGCCTATATACAGAGCCTATATTAGTGCCTTATTGTGGAATATTTCAGGTAACATTTCCATGGAAACAAGAGCATTCACCAGAAAAGTTTAAGTACACATTTTAGGACCCCTCCACATCAAATACATTTAAAGTATTCATAATTATTTACACAATGTACTTAAAAATAAAACCTGCTTACCAAATTTAATCAGTGGGCATTGAAAATAATCAAAATTCATGCAGTTGACCCAATAATATTCATGTTAGCTTAAATTCCCCAAAATGCCACTAAAAAATACATACAGTACACCTTATCAGCCAGTATTTTTCTGTCATCACTCAAACAAAAAAAAACACAAGATCACCATTTCTGGTTTTAAGTAACTTTATTGAATGGAAACTAAAAAGAACAGAGCCACGAGTTGAGTATCAACCATCAGCTTTGCATCAATCTTATAAGGGCTACAAGAAGACAGTGTTCAAGTGGGCGTAGAACTAAGAGCTCCCTCTAGTGGCTTCTTCTATAAGAATTAAAAAAAAAAAAAAAAAATATCTCAAGGGGAATGTGTCAAACTCTTCTGCATTACAACCCACTGTATTTGCAGACACTTTCAGATATAATAGCCTAACTTTATTAACATGCATAAAATACAACAATGATGTTTTATATTGGCTTCCTTAACATTGATATATTGCTGTGCTTCTCTGTACACTTGATAGTGAATTAAACATTTTCTTTTTAAATTTATTATCATGTCATGGGTGTATTGCTATGCTTATGATAATAAACTTGATGTAGCTTTATATAGAAGAGGCCTAGAACCAGTCAACCAAAAAGCCTTAAGAGCATTGAATATTTATTAATTTTTAGACCACAACTTTAAAAATTTCAAGTTTAGAAAAATCACTCAAGTGCTCTGTACATCCAACCCACCATTAAGAAAGAAACCAATGCATGCTCAAAATTTTAGATTAAATGGTGATTTTGGGGACACCATTTAAAACTGGCACAAGTCCTATATAGAGAAAACACCATCTTCTTATGAGCGCTGCAGGTGGAGAGGACAGGGGGTAAAATGCTTTGATTATTAACAAAAAAAAAAGAAAAAGAAAAAAAAAGTCTAAGTGAAAAAGAAAACTGAATTTTTTCAAATCTGAACCAGCAATTTTAACATGTGTCCAGCTTCAGAAATGGTCCCATCACATCGCATACTTTTGTGTCCATTCTTTAGCAGTTTTGCAGTATCTGAAAAAACAAAACAAAAAAACATTAAAGTGTTTAACAAGTCTTATAAAACACAATTCACATGTATTCAAATTCATGCAGTTAGTCTAAAAGTTCATGCACAAAATCCAACTGCATCAACTTTTTACCCACTTTGTACCACTCTGAAAAGGCAAGACAACAGGTTGCGGTCACAGTCAGATTTGTTTTTTTGGAAGAAATGTCCAACTTATTAGTGAGTGGCTCCACGAACTTGCCATGTTTTCATCTTATGGCTTAAATACTGATAATGACATCTTTTGTGTTGAAAATTGGACCACCTTTAGTACTTGCAGCCTGTTAAGCCTCTGGCGTGCAAGGCAGCAACTTTCTTAAGCTATTGAAAAGAGAATTTCAGTATTTTTTAGGGGTTGCATCGATCCAACTTTCAGTTCTGACACAGATCAATGCTATAAACAAAGTCTAGTCTCTTCAAATAGAGACTAGACCATTTACTGATTGTAGTTGATCCAATTACATCAGTTTACATGCCCTGCCAGGATATCAGATCAACAGATATTTGGAAGGGAAGCCAATGTCCAATCCAGCAAATTTCTCTGGATCCATAAGTTTGCTTAATTCAGACTGAGACTGTAACTACTGGGCCTATCCACACAAGAAAAGATATTAACCACAGTCAAGTTCTACAACGTCGTCATGTCACATGAATACGACCCATTCTGGGCTCAGAAACTGTTTCAGAGTTAAGATCGCATTAAAATTACAACCATTTCAATGAACAAAACAAGACACTTCATTAACCATATACATTTTCTTAGCTGTGCGCAAGTAAAGGTCAAAGTTTGGTTCACACATTGAAGTACCACACAGCAAATTAGTTTTAGGATGACAACATTACATACTCTGCACTTCATACTCCTACTTTTATATTAATCATTCAAGAAGAACAGATAAAAATCCAGCAATAATACTCCGACACCTGCCCCACAAAACTACATACCTTCTGTAGTCTTGGGAACCACAAATACTTAAAAGAAAAACATTCCCCACCAAAACATGCACAAGCCCAGTGCAGTTTTAATCAACAAGTGCCATTTTATGAAGTTGCAATCACCATTACAAACAGCAAAACTGATTTAACATTCACCACCAAAATAGACAAAACATTTTCTACAACTACTTTAATAATGGGAGACCAAACATTGCATTCAAGATGTCCAATGAGTGCTTTAAAAAAAAAAGTTAAAATAAATAAATAAACAAACTACAGACAAATCCAGGGTCTGTTTCACAAAGGAGGTTCGACAAACTCTGAGTTAATAGTTAACTAGTTAACAGTCTGATCAGACTTTACTTGGGTTAATTCAAGGGTACTGGAGGGGAAAAAAAAAAAATCCATAATAAAAAAAAAACAAAAAACAAAAAAAAACACCTTAAAAAATAAGAAAAAAAAAAAAAAAAAAAAAAAGGGGGGGGGGGGGGGGGGGGTGTTGTCATGACAACTGAAAACCAAAAGAGTTTGCCATTTAAATCAACTGACAGGACACAAACATGAACTCCCTTTTGGTTGGTAAAAGTCTACCTAAAAAAGGGAAATTGATCTGCTGCATTTGACCCATCCTTCTATTCCTCCGCGCAGCCCGTTACCTGAGGACCCATCTCCTGATCTTGAGTCTTGTGCATGTTTCGTTTTATGGGGGAGACCCAATCCAGAAGCCGATCTTGGTGAGTTTCATATTCCTCACTTTTCTAATACATTCCTGACATCCTAATTATTCAATCGGCAATGAGTTTGAGCTTTTTCACGACAGAGGATAAGACGGAGATAAGACCCTTTATCAAATGAGAACTGTGCAAGCCTCTATCAGGTTGCCTAGCTCAGAGTTGGGATTAAACCTGCTTTGTAAAACACGACCCGGCCGCTTCTGCTGGCTCCGACTTACCTTATGTGGCATACTTGTTAGTCCAGTCCCGAGCTAATTTATTGTACCTGACAGAGTGAAATCAGGATTATCTTAACGGGCTCAGTTTAAATCGACGTACAAAACTAGCCCAAAGCAACCACAGTAAAGCACCAGATATAGAGTAAATTTAAGGTTAAAAGGAAGAACTTGTTGAAAAGGGCGTACCTGGGGTTATCAGATTTGTAGATTCGTGCAATCTCTGGCACTAGGGGGTCATCTGGGTTGGGATCAGTCAGGAGTGAGCAAATGGACAGAAGAACTGAAAAAGAAAATAGAAAATATTTTACAGTTTTCTATTGAGCGATACCTTTAGTGCACAGACGGGCTAAAACACCTTTTATAGAAACAGGTAGGGCAGGTGCCACCATCACTAATAAAGCGTCATCCCTTTGCCAAACTACTGCGCTAGGCCAATGGGAGATTCAAAAACTGGCTATGTTAACATACACACCTTAATCGGATTACCTGATTTCTCAACCTTTAAGATTATTTAAAATTACATGAAAACTATAAAGTCTGGAAAATCTTACAACTTAAAAAAAAAAAGTTAATAAATCAGATTTTGTGTGTTCATGTAACCATAGGCATAGACATTTGCTATGACTTAATAAACCATTAATGGGGACAATGCAAATTGGTGAAAATGGCACAACTGAATAAATCAAGTCAAAAACTCATTCTTAAAAAGGGACAATGGATGGAGTTAATCTGCTTGCATTATGTGATCACACTCCCTCCAGCAGAGGCTTAATTAAAACTGACATCAGGGATTTTCCAAAGGCTCAAACATTAAATACAATGCCATGACTGAAATCAGAATGCAGTAAAGCAATAAGGACCTACAGTGTAGGCTCATGGTGTCCCAGGTTCAGGTGTGATGTAATAGTAATAGTAATAGTAATAGTAATAGTAGTGCTAGTTCCAATTTAAACTTGTAGGAGCAACATGATAAAGCCTTTGCCTTCAAGTAACTAAACTTATAGTAGTTATGCAAAAACAGACTGAGTATATTCAGTCCAAGTATTATATGGGTTCTGCTTTCATGACAGTTTTTGCTCCAGCAATTGTAAAGAATTCTAGATTATTCTCAACTGAAACCAAATAAGGGCGGTTGCAATTAGCAAAACACAAGGCTACAATCAGGCAATAAGATGTTCTCTGCCTGACAGATTAAATTCAATATTGCACAGCACCAACATCATGCCATGTAAAACTTAAATACATATATTAAAAAGTTTATCATTAAATTGTATACATTTTATAAATATATTGGGACATTTAGTTCATAGCATATTTAAATAATTTACACATTTAGTCATCTAAAGTCATTATCTTTAACACATTCAGACTCAGCTTACCTTTAGAAATAGTAAGTGCAGGAGACCACTGTGATCTGAGAATATCCAGACAGATACTGCCGTTACTGTTAATATTTGGGTGGTAAATTCTTGTTGTAAAAGCCACCTGCAAAAAATTATAGAAACAATCAGAAAAACAACGTGAAGCTCAAATATGATTAAAGTCAAGTCACTGTAGTTCAGAGTAATGGGACAGGTGACTACACACAGCAAGAATGAGCGGTAACATGACAGTCACGTGGCACAACAGGAGTCAGGTTTCATACACACTAAACAGAACATTCCCAGAAAAGCAAGAGTGGAATAACGCAATCTCAGTACTCTAGGATTATCCAAAAAAAAAAAAAAAAAAAAAAAAAAAAAAAAAAAAAAAAAAAACAGACAGACTGCCCACAAAGGTCTAATTTTGATCCTAAGAACTGTTACAGGCTAGCCCTTTCAGTGCTGAGGTCTAAATATTTTGTCCAAAAATCACCAATAACCAATAAGTGTGAGTGCAAGTCCCAAGTTGTTAAAAACTGCTCAATTCAAATCTAATATTTTCTAGCATTTTACATAGGGTTAGCATATTTCTTGTAAACACAACAAATATGTCAGACCATGATTTTCAGTTCTGTTCAGATTAATTCTTTAAAAAATGTATATACAAAGTAATATGCGACAGTACACCAGGTTTGTTTTTGAAATGTGTACACCTGCACGTGAGCGCTAGTTGTACTCCACAGGTGAATCAGTTCAGCCTTTACATAACGCAAGGCTGTCATAAGGAAGACATGGCTTAAAGAAATTGTATCATGGATTTCTGGAAGCTCCAATAAAATGTGGCCATAAATACTAATATAATTCACATATCAGGCAAACTCTGGCTGTAAAAAGTGCCTTAGTTTCAGTTTTGACTTGTAATCCCCATCAATGTTAATGCATCTAGCCACAATGCAATACAATATAAATATCAATATAAACTGACAAGAGAATTGTTTTAAATGAATATATGCAATATAGGATCTGATGCCAGGTTTAAACTCTAAAACGAGTCGGCATGTTTTTTGAGTTTGGTGTAACAGTACAGACTGTTACACCAACTACAGTGCGATTTGCAATTTAAATTCAATTGACACATAGTGCATGCCCATTTTAAAATGAATACATTTTGCCATAAAGAAGTGGTGATAGTATGTAAAAAAAAGTAATGAATAATGCAAATGTTTAAGAGTTATGAAAAATTTAAATGCACGTAGTCTATAGTTATTAGCATTTCTTCGTACCTTGGGTGGTTTGAAGGGGTAGTCTGTGGGAAAATGAATCGTCAAGAAGAATACACCTCCCGAATATGGACTGTCTGCCTGCAGAACAGAAAGAAGCATTTGCATCATTTATAGAACATTCACAAAACATTTACACAATTTAAACAAGTTGAACCTTTATCAAATTATATTTTGATGAAGGTTTTAAATTAAATTTCAAATGCTACAGTCTATCAAGAGTGATTAAATATACTTACAGGCCCCATGATTGTGGCTTGCCAGTGAAACACTGCGGGCAAAAAGTAAAATACAGTATTAGACCATTGACAAAAATCTGGGGTCAACCATGCTAGTGCTACAACTACTACCCTTTTGCTGGGAGAGCATAAATACTATTTAAAAAAAAAAAACAAGACAACTCAAAACATTAAGAACAGTGTGTTGTTCAAGAAAATTACAGTGGACATAAATTTTCTGGCTTATGACTATAAAAACTACCAGGTTTATCCTTTGACAAATTAAACACTTACTGTCATCTCCGACTGGACCAGCTGAGCACTGTGCTGGAGGATCACGACCCAAGTCAGTGAGCTCCTGCAAAAAAAAGATGACAAGCTCCATGTTTTTATAATCAGTAACAAGTTTGCCAACGTTTATTACATTATGCAACACTATTGTTTGAAGGTTGTCACATTTCTGGTTTTACTGCATGTCTTAATAGATTTGACAGAATCACAATCTGCTGAGAGTCAATCAAAAACTTCTGATTTGTCATCTCTCAATCAAATTGTAAATAATATGACATATCTAAACTATATTTAAAAAATCCCACAAAAATCACATATTTGTAAAACATCCGGAATTGTACTCTATATTTTCGTTATAACAGGTCAAGACAAAGTATTTTCGCTTGCTTGAGGCGATGACAAACAGGTTTTTGTGGGTTAGTTGTTCCTTATCAGCAGCAGCCACACACAACAAAGCCGGGGTCATAGCTACTATCCACCGCTACAAATATAGGCCCCTTTAATAAAACTCGAAACTACTATCGCTTTAAACCGTCTTCATTAATAACTTTTGACCCATTTTTGGTTTCGGTTTCCTCAATTTGGAACGGCCCATTAGGTGAAAAGTACACACCCTGCGACATTGAACAAATATGTTCGGTTCATACCAAGGAAATGCCTCACAAACCAGGCTCTAGCTTACATTTAGCGTAAGGTGACTCATTTATTCTGGTAAAACTGAGAACACAGGGCTACGGTGTTCCCTTTGAGAGACCTCAGCGTGGTTTAGATAAAAGTTTACTTCTCGTAACTTCGACACAATTGTGTTTATGTCGAAATGTTGAGCAATTTCTGCGGCCTCGAAAAACCCTCACTACCCAGTGTTCTCCGCTTCGACCGGTGTCAACGGAGATGCTAACAGTCAAATGCTAATGCTAACCACAATTTGACACTTCTCCTCGCCATTTTTGTCAACTAATTCGTAATCAAAACAATACAAAACAACATGTGCAGACTGGGGACGTGTTTACATTGGACACATATACATTTTAGTTGATGATTTCTTCCCAGGTTCGTCTACGCACCGCCATTACGTATTAGCAGGAAGACAGGAGGCTAGTGTGGTGAGCTAGCGCTAACACAATCGCGGCATTATCTTACCTTTTGAATCCGTTTTAAGGCCATTCTGTTGATGTATTTTTCTGTTATTTACAATAGGTGGCAAATATAATATGCCGGGGAAAATCAGATCAAAAACGAACAAGTGACACTGTTGGGCAAGTCCAACGGCCTTTCTACACAATGCGGAGAGTTGGTTCTTCCTCTAATCCAGGTGGTAAAAAGCGTCCAAAGAATTCAGATTTTCACTTTTAGTACAGAAACGCCAAGGCCTCGATCACGCGTAAGTATTTCCCGTAAATGCCAGGTGGAGTTACACGGGCCACGAAGAATATCCTTTCGCTTTTTGTGCCTGATAGCCAACTAGCGGCGGACTACATGTATTTGAAGGTTTGTGGAGAGGCGAGGGCGGGCCCAGTCTCTGTGAGTGATGATCTGTGATGGCAGATTGGCTACAAGCCCGCTGACAAACAACACACCAGCCCCAACATGTCAGCATTTAATTAAACAAGACAACACTGGTTTACAGGGTCAAGGGATAATGGATTTCACCCATTATAGATTTCATTTTAAATAAGTTAATTCATAATAATAATAATAATAATAATAATAAAAATTTAAAAAAAATCACAAACTATGTTACACATCATGTGACTTGGTGAGGGGCAGTGGCACAAAGGCTATAGTTACTTTTATAAGATATGCTATTTTTTTGTTATTATCTAAAAGTCAAATTATATTATAAATAATTATATACAATTATATATAATTAAATGATTATATTTACTCTTTGTTCATGTCGTTTAAAATGATTTATATTACACCATAGCCTCTTCAATGGATGGAACTGAAGGGACCACAGAAAACCTGATAAAAAAAATGAACAGATTAGGGCTGGAATCCAAGGTGAAGTGATTCACATAATGTGCCTATGGAGATGCATGGGTATATAACTGCTCAAAGTCACAACTCTCAGAAAACTCAATGGTAGATGAGGCAGGCTACTCATGAAATTTGGTTTTAAGATCCTCACATTTTCTAAACCTTTAGCAAATTGTCTTTGTCAGTACTATTACTATTTTGAATGAAATACTTTACTTATAATTGTTAATATTTCTTTTGTACGCTAAACATTTTACTGGACAAAACTGTTCAGGGCCCAAATGCCAAAGTGAAATTTTGTTTGGAAGGAAAAACAGATTCTGATTAAAGGAAAATGTTGTCTCTACAAAGAAGCAGAAATTTTCAGCTAAATATAGACTTTCTCAAACTGTTTTTACACAAAAAACTAAATGAGCTTACAGGGGTTTCCCTTTAACAAGAGGCCTCAGTCTTCAATGTATTGTTGCTTCGTTGTAAAAAGGTGCACATTTGCACATTTAATGCTGGGCAAGACACAAAAGGCTGACTGAATTCAAAGAAATTAAGAAAAAAATCTTTGATGAAATGTAAAAATTATTTTGTAAATTAAGAAATCACATAAAGATCTATATTTGAGTAAAAATGCTTCCCTTAAACCCACAGATTTTGAGAATGTTGGTGCAACTTCACTGTCTTATTAACAGTATTTGGATATTTTGACATAATTATTTATTTATTTTACAAATTATGTACAATTGTTCAACAGAGAATAATTTTAATCAACTGAGCCACAGGAAAGCCCTGTATCCTGATTACTGGACAAAAACATGGCAGTAATGACTAGCATCACTTCAAGGCCTGTACCGTCTACATGAATCTGAAAGAATACTACCGTCTTTAATGACAAGAATTGATGTATGTTAATGTTTTTAAATCCAAGTACCCATTTGGTTGTAATTGTGTTGATTTTAGTCCAAATGTAATCAATTAGTGGACAAAATACTGGCAATTCCAGGGATAAAATATGGATCAACAATTGAACTTGAACCAGGGCCAAACCAGGACTATAAAAAGCAATAAAACTGGTCTAACCCTGGACAAACCAGTGCCCAAAAATGATCCGGTGACTAAATGAGAGGAATCAGGACTGAATCAGGACTAAACCAGGACCAAGAGTATGACCAGTACCCTTATACTAAAAGAAGACTGTTTTAAGAATACACAAACATTCGTACACTTGATTTTTTGACAGAAGAAGGCAATACAAGCGATACCTCGCCCTACAACTACCTTCAAGGCACTAAAGGGGATGTCCTGACACACCTGCAGGACAGGTTTTACCTTTTTCTAAGCATCCCAAATATTTTCTGTCAATATTAGCACTCTCAAGTTCAGTTATGAAGGGCTCTCTCATCATAAACACTTTTAAAAAGGCAGGTGGCTGTTAGAACTCAAATTAAAGACCAGCTTCACTTGTAGATTCACAATTGTCAAAGTTTACCTTTTGTGGCACTGAAATATTGCTCTCTTTGTGTTCATCTGCAGTACAACTAGAACTACTTTACCCATTCATTACTTCAGAAGTCAGTTGTATACTTTGTACATCTCCAGATCCTTCATTATTTTGTATGGGATCACAGGCCGTTTCACCAAGATGATCTGCAGTATTACTTGGGCTGATAAAACCAACAAACTCTCCACTTGAGCTGACGCGTAGACCTCTTGAATCCATTTTATTTTCACCTGATTTGTCATTTTCATTCTCATCTTCAACAGGCTGGTCTTCCAAAACAGTTTCAGTATCATTTTGTTCATCTGGGACATTTAAATCTTCTGGTTCAGCTAAATAATCTTCTTCAGCTAAATCTTCTTCAGCTAAATCATCTTGTTCAGCTAAAACTTCTTGTTCATCTAAATCTTCTTCTTCAGCTAAATCAGGGGCATTTTGAGGCGTTGCATCTGGGGGAGCCTCATCTGTGCCCTGGCTATTGTCGGCCATTTTGGGTCGAACCGCCTGGTGACACATTGGACACGTCTCTTGCACATACAGCCACTTTCTGAGACAGTTTCCATGGAAGAAATGCCCACAATATGTGATGACAGCAGAGTTCATTTCCTGTAAATACACAAAAGAAAACAATATGAAACTGAAACTTTTTTAAAGGTGCACTATGTAACTTTTTGGTAACATTTGACGGACAAAAAAAGCCAACCGTTACCATGGAAATCATTATGTTTCTGGCAGTAGTGCAAAACACTCATAGAAACACATTAGCCAAAACAACTTTAAAAAGTAAATAAAAACGTGGTGGAACAACCTCAAACTGTTGGGTCACTACTGCCAAATATATTTATGATTCTGTAGTGTCAGAATACTTTTGAATGAATGCTAAATCTTATATTCAGCGCTTTAAAATCTCCATTGTTTTAACATTAGACTAACTGAATATTCTGACGATGTGTGACGCCACAACTCCGAGCTCTCAGGTGTAGATAGGATCTTTACTTCAGGTATTTGGTTACCACTTCCCTGACAACAAACCCATCATCAACAGTGTCAAGGCCAAGTATACAACATACAAACATTACTGACATCAGAGTAATTTGCCTGAGGGTTACAAGAGAACGCTTTGCTAAACTAAACAGGAAGGACCAGATGCACGGAAATAAACATCATATAAAGTGCTACAGTTTCTACTATATACTATTTTGGAAAACTCACATATCAAAGTCTAACCACAGAGGATTAGTTTAGATATGTGGACAGGGCACAGTGTTGAACTAGTTTTGTATTGTTCTGAATAAAATTACTTGAACATTAATAGCTGTTGTTCTCTATGTTAACATATATTCACTGCTGAGTACACTGCAATTCTAATTAACCAAATCCAGTTATGCATATGTGTTGTATGATATGTTAGAAAGATTAACAAACCCAGGCACATGTGAATATATTGTGGATATTTCTGAACCCTTTGGTGCTCAAGTACAAAATTTATGTTTTTATTTGGCAGCATATTTTTTTTATTTGGCTGCCAAGAGTTTTTTGCCAAGATTATATAAACCACTGAATACTTATGAAAGCACTATCCTTGCCCCTTGGAAAAAAATGGCATGCCAAAAAAAAAAATCACATTTTAAAATAAATCTATTAAAAACATTGGGGGACTCTTACAACATTCTGTCATTATGCCTGTAGTAATTATTCCCAGTAATTAAAAGGCATATAGATCAGTGGTGATACCTACATGTAAAACACTGACACGCAAATACAATATAGAGTGATAGAATTACAGTGCATCTGAAAACAACCAGCAGTACATAACCTCACCTGGAAACAGATAGAGCAGACATCATTGTGCCTCTCCAGCTGCTCTGTGGTGGCTTTGGGGAGAGAGTTGATCTTCTTTGCTGCTTCCTGTCTCAGTAGAAAACTCCTCCATCCCGACTGCGCTCTGAGCCACACGTTAAAATACGAGTGAATGATGATCACAGAGGCGCCCATCCAACTCCACTCCCCGAAAAGAGACTCCCACGTCCCATAGGCGACAACGCAAAGGGCCACCACGAACTCCAGCACACGGCTCACAGCGTTCACCCAGTAGATCACCTCGTCCAGGCTCTCGATCGGATCACTGCGGAACAGCTCCACCATGAACAGGGAGTAGATCAGCATTGTGCCCGTCACCTATATAACAAGAAATAATGGGGTTTTACTTGTATTAAAAATAAGAGTGAAATCTAATGGTATAAATTACATAAAAAACAAAAATAAACACAATATCTTGGAAGGGAAATGTATGATATTTCCAGAACAATGAATGAATTGGTTGGGAAATTGTACATTGTCTGGATTTAAAAAAAATGTAATTATTAGGTTTTGTTTACTGGTCTATTTTGTTACTATATGGAAAAATATAAATTTATTATTTATTATTAAATATTAACTATTAAGCATTTTATTTTCCTCATGTTGAATCCACCATTTTAGGTTCAGAATCAATCAAATCAAATCAAATAGTTAATAGTTAAATAATAATTACTATTGCAACAACACAACATCAGTAGGGTAAAACTAACCTGTCTCATGACGGTCTAAACCCAGCTCACGTTCCCTATTAGTGGGTGAACAATCCATAGTCGACTTTTCACCCCCATACTCTAAAAATTAGCTGAGCAAAACCAGAAATTGGTAAAACAAATGATACTTTATGCTTGTTGTGTTATCATAAACATAAAAGTAACAATTTTTACCTGTAATCGGTGCCTTTTTGTTCAGAAGAGATAATAAGTGATATTTATACACCAAAATATTGTACTAAATAAAATTATTCAAATATGGATCGCTTGTGCTACCATAGTCTTAGTATAAACCTGTGGGAAACACTGTAGTATAAGCCTCAGTCAGTGTTATTCCAACCCATACCATTACCATTACCTGAAGTGAAGTGAGCATGCAGCTGGACACCAGGATCAGGAGCCAGAAGTCCATGTGGAAGAACTGGGAGATTTTGTAAGCCATAAAAACGGGGAACACGAGGAGAAGGAGGCACATACTGAGGCCTCGAAAGTGCTTCCAAAGACTCCTATAAAATAAATGACCAACTTCAATAATCTCACCCAAATGAACATGTTTATTTGCCCAATTACTGTAATTGTGGTGCGTCTCAGTATTCCTAAGTACAGAGTAAACCAGCATAAAGCCCGTAGAAGACCAGAACTAAACCAAGAATCTAAATATAAAGCAGCAACACTTAACTGAGAACAAATCATACCATGAAAAAGTTAATTGTAGTTTTTTTGTAGTTGCTTTGTATGGAAAGTATACTATAACTTCTTAAATACTATAATAAGACTAAGCATATGGATTAGTTCAGTTTAATTTACAATTAAAGGTGCACTGTGTAACTTGTTGTTGGAGGGTCCATTAAATGCTTTTCTCCATGGAAATGTTATTGCTTTGTCTGGAATGTATGGAATTAAACTTTTCTATCATCATGGAGAACAAACCAGACTGTTACAGGTCAGAATGTCTGTTTTATAGGTATTTTTGAGATATAAAACCACCTGCAATTTAATAAATGTAAGGTAGAGCTGTTTAATGTCATACTGTGGAACATTCGATGCAGGGCAATGACATATCCATAGAAACAAGCAGGTGACGGCCCCCAACCAAAAAGATACATAGTGCACCTTTAAAGGCACATTTACTTTTTCATACCTGTTGCGTGAGGCTCCAAGAGCTAAAATAACGGGATCAGTTATCTCGATCATGGACTGCAGAGTGGACGTGATGACGATGAAGAGGATGATGCTGAGAAGGAAGGTGCGTTGGAGAGACTGCATGTCCAAAAGACCCGTTTGAAGAGCAAGAAGCAGCAAAGTCACACCCTCTGTCACGCCTCTGTTAGATCAAATAAGATGGATACACAAATATTACAACAATTAAATAAACATACAGCAACTGACACTACATTCACTGAGTTACTAAACCATACTTATGACTGTAAAGTCTAGACTGAAATTACAAAAAGTGCAGAATTTTCACATTATCTCTACCTCTATCTCAGTGCGTAATAATTAACACTGTATATTATTATTTCTGATCAATACAACATTTTATTGGATGGTTTGAGCTGGATATTTAGGATGAATTTTTATGATGCAAATAAAACAAACAGTAACATTAAACTGCAAGCAAAACTGTAAAAATGCAATATGGACACCGAGTGGTTTCTAGAATGGATGGCTTTGAATATGATAATTACAAGCTAAATTTTACAACTTTATAATAACACAAAGGGACATTCTCTTTACCTGTGCATGACATTCTCGTTTTGGACAGCAGCGTATCCTCCCAGGTAAAATTTGCATAGGTTTAGGAGTCCCAGGGCCAAATAAGACACAACAAAAGTCAGACCGAGCAGCGAGTATGGAGTGGCACAACACTCAGAGACACTGTAAACCGAAGTCAAGAACACAACAATACATTATAGAGTGAAATATATTATGATGACAGTAGTTTTGAAACATTTACTAGATAACAAGTGATACCTCAGAAAAAAACATCCAAGATTAAGAATAATTTTAATAACACAGGATTTGGGACCAGGGCTAATCTAGTACTAAATATAATTAGAAAATATAATCTGGATGACACAAAGATTACCCTATTCAAAACTACAAACCCATGACTAAACCAGGATTATACTGTATGAAGGAAAATCCAGGGAGAAAGCTATACTGAAAAGGATGAAGATCTACTCTACATTATCATGACAACTCATGGGCTTCAGTGCCCCGTTTAAAGACCCCATTTTGAGAACTTTTCACCAGTCAAAAGATATAATATTTAGTTTTGAATTATTAATTGCTATGGTGATGGTGCTGATTTTTTTTAATCACTCTTAAAAACACGAATAGATCTTCACAAGAGCTACTACACACAGAACAAGCTAGTACTAGTCTAGAACTAAACCAGGATAAAACAGTAGTAGACAGAATATCTATAACTCTTCTTTTATATAAAACTAAAACAAGTGCACACAGTCTCTGAGTAGCACCACTTGCACTCAGCCCAGTTTGAGAGACACTGGTCTGCTCAGTGTAATTAAATCCGACCTTGAGAGCAGGAAGAAGATGATTCCCTGATGACTCGTCGACACATTGCCAGAGAAGATGTCGGAGCCAAGCTGGACTACAAATAAAACGAACCAGAAGACACTGAAGAGGACGGGCACGGCAAACTGCGTCCACAAGGAGATGCCCACTGCCATAAGTCTGTACAAGTCAATGACCTAAAAAAGATTGGACAGAAAATTATTTAATCAATCGCACAACCTGTTTATGTGGAAGTGTAAGTCTGTCATGATCAATACTCCATCAACTTATCGTACAATATATGAAAGATGGAACAATTTTTTTTTGGTTATTTTTTGGCTATACAATAAGATTTAAGATGTAAAAGGTTGAATAGACAACTTCTATGACTCATTACAATAGCAAAATAAGTACTAAAGAGTTTCATGTGTTTCATTCTGCTATTTATGTATTGTAGCTCATGATTTTTTGTTTTAATGTTGTAGATTTAGAATAGTTTTTGTGGTTTAAACCTGCTCTTGGGTCATTGACATAAGTTAGTTGCTATATTATCATTTATTGTCTATATTTACTTCAGCAATATATCACACTTGAAAATGTGTTATTGTGACAGACCTATGTGGTGAGTTTGTTAGTGATTTAGACAATGCCATTTTGTTTTATAATTACATCAACAACTACTTTCACTGAATGTGGTCTAAGCCTCCTATCTTGGAGCATGCTTCTATCCATAGATTACTTATCCGAGTATGTCCAAACATGGGCTGTCCCTCCCATCGATCCTAAAAAGGACATCTATCGACTAAATAGCAGTATTTGTGATTTGCCGATGGCTACTATTTAATGCTTTTCAAATTAAGATTTTATTGCAATCAATCTTTTAGCCCTACAGACTTGTTTTTTCACAAATTTTACACTTTGCTGCACTCTTCTTGCTTCTATCCCTTTTCCATAATCGTATATGTTAATAATTGGGTAATTAGCAAATTGGTCTAAAAGTTGTTTCATAACTATACCTCTAGTTGAAGAAGCTCTGAGTAGGCTGCTCTTGCAAGTCCATAGGGCACAAAAAGATGTGAGAGCAGAAACACAGTGATGCCCGCTCCAGTCAGCACCACAGAGAAAGTATTGACCAAGATCAGAGTGGCATGAGGGACAGCGCACAGACGGGCCAGCAGGGGGAGCATGTGGGCGGAGAAAATCCACACCTTTCTAGTCTTCATTAGGAAGGCACACAACGTACTGAGGATAATCTGACCTGATACAGATACAAGGAAAAACAAGGTAAAATACTATATTATATCAGGCATACAACACAAATAACAGCATAGAAGAAAAGTTAAAGGTGCACTGTGTAACTTTTCTGGTGGAGGGTACACCACTGGCTTGTCTCTATGGGGACGTTAAAGTGAACCATTTAATTTTCACACACACAAAAAAAAACATTTAAACCTTTAAAGCATTCATTTGTTTAACATGTAAATTGTGCTATTTATAAGTAATTGTAAATATATATATAAAAAACGAATAAATATTCCATTTAAATAATTAAAATGACAAGTAAAATATCATTTACAATATGGTTTCTGTACACTATCTGTGCAGTGTGTTTCAGAATAACACAAAAACATTTACCTTTCCCAGAGTTTTCTTGAAGTACTGTATACACACGGTAAAGCTTTGGAATTTATAGGGAAAAATGTCTTACTTACTTGTGAGCGCTGAGACAAATCTGTTGAAGGCCAGAGAGCTGAGATACACGGCCCCTTCATAACCAAACTGCAGCTCCTCTCGAACGTAGTCCCTGAATTCACACAGGATTATTAAAAATGTGAGGATCTTATTTATTACAGATTATGTAAACTAAGACCTCTAATAGTTTTGCCCCAGTTAGCCAAGATAGAACAATAAAAATGTTGTGCACTTTTTTTTCTTTTTTTAAATCCAAGGAACAGGAAATTCTCACTTGGAAATCTGATGGCCCATGTACAGGAGCAGAGCAGCAAGGATGTGGAGGTAGAGCGTCACAATGTGTCTGAGGGGCAAAATCAACACCACCAGGTTCACCACATGACCTGAAAGAAAGATAAAATATATTAATGAGGAAGAACTATATCAAAGACAGTATTCATAAAAAATAATTGTTTGAATTGAGTGGCACAGTTTAATAACCCTTGGACCACTTTCTTTTCCTCCTTTACATATTATTTTGATTTCAGGTGATATTAAGTAGGGGCATAGTTTCCGTGCAAAGAAGGCCTCTGTATTCCCCTTTATGAATGCAAGTGTGAATGGCTGACTGTATTTATCTATATAGTACATAAACCCACATTTGTTGGATACAATCATTCTGTATGTGACGTTTTTCAACCCATTGCATGACCCATGGCTTCTTACCAATGTAGTACAAGTTCCAGATGACATATTTGTATTTAAAAAGCATGTCTTCATTTTTGGCTTTGAGGTGCTCCGTTAAGCCTTCAATATCACATTTGTAGAGCAGGTCGAGCACCAGGATACTGGGCACCCTGAGGGCCACGTTGGCCAACTCCTCCAATCGGGGCATCCTGAAAGTGGCTTCAAGGAAACCATACAAATCTGGGTCACATGATTTTCACAGGAGGAGGACAGAAGAGGAGAAGCGTCACAACTACAGTACTGTCATCTGTAAAAATCAATAAACAAAAGTTTGATTACAGTTACGCATGCCTGCATATGAAAACTGTAGTAATAGACACTGATAAACATGAAGAATAAAGAAGTGTTTATTTCCAGAGCAGAAACCAAAAATGCCAATTTAGTTACCTATTTATTCCCACATATGTATTCTAGCGATATAGTGTAATACATAAGTCACACATTACACCCTAAATAATGTGTCTGCAGAGAATGCGCTGTTGGATTGGATTACACGCACATGTGGTTAACCCAATGTGGCTTGTAAATTGCATGATTTAGTAGGAGAAAGGCAAACTGGGCGATTGAGCCATCGTTACAAGACCACGTGTGTCTAATAAATGATTGTAACCAGTTATTATGTTCAACCAGAATTATATAATGAAATAAATGAATGAATGACATATGGAAAAAATGTACTTACTTTGCACAGGATACGTGTTCACCTCCGCACAGCCATTTGCTAGTAGCACGTAACCGCAGAACACTTTTCAGATCGATCCACCCCATGTTTTCATAGCAATACAAGCGAAATGTATAGACCTTTTATGACGCCAGTTCCTAATTAATATTTCTGAATGTCACAGGCATTGAAAACACAGTAAAAGAGCGTGAAACAAAGCGATTTAGGAAGAGTAAACCACTCCAAATGCAATGTTATGATTACTCTTTCTGGCGTGACACTTCCGCTGTACACGTCACACAAACTCACCAATCAGGTTCTAGTATTCTGCATTTCAAAATAAAGTGTAGTACTGCTGCGCATTTATTTTTATATTTTAATTGAATTATTATTATAGTTTTACGATTTTGTACCAATGAAACACGTATAAACTAATACTGATAAAGACTCAGAGTTCTGAAAGATGCAGCATGAGTTCTTCTGCCAAAATATTGCAGAAACAAAATGTTACTAAATAATAAAATGTGTGTAATTCCATAGCCCAACATTATTTACTCAAGATTAAACTCTCTTCCTTTTCAATCAGCCATCTGTGAAGCAGTCTAGTTTCTGACCAACCATGATAACTGTTCAATAGGCTACTTGTTCTGGTAGAAATAGATACAGAAGGGTTCAGTGATGTCTTAAAACAGCAAACACACTGCTGCAATTTCACATTGAGCAATAATAATAAACTTAATTGCAAATGTCATTTATCTAGTGTTTATTAGCCTACCTTTGTATCTAATTTCATAATGGGGCCTCTAGGTCAGTTCGTCCTGAATGAACTGCAAGGAGAAAAAAATTGGTCTAAAAGCAGAAATTTCTCCCAAATTTCCACAGGAGCATTTGAGTTTTGGGGAGGGGGGTTTGGGGCCGGGCCGGGACAGCATGAAGAGGAGGAGGGAAGGCTGTGAAAGCTCCTCTGGCTCCTCGTGCGCCCAGGATCTTTTTTCTCTTTTTCACTTTGGCTGCACACGTTGAGCGGGATGGAAAAGTCATTGTGCACATTAGCTGCAGCGGTTTTTCTGCTTTACGTGAACGCAGCGCTGATACACGCTCAAAGGGCATCTACAGATAGGAATTCTTTATTAAAATCAACTCCAAAGCCTACATCTTCATTTAGACCTACAAAAGGGACGCAAACTGTCACTACTGTGAAGCCAAAATATGGAAAAGTCAATGCAACTATTGCCACAACAAGAAAATCTGCAATCAAAACTACTACTGCGATACCGAGCCAAACGGAGACACGCAAACCCACCAAAGAACCCCTCAAAAAGGAGGATAAAGTCGCCAAAGATGACAAGACACCAAAACTTGGTCAGTAAAACAATAATTAATTTAAATACTAAGTCAGAGCTGCCTCTCTAGGGAGCAATAATGGTATGTATAGGGTTAATTAGTTTTAGTAGGGAAATTACATGGTTAATTAACAATGATGCATTCACAGACTGTTAGACTTTTAACTTACTGTTAGACTTTCAACATTTCAGCACAATATGGCAGCAAAAAGTTACATAATATTCACTTTAGCCAATTATATACAGCAGGCCTTGTCTAAATGTCTCATAAATCAATGGCTGCACTATATAACTTGTGTAAACTACATTATGTTGGGTGTTTTTCTTTGCTGAAAGCTGACACTGCATGCTTTCCCACAGCACAACTTCGCTGGGATGATTAATTACACTAGACCTATGTATCTTGGCTTGGTTTGGTATAAGCAGCTGGACAGTTCAGTTCACCATACACTTAATTAATGGTACAGATATACATCCAAATCAGGGATTCTGAAGTTTGTGCTACACACTTTGGCACTGAGCCAATCGCATAGTTTTGAATAAATATGCAAAAACATCACTAATGTGGTAGATATGTTGTTATATGATATGTAGAGAGCACCGTAGCTCATACTCTATAAATCTTTGACTTAAAATGCAACTCTGGCCTTGGCTGAGAAGTCGAGATTAGAAATTTTGTACAGAAATGTATAAAAATAAAATATCACACAAATTTTAAGCTATTCTGGCTGAATATGATTTGTATGTGTACACAAGTTGTTGTTTTTTTAGCATATTGATTTTTAAATAGAATGTCCAAAAAGTTACACAAGTTGTCTTTTTAAAAACTCTTCTTTGACCTGAAGTAAACATAGATGTTTTGTTCTGTCGTGCATTTGATCAACAATGGGAATGTTCACTTTTGTCACAGAGACGTAAAATGCCTCACAGCTGTAGACCTCATCCTGCAAATTTTGCCTTTAGCCCTCAAACTTGTCTCAAATTACACTGAACCCCACACTTTGACTTAACTGAACTTCCTCGGAACTAACCCAGCATCAGTGGAATATTTATCTAAACAAAAAGCTTATTTTCATGGGCTTGCTTTCTAAGAGGGGCCAGAGATCGCCAAAAATCTTTAAGCAATAATAGGCTTATTTAAACAGTGGTTTCATCTCCTACAATCCTTAAAATAATAGAGAAGTCTGAATTTAAAGTTGATTATATCACAAATGTAATGATATTTTCTATAGGGGGCCACTTCCCCTTCCTGTTTACATTGCACCTCTGGAGAATAAGCATAAGTATAGAATAACAATGCTATATTCAGACTACTTGACATTATGTAACACTAAAAATAATAACATTAAATATAACATTAAATAAACATTTAAAGTACATGACGTAGATCTTTTGCAGCTGTGTGTTATTCATAGAAAGACTAAACAGGATTCAGTCAATGAATGCTTCTGTGCTTTCCAACTGCAGCGGGTCACAAGAACAAGCCAGCAGACGGTTTGTGGTCCTCCAAGGCCGGTATAAAGATGTATAGAGATGGTTGCATCATAAAGGGCATCTGGCATAAACTCTATGGATAGAAGATTGCTCGTTTAATTTTATTTAATCTAGAGCGGGGGCCCCCAACCACTGGGCCAGGATCCAAATTCGGGCCATGGGCCATCTGGTGCTGGGCTTCAGATAAAATATTATGCATCCTTATAAGGACTTTTACATCTATTTTTTTCTGGTGGTGATATACCACCACTACATGTTTTACTCTGAAAATACAGTGGTAAACAGCAAACATATATTAATATGTTAAGACACGTTTTTCAAACAATGGTTAAGGATTTTAGAGACAATAGATATCCAATCCATACCAATCCATAGGGGAATTTAATAACATGCAATTAGACAATAAAACACTAGTGAAAAGGTACTATAGTAATGCACTGTGAAAGATGAACAGAATAGAATTTTCCTTTTCATTGTGCATGCATGTAAATGCATTGAAATTGATAAGACTACCTTGAACTCTTTTAAAAACTTGCTCACTAGAGTAATATATGTTTGTGATGTCTGTTCCTCTTTCAGATTGTCCACCTCTGGGCCTTGAGTCTTTGAAGGTCCATGACAGTCAGATGAGGGCGTCTTCATCTCTACGAACTGGTCTGGGGGCTCACAGGGGCAGACTCAATATACAGGTGGGGGTCAATAAGTCGTAAAATATAAAATAAAACATTTTTTTTTTTTAATTTGTTACTGACACTTTTAGTAGTACAGAGAAACAAAATAGTTATCTTGATTAATTTTGCTTGAAAATATTTTTAACATAGATGGTGTATGTAAATCAGAATTCTCCAACTTTTTCTGGTGAGCTACCTTTACAAAACAAAAATGTCAGAGAGCTATTTATTTTAGCGGTCGCAAGAAAAACAGTATATACTGTCTAAGAGCCATAACAAGCCTTAGGTGGGGTGCAGTTAGATGCCTGTAAAACATAAAGCATTTATTAGTGTACAAAGTTAGGCATCAAAATGATACATTTATAATGGTAATATTAATCACATTTTAGATATTCAGCACAATACGTATCATTCAGAAGTCCCTTGGCAAGCTACTTCGAATGGGGTGGAGAGTTACAGGTTGGAGCGACCCCTGATGTAAATTGCTATCACATTTTGGTGTATGTTGGCAGGCATTAGTAGCTTCTCCGATGTTGGAGATAAAACCATCTAAATTTTCAGTCTTTCTTTCGTCATATGAATCTTATAGCATATTATGAGATATAAATTCATGTTTTAATAGCAAAACAGAAATCATATTATAACTTTCCGCAATACAGTACTTTTACTTGTTTCTAGTGAATAAATAAAATACAGTAAACTATCCTAAACCTCAACAGTCTTAGCTTAGTATGTCTGAACAGTCAACAGGACCTGACTGACTTTATTAGAAAATGTCACTGGGTTTGCAGTAAACCCACTTTGTTTCTTTGTACTTTTATATAGACTCCATTAGATTGACCCAGTATTAAACCCAGTATTGAACCAGTCTGTCAAACGCAAAGGCAGCACTTTTGTATAATGTGTTCCCCATCCCCCTCGCCTGCATCTGAAAGCAATTATTTTACAATCAGGTCAAAATCTTATGTAACACTTAAAAGTTTGTCAAACATCAGTAAAACGTCAGAAAATATTTGGCTAACCAAAGTGTAAACTGGCAGATACATTGGGTTTGATGTATAAAATGGAGAGATTCCAGTAGGGTTAAAATAGACTTCATTTACAACTAAGGGTTATTATAGGACTTAGCAGTGGTCTGCATAGTTGAATGAGCTGTGTCACACTGATGTTAAACCAGGAGAGGGTTTCATGGATGTTTTTGGGTTTTAATACATTCTGCAGCTGATTCAGAACTCCTCTTTGTGGATTTTCAGTCTGGTATCGAGGACGGAGATATATACGATGGAGCTTGGTGCGCAAGACATAAAGACAAGAACCAGTGGCTCGAGGTGGACGCGCAGCACCTCACAAAGTTCACTGGAGTCATACTGCAAGGAAGAAACTCCATCTGGAGGTCAGGTAGTGTTTTACATTGTATAATGCATTTGTATGGGTAATAATGTATTTATTTATGTAAAACTGTCAAATCTGACATACAAAACAGCTCTATAAGGATTCATTCCCAATGTGTTTGAGTGGGCGAAGGGCCGCACTAGGCCTGTCCAGATAACATTTTATTATTTATTTATTTTAAAGCACGATATATTGCTACAGAGAAATATTGTGATAAACGATAACATTAAAACTACTTTATGGCACTGACACAAAGCAGGATAATCCCAATAAACCAGTTTTTAAATAGACAGGTTCACTAAAAAGCCTCAAGTGCAACAAATCAGTAGTAGAATGAACTAATAATTAGCCACAGAAGTTATCTATTCTACCCTGTACAGCTCAAATATTACGTTAATACATAAAAATGCCAAAAATATCCCCACTTTTCCAAATAATATGTACAAACGATAAATATTGAGTCCTACAACATATTGCTCCTGCTGTCTTACACTGAATGATAAGTCTACATTGTATTTATCGTGACAGGCCTAGTCCTCACAAAATCCTTCACATCAGAAAAGAATAATTTGCCTGAAACCCATCAATACGGCATTCATAGGGACAATATTGTATTATTAATCATATTTATTTATGTAAGCTTTGCAAATGGTTCTAGTCAGCTAAACCGAATATTTTTTTTAATGATAGTGGGTCTACAATCCCAGTCCTTCACTACCACCTGTACTGTCAGTAACGATGTCTATAACAGTTTTATGGGTTGCTTTGTTTCTTCAATTTGATTTACTTTATTCTACCTGATTTATTAACTTTTAACATTTATTTGAATAGTGAAAATGTACTTAATACAGTATATTTAAGTGTATCTTTTTGTGTTTACGTGAGTGACTGTTGATAACTCATGTCTTTTGGGTTTTTATACCTGCAGCTGGGACTTTGTTGAAACCTACAAAGTGCAGTTGAGCAATGACTCTGTGAAGTGGCAAACCTGCATGAACGGGTCTCAGGAGGCGGTGAGAACTGACCTGTATTTTTGTTTAATAAAAGCAATGTGTTCTAAATAATGTTGTTTCCTCATTAAAAACATACCCAGAGTTGTGTTTTGTTTCATTCACATGTTTAAACACACAAACCATGCATATTTAGGCTGAGTTCTTCTCTCAAACTAAAAACACCCTGTTCCACCTTGTGATGTCATGTGGTAATACAGGAAGCGATCTTCTGTGTTGTTAAACTCCATACACCTTCACTAGAGTGACATCACAAGGTGGAACAGCAATGTAGACAGACTAATAAAAAAGGGTTACTCAAACGTGTGAATGAAAACAACTCCGGGTATGTTTTTAAGAAGGTAACAGCATTATAATATGGCTAAAAGCTAACAAGAGTCAATTTTGTGTAATACAGAACCTTTAAAACAAATCTTATAAGCCCATAATATTTCTTTAATGTTGTTAAAATTACAAAATCTAACCACAACAGGGTTTAAGAGGGTTTAATCCCACTCTTATATAAATGGAGTGGGTTGTGTTAACAAATAAAACTTTCTGCTGTATTCAACAAAAACACATTTGTACTGTGAATATTTGTGTTATTATTTATCATACTTGTAATATTGTATGACTTATTCCTTATTTCAGATTTTCATTGGAAATCAGCACACAGAGATCTCTGTTCTGGGCCTGATCCCTGTTCCAACTGTGGCCCGTTACATCCGGATCAACCCTCAGACCTGGTACTCCAACGGGACCATCTGCCTCAGAGCCGAGATACTGGGCTGTCGAGTTCAGGGTGAGTATGACCAACAGCAACAGTTATAAGGTGCAAGTTAAAGATACACTGTGTAACCTTTCTGGTTAGGGTCCACCACCCGCTTGTCTCCATGGAGATGTTATTGTCTTGTCTGGAATGTCCTGGTATGACATTAAACATACGCATTTTGCATTTACTCAACCAAATGTTTTTTTTAATTGACTTAAAAACTTGCATTCTTACTGTGAATGAGCTCGCCTCTCCACAGATCTGACATGCAACTTGGCCCTGTGGTGTCATCTACTGTCATACTATGAAACATTTGAGAGAATATTTCCATGGAGAGAAGCAGGTGACGGACCCTCCACCAGAAAAGTTGCACATTGCATCTTTATGCCATTGGATATTATTGAGTATGGTGCCTTCTCGATTTTTATATTTGCATTAGATATAATATGTTGGAAAACTTTGTATATCATTACCATACCATTTTTAAATTTTCATCAAGATTAATCACATTTGAAAAAAGTTGAAAAAGTTTGGAACATGACAGTAATGGTCGCCCATGTATGTACCCTGAAAACATTGATCCGTCCTGCCGACGTCGGCGTTGCCGACGTATAATCTTAGACGTCGAGCCGACGTCTACACGACGTCGTGCAGCCAACGAACATTACGCAACGTCGAACCGACGTTGTTTGAAGTTCGCGATTTTTCGGTATTCCGTCATATCTGACACAGGTTAACGACGTTGGCGCGACCGTCGAGCCGACGTTTGTAATGACAATTCGTTTCAATAGAGCTCCGGGAGATGACGTCACGCTATCCCAGCATGCACCACCGGGCGCCATCTTGGCAGGAATTATTGCAAACAAACTAACTAACTAGCCTACAAAACTTCCAGCTTACAACGATGGTAGACTCATGCTGTGCCCCTGGATGTACAAACCACCGAGGACAAGTTAAAGATAAAGCCTTTTATCGCATTCCCAAAGATCCAGCTCGGAGGGGAAAATGGATTTCTGCGATAAAACGGGCAAGAAGCGCGCTGAAGAAAACCGAGCGTTGGAACCCGTCACCTAATGGATTTTGCTTGTGCAGTGACCATTTCATATCAGGTAATTTCACGTAAACATTATACATTTAATATTATCTTAAATGGTGCTGATAGTTATTGTTTTGGACAATAAATATCACCGACTAAACTGGGTGGATTGTATTTCAGTCGGACGAGCCGAAACGTCCTCAACCTAATCTACCAACCCAGTCTAGTTGGCGATATAAACCTCACTGCGGTGGTTAATGTCCAGACCTAAAAACGTATTAGCTAATGGGTTGCATTCATGTGACATCACAACATTTTAAACTGCCTGTATCATTGAATAGTGAATATTTTTTCTCAGTGTAATCTTAGTGGTTTCTTTACTTAACGTTACTTATTTTGTGTCCTAGGTAAAAAGAGTGACAACCCGCTTTCACCTGACTACATTCCATCGGTTTTCAAGTATGTGCCGTCACCCGTGAAAAGTGCTAGATTACTCACTGAATATTGACTAATTATCCATTTTCCAACTGGATCTTGTCCAACGTGGTTTATCGGCTTGTATTTGAAATTCACTTTAGATATATTGTCTAAGATTTGGGTTCGTAATTTTGGTTGTTATTTTGTTAGTAATTCCATCCAGTGCTGGCACACGCACGGTGTATGCATAGTTAGGGTGTGTTTAGTTGATAAAAGTATGAAAATATGCTATGTTTTGGTGCTATGATTTCTCATGATTGTTCAGGTATGTTTTGACATGTTGGTAGTATTTTATTTTTACATTCAGAAGTTGATCTCATTACATTTATTTCCATCTACTTATATAGGTACACAGAAACTTGTAGTGCATTTTAATGCATTTGAAATGTAGTTAACTTTTTCTGTTGTAAATCAGCCTTCAGCAATATATTTTGGTAACATTTTTTGTACATTGTAATTAAGAACCACCGTTGAACATTATATTTTGATAATATGTGTGTACATGAATTCAAGTATTATCAATAAATGTTGCAATACTGCAACAAAACCTACATGCACTGTTCACCTGTGATTACTTTCCATAAAGTATGCAATTTAGTAGTACAATATATACAGTATATAAAAAGCCTAATTAATAGTTGGGTAGACGTTGGGCCAACGTCTATCCAACCGTCTTTTGATGACGTTGGCCCAACCACTTGCCAATGAGCAAAATGACGTTGGCCCAACGTCAACTGCCAACGTTGGGCCAACGTCAACTACCAACGTTGGCCCAACGTCAACTACCAACGTTGGCCCAACGTCAACTACCAACGTTGGCCCAACGTCCACACATACGTTGGCCCGACGTAGGGCCAACGTCTGAAACTGACCTATTGAATGTTGGCAAGACGTTGGACCAACGTCTAGCCAACCGTCTTTTGATGACGTTGGCCCAACCACTTGCCAATGAGCAAAATGACGTCGGCCCAACGTCAACTGCCAACGTTGGCCCAACGTATACACATACGTTGGCCCAACGTTGGCATGACGTCGTCATGTTATCAGGGTAGCTGTATTGCCTAACCAAGGGGTCGTCAGGATAAGGGTTTTGGCCACTACAACTGATAATAGTGTCTTGAATAGCAATTGTATTTTTTGTTTGAATGTCTGACAGCTGAGAGATAGCTTGAGTCTAGTGTGTTTATGGCATTATCTGATTGCATGTTATTTATTTATTGCAACAAATATCTCTATCTCTATCTATATTTCCTACAGATCCTTCTAATATCTACACAGAAGAGGACCATGCCTCCAAAGACAATCTGGACTTCAGACACCACGACTACAAAGACATGAGAACGGTGTGGATGAGTAACTGTGACTAACTATGTCCTCAAAGCTAATGCCTTGTTTTTTACTCAGACCCTTAACTCTTTAAAGGTCCACAATCTGATACCTCATTGCATTTCCTGGAATGTTCCACTGTAGGACATTAAATGTCTGTCTGGCATACAATTACATGTCTTAAAAACATTAATTCTTATTGCTTGTCTCCGTGGAGGTACAGATTAACATCTGTGGAACTTTCTGAGCACAGCAATAACATCTCTGTGGAGAAGATTACAGATGCTGGACCCTCCACCAGAAAAGTTGCATAGCGTATCGTTAAAGACTGGAGGGCCAGTTTTACTCTTTATCTTTGGTCTAACATATTTTTTTATTTTTAAACTAAAGCTCATGAAGTCAGTGCATGATGAGTGCCCAAACATCACTAGAATCTACACCATTGGGAGAAGTTACCAGGGTCTCAAACTGTATGTCATGGAGTTTTCTGATAACCCTGGAAAACATGAACTAGGTGAGTGAACTTTTTAAAATACTACTACTAATAATAATTTTTTCCATCACTATGTCAGTCCAATTTTCAACCTTTCCACCAGTACAGACAACGGGGTATTTTCATGTTTTGGAAAATTCAATGAATAGAGAAAACTTTGCAGCTTAATCCTAGCAGTGCAATGCAGGGAGTTGTGATCAATAGATTTTTGAAATATTACTTATTACTGATTACAGGGGCAAAGAGGGGCAAAAAGCCACAAGGCACATTCAGTAAAGAAACAACCTGATTGAAAGTGCCTTTACTCCTGAACTCCATGAGATCTTAATCGTAAAAATATTGTTTAACAGTTTTCCACTATTACAAAAATCTGCATATGTGTGTAAAATCTACTGTTATGATCTTTTAACCACATTATTTGTGTTTTGTTTTCATTGCGTAACTTGCTCAAAGTTGTATTTCAACTGATTCATGCATGTTTAAGTAATAAACAGCTTACAATGCACAATATGTCTTCTTTAAGCCAAAAGTCTCAGTACATATCTCAGAGTGTTTGGTTTTAAGATGGGCCCCTCTTGTTTACACTGACATGTCTGTGCAGCCTCACAGGGAGGATGGAGTGTCTTATAAAAACAAATCAGTTACAGCCAGAACTCAAAAACAGAAAAACTGCTCATATTTTCTTCAGTTATCAACTATAAAAGGGAGGAGGACTTTGATTAAAATGAAATACTTGGCTTATAGAGACCAGTTACCCAGATTATTTGGAAAAATGTTTTAGGGACAGGAACATGTTTCGACATACAGTGTTTTTCTAGAACAGTTCCTTTCAAAGTGTTTTTTTCAGTATTAATACTTATTCTAATGAGTATCTAGCTCTTCCTTGATACTAGATTGATAGTATCTAGTTACTGATTATTTTTGAGAGCCCTAGATTCAAGATCCTCATATTTTATCACTATTTAGTATAATATAGCCTTGTTTAGTCATCTCAAATTAGTATTGCCAGTATGGTTTCCTTATCTCTTCAATCTTTCAGCTAACTTGTTCCACCAGTTTGCAACCATTTGCCATTACGTGGTATACATTTTATTCTTGTCTTTCCGGGGAAAGCTCTTTACTGATTTTTTTTCAGCAATTCTAAACCAAAAGTACAAACGAAGAATTTTAGTTTCTGCTGAGTTTGTTAGACTTTCCTGCCAGTTCATTTGTCCATGTGCAAACACTTAACCAGACCAACTGACAGCTGTTTTAAGTTACGTAGACTTCTCGGTTACATATCTTGGTCAGTTAAATAACAGACACAGTTTTTATTATTGTACTAAACTCGTGGTATAAAACAGTCAAAATACAAACCCTGTTTTTTTTAATGATCAGAATGTATATCTTTGATTTTTAGGAAACTTTTCTCTATCATGGTTCATTTTTATTTTTTATTCACTTATCACTCCCCTGAATGAATCATACAGGACAAGAGACAGCTGTAAAAATTCTCACAGCTTTCTTGTTTTTGCAATCCGTGATTTCTCACAGTTTAGCATACAGGGTTTGTTTAGCTCAGCCGCAAATATCTCTTTGTTCTTTTCCATGTCTTTCTACGCTACTCCCCAAACAATTAGAGCTTAAAGGACAGAAATATTGAAAGGATTGTGCCACTGTCTGGTTAAAAAATATGTCACTATTTTGCATGCAAACAATAAATACAAATGAATCAGTCACAATACTAAATATTACAGTGCAGTGTATATACATTAATATTTGTAATTATCTTTAAGGTGCACTGTTACTTTTCAGCATGGCATGTCTCCATGGAGATGGTATTGCTTTGCCTAGAATGTTCCACAATATGGCATTACACTATGACTCAAAGTATCATGTTTTTGTTTTGTTTTTTTTAGAATTTTAGGCTATAAATGCAAGTTTCATCATTGTAATGCCCTATTGTGAAACATTCTGCAAAACAACATCATCCTCCATAAAGGCAAGCAGGTGGCAGACCCCCCACCCGAAGATAAGATAAGATAAGATAAGATATGCCTTTATTAGTCCCACAGTGGGGGACTAAGATTCCAGTGTTGCAACGCACAGTTCAAGAACAGCAGGAAAATGGAACATGCAATAAAACAAGACAATAGATAATGGCTAAAAAAATAATAATTTAGAAATAGACTTAAAGATAGAAGAGTTGGATACCTTACGGTTTAAATTCCTCACATCTTGCAATTTGACATCCAACAATCTTTTAAGATGAAGAAAAAAAAGTACAGCGGACACCAAGCTTTAAAGGTGCTCCACTTTTCTTAATTTTCTTAAATGTGAACATAGGAGACTTATAATGTATTTGCTTTGTCAGCCTGGAGACCCCTCTGTTGTTTTGAGTAGCTGTCTGTCAGATGACCAAGTTCATCTCACTGTAATGTTTTGTCTGGACTCTGAGTCCATGTAGATTCCTGCAGATGTGAGCTTTGGCTTTAGCGTTGTGTTATGTCTCCTCTTTTGCTTTAGGTGAGCCAGAGTTTCGTTACGTGGCCGGGATGCATGGGAATGAGGCCCTGGGACGAGAGCTGGTCCTGAACCTGATGCAGTATCTGTGTCAGGAGTTCAAAAAGGGAAACCAACGAATTGCAAGGCTCATAACAGAGACAAGGATTCACCTGCTGCCATCAATGAACCCTGATGGATATGAGGAGGCCTATAAGAAGGTAAGTAATGGACCAATATATCTCTTAAATATATTAAAACATCTTTTTTCAATGTTGACATTTAACAAACAAAACAAAAGCAAAAACAGAGACAAAAAAAACCAAACACCCCACTCCTCTCTCCCCACAGACAGCCTAAAAACAAATGTGACAAATGTGATAAAAACCAGCAAGCAATCAAACATCAGTAGTCAAGTCCACTCTTGCCAAAATGTTCAGGAAAGATGTCCATGTCTCTGCAAATTAAATATATTATTTTGAGTTATGGTTCCTGACTGGTAATGTATTTTGACAACAATGAGATCTTTTGTTGTAGACTTAAATTTGGGGATAAAATATGGATTAAAAAACAAGGTATCTCTTTATAATCCATTCCTTTTTTTTTGGAGTGTGTCATGGGGAAAGTCAACAGATATCGGTACAGCTGAACACTGGAAATGTTACTGCTTTGCCTGGAATGTTCTGCCATATGCCATAAAATGTTAAGGAAATTACAAAAACATTGTCAGTGTAGTTGTCTCTCCTTGCTTGTTTCTTTGGAAATGGATATGTTTAATGCCATGCTGCAGAAAATTCCTGGCAAAGCAAAGACATCTCCATGGAAACAAGCAGATGGCAGAACCTCCACTAGAAAAATTACAGTGTGCACCTTTAAGTGAAAGACACGTGTATCTATTTAGAGTTCACTATCAATTTACTATTTTATATACCACACCTTAGGTGGATCTGCTTATTTCATAAAGTCTATTATCTGTACAGGGCTCGGAGCTGGCCGGGTGGGCTGAAGGTCGCTATAGTTACGAAGGAATCGACCTGAACCATAATTTTCCAGATCTAAACAACATCATGTGGGACGCTCAGGAACGGGCTCTGACGAGGCTGGAGGAAAAATCCAAAGTTCCCAACCACTACATCCCTATGCCCGAATACTACACCAAGGAGGACGCCATGGTAACAACACATAAAGCCAATAATACTAAGATATCGGTTTTGTTGCAAATTTGTGATAATTTTCTATATTGTTCATTCTTAATAAAGTTCTGTCTAAGACTTTTTAGAGTGCTAAATTCAATGCTATCTTCAGGCTCCCCTTATGATGACTAAGAACAAAGAATTTGACCCACATAAACTTCACAAGCTTAGTCACTGGTGAAGCATAAAAGATCAGTCTTTGGTTTGTAGTTGTTTAAAAAGGTTTCAATATGTTTCCTGGAACAGAAATTAGGAAAAAGTGGTCTGTCAGCATCGCCTGTACTCTGTTTAGGTTAAATTTAGATTATCTGAATTATTTTCCATAGTAATTATAGTTAAATAAAAGCTTGTTGCAGTTGTCAGCTTGATTGTGCGTGATTGTCTTTGACCTAAATCTATCAAAGTAGCTAAAAAAAGCTATAGCTATAAAACTATAAAACTATAAAACTATATCTCTCGATTAAAAAGCACCAAACTCATCACTGACTATTTAAAATGCCAGGATCTCAATATCATTAAGTATTCCATAATGATTAAGACATGATTATAGTCCAGTACTTGAATTAACTTCATGTTTAGTCCTGATTTAAGCCTGTTTTAGTCATGGAACCTGGTGTAACAAGTCTGAGAATAACTGTTGTAGCATTTTTAAAAACTTTTTTTTTTTGTTTTTTTTAGGTTGCCCCGGAAACCCGAGCTGTGATAAACTGGATGGAGGAGATCCCGTTCGTGCTGAGTGCAAACCTTCACGGGGGCGAGCTGGTGATCACGTACCCGTTTGACTGCACCCGGGACTGGGCGCCACAGGAGGACACACCAACCGCAGACAACGCCTTCTTCAGGTGGTTAGCTTCCGTCTACGCCTCCACAAACCTGGTCATGTCCAACCCCGACCGACGTGTGTGCCACTACGAGAACTTCCAACAGCACAACAACATCATCAACGGAGGAGCCTGGCACACCGTCCCTGGTAGTGAGTATGGGAGAAGATACAGTACACTACATTAATAATGCGTCTTACATAACACTTTTCTTGCTTGGGGTTGGGTGATACAAGCAAAAATGTTATGGTATGGTGTTTTTTTATTTGAACAAAGACACTGCACAAAAATATATTAAAGATGCAGGTGCCAGGTTATAGCTTCAGTACTTATATACGCTTATAGTCCCTGAGCAAATTGGTGTAAATTTTCAAAATACAGATGAAATTAATACAAAAACAAATAATCTCCTGACAACAATAGCCAGATCATATTTTACAATCCATCAGAAATGTGCTGAGTGCCAGTAAATGTCTTGGTTGATGTTCAAGTATTGCACAAAGAATGAAAGGAGTGCAAGCTAACACACAAGGGGCAGAAAATATGTCCTTATTTGGAAGATTAGGTTTCTGATTAATTCTTTTTGGCAGTTGTTTTATTATAGATGATAAAGTATTAGGGAACAAGTCTTGTATTGCTGTGAACTCTTAGTAGTAAACCAACTGGTGCAATTTCTAAACTATTCACTATTAAAGTATTAATAGTTCAACCTTATGTTTTTCTGCAGGTATGAATGACTTCAGTTACCTCCACACAAACTGTTTCGAGGTGACGGTGGAGTTGTCATGTGATAAGTTTCCTCATGCATCTGAGCTGCCAGTCGAGTGGGAGAACAACAAGGAGTCTCTCCTCGTCTTCATGGAACAGGTCAGGAAATACAAAATAAGACCATAAATATGACTTATTTACTATAGATCCATTGCAGCCACCAGCCAACAGTTGAAACGCATCATGTACAAATGTGTTTTAGTGTGTTTTATTTTTTGTATCTTTAGGTTCACAGAGGAATCAAAGGAGTGATCAGGGACAAACAGACCAGAAAAGGAATTGCAGATGCCATTATCAAAGTGGATGACCATGAACATGACATCAGATCAGGTAAAGTGTTTTTATGTAAATTATTTGAAAGAAATGCCTTTATGTCAGGTCTTAACACTGCCCCCTAATGGTATGTTTTGTATTACTAGTATATAAAATATAGTTGCGATTGAAGATTTAAGTTAAGCTTGCAAATCATTAATTAAGCATGTTTACATTTCAGATTTTTTTTTTTCAATAATAAATTTTACTCTGCAAATGTCAAATTTTATGTTGATACCATCAGTAGTATGTCAAATGATACATTTACGGTATATGTAAAAAATACATGGGATACGTTTTATGCGAAATCTTTATAACAATGGGAAAAAAATGTATCCTAACTTAAGAATAACAAATGTATTTTTTTATTTATTTACTTTGTTTTTTTTACATCAAATGGGCGATGTAAAAAAACGATTTTAGAGAGACATCTAATTGTGATCCACTAATACAAGAACACCATGCTTTTTACATTGTATCTTTAACTGCAACCTTTCAGATTGCAATTTCCACTCGATATAATTATTTTTGCAGCCCTAATGCTCATGTTTCTTGATCTTGCAGCTCAGGACGGAGACTACTGGCGCCTGTTAAATCCTGGTGAATATAAGATCGTTGTTTTGGCGGTTGGTTACTTTCCCTCCATGCGGCGCTGCACTGTCGGCATGGAGCCTCATCCCACTCTCTGTGACTTCAGTTTAACCAAAACCCCTGCAGAGGTCCTAAAACAGATCAGAGCCAAAGGGGGTAAGATTCCCCAGGATGTCCAGCTCCGTGTGAGGGCTCTGAGGCTAAAGAAGCTACGAGCAAGCACCAAAGTCCTCAACCAGAAGAGAGAGGGCCCCAGACTGAGAGAACAGGCCCGGAGAAAGAACAGGAAGGCACGGGCTGCTGGGGTCTGGAGGGCTTAAAAATGAGACTAGCCGGACATATAAAGTGCCCTTCACAAATTCTGACACTCTGGAGAGAAGTGTTGGTCATGCTTAGGGTTGTTTTGGAAATGTACCAACTTTAAAGTGCATATGACAGGTTTTCCTATTTTTCTACTATTACGACATTTGGTGGGATAGTAAATAACATAGTTTTATTATGTCAAGGGGCAGTTTGTGAAGAAAAGTTTGAAAAAAGTTGAAAACTGCAGGAAGTAGCGATGAGTTCTAGAAAGGAATCCTCTTAATTTTTTGGCAGTTTAAACATTCATTCAAGAAAATAAAGGTGTTATTTTTAGTGTCAGATTATAACAAAATTGGACAAACTTCATCATATGGTTGCTTGGTAACAGTTATGGAATTGCTTCCGTCTCAACCAGGAAGTAAAATTTCAAACTTTACCAAAATTAGCAAATTAGAGAAAACTTCAGTTAAATTAGTTGACTAACCCGTCATATGCACTTTAAGACCCTACTAATTTATGCCAAGCTCTAGCTCCAACTCCAAACGTTGGGATAGAGCGGTCCACTTCCAGGCTGCTTCATTCCAGGTCCTAACTAATATTTCCTGTTTCTATGATATTTTTGCATCTCTCGCTGTGAGTATGGGACCACTCCAAATTATAATCCCCCAAGCATAGACTTTTATTATTACTACCCCAACAAATAAATGAAGAGTGACAATATGTCCACAATGAGGATTATAAAAGGTATGGACCCACACAGAAGGGTAGACTCCATGTTCTTTGTTTTACTGCTTCTGTGAAAAACAGTGATGAGTTAAGGATTTAAATGTCAGCAGGACTGATAATTGTACTTTGACAGTGTTTGACCTGGTCCACCAAGACTGCAAAAGTAAAATAAATATTGTCATAATTTTCTAAATGTACAGTGTACATTTGTGTCACAGTGTGTATTTGATAAATAAATTCTTAACACTTAATGCCTGAATCACTTCAAAGGTCAATAAAATAAAGTGAAATTGTTTTGTTGTAATTGTGATAATTAAACAGATGTACTTTGAGGTGTATCACATGATGGATTATCATAATTACAGTAGCTATGAAATATTTCCAATAACATGAACATCACAGTACCATAGCCATAATGTAATTTAGTGTATCTGAAGTATAAGCTGTCAATCAGTGCTGGAAAAGAAGCCATCTTTTATTTCAGTGATAACTACCACAGAAAAAAACAGTGAAGGCGTAAACTCATGACGTCCTGCCTTAAAAATAAAAAAAAGATCAAATAAGAGAGCTCATATAATGCACTACAAATTACAGGTAAAACAGAGGACAGATAAAGTATATCTAGTATTAAAAAAAGACATTTGTTCTTGTTTTACAGGGAATTCTTTATATTAATTGTTATTTAAGAAACTTTTCATCCAGCCTAAACAAATCTAGCTTCCAGTAAGAATGTCTTACATTTGTTTAATTTTGTTTTTTCTTTCATTTGTTATTATAGTGCAGTATTATTCATTAATTATTCCACACTCTGTCCACACATAGACAGTAGCCACAGCTGCCCTAGGGTAGACTGAAGAATGTGTGGCTTTAAATCTCCATCATCTTCTGACCATTACCAATTACCAATAGTCAAAATGGTGGGCCAACGCTTAAACCATACATACTTTTTGTTCCAATCTCAAGCCAGAACAACTGTAAGTGGGTCATGTCTGGAAAGGCTCCTGGCATTAATCTCATATTAGTCTGTGATTTTGCTTTGCCAAACATGTAGAGCATGTTGTAAATGTTCTACCATATTCTAATTTGTTGAGCTGCACCTCTTATGGTATGATTTTTTAAAAATATAAAGTAATATCTTATTAATCCACAGAGACATGTTTGAAGATGGAAGCCATCCCATCCAAAAAACTTCACAATAAAGATTTTAATTCACCTTCACAAAGCATTTGGCATCTAAAGTCTCAACAATAAGCACACATCAAGTTACAATTAGAGAAAGTAGGCCCTCCACATAAGCTGCAGTGCATAGTATTCGTCCCTTTAAAAAAACAGGCACCAATTTTCACACAAATTCCATATAACACACTCAAGCAATAGGGAGTCTAGGGGGGAAAAAAAACTATTGAATATAAAAAGAAAATGCTTGTCCAACACTAATGAGGAATACAATTTGAATAAAAAAAAGTTTTGGCAACAACTGCTTGAAGTAAAAATGAAACAAATATTTTCTTAGCCATGACAAGAGACCAAAAATTAAGTCAATTTTTAAGTATGCAATACGTCACAAATAGACTGAAATATCAATTGGAGAAAAAGATGAAAGTTTAAAACACAATGCTAGCAGCCTGGTCAGTCATACAACATTCATAATTAAAGCTACGTAACAAAGTATGTAACATTTCTGTAACCTTTCTATTGGGTACGTCACATTGTCTCCACAACGATAATATTGCTTTGTCCTGAATGCTCCGCAGTATGGCATTTAAGTTATGTAGCTCCATGGAGTTACAGAAAAGATCTGTGAAGTGGCGAGCCAGCTTACAATAAAAATGTAGGTTCTTTTAAGCAATAAAAACACCTGTGATTGATTAAATGAATGCAAGAAAGCAGAGTTTAATATTGTACTGTGGAACATTTAGGCAAGCAATGACATAACCATAGAGACAAGGTGGCGGAACCTTCAGCAGAAAAATAATATAGTTCAATGTTAATTTGAATCCATGGTTGAGCCTTTTTCAGATTTTAGTGTCAAAATCTTGGTTTGGATCTTAGTCAAATTCTGATACCACAAAAAGTAACAGTTATTTTTAAAGTATCACATTACAGTATAGTTGTCCAGGCTGCAGTATTGTTGTTTATCGATTACAAGTGTTCTGGTACAAGCGTTAAGACAAACAAAAATGTGATGGGAGTTTTGATAGAAGTCAAACAGCGCCCTCTAGCGCAGCACCAGCAAAATCCGATAGAAACTAAACACTGTGCTACATATAGTGCCAGCAGTAACATCATTAAAACCACTAAGAGTCCGTAACATTGTCTTGAGGGAAGAAACGAAAGGCGAAAGGGGAACTAGATCCGAGTAGGGGGTCAAAGTTCAAAGCAGAAACGCAGCACCTATGAAAAAGGCATATCGTCGCGCAAAAGCAATGTCTCCAGGTTTACAAGTTTGCAAGTTTAGTGTTATTTAGTCCAAACAACAAGATCCAGTAATACAAAAGTGAGTTAGTAGTACTGCTCTCAATAACAATCCATTGTCTTTGCATTTCAAAGTTAAACATGAAATCTTCTTTTATCTAGCACCTTTTCCTTCACAGGTCCATAGCACACTTTGTAAGACATTTTTCTTCTTTTATTCGACTTCTCAGTTCAACAACTTTCCAAAAAACATTGTCAATGCAGCTGCAGACCTGGGTTTAGAAGTAAATATTTTAAGGCTTGCTTAGAGTACAGTGGGGATTTCCAAGCACGTTATACAATACCCAAAAACACTGGAGGTTTACAATTAATTCCTCCTCATACCAAACAGATTATTTTAGTACATTAGAGTTTCTTAATGCAGCCAACAAGGGCAGGGTCCTACGCAAGTGTATTTTATTACAAATCTAGAAAAAAACTGATAAAAGCTTCTAGTTAAATTATTTATAAGGCAAATTATACTTTGGCTATTTTACTTTCTGGGTTTTTGGATGACATAGCATTCAATGGCTGATAATACAGATATATAATACAGATGAGGGGCAATTAAGATGAATATTGTTAAAATGCTGATTTTGTTATAATAGAAAACATTTTCGAATCAAGTCACTAATAGAAATCAGGTTCAGCATTTGTCTGTTTTCCTTTAAGACATTTCTCATCAAAATACCAATATAATCAACAGAGAAAAATATCTCTTACTCCCCCCATCTGAGAGTTTCACATAATCAAATTCTAGATTCTGAAAATCACCAGTACTAGTACTAATAAATAAGGACTGAAACCTATGCCTGAACAATATGCAAACCACAGCACAACTGAAGAAAATATAATGTCATTAAAGGACTACTCCTAATCCCAGGCCTGCAGAGTTAAGCTTCATGTTTCTTGTGACCAGCTAAAACTTGGGTTGATATAGAGCCACACGTCCACTGAGGCAGCCCGAGGCCAGCTGACAGTGAGTGGGGGAGAACTTTGTGGTGAGGACAACGTCACTGTGAGAATAAATTGACCGAATTTCCTTCAAGACGCTGGTTTGGACCGGGACACAGTCTGACAGCTCCCCACAGCCCTCATCAAACGCCAGCAGTCTCACCCCATACCCATAGGGGGAGCAGATGAGGCGGCCGTCAGGGCTGAAACACAGCTCCTTGATGTAACCTCGTCCCACGTTGGCCTCCTCGATATAATGGGTCAGACGCAGAGAGCAGCGCGGAGAGACCAGGGGTCGAGTGGGCGCCCCCTCCTGGAACTCGTACACACACGTCCACTGGGGACAGAGGGAGGGCACATTTTAAGACTGTTCAGTTATGTGATGAACTGAAGGCGATACAGCAAACATGTAACAATGCCACTTCATGCATAATAATGACAACAGCAACAACAACATAATTATGGATCATGGAGACTGTAAAGATGCAGAGATGTTTTGATGGATTCCGTTTCATTTTGGAGTATTGACTAAATATGAATTTTTTACTGATCAAAAGAACAAATGTTGCTGTGGATTCTTAAATATTGTAATATATATTTTAAAAAAAGTCCACATAAAAAGCATTTAACCCAAAAACAAAACATCTTTGAGACAATGTTGTGCCTCCCTTGATCATACTTCAGTTTGTACTCAAGTATTCCTTTTCAAATTGTGTAAAGCGTATGCAAGATGCACAAGATTTGCACAACAGTGAAACTGTTGCTGGTTGCTGTTTCTATTGTATGTTTTCTTTGGCTTTTTCACAGGTTTGGCTAAGAAACAAAAGCCATGTAGTAAGTAAGAATCCATGTATCATTCATTCATTTTTCAAAATGAAAACAAAAATAAGAAAACGAAAAAACTATTATTTTCTTCATTATTTGTCTCCAAAACCAAAATGAACAAACGGATAGCGATTCGTTTTTTTCAGTTTTCAATTTTAATAATAACAATAATGCATCAGTTTTATATAGTGCTTTTCTGGATACTCAAAGACGTTTTACAGTTCATTGTTCATTCACTCCACATTCGGTGGTGGTAAGCTACTACTGTATCCACAGCTGCCCTGGGGCAGACTGACTGAAGTGAGGCTACCAATCTGCACCATTGGCCCCTCCGACCACCACCATCACAAACACCACTTTCATAGTAGGCAATGTGGGTGAAGTGCCTTGCCCAAGGACACAACGACGTTTTTGCCACTGGGGTCTCCCATCCAAGTCCTAACCAGGTCCAGCCCTGCTGAACTTCTGAGATCTGACGGGATCAGGCTTTGACAAGCCGGTATGGCCACATTTTGTGTTTAAATGAATAATGGAAAAATAGTTTCCAGTTTCATCCAATTTTGACCCTTTAGCAAGTTGAGTAAACCGCATATGACCTTTACTAGGAGCAAAGACACACATCAATATATATATGTCTATGACTAGGAGGGCACGCAAAACAAACCTAATGGCCGCTGGACTTGAGGATCATTATATGATTAAACAGCTTTATGAGGATGGAAAAATGGTGGGACTTGGTCGCTCTCTCCACAATTATATATAATACGTCTATGATTTCTGTAACATGCGCTCAGGCAGAAGAATAAATGGAGCACCTAATTCATTCATTCATCCCTTCATAAGAATAATGTTAGCAATAGTTTCTGATTTGGCTGAGTGCGCCAACATTGCCACCATTTAAACTAGAGATGCGCGACCGCGGATCGGGCAGCTGGCGAAAAATAATATTTACATCCAGTCTATTATCACTTTATTTTAAATAAAAAGAACAGACCTGGAATATGACACCAATTTTTTCTGTCGTCATGTCTTCGGGTCTTATTTCCGCAAAAAGGACGTAGGTTTCCACATGGGTTTCCATCTTGAACTTTCCATAGGCATATACATGTATATATGTCTATGGCACTTTCTGCTTAACTTAGATAAATGTGTCACTTCCGGGTCATGGAAACGCGAAACCGTTATCCGTTTTTTCATTTTGGTTTTGTAAACAAATAATGAAGAAAATAGTTGTTTTTTCGTTTTCTTATTTTTGGTTTTATTTTGAAAAAGTAATGAAAGGCTGATACACGGATTGTAAGCAACTAGTTATTTAAAGTTATTTATTTAAACTCCGTTACCTCCTGGTCGTCCATGTTACTGGAGCAGCGGATGAGTGTGGCCCAGCCTTTGGGGTGCAGCTGGAGGGAGGTGATACAGTTGCCCCGGTCTCTCTCTCCGGGGATCTCTGGGGTCAAAACCTCCAGGCTGTTTCTCGGTGACAGACCTAAGATGGCAAAAAGAGATAAAAAAATAAATATATGTACATTAGGGATGCAATGATATTTGATATAATATCGAATCGTTCGATACTGGTCTCACGATTTGATACACGTGTTCTGTCAATATGCACCTGTCCCTTCATGCGCTCTGTGTTGTCATTTATTTTAGGGAAAACATAGCGTCCTCCTCAGATGCAGCCAGAAAACAGCTCCATAGGGACTTACAGCAGAAATTCTAACAGAGGTGGGTTTTATCTTTCAGTCACTTTTAATTTGATACATTAATAGACCCAGGAATGATGAAGATATTAACTTTTAAATACTTTAGAATCACTTTTGGCTTTACATTGGCTTTAATCAAATGTGCTCATATACGCACCACCGAAGCCACTCGCGATATACGTGATCTTTTTGTCAGACAGTATCCCATAAGTTTTACTCAGAAAACGGTCCGTTGAGACATTTCTATGTAATATAACATAGTTTTAGTGTCCAGAAAGAGGATGGGAGAGGGCAGTGTGTCTGTTAAGAGCACAGACTGTCGCAGGGCATTGTGGGAGGAGCTACTGTCTGTCTCTGCTGGAGGAGGCAGAGCCGCACGGACACAGGCGTGTGCAGTGAGAGGACTCAGGAGGAAAAGAAATCATCAAATCATCATCAAAGAAGGAAAAGTCTCATAATAGACGTATCAAAATCAAATCGATATTGTGACCCGTGTATCAAGATACGTATCGAATCGTGGGAAAACCATATCATTGCATCCCTAACATCATAAATAATAACGACAGATGTGAAGAACTGCATTGTGTGAAGTTACGGCAAAATAAAAGGCTGATGTCTGACCTTCTCTGTGTGGGTGGAGTTTACTAGAATCATTTCCCTGGCGACTTCCAGCTGGCCGAGATGCAGATGTGCCTCCATCTGTAAAATAAAAGTTAACACATCATTAATGCACTTACATCAAATCAATGTAGAGAAAACATAATACAAAAATAAAATGTGTGAAAATTCATTAAATTGCACATTATTTTTAAGGGTATATCATAAGCAACACAACACATTAGTAATAATATTGAATTAATGAGGCTTGAATACCACTATGGGAATCCATATAATAGACTGAAGCAAATTAAAGGCCCTATATTACACAAAATTGACTCTTGTGAGCTTTAAGCCATGTTATAATGTTATTACCTCCTCGAAAACATACCCGGTGTTGTGTTTTGTTTCATTTACACATGTCTGAGTAATCCTTTATTATTAGTCTGTCTACATCTACAAAGCTCAAAATGCTCTGTTCCACCTTGTGATGTCATGAAGTGGTAGTTTTCAAGATAACATCTACCTTTTAACTTTTGTTCAACAGAGATCAGCAATTCCCTGGCTGAAATCGTCCAACGTCTTGTACATCACAATTTGGAACAGAGTATGTGTGTGAATGAAACAAAACACAACTCCAGGTATGTTTTTGATGAGGAAACAACATTACAAACATATCAGAAAATAGCATAATAAGGGCCCTTTACAGTTAAACATTTATTTCAACCACAAGTACAATAACATAGATTTAGACTAACCGGAGCTGAGTGGAGTCCTCCTGGCCCGGAGCATGCGGTAGCTGCCCACCTCCAGGGACTGAGTGAGGTCAAGGTCGTGGAGGATCAGCAAATATCCAGATGAGGTGGAGATCAGCATCTTTGAACAGTCCGGAGTCAAACGCATCCGCATCAGGTACCGCGTGTGGAAGAACTTCTTATGAGGGCAGCCATCTTCTGTGAACCTGAGCAGGGAAGGGAAAGGTTTATACATTTTACACAATGTGGACTTGAAACAAGAGAACTACTGAAAGATATTTGTTAGATTGTTTGAGCTTCTTTGATTCTTTTAGTCTTCTAAAAATTGGCAAAGCTGGGGAGTAAATAGAGTTTTTCCTCCAGAGAGTATAGAGTAAAACTTATCGAAACAAAAATATGCCAAGGACACTATTGGTCTCCACAATGGCATTATAATAAAATTAATAAGTTCAAACCATGTTTATAACTACATTTCTGTGAAAGATTAATTTCTCATAGTATTTATTTTATTGGTGTTTTTGTCTCTATCAAAGCATTATACGTTTGGGATTGCATATCATAAGAAATTGTAGTATAAGTAATGTTCTATGTTACCACAGTTTTTGGAGGACCCCATACACGGCCTAAGGAAAATTAGATTATATATTAAATTATATATATTTTTTAATTTTTTATAAATTATTCCCTTTTTTATACCCAAACGTAAGAGCCGTAAGCAGCTGTCCATTCAATTTTCACTTTGCCATCTGAAAAAAACCTGTTCTAAAGCCATGCACGTGACTAAAACAGATAAAATCTCCCCTTTACACTTCATTTGGGGTGAATTCATTTCTTCAAAACACCAAAAGCATTAAACCCACACACCTGTTAGTGTCCCAGGTGATGACATTGCCGTCAAAGCCAGAGGTGACGAGGAGGCGAGTGTTTGTGTCATACTCGATGTTTTTCACCCAGCTGGCGTGACCGTGCAAAGAGCAAACCTTCGAATTCAGTTTACGGAGGTCCCATAATGCAATTGTGGTGTCATCGGAGCAGGTGGCAAACAGGCGATTGTCCAAAAACCTGCAGGGGCATGTGCAGAGGGGGCAAGTATAACAATCAGAAAGAACATTACAACCATCTGTCTCATAGACTGCAACATAAGAAACAAACTCATTGGTCTTGTTGGAGTCAAATATCATTCAAGAATCACACTTTGAATGGTTAAAATGGGCAAAATACAAACTAGATTACCAAAATTCTTTATTTTAGCGATAATAGTCTTTCTTTTTTGCTACCATCTTATCAGCTGTAGCACTCAAATATCCCTATCTCATTCAGACTGAAATCTAGCTCTCAAAATAACAACATTTTGTGCTAGGCCAGTTGATTTGGCAAAAGTCAGTACTGTTTCTCGGTCCGCTGTTTTTTTGTTTTGTTTTGGTTTTTTTGCCTTTTTCTCTTAACTGCCATTTTTGTTTGATACAGACACACAATTTTCTCCAATCCACACCCACTGGAAAACACCTGGTCCCAGGCTATAGTCTTTGTAAAGTATATGAAAAGTAGTTCTGGGTGTCTAGGTATGTAATTACTAGGAATGGGATGAGACAATTTCCACACAACAAGACGAGATACAAGAGTCTACAAGAATGAGATTTTAACATAATTCCTAATTCCTCACCACAATTTTTTATTTGATTTAATATTTTTATTTCCATTCTACTACTGCTTTTTGGGACTGTAACTCTTTTTTGTCCAATACAAATGTATAATATTTTTATTTTTATATCTATGTATTTTTTAGCTTTCAATGGCCATACGCACATGGATATAATTAAAGACTGTTGAAGACATGTTCTTTTAAATATCAGTATTTTCAAATATCAAACCTTATGTTGTTGACACAGTCTTCGTGAGCCTCCGTCAGAGTTTTTATGTGTCGAGACGAGATTGGATCAAACAGCAGGACCTCCGTCTGCTCACAGGCCACAGTCAGCACCGATCTGCAAAACACAAAACTTTTATTAACATCGTTGTTCTTATTGCAATATATGCCAAAGAAACCAACATATACAATGAAACCAATGTATTTAAATATATTTATAAACTTTTAAAGGGGCACTATGTCACTTTTCTGATAAAGGGTCAACCACTTGCTTGTCTCCTTGTTACTTCTTTGCTAAAATGTTCCACGGTATGGTATTAAGAGGGCATATGCCACCAGGTTAACTTAATTAGCCAAATCTGTGACTAGGTGACCCTGCTTATGTAGTAAGAAGGCAAGTCATAGCATTATAAACATACATATAGAAATTAATGCAAGATATTCAAGTTTCATATCATTCTAGGCAACATTCCAGGATAAGCAATAACATCTCCCTCCAAGGAGACAAGCCAAAATTACATAGTACAACTTTAACAGTTTTGACCGACTCACAGAATACACACAGAGGGATATGGAAAAAGAAAAACTATTAAAAGTGCTGACAGGAGGACTAACTTATGCTAAACTTTAGTTGGGGTTCAGTAAATCCTGAGCTGCCCGGGGAGCCTCTCTAATGTTTTCCAGACTTAGCCCAGTCAGTTAACGGTGCATTTACCACACAGCACGGCACCTCTTCAGTCTCACACCATTTATTCTGTTCTGACTAAAGTTTTTCAAAATGGGATTCTCAGGTTTTATGCAGCTATATATATTGTAGAGTGTAGGAAAAATAAAGCTCAACTCTTAGTCTTTGCAGCAATTATTTTGTGTTCTTCCCATGTTCTTCTGCCTTTACTTCATTTTGCTGTACTTATATACGTATATTTTGTATGTTTAGTCAAAGTCTATGATACCGAAGTCTTCTGATTTATGCAAACAGGGGGTCCAATGTTATGTTTAGATTTGTTTATGTGTTCTGCATATTTCTTGTTAGTTAATATGGACATCACAATTTATTTTATTTACTTTTAATGGCTGGTTCAAATAACCATATTGAGTAGGGCTGCTACGATATCAGTTTTAGTGTTTATTATTCACAATTATGAAGTGAAATTCTGCACTTTCAGTTGCATGGTCTAAAAGATAATCATTGCTCTAGTATGTGCCAAGCTTTATGCATCACAAGGTATAACAGTGTTTTCTGTGTAAGAGAAGAACTAATTCTGCAGGGTTTATGTGTTAAACATGTGTGAATCAACCACAACACCCTCCAGGTATGGTTGTGATGAGGAAACAACATTATAACAGATCAGGAAATAATGTAATATGGGTCCTTTAATGTGGCATTTGACATTTTTAAGCATTACCTATTTTTCCATATAAATTTGTCTATATAATATCATATCATGTATGTGATATATATTCACTATTATTGATCAACCACAAAACCAATCATTTGTTCTACCTATAAGACTTCTGTGTGGTATTCCTGTCTCAACACAAACACTATGTAATTGTAGTCATTATGCATGGTTAAATTAAACTAGCTTAATTTAGAAGATCCAGGTTTAAAGAGATACTGGAGAAGTTGCTATGGTTAAAATATAAACTCTCATAAGACATAAGTTACTCCTGCTGTGAGTGGGGTTGGATAGACCAGCTTTGAACTAGAGCTTGACCTGGTTCAAAGAGGATTTAGTCCACAAACCTGCAGCCGCCTGGTGCTGTGCTGCTGTAGATATAACAGGTGTGGGCAAAGAGAAAACAAATAAGTGGCACCATTGTTTAAATACAGTTGCAAGGGCAAACTATTCCAGAAAAGCAATGTTACTATACCTTATGTTTATTTAGTTTTTTAGTTTGTGTGCTTATAACAAGAGACCACCATGTTAATCCCATTTTGGTGTAATAAAGCAATTTACCGGTCAATGTTGGCCCAAAACATTTCATAATATTAAACTGGTATTTTTATAAAGCTGTTCTGTAGTTCCTTCTAGTTATAAATATCAGTTACAAAACACATTTGGATCATATTACCATACACTTATTTTAAAGAAAATAACTCATATTTTCAGTTTCTATCCTAGCATCAGGTAATATCAGGTATCCGCAAATACTTAAGGCCAAAGTACGGCTATTTGTATCGGAACAGAAAAAGCTGATCAGTGCATACACTCATCAACTTTTTTTTTTTTTTTTTATCTGGAGTCTTTGCAGTTGTATAAAATAGTAATAAACGTTTACTCTTTAGGCCAGCATTCTTTATTTAAGATTTAATCTATAATTCGAGTTTCAGCTTTGACTATTTCGTTTACTTAAGCTTGTTGCTTTTCCCTCAGTCTTCTTTCCAATTGTTAGTAAAGTAAAGTAGAAACTTTATTGCACCATATCTTTACATCTACTTACTTAAAATGGCATTAATGACGTTTTGTGACCTATTGCCTCATATTCCAGTTGAAGGTTAGATCATTTTTCCAATAATAGTGATGTTCCGATGTTGTGATCATCCAAACATGATTTAAAGTCCCCTTTAGGCGTATTTACACTGCTCACACACAATAACATTCTAATTTGGTACGTAAAGGGACCATTATTTTTGTCTTGAAAGATTTTAATTTTCCGCGTAAGTTGCTGTAAGTAAGTGGTTTATATCAAACTCTATTGCACCGTAATATACAGTGAAACAGAAATCCAAAGGGTCAAGTGAAGGCCAAGTAAAGAATTAATCTGCCCCAGGTCTAGTCTTACCCATCCGGGGAGTACTCCAAATTGAACACCGCTCCGTGCGTCTGGGTGCTTAGGTTTACAGACTCCGACGCGGGGTTCATGGAGCAGTACAGACTTGTCATCGTCTTGAAATTGTCCCGTGCGGGGTCCACAAATACCCCTCGCCTAGTAGTCCTACTCTGGAGCCATGAAAACAGGCTGTTCCCCTTGTAGCCACCACCACCACTGCCGCCGCTCCCCGTCTGCTGCTGTGCGTCTTCCCGCTTGCACCGCTCCCCCTCGGACAACTCTCCTCGCTCCCCGCCGCTGCTTCTCGGAGGTGAAGAAGAAACTCCGCGTACAATACCATCATCGTCGTCGTCCGAGTCGTCGATATCGGGGTCTTCTTTGTCGCTACCGCCGCCGTCCTGGGGCCTGTCCTGGTTCTCGTCTGCGTCCTCGCTGCTGTCGCTTTGGTGCTCCGAGCTCATTGTAGTTTTGGTGTTGCGCGCCCAAATTGCCGGTCTTTAACGAGGCAACACATCCGAGGGAACTACCGGCGAATAAAGCATAGACCTGGGGTGTTGTACCGGAGTTTTGACGGTGCACAGCGGTGGATCAGCGTTGCAGAGGTTACATTTTGTTGTCAGACTTGGAGTCGGCAGGCGCGCGTAAAGCTCTCCGGATTATCAGGAACTAATTCGGAAATGGGAGACGACCCTTCAAAATAAAAAGCATTTACAGGCACAACATATTTTGCACCTTTATGTTTATTATTGTGTCTGGATATTTTGTTGCAAGAGTAAATTCATATACAAATCCGCATTTATCTTGACATGCGAACAATTAAAATCACTTGATTAGAGGAAGACGTTTTCTTTACATTTTAAAATGAAAAGTTGTCGGAAAGTCATTTGCATCATTAGAACATTTCTCACTGTCTTTTTTTTTTTCGCCAAAAACAAAATAAAATTAAATGACGAAGTTCCGCTTCCCCAATCACGTGGATACTGCAGTTTATTTCTGTGTTTCTGCCATCTGGTGGACAAATAGTTGTCCAGCTGATTTTCAGTAGCCTATAATAATAATAATAATAATTGTTTGCTTAATATTGTACGCTACAACATTTTTACATATCAATTCCAAATGTTCATAGCCAACTGTACATTTTCTGTTCTTTCAAAGACATTCAGACAAAGACGTTCTGTCACTGTTTGGAAGCATGGCCCACTGTTTCCAAAGTATAACTAATTTGCATTTTTCCTTGCAGGATCCCAATAACAGACATGGTTGTCTGTGTATTCAAATCAGGTTAACATGCCAGAACAGAGAGATGTCCCCAGGCACCAGAATTTGAGAAATAATCATAGTTTGTGTAGTTTCCAATTGATACTTACCTCAACCTCACTCCCCGTGGTACAGATTTTCAGAGGTTAAGAAGAGTACAGTATTAGGCGATCTTATTGATCTGTATTGTAATATTGATAAATTAATACTGTTTCAATCTTTTTGTTAGATAATAACACACCGACAACTACACACCTTTTACATACAAGGCAATGCCCACCAGCAATTTGACCAGAACTGAAGAAGCTGCTTGGATGAGCTGTGAAACGTCTTCACACAAAAATCTTTTGTCCAGTTGACAGAATTGATTTTTTTCTTTTGCTATACCTTTTAAAGCGAAAGCAATCATACTCTCACTGAAGTCGCTGTGTGTTTATTTAAGCACCTTTTCAGATTATAGGTGTAATAGATTATGATAGGCCTACATGTAGTTATTCATTCATCTATAGTTCAGATTTTGCCCAGATATCAACACCCAAATGCCAGCACGTAGAGACTATTCATGGATAACATCTGGATGCGGCGTCTTGACTTCAACAGTTTTACGCACTGAGGTTCACCTGCTATGAGAGAAAGATTTCACTCAAAGAAGGAGGGCGTTGAGGACGTCGTGCACGTGCTCTGAATATATTAACACGCACGTGCAGTCCCCATACATAAACAGCGCAAACAGCTGTCCGCCTTGTGCCATAATGCTCCATCACTGTGCGCTTTTACGCACGGCCGCAGTGCGTGGCTCGGTGCTGCTCTGGGCTGCGGTGACTCTGCTCATCCCGCTGCGGCCGGCCTCATCTCACCCGCAGTGTCTGGACTTCGCGCCGCCTTTTAAACCTCTATGGCACCTGGAGTTCTGCACAGAGTACCAGGCTTTCGGCTGCTGCGACCAAAACACCGACAATATGATCGCTGAGAGATACTGGGACATTATCGAGGTTTTGGAGATTCAGGGGCTGGACCTCTGCGCGGACAGTTTGAAAGAAATTATGTGCCAGGTGAGTCACTGCTGAAAAGTAGGATTTTGAGCGAGGCTGTTGTATTTTCATGTAACTTCAAAGCACATTTCTGTAAATCTTCTGTAAAATCTCTGTGCACGTGTACAGATGATTGATGGCCTAAGATAACAACTGTGTATGATTCATCACTTATAAGGTGAGCTCTAAAACATGTCCACGCGTGGAAAAAAGTTATCTGGTTTGGGTAATGAACAATGGCTCAATGCATGATTACTAGAAATAACTGAGACGCCAATTCTGATTGTCTAATCTGACATACTGCCACTGTGTCACAAGGCAAAACTATTACCCACTTGTGTCAGTTTGACTGTCTCTGGAGGTGGTGGTGGGGCCCGACAGGCACAGAATGGCTATATCCTCTGGCACCACTGACTGACACGTGAATGACTAATATACACCACATAATTAAGTGGTGTGTCTCCACTGTCCAGGAAAGCACCTTTATAAAGTCGTTACAATACATATTTGAAACAGTATTCAATATATCAAAGGTGCACCATGAGCAGAGTCGCATTTCATGTGATCTGACTTGTCAACAACTTGTCTTAATTGAGAATAATAAATGTGATGCCATATATAGTGGAACATTCCAGGTAAAGACATAACATCTCCATAGAGTCAAACAGATAGAACTCTACCAGAAATTTCACATGTGGACCTTTATGTATCCTGGGTAGGTCAGCACTGAAAAACACTGATTAGGATACTATTGTGGAAAAAAGCAGGCTACTATCATTAACAAATATCTTTGGTGTCATCCAGGAGTGCTCACCGTATGCTGCCCACCTGTTTGATGCTGAAGACCCCTACACTCCGGTCAGAGAGCTCCCGGGGCTCTGTTTTAGCTACTGCCAGGATTTTCACAGAAAATGCCAACACGTCATCAAATATCTCACCCAAAACCAACTCCTCCAAGACACCAGCCAACGGGACATGTCCACATTTTGCACCATGATGGACCTCTCTGATCAAGACTACTGCTACCCCAACGTCCTCAACAGCTCTGGACTTAACAGTAACCTGGGGCAAGTGGTAGAAGATCCTCAGGGGTGTCTACAATTATGCCTGACTGAAGTGGCAAATAATTTAAGAAACCCAGTCTTGATGCTGCACAGTGGAGACGAAACCCATAGAATGTTCATAGCAGAGCAAGTTGGATTCGTTTGGGTCTTCTTACGTGATGGTAGCAGGTTAGAGCAGCCCTTTTTGGACATGAGTGGTGATGTGATGACCACTCCATGGTTAGGGGATGAGAGGGGGTTTTTGGGCATGGCGTTCCATCCAAACTACAAACACAATGGACGGTTCTTTATCTATTATTCAATTCAAGTGGACAGCAAACTGGAGAAGATCAGGATAAGCGAAATGAAAGTGTCTGACTATGACATGAATGTCGCCAATCCATACTCAGAAAGGTATGTCTATAATGCAAAGCAACCAGACTTATAGTATTATTATAGTATATTTATTATGAGTTTTATTTATTAAAATGTGATTATTTTCATCATATATTAGGCAGCAAGTAAACCTTTGGTCCTCCGTGTTGATGTGAAAAATGGGCAAGAAATGTTAGAAAGACAAATAAGCTAGAGCATCTCCCAAACTGCAGCTCTTGTCCATGCAGCTGTCCATGGTCTACCAATAATTTAGTTTAGTTTATTTATTTAATGAGACAGGGACAGTGCACAATATATATTAACTTTACCAGAAGAGATGCAGTGTACTAGTTTGTAGCACTAGTGCTAATTTCCACCTATAGTCCCTGGGCAGGCTTGATATCCAATACTGATTTCACAATGTCACAATGATATTAACACTCTAATAGTAATAACATACCAACTGAAATACCTTTTTCAACACATGAAGGCTAGTTTGTTAAGTATTACCTATGGGATTATGGGATCTTATAGATATTCTGATACAGAGCAAGACAATGTCAGATTTATATATTTTTTTCCCCCATTTTTCAATACAACATAAAAAGCTGCACAGTTCAAATAACACAATATATAATTTAAAAATGTACAGCTTTGGAGACTGCATATTAGACAGGTGAGGTGGCCATAGTGCTTAGCTTGACGTGAAGCTTCCTGTTCATTATAATGCCTTTCGGTTTCCTCATTGTTGATGGAAATATTCTGGAGCTGACTCTTTGAAAATTGGTCCGACGATGGAGGCTGTAATTGCCCTCATGGCTTGCACGAACATGCTTTGAGCTTTATATAGTTTGTATATCATTATCGGGTCGGCCTAACGCTTTTCAAGAGCCACAGAGAAGTTTGAATGAATTTACGACCAAGCAAAATGCCTTGAAGACATCCAAGGAAATAATTACTTTTTAATAATGCTTTGGAGCATGTAACACTCAAATTCATCAATGTATAGTTATTATCTTCTGTCATTAAAGACATACTATATAATAATTGCATCATAATACTCTCTAAAAGCCAATTCCCCCAGGCCTGTGCAGTCATCACCATAATGTAGTTGTAAGAATGTACTGTAAATGTAAGTAGCCTGGAAGTGCAAAGGCATTGGTTCAATATGCTACGATAACATATTTCATATTTCATTTGGTCATGTTCATTGGTACACACCATGCATAACTCTAAAACAATGAAGCATTTATTGAATTTTTCCAGTAGAATAAATGCAGCTAGTGCCCATTGTGAAAGTCTTGTTAAACTGACTAAATATATTTTCCATAGAGAGCGAGAGAGAGAGAGAGAGAGAGAGAGTTTAACAGGAGGACTGGTCAAGTAGGGTCAGCAGATCCTGTGTCAGGGTAGTTTGAGGAGAGGAAGAGGCAAAAGTGTCTCTCTTCTGTGTCCTGCAGCCCGGACATTACAGCAGTGTGAAAAGTCTGGGAGTCTCTAATTATTTACTTTTCTGTTGTAAAAGCTTGAATTATTGATAAATTAATCCAAGACAGAGGGAAAAGTTTCTGAATGCCGCTTCACTCTTCACCTCCATTTCACTCTTTCATCTGTCCTATCCAGTAGTAGCCACCATATGAAAACATGCTCCATCAACTTGATTTAGTGGCAATGCTGTTTAAATCTAATGTATTGGTGTTTTTATTGGTGGATCACATCTCACATTCTGAGAATGAAAATTCAACACCTTTTGATGTGTATGAAATTTACATATTACATGAGTCATTCACATCCATTATGGAGTGTATGTATCTATAATGTAGTAATTTCACCCAAAAGTTTTAAATTCTTTCTTTTCAGAGTCATTTTGGAGATAGAGGAACCAGCAGCGAATCACAATGGTGGCCAGCTGCTGTTCGGTCTGGATGGATACCTTTACATTTTCACTGGAGATGGAGGAAAAGCAGGAGACCCTTTTGGGAAATATGGCAATGCACAAAACAAGTAAGATATGTGTTCAAGATAAAGATTACAGATATTGCATACCTCGTCATCCATATTCTCAGATGATTTGAACACCAGTTTATCTAGTGCATACTGATTGCCTCCCACCACATAGTCCAAATAATTTCCCTTGTGGATCAATAAAGTTTGTCTAAGTCTAAGTCGAGTCTAGTATGAATGTGGCGTGTGCATGTGTGTTGATAATCAGAGGGTTCGATGGTGCAGACTGACAGCCTCACTTCCATCAGTCTACCCTAGGGCAGCTGTGACTAAAATAGTATCTTATCACCACTGAGTGTTGAGTGAATGAATAATGCAATGTAAAGCCCTATGGGTGTCTTGAAAGACGCTACATGTACGATTATGCCTTTTTCCCTCAGACCAACTGTTCATGTCCTGGGTGTACCATGCGTTAGGCTTGTATTTGCTAAGGCAGGGGACCCCAGCCACCCCATCTTCCACCGGTCCCCAGAGGAAAATGTTACATAGCATTTAAAATGTATTGTATTTTTGTTTTATAATCTAGCGACATATCCCTGTGTTGTACTGTGACAATATGGTGCCAATTAACGTAATAAACAGCAAACATGAGTTATATAAGACATTTTAGAAACATATAGGCTTAATAATATAGGATTAATTTGCACTATTGCTTCTGGACCTGCCCAGCTTTCAACCAGTCCCTGAGACAAACTCTTGTGACAATACCAGTCCTTGAGAGAAAAAAGTTTGGGAGCCACTGTGCTAAGGAGATGAATGATGGAGCTTGTTAAAATTGTTTGTCCCACAGGAGTGCTCTGTTGGGTAAGGTTCTGCGTATTGACATAGACGGCACAGACCCCAGTGGAAAGCCCTATAGGATCCCCCCTGACAACCCCTTCATAGATGATCAAGACGCTCGCCCTGAGGTGTACGCCTATGGGGTGAGAAACATGTGGAGGTGCTCCGTGGACAGAGGAGATCCAGTGTCCCGTCACGGAAGAGGCAGGATCTTCTGTGGCGATGTGGGACAGAACAGGTACGAGGAGGTGGACATCATCGAGAAGGGAGGAAACTATGGATGGAGGGCCAAGGAGGGGTTTGAGTGCTACGACCTCAAACTGTGCCACAACTCAACCCTGCGTGAGTACTACAAGTTTATATGGATTGGGTGAAGTATACTAGTAGCATGGCTAAGATTCTACTTATCTTACATCTTACTGTGAGCAGGGTCGCCTCTCCAAAGATCTGATCTATAACTTGACCTACGACACCTGCTTGCCACACTGGAGATAGATAAATTTACTACCAATGTGGAACATTTCAGCCAAAGCAATAACATCTCTATGGAGACAAACAAAATGACAAGTTTCATAGTGCTCCTTTAACTATTGTATGAAATTGTGTTGGGTTTGAGATTACACATTAGTTCATTATAATAGCATACAAAAATGTGATATTTAAATCATTTACTTTTTGTCTGGCTGGACACAGTTGCTCAAGACTCCCATCTGTTGGTTTAAACTGTTATAGCAATTACCGTAGCTGTGTACAAGTATTTTTGCACGTTTGGCCTAAACACATTGGGATTATTGACATTTATACTAGAGATGTAAAGCCTAGCAGAAGATCAGGTTTAGTGCTTAGTCCATCTGTTTGCTGTGTCAGTCTGTTGCTTCGCCGCGTCACCTTGTATTTCTAATAATCGTCCTCTCTCTCTCACCAGATGACATCCTGCCTATATTTGCATACAGTCACCATGTTGGGAAGTCTGTAACCGGGGGATACGTGTACCGTGGCTGTGAATCACCCAATCTGAACGGCCTCTACATTTTTGGAGACTTTATGAGCGGGTACGAAATAAAACAGTGATCGAAGCCAAAAGCTGTCAGAACGCTCAAAATCTGTTTATGTCTTGGCAGCAGTCATTTTGCTAATTGACGTCTGGTGTCTAAATAAATAGTTTTAGAGGTTTGAGCTTTCTATATTAAAGGCCCTATATTACGCAAAGTTGACTCTTGGAGCTTTAAGCCATGTTAGAATGTTGTTATCTCCTCAAAAACAGACCTGGAGTTGTGCTTTGTTTCATTCACACATGTTTGAGTAACTCTTTATTATTAGTCTGCCTATGTCTCCAAAGCTCAAAAGGCTCTGTTCCACCTTGTGATGTCATGACATGTTTTCAAGTTAACAGCTACCTTTTACCTTTAGTTCAGTAGAGATTGGCAATTTCAGGGCTGAAAATATCCAAATTATTCTAGTGTATGGAATTTACCACATGACATCACAAGGTGGTGTTTTCTGTTTGAGAGAAGAACTCTAAATATGGAGGGTTTGCGTGTTAAACATGTGTGAACGAAACAAAACACAGCTCCGGGTATGTTTGTGATGAGGAAACTACATTATTACATAGATCAGAAGTATTTTTAATGTAGCGTTCTCAGTGATTTAACTCTGGTATGCATGTGTGTTATGCCCATAGGGTTACAGGTGTGCCGTTTGACTTCAGCTCTTAATGTGGGTCTCAATACTTCAAACCAGCCCATAAAATATGTCATAAATTATTAAAGATTTAACAGGATTTTATTGCAAATAAAAACATAATGTGTATTACAGTCTGATAAGGGCTGTGCAAAAGTCTGTAACAGCATGTGATTTGGAGCAGGTTAACAGTTTTTTTTTTTTTTTTTTTTTTTTTTTTTTTGTTTTAAAGGTGCACTGTGTAAGTCACTTTCTTGTTTCTATGCATAGAATATTACATTAACCAGATCTACCTTACATTTTTTCCAATTACAGGTGGTTTTATAGCTCAAAAACATATAAAAAACCCCAAAAACAAACAAAAACAGGCATTCTGACTGTGAACGGGGTTGTCTCTCCAGAGATCTGACCTGTAACTTGGTCTGATTTGGTCTCCATTATGATAGAAAGGTTTAATACCATACCATACTGTGAAACATTCCAGACAAAGCAATAACATCTCCATAAAGAAAAGCATTTGAAGGACCCTCCACCGGAAAAGTTACACAATGGACCTTTAAATCACAACATTCAGGATTAACCAAGACTGAAAGCCACTGATTTGATTCTGTTAAGACAAAATGAAATCTACTTAAAACTGTAATTGGTTAATATGATTCTGATAATAATACATTTTCTGTTTCTCCAGGCGTATTATGGCTTTAGACGAGGACAAACTGACGGGAGTGTGGAAAGAGCGCAGTGTTTGTATGGGAGAAACCAAAACCTGCTCCTTCCCTGGACTCATCAACCACCACCACAAGTTCATCATCTCATTTGCAGAAGATGAGGCTGGTAGGATCCATAATTATTAAATAATAAATAGGGCTGCACAATATATCCCAAAAATATCAATACTGCAATATTGGCTGAGACAATAACTGATATCGCAAGAAAACAAATACCGGTATATCACAACACCACAGGGTTCCCCATTTTACAGAAATTTACTGTTTCTGAAAGGGGAAAAAAATGCTAATCGGATTAATGATTTTATTAGCTCCTACACTTTATTATCCCTGAAGGGGAATTTGTTTTCTGCATTTGGCCTATCCTTCCATGCTGCTGGGATATCTCCTCAGGAGCAGTGGGCAGTTCATGCTGTGCCTAGGAAGCCATCTCCTTGATCTTGTTGCTAGACTTGGTCAGGACTACATTAGCTGGAGGATATTACCTATGGTATATGTTTTGGATTGATGGGAAACCAGAGTGCCTGGAGGAAACCCACCCTGACATGGGGAGAAACATGCAAACTCAGAAAAGCCTGGTCGACGATTGAACCTGTAACCTTCTTGCTGTGAAGCATGTGTGCTAGCTACTGAACCACCAGGCTGTGTCTTGATTTAGAATAGTTTTTACTTTAACAGTTTGACTAGTAAATGAAGGCATGTACGTATTGTTTTAGTAAGTTTAGTTTAGAGTTTTATGCAGCCCTAATAACAAGGTTCATTTCTTTATATACATCAGTTGAGATAATCTGAACTATTCACTTTGTACAGGAGAGCTGTACTTTCTAGCAACAGCTTACCCCAGTGCCACATCTCCATATGGGACAGTCTTCAAGTTCATGGACCCTTCCAGGTAAACCAAATATATTTAGTTTTATGTGTCTCATTATAATGAGAAATATTGCAAGCTTTTGCCACACTCAAATCTGCCAACTGCCAGTACTAGTACTGTAGGCAACTGTTCATATATTATTGGGAAATGAATTAAAATGTCAATATATAATTTTATTCTTCATTATACATGTTCATGCAGTTACATGTTTGAGTTTTATAAGGACAACCGGTCTGGACCATGAAGAAACGCACTCAGACAGGAATCTGCAAACTCTGCAGACATTAGCCATGGCTTGTTTTTAATATAATATGAAGTCATTTATTTTTTGTTTGTTGTTATTGACTCTATTGCTTATAGAAAATATAAGAGCCTAAGATCTATACTAAAAGAGTCCCGATTGAATTTCAAACGTGAAGAATGCATTTAACTACACCGACTACAACTTTAGGACCTGTGGTACTGATGTCTAAGCCAGTTATGATTATTATGTCATTACATGTGACGTATGTGCATATTTGTCTCAGTTCATGTCTCAGTTCAGTCCATAATGACTTACCTTTTCTTTATATTTATGTTGTATTTTGTCTTGTTTCTTGTGTTGTTTCAGACGTGCTCCACCGGGGAAGTGTAAAGTGAAACCACAGCCAGTTAAAGTCCGGGGTAAAAAACTGCCCTTTATTCCCAGAGAGCGTGAGTATCCTCGTTTAACTTGTACATGTTTATCATTCCATGTGTACTACTTTAACTGCTGCATACCAGACATGCTCTTTAAAGGGATATGTTTTGTGATCGAACTTGTCTGACTCAAATTGACCTTAAATATACACCAATGTTTACAAGTGTTTTAAAAGAGTCAACAAACAACAGACATTTGTCAACACATGTAACCTTTATTTTCCCTTTGAGATTACAGTTGTACTCATGTAAAAGTCTTCAAATGTCAGTCAAATGTATTATTATTATCATTATGAAGACTGCAGCACAGTGAAGTCAATACAAATAATAAATTGTTACATAAAACTATTCTTAGATTGTAGCTTTCGTAATAGGTTCATACTGGAACTAGCTATTTTGGCTTTTATTTATAAATTGTTCCATACATGTTAAAGGTGATGAGTAATAAAGGTCCTATATTACACAAAATGGATTCTTATAAGATTTAAGCCATGTTAGAATGCTGTTACCTCATCAAAAACATACCTGGAGTTGTGTTTTGTTTCATTTACACATGTTTGAGTAATCCTTTATTATTAGTCTGTCTACATCTCAAAAGCTCAGAATGCTCTGTTCCACCTTGTGACGTCATGAAGCGGTAATTTTCAGGTCAACCGCTACCTTTACCTTTAGTTTAGTAGATCTAAAAAAACTGAAAAAATTGAAAAAAACATAATGTAATCTACATACACAGACCCATTATCAAGCAAATTAAAGTTATGTCTGAGGTTACAGAAGCCTTACAACTTTTGGCATGAACAGATTGCTGCAGATTCACTCCTCGAGGCATCTGTCCTGAGCAGACCTTAAATCTGCCAATCCCAAGTCACTCAGGAATATAAAACTAAAAATGTCAGCCGCTCGTCCCACTTCAAACACTTTAAAATAGAGTTGGAGAAGTGTATTTTCAACATATAGACGTGTTTACTGTGTAGGACTTTGGGGTATACTTGTGACAAGGCCAGCTGTATTTATATATTAACACACTGCCAGACAGTAATGCTAGAATTTCAGAAGTGAGACCATGCTCTGAATATAATCACTGGTTATGTCAAAAATACAAGAAAAAAAAAAAAAATAGAAGTAGCAATATATCATTTTGAAATGTGAAAAATGTAGCTCTTGATTAAAGGGCCCATGTTACATTTTTTTCTGTTTTAATGTTGTTTCCTCATCACAAACGCACCTGGAGCTGTGTTTTGTTTCATTCACATGTTTAACACACAAACCTACAGATTTAGGCTGAGTTCTTCTCTCAAACAGAAAACACCCTGTTCCACCTTGTGATGTCATGTGGTAATACAGGAAGTGCTCCACTGTGTTTTTAAACTCCATACATCTTCACTAGAATCATTTGGATAATTTCAGCCCTGGAATTTCCAATCTCTACTAAACAAAAGGTGAAAAGTAATTTGAAAACTATCATTTCATGACATCACAAGGCGGAACAGAGCATTTTTGCGCTTTGGAGATGTAGACAGAGTAATAATAAAGGATTACTCAAACATGTATGTATGAATGAAACAAAACACAACTCCAGGGATGTCTTCAATAAGGTCAAAATATTCTAACATGGCTTAAAATTCATAGTCAATTGTGTGTAATATAGGACTTTAAATAAATAAATTTTAAAAAAACTTTACACTTGGAACTAGCAGTATAGGGTCAGTGCTTTCTCCCAACAATCAAAAGGTTGCCAGTTTGACCCCAGATCTGACTGTTGTGTCAATGGGCCAAACATTTTCCCACCTTGACTTCAGTGTACAGGACCGTGGCTAGAGGCACGTGTCAACATTCATTAGCATCCATTGTACGGTTAAATGAATAGAGATTCACCGATACGATAACGGTATAGAATATCGGCGGCGATTTCCATGATAAAGGTTAAGCAGATATCCTGGTTTGCTTTTAATGAACTATTTATGTGTCATAATGTTTTGAACTTTTTAGTTAACTGTGTTTTAAAGAAATAACGAGTGCCATTTTCCGTCCCTACAGTAGTATTGGTTAATATTGTGCAGGAAGTCAGTCAGTTAAAGTACTGATATCGGTACATGGATCGGTGCATCCCTACAAATGAATGAATAAATAATAAACTAGTTTCATAAAGTATTTCTTTCTATGCTAATACAAATACTCTAGTAGCTTAATGTAAAATTGTATTAATGGCTGAAATCTATTTGCTTTTTATAGTGACTGTGCTGGACACCAATGAGAAACCAACAAGGCCTCCTCTGAAGAAGTTAACCAAGATACCCACGACCAAACAACTCTCTCCAACTATCAAGTCTACAACTACTACTACTACTACTCAAGCTACCACTACTACTACTGTTACTACATTGAAGCTCAGATGGATCTCCAGCGATGACGGCATAGAGAAGAAAAATAAATTCAAACTTTGGAAGAAAAAGAAACAATTAGCCAAAGCAAAGGCTAAAAAGAAGATACAAAAACCCTTGACTAAACCTGGCAGCAATAAGCCAAAAGTGAACTACAGGAAAAATGGCATTAATGAAACAACTACCATTCATGTTAAAAGTACCAACAAGCTTAATGGGAATGCAATCAAATTTAGGAAAACTCAGAACAAATTTCTGCAAAGGAAATATGAGAAAAACAATGTAAAGTCTGTAATTTCAGGTTTTCGGAACAGAACAAGGATTTCTATGTGAATTACCGTATTTTCCGGACTATAAGCCGCTACTTTTTTCTCACACTTTGGACCCTGCGGTTTATACACCGATGCGGCTCATATATGGACGGATTATTCGTCTATGAACACAGCGGATGCGCGCGCAGCTTGAGTGCAGAAAGCGCCGCTGTCTGTGCGGTGAACATGGGTTAGGGTTAGTTAGAACACTCGCTAGCGCTGTTGTCAGCACTAAAACAGTTTATCGCTGCGTGATAAAATAAGTTCTGCTGCTAAATGAACATTAGTGAGTGGGATACGTCTTAATGACCCGTATGTGTTAAATGCAGGTGAAGCGTAAATGACGAGACGAAACGTCTCAAACTTCAGTAGCTGGACATCCGCTCATACATGATCGATACAACTAACCCCGACCCCCGGGAGAGCCTCAAATCTGCTGAAATCCTCCAAGACACTGACATGATACAAGACACTGACATGATACAAGACACGGACATGATCCCAGACAGGACAGCGGCTCTTTCTGCTCGAGACATGCGCAGTAGAGCGCCAGAGCGACTCTGGCGCGTGACGAACTGACTCAATGCAAAAAGACGACAAAAGCTTTAGAGGCAATACAAGCAGATGCTCGGAACTTGAAAACTTCTTGAAGACGTGGACACCTGCGGCTTATAGACAGGTGCGGCCTATATATGTACAAAAATAAAATTCTTTGAAAATTTAGTTGATGCGGCTTATATTCAGGTGCGCTCAATAGTCCGGAAAATACGGTAATTAAAGAAAGAATAAAAGTATGGTCCAGAGTACATGTGGTTCAATATGAAGTTAGAGAATTTGCTTTTCCACTATTAGGTGATGATCAGATTTCAATTATGATGAGCCTATAAAGAGTGTAGATTTTTTTTATCTGGATGCCCTTCCTGACAGTACTAGTACTATACTAGTGCAGATAACAGTGGATGTGAGAACTGTCAAAATAGACTACACACAGATTTTAAAGGTGCACTGTCTGCCACTTGTTTGTCTCCACAAACATGTTATTGCTTTGCAAAGCATATTCTACAATATAGTATTAAACGTATGCATTTTGAATTTACTCATTTACAGGTGTTTTATTGCAAATAATATGCCATTCTTATTGTGGACAGGATCGCCTCCACACGGATTTGACTTGTAACTTTCTTGTCTCCATAGAGGTAAATTTAATGCCATACTGTGACACATTTGAGGCAATGCAGTAACATCCCCATGGCAACCAGGAAAGTGGCCTCTGCATCTATAAAGTTACATAACACACCTTTAAAAATACAAAAATCCTACCTGCATGCGGTCAGTTCAATACCAGATAGGTATTTTATAAACCAACTTTTAGAAAACCAAGCAAATGAACCAACCAAGGAGATTATAGCACTTTTAAACATTTTTCTGTATATATTTTGTTATATGTTGTAAACGTGTTAACATGTAATGATGCAGCTGTATAAAATTGAACATGTTGAGAGTTACAAAATGGCAAAGAATGTTCCATAATATGGCATTAACTAAACATCTCCATGTTTATTTTCAGATTGTTGTAAACTCATTTATTTGCCTCAGAGATATATCAATCTCCATTAAAGCCATTTTAGGCTGCTCCAGCTGTGTAATGATGCAGCTGTATAAAGTTTAAAGTGTTGAGTGTGACAAAATAGCAAAGAATGTCCCACAGTACAGCATTAATTAAAAAACTCCACTATCATTGTTTATTTTCAGATTGTTGTAAATTCATTTATTTGTCTAGGAGATATATCAATCTCCATTAAAGCCATTTTAAACTGCTCCAATTATGTCAAAAATATCCATCCAACATTTAAAAATAAACATTTGAAAGTGTCTCAAAGCGCTCTGTAATTTCTCCACACTCCAGTGATCATAACTTGGGCCTCTGTGGTTGCTTAATGATGGCTATAAAGCCCAATGCGAGCAGTTGAATTCAGGTTACATGGTTTCTACTTAGGACTTACATATGAGACTGAGGTTGAACAAGACACACTGATGCTAAAACATGACCCATAAAAATAGTTATGGATAAAGCTGTCAGCAAAGTGGTTCCCTACTAATTAACTATGTCAACAGAAAAAAAAAAAAAACTTACTTATTTAAAAGTTAGCAAGAGGCTGTCCAAGAACACGAAATGAAAAACCAATGGATTTCTTAACAAAGAAATGTGGCATTTTTTTTATACAAGTACAAAGTAAACTGCCCACAGACATTTTACCAATTTTACCAAGATTGTAACAGTGAAAAGTTAAAGGCTAAAGCAAATTTGACTCTTGTGAGCTTTAATATTGTTACCTCCTCAAAAAAGAGTAGTAGTAGCAGAAGCAGTAGTTTTCAAGTCAGCAGCTACCTTTTACCTTTAGTTCAGTAGAGACTGGCAAGTCCAGAGCTGAAATTCTCCAAATGATTGAGTTTAAGGTGTATGGAGTTTAAAAACACAGTGGAGCACTTCCTGTATTTCCACATGACATCAACGTAACTAAATATGTAGGGCTTGTGTGTTAAACGTGTGAATGGCACAAAACACAACTCCAGGTATGTTTGTTATGGGGAAACAACATTGTAACATAAATCAGAACATAGCGTAACATGGGACCTTTAAGTGTAAATGGTCTTGCTGAACTAAAAGGAAGGCCTGGACTGTCTGGCGTCTGTATAGGAGGCGGGTTCAAACTGGACGCTGGTCAATAATAACAGAGACAATGTTTAAGAACAGGTCAACAACCATTCATTTGACCCATTAGGACTTCCTCCACAATTGTGTACATTTAACTCAGGGGCGTCCAAACTCATTCAGATAGGTGTGTTTTAACAGAGCCACCATACCTTTAAAGATGCATTGTGTAACTTTTCCGGTGGAGGGTCCGTCAAATGCTTTTCTTCATGGAGATGTTACTGCTTGTCTGGAATGTTTCACAGTATGGTATTAAACCTTATTATTAAACAGTATGGTATTAAACCTATCTTCATGGAGAACAAATCAGACAAAGTTACAGGTCAGATCTGTGGAGAGACAACCCCACTCATACTCAGAATGCCTAATTTTCTCTGTCTTTTTGAGCTATAAAACCACCCGTAAATGAATAAATGTAAGGTAGATTTGTTTAATGTCATACTGTGGAACATTCCAGGCAGAGCAATGGCATATCCATAGAAACAAACAGGTGACGGACCCCAAACCAAAAAAGTTACCTAGTGCACCTTTAATAAGGCTTGGAAAATTAATTTTAGGTCTGTGTGATGTTATTGAAGTTATTGTGGTGGAATTTAAATTTGCTGCTAAAATTAATGAATAAAAATGAGTCTGGGAGCTGCAGTTTGGACACCTCTGATTTTATATGATGTGCATTTCCTCATTGAATTAGGATCTATATTCCAAAACATAAAGCGGACAATGTGGGAAATTCAGTCCAATTCAATTCACACGGTGCACGGTTCTTTATTAATATTTGAAAAACTGAACAGATAAACTATTAAAAGAATCAATTTACTAATGGAAATGTTTGTAGTGGCCTAAACTAAAACTAGATTAGCTTGTTTTCAGCTTACCTCATAAAATACTTCATAAAGTTATTTTGCTATTTGCAGAAGATATATTACCTATAATAAACCGCAAGCAATACATTTTTAATAGTAACCTTTCAAATAGCATTTTTGATTTATACAATAATTCAGATTTGCTGAGCTGTACAGTGACAAGAGCATTTTTTTCTATTCTTCCAGCACAATCCTCTGAGTCATTGGGGTCAGATAAAACAGATGGAGTAGGCTTTTTTTGGAGGAATGCTGTTTTTGTTATTGCCAAACATGACACTCCAGTTTTAGCCGTTTGGTGCGATTCTGGACCCATTTGTGCACATAGCAGCCAGCCAGTAATGTTCTTGTTTCACCAAATTTATCTCTTGGCGTAGAGGGAGGGGACATGTGGTGCTTTACAGGCCCGTTGTGGTCACTGCTGGGTTCCTGCTTTATATCACTTCCCATGTTCTAGTGTTTAATGTGTTATTTTATGTTTATCTAATTGATTTGGCTGGTAGATTTGGGCAAGAATACTAGTTGCATTCTGTAGTATATTGTATATCTGGGCCTCTGTGTTGGATAATTAGAATTTTGAATAAATCTTAAAACAAGTCAAATCCAAAGAAGAGAATTGCTTAAAAGGCCCATATTATGCTATTTTCTGATCTGTTATAATGTTGTTTCCTCATCGCAAAAATACCTGGAGTTGTGTTTTGTTTCATTCACACGTTTAACACATAAGCCCTGCATATTTAGGCTGAGTTCTTCTCTCAAACAGAAAACGCTCTGTTCCCACTTGTGATGTCAGGTGGTAATACAGGAAGTGCGCCAATGTCTTTTTAAACTCCCTGCACCTTCACTAGAATAATTTGGATGATTTTAGACCTGGAACTGCCAATCCCTACTGAACAGAATTTAAGAAGGTAGATGTTAATTTGAAAACTACTGCTTCATGAAGGTGGGAGGTGTAGACAGGCTAATAATAAAGGCTTACTTAAACACGTGTGAATGAACCTAAACACAACTCCGATATGTTTTTGAGGTGGTACATTCTAACATGACTTAAAGCTCGCAAGAGTCAATTTTGGTGTACATGTACAGGTGAACTGTCAAATCTGTATCCACGACCATAGTTGCAGGAATATTTATTCAATACATGAATTTATTTTCGTTTTACAATTTTTCATAACAACCTTTCTAGCAGTAGAATAAACCAAACCAAGCATTCTTCTGATTTCATTATTACTTACAGTACTAGCTATTACAGTGCAACAAGAATGCCTACATATACTCCTTACTGTAATTTCTACCACCAGCATAACCCTATATTATCATAAAATATACCAAAACAGAATAAAAATAGCATTAGCTTCATATAAAGGTGTCATAATTATAAGTAACTAAAGCTTATGCATGTACGTAGTTTCAGTATTTAGCTCAATGCCGTCTGTTAAGCTTTACTGTACATATGTTGTCCTTTGATGCTGGGAGTGCTTTAGACCACAAGCCCCCCAGGATTATAGACCTAGTCACCATAATGATCCCACTGGTTTTGTGCTGCAGCTTTTTGGGCGTTTTAAGCCTCAGATTGAACAGAAGAAACAGTTTCCTCTTAAGTATATATCTTGTTTAGGTGAGGTGGCCACACAGATGTTTTGAAATGCCTAGTTCCTGTATAGAACACATTCCCATTGCTGTTTGTCATTACCTGTGGGTCTTTGAAGTAGTTACACCAGAAACAGTTACGAGTGACCAGGACACGTGAGGTTAACTACTGTACAAGAGTGGCATTTTGGTCAGTATATTGTGATAAGATTTCAGGCAATAATACAACACACACAACACAATTAAACTGTATTTTATTAGAGGTGTACGGCATATTTTTATAAGTGGAGACCATGGTTCCGTCTCCAAGGAGATGGCACTGCATTGCCTGCAATTTTACACAGTATGGCATTAAACCTGAACCTATCTAACCTGAATTCATTCAGTTACAGATGCTTTTATTGCTAAAGAATACTTTGATTGACTCCATTAAAAGCCATACTGTAAAACATTAAAGGCAAACCAAGAACATCTCCACGGAGACCAGCAGGTGGCGTACCCTCCACCTGAAAACTTCAAATTCACCTTTATAGCAATGTTTTGTTTTTTTTTTCTTTTTGGCAATTGCACTCCTGTAGGGCATGCATGCAAGTTATGAGAATTGATTACGGTACTCCAAATGTCACCCACCTGTCAAAGCCCAAGTTCCAATGTTGAATAAAAAGCAGAATACATGGAATAAAATATTTACAAATATATCTGTTACACATGACAGTTGTAGAATAAAATGTGTGCTAGTGCAGCAATATATACCAACAGTTCACATTTTTTCTGTTAGATTTTGATACTGATTTGGCAGTGGATTTAAAATGTGTTAGTAAACAATTTTATACAATTTTTTTTTTTAAATGGTTAATTTCCATTAAGTGCACTTATACTGTAGACCCTAGTGATTACTGTGGTATTTAATCAGTGCTGATAAAATAGAGGAATGTATTGCACCTCATCTGGTATTTATTTGGATCATATTTTATTTTCTCAGCGAACAATCTTGAAAACTTCATTTCCGACCTGTAAAATTCCTGTTTTCTTCACAGTGTGCAGCTGTCCGAACAAAGGAGATGACTTATAGAGGTGTTTCTCAGATGGATCACACAAACGGTAACTGGAAAAGATAATGTTGAGACACTATTAGCTAGCAAGCTTTTTTCAAATACAGTTCTGATCATTTTAAAGTTTTCAGCAAAGTATTATTAAAATCTGAATCTTTAAAAAAGGCCCATATTACGCCATTTTCTGATCTATGTTATAATGTTATTTCCTCATCAAAAACATACCTGTTTTGTTTCATTCACACAAGTTTAACTAAGAAATCCTGTATATTTAGGAGTTCTTCTCTCAAACAGAAAACACTCTGTTCCACGTTGTGATGTCATGTTGTAATACAGGAAACGCTCCACTGTATTTTTAAACTCCATACAGATTCACTAGAATTATTTGGATCATTTCAGCTCTGGAATTGCAAATCTCTACTAAACAAAAGGTAAAAGGTAGTTAAACCTACTACTTGAAAACTACACTTTCATAACCTCATAAGGTGGCATTTTGAGCTCTGAAGATGTAGACAGGCTAATAAACCAGGGTTACTCAAACGTGTGTAAATAAAACAAAACACAACACCAGGTAGACTTAACAGCATTCTAACATGGCTTGAGGCTTACTGGAGTCAATTTTTGCATAATATAGGATCCTGGAAAAAAAAAGTACTGGCAATAAACTTGATGCGGTGATAAATGAATACAAGATTACAATACTACAATAGTAGTAATAATATATATTATAATATCATTGTAGTTAATATTATACAAACCTTTTCAGTGTGTCCAGTGGCTCTTTCCTAGATATTATACCAGTTTCGGGATCAACTGTGGTGAAAATGCATCTGTGAAAACATGGTCACCATTATTCCAATGCAAACAAACAATAAGCAACTACTGTTTAAGTTTAAAATGTTCATGCAAATTGAGCTCTTCCTGTTGATCCCCAAGTTAAATCCATATTATATTATCACTGTTTATGGGTAGGTTTGATCTGGGTACTCAGAGACAATATCCTCCAGCTAGGCAATGCTGACCAAACTTAACTCAAGACTGTAAAATGGGTCTCTGGTGCCTGATCTTGGTTAACTAACAAAGAACATTTATTTAACTGGTTAAAATTGTTAACTGCAGAAGTAAGATTGTGTGCATTTACTTTACATGTATTGACAACCTTACAAATAGTCTTGTAATTAACACTTTAATACTTACTGCAATTCTCAGGGTACTTACAGTAGTTTAAAGGGCGTATATAACCCTATTTTCTATGCTATAATGTTTTCTCATCAAAAACAAAGCTGGAGTTTTGTTTTGTTTCAGTAACAGATGTGATGTCAAGTGGTAATACAGGAGGTGCTCCACTGTGTTTTTAAACTCCACACGAGAATCATTTGGATGATTTCAAGCTCTGGTATTGCCAACTTTTACTGAACTAAATGTAAAAGGTAGCTGTTAACTTCCGCTTTATGACATTACAAGGTGGAAAGGGAATTTGAACTTTGGACATGTAGATAGACTAATAATGCAGGAATACTCAAACATGTGAATGAAACAAAACACTCCAGGTTTGCTTTTGATGAGGTAACAACATTTTAACATGTCAAGTCAATTCTGCATAATATAGCACCTTTACGTCTCCAGAAAAAAATTCAATCCACTATATTTGTGCATGACAATTAATTTGGTTCAAAACAATGCAAACACATAGTATGGCCTGTTATCAAATGCTGATGCTGTTATCAAATGCTACTAATGGCCGTGAATGGTGTGAGATTGTGCATTGGCAACTCTGTGGTGACACTGGCTCCTGGATAGGTGTTACCTTCCACACGCAAGCACACGCTTCAGTCGCACGCTGCCAATCTGGATCTCCTCCCAAGAGTCCTGAAAAAGCACAACATTTGGTTTGAGAGATAAAATTAGTCAATGCTGCTTGCTCTGAACAGGGTGCTGCGTATGAGTCAGACCTCAACCAAATGATCATTATTTAACAGAAGGGAATCCAAACAATAACAAGAGAAGAAAATTATGTAGTGACATTCAGCAAGTGGTTTCTTACTGGTGAAATGTATGGTTAATTATTGACATTTTAGTGATAGTTACTCTCACACAAACACTGAGCAGTAGTCTTGGTCTGAATCCAACTGAACCAAACCATTTTGTAACAGTTTATTGATTCAGTCTCCATTAGACGACTTCTTGGCAAGTGTATAGATACAAAGACAAAAATCGGTTCAGTGATACTGTATATGACAATACTTCATTGCGTGATTGCATCAATTCAAAATGTATCCAAATCGATTTTTTAAAGTCATGTTTTTCATGAAAAAAAATCATAAGTTCCATTTACTGTTCTCATGTTTTAAAAATGAAACTAAGTGTATTGCATCCAATTTTGTTCTCATGAAGGTGTACTCAACCATATTATTATAAGCAATTATTGATAAATCACAATATATAGTCCTGTGTTTTAGTATTGGGATATATCATGATATATTGAATCATAACAGGCATATCGTGATATCTATCGTATCGTCATATTAATGGCAATGCACACCCCTAATCGATACCATGTTCATTTATTCATTTATTGGCAAATAATACAATACCTGAGGACTACTGCATTAAATTAATCAGGGATCAGTTGTTTTATTTGTGATATTAAGGGCACTGTGGGCATGAAATTCTAATTAATTTTGTTATTCAACATAAGGAAAATGTACAATTAGAAAACCTTTTTAGTGAATTAGGGTATTGAGAAATATATTGTATTATATCTAAATCATAGACTGTATATATAAATGGACATAGCGAACCTGCTAGTTGCTGTGTTCCAAATAGGAAGTGTTCATGGGGGCTCTTCTGGCTCCATCAACTCTGTTTCCAATTGACTTTACACTTAAAAATTGTCACCCCTCTTTCTGTAACTGCTGCAGTGAGCCTCGTCATTTTGGTCTTAAAATGTTCTACAGTCTATGACTGGGATATGTAATGTATCATGAATTCTAGGCAATACTCAGCCCTAGGTGTGTGCAGTACATAAAGCGCCAAGTTAAGGTATAAATAGTATTGAAGCACCACTGGTTTTAATATTATAACAAGCTAGAATTTGTGATACTCCTATACAAGTGTGCCTTTTACCTGTTAGCTACACCTACACACACACACACACACACACCTACACACACACACACACACACACACACACACACACACACACACACACACACACACACACACACACTATAAACTATACAAGATGTGGTTAATTTGATAGAGGACCACATTTGTAGCTTCAATAATTTACTTTATTTTATAGTAATAGAAGAACTGACCTCATCAAAAGGCTCACAGTCGCTGATGATGACGTTTGGCCGGAAACGCTCCACTGTCACAGGCTTCTCCAATTTGCTGCTCAGGTCGTTCACTGAGGCTTCAGAAAGAATCATCACAGGGGCAAAGTCTGGGTACGCCACCTCCTGGACAACAACAGCACCACAAGTAAGTCAATTACCCTGGGTCAGCCACTGAGCTGTAACAAGATATCCAGCCAGGACTAAAACAAATATGTAGGAGGCAGCTATAGGAGAGAGAAGTTCTGTGGATGTTACTGCTTTTCGTACAATGTTTCACAGTATGACATTAAACTCATTTACATGCATACAAACAGTTACAGGTCAGGTCTGTGGAGAAGTGATAAGTCACTCACAGTGAAGATGTTTTTTCCAAAGCAATAAAAACACCTGCGACTGAATGCAAGACTGATTAGTTTAATATTATATTATAGAACATTTCAATTAAGGCAAATAGTTTTACATTAAACTTGCACAAAAAACATATGTACATTTTTAACTGCATTAGGGTCTATCAAGAACCATAATTTAAAAACATAACATAATGTAATTTAAAGCTGCTACTTTGACAGTGTATTTTTCATAACATGATTTGTATGGAGCCATATTATATTTTCAACATATTATGCAGCTCTTAGAATAGGTTTACCTCATCTTTTGGGAACAGCGTCTCTTCTGGTTTCCTCCCCTTCATCTGGGGTTCATAGTGCACGAGGCGATAGGTCTTTTCTGATTTGAGATAACGAGTGACCCACGAGGAGGCATCGTCTCCACAGTCCCTTCCTTGTACGTCTGCCCCAAACAGTCTGCACAACACATTAATTGGTGTTTAGATATGTACTTTTTCATATATACATTGAAATACTCTTGAAAGTAAGAAAACAATTATATACATTTGTTTTTTGACCTGCGAGAAGCAACACAGCACAGCACAGCACAGCAGAGACTCACCAGTTGTCTAAAAATATCTCAACAGAAATAGGCAAGACGATGTAAAGTTTTCTATTTGTTTTAGTTCAGACATTCTCAATCAATGTTGTCAAGAGAGTGCATTAAATCATGAAGAAATGTTATGCCAATGTCATTTGTCCCTTATATAAAATCTATTACACACTTAAAAGCAACAGAATGCAGTGTGTTAAGTGCCTTTGCAATGCTCTGCCCAAAGATTAGTTGTACAATGTTATCTAAAATGTTCCTGAGTTGTAGGATTGATTTTGCTGCCATGCCAACAACTCCCTAGCGACAAAAGACTTAATCTCAACTCAAATCAAGCTACAAATACATAGAGATGAAATAACTCTAGATATAATTTAAGTTAATTAAATGTCCTATATTACGCCAAATTGATTCTTGTGAGCATTAAGCCATGTTATAATGCTGTTACCTCATCAAAAACATACCTGGAGTTGTGTTTTGTTCACACCTGTTTGAGTAATCCTGCATTATTAGTCTGTCTACATCTCCAAAGCTCAAAATGCTGTTCCACCTTGTGATGTCATGAAGTGATAGTTTTCAAGACATCGGCTTTTTTTTATCTTTAGTTCAGTAGATTGGCAATTTCAGGGCTGAAATTATCCAAATGATTGTAGTGAAGGTGCATGGAGTTTAAAAACACAGTGGAGGACTTCCTATATTACCGCATCCCATCACAAGGTGGAACAGAGTGTTTTGTTTGAGAAGAACTCAGCCTATATATACAGGCTTTGTATGTTAAATTTGTGTGAATGAAACAAAGCAAAATTCCAGGTATGTCTGTGATAAGGAAATAACATTATAACACAGTTCAGAAAATAGCCTTTTAAATTACCTGCAGTCGAGAATCCTGTTTTGAGGATTCTTCATGGGGACTTTGAGCTCCTCCATATCGGGCCCGTTCAGACAGACTTGCCCCCCTTCACAGGTGAGCGTCATCAGGACCAAACGGGGCTCCTGTCGCCCGGTCACCATGTGGCCATCCTCAGTCACCACCATCCAGTGTCTGTAAACACAACAGGGGTAAAGTTGTGATTATACAAAAAAAAATGGCAAACACATGACTAGCTGTTCATAGTGTAACAGAAACTGGACACTGCCCTCAACTCTGTCTCTCCCACCACCACACATCTGCCCGTTTTTGCTGGTATCAAGATCAGACAACTCTCATAAAAGCAGAGCATCATGATGGTTGTAGTGGACTGCACTGTTTTTACCCAAGAGGTCAGCGCAAACAGACCAGCCTAAATGGGCAGAAACTTCGAGGCTTTATTAATAAGTTACATTATAGACGCCACAGATATGCCTGGAGTGTAGGCTACCAAACAGCAAGAAGAAAGGGAGGAAATAATGTCCCCCTAGTTTTCCCAACGGTACATGACGTTAGAGTGAAGTGGGTAGTCTGTTCAAGCACTTTACAAGCACTTGCATCATTTACAGATGTTTAGGCCTATGGTTTCACTTCACATCATCACGGTTTAGTCAACAAAAATACATGTATAAAAGGGGAAATGGTGTAATAAAATGGGCTGTGCGTAAATATAGTCTAATAGTAATCCTGGTAATCAAATGAAACTCTTGACTCCCTGTGTTGTTGGGCTTATGCAACGAGCCCTGTGTGACAAACTAGTTCCCACTCATAGACGGTATATATCACAGTCTACGCTCTGTTCCCACTTCTTGCACTCGTGGAAGTATCTATGGTTGCGCTGCACTCACCGATCCTGCAGGTCTCCAAATTTGAGCCCAGTTCTGAGGCACTCCGCGAGCGCCACGGAGAGCGCTTTCCCAGATTTAAGCGGGTGAACGAGAAGCTGCGACACGACGCCAACGCGCACAAGCTTTTCTGGTTTTCGCAGATATTTATAACCAACCGCGAGGCCGAGCAGCGCAGCGCCAGCCCCACCGATCAGGAGAGCCACTTTCCGGTGATGGGCCAAGGCGTTCACAGCCGCTGCTCGGAGTTCCATCTTAGAGCAGTTTGTTGATGGACATTGAACTTGTGTTAAAGAGACAGGACCCTCGCTGCTGAGCGTGGTCTGGGTGAACAGCTCCCTCGGCTGGTTCCATAGGCTCATAGCGCACAGAGCCCGCCTCCAAAGGTCCTGCCCCCGCAATGACCCCGACGGGAACTGTAACACGGTCTGAATGATGGTTTTGGAAAAATGAAAGTCAAAATAGGCCTCCATAAACTTATTCAGGCTACAGCAAGGTAATAATAAAACCTTGTTCGCCTGTTGGACCACTGTTCCTTCTTTCAATTCTTTTGAGACCTTCAGACTGTTCAAGCGCTGCAGTTTTGGACATGTTTTCACCCTGTTCATCACAGTTTGGCTCTCGGTTGTTTAATTTTACATTATATTGAATCCAACCAATGTTCTGAATAGCTCCTCTCCCTGTGTCACCTGTCACCTGCCTCTCAGACCAGATGACGTCATTTGAACTTCTCTGTGCAGTTATTTCAGTCTGTGACCTGGGTCTATGGCCAAAGGAGAGTGCAGCAGATGCTCTGTCCATGGGGGGGCAGCACTGGGACATGTCCAATAGACCCTTCCTTCTGTTCCCTTTCTGTGAGTGTGATGCCCTCAAGGGACAATTGGCAGGCAGCGGGCCAGGCTTTTAGATCCGCTGTTGCAAAACTGCGCAAATGTATCCCAAACACTTCACCATCTGTAGTGTCATCAGAGGTTAAACAAAAGGGAGATTAAAACAGTGAAGAACATCGCTGCATTTTCAAAGTGTCTTGTTCAAAGGAGCCAGACGACTGAGGAGGGACAATCTGGGCCTTAAGAACTTGGGACTAAATATAGCACCAAGACTTCACACTTGACATAAGGGCAATGCATGATGTCTGCTGCTTAATTGTGTTCCTGTGCAAAGAAGAAGACAATACAGTAAGGTAAGAAAATGAAACAGTGTATATTTATATTTTTCCCATTTGTTATTTATACTAATGATGTTATTTACTTACTTTTACGCACTGACTGAGCTGATCCCGGTCTTTAGTAAAGGGTCCACTTATAGTTACTAATAGGATAAGGGATGAATCATATGTTAAAGGTCCACTGCAGGGTCCGCCACTTGCTTATCTTCATGGAGATGTAATTGTTTTCCCATAAAAAAGTGAGGCTACCAGACCAAGTTACAGGTTAGATTTGTGGATAGGCAAGCCTCCTCAAAGGCAAGCAAGCATGTAAAGACAAAGATATTCTGTTTAATGCCATACTGTGGAACATTTCAGGTATGAATGGGTAGCATGTAGGCCTACTTCTAGAAAATAAATGTATTGCTGGACTAATTAGAAAGAGCATCTTACGTAAAAACCCATGCTCAACAAGTGCACAACCAGATTCAGTAGTGTATATGGAAAATTATAAAGCTCTTTAAATAACAAGAAAACAGACTGTATCTACAATATGTACAATATATTGTAGAGTAACACAGTGAACATGTAATGGTCCTCCTACATATCGTGACTCACCTGCTGTAGGTTGTCCAGAGCTGGAGCTCAGTCAGGGCTCCCAGGGCCCAGCCATCTGGACTCAAGGGACTTTTCTATACATTCAGCAGGCAGGGTTTTCTCACTGTTCACGACGATACACAGAGAGGGACCTGGGCTGTGTTCACTGTTTATGTGGTCACGCTAAAGGTCAGAAAACAAGCATCCCAGTGTTTTGAATAAGGAGTGGAGACTGCACCTCCTGCACTTATATACAGTATTTATATTTACTACATATATTAACTAAACTATATCATGGCAATTAAAGTTCATGAATTAATTAAGTTCATGAGTTTGATAAAAACCCACTTGATATTTGATTCTTGTATTAGCTCGTCTACATCACAACAGGAGGTAAAAAAAGCACTCACACACACAAAAAAATAAAAAATACAAATTTGTTTTTTGAAATGTCTCTATATGATCGATAGTAATAATAATGCATTAGATGTATATAGCTACCATTGTAGCCACAGCTGCCCTGGGGCACACACTGACAGAAGCGAGGCTGCCAATCTGCGCCATCGGTCCCTCCGACCACCACCATCACCATCACACACACCACTTTCATATCAGGCAATGTGGGTGAAGTGTCTTGCCAAAGGACACAATGACATATTATTATGATTTTGAGAAAAAAAAAAAAAGGGTGAAATTTGACCCAATATCTTAAGGTCCTGATGATTTTTTTTCTAATAGCTATTTTGCATGTATGGCAGAAAAAATTGAATATGGTTAATGTGGGATGGTCCTGCAGGAGACATAACACACGCTAAAATAGTGCAAGGGTCTCTAACCTTTACAAAACAAAAATGAGAGCTACTAGTTTTAGCGGTCACAAGAAATTTATTATATAAAAGAGCCACAGCAAGCCTTAGATGAGGTACAGTTAGATGCCTATAAAACATAAACCATTATCTGTTTATTGGTGCACAAAGGTAGGCATCAAAATGATACATGTACAATGGTAAAAGGCATTCAAATTTTACTTATTTAGCACAATACGTGTAATTCAGAAAGCCCTTGGTGAGCTACTTGGAAGGGGGTGGAGAGCTACTGGTAGCTCCGAAGCTACAGGTTGGAGACTCCTGCAATAGTGCAATAGTGGTCATGTCAAAGGCATTCATTGACATTCATAAAGAGCACACATCTCTGTATATTTTTGGACAATAAATACAGCAAACCACTTATTTAGGATAAAATATCAGACATTTTATTGTAATTATATTTCTCTTAATTCTTTATAACTGGCCAAAAGTGACATGTTTGTGCAATTCATGTTACCACACACATCTCTTTGAAAATAACAATACAAATAAATATTATAAATATTATACAGTTTTTTTCAAGTGTTGACAGGCAAACAGCTTCAAGTGTATTGTGTTCAAGTACAACTTTGCTCCTGCCTTAAAAAGTCTCTGGTACAGCTCTTGCATATAGCGTGCATTTGGCTGCTGCAGTTTGGCTTATTGGAGTTGGTCATTAAAAAAACCGTTATTTTTCAGACATTAAAGGTCCTATATTATTTAAAATTTACTCTTGTGAGTTTTAAGCCATAGCACATTCTAATGTTACATCCTCATAAACATATCTGGAGATATGTTTTGTTTCATTCACACATCTTAAGGTGGAACAGAGTGTTTTCTGTTTGAGAGGAGAACTCAGTCTAAATATGCAAGATTTGTGTGTTAAACATGTGAATGGAACAAAACATAATAAGGATAAGGAAACAGCAGTATAACATAGAAAATAGTGTAATATGGGCACTTTAACAGAAAGTGGTGTACAATCCAACATTATGTCTCTGCTATTTTGGAAATAAAATAAACATACCAAATTGTAACATGAACATGAAACATGCTAAAAAATAAGTAACAAATCTTATACAACTAACAAAAGTTTTATATCTCTAAAATAAATACAGAAACAAAATTGGGACAAGGGCAACAAAAGTCTGAAAAATGCAGTTTCAACATTTTAATACAAATCTTCTAAAAATGTGCATTCTATTTGTGCATGAAATTTCCATAAAGTACCGGGACACTTTAGTTTTATTTAAATTTAAATGTAGTTTTTGTCCACTGTGAAAGATCTAATTACCAACCTAATTTAAACTTAACAGGAATCACTTAACGTGAATCAACACGTGTTCGCTGTAAAATGGACAGAGAAATGTGAGAAACGCGTGTGGATTTTTCCTGTGACAGACTTTTACAGTAATTGCAGATGATTGACAAGTGCCTCATTATCCTTTGTCCCGAGTTGTAAAGCCCCTCCCATCTGCCACTCTGAACGCTGGCTTAAAATAGGTGCCATCTATAGCTCTGTGCAGATGCAGCTTGGACTTAGATTCAAACAAGCAGAGCTATACACGAGCTGGGAAAAATAGCATACTGATTTGGCTCATATTGTCATTATTGCTTATTAATATATGAGATCTTATGCAAAGTGTTTTACCAATAAGCAAAACAAATGTAGATTCTTTAATTATGACAAAAGTCCTTAAGCCTTGTGCTCATATGAAAGTAAACAGCATTTGATTTGACTTTTCTAAGTTATGCATTTCCAAGAGCAATTTTTTCAGTGGAGCGAAAACAATTCAAGAAAAATAAAACATGTTTTAAAGGTGCACTATGTAACTTTTCTGGTGGAGATTCCGTCACCTTCTTCTCTCCATGGAGAAGTTGCCTGGAATGTTCCACAGTATGGCATTACACTTATTTATCTCTACGGAGACAGAGGTTGATGCCACAGGGCCAGGTTACATGTCTGATCTGTGGAGAGGCAAGCTCACTCACAGTAAGAATGCACTTTTAGGTCAGTAAAAACATGTTATTGAATAAATGCAATACGTTTAATGCCATATTGGAACATTCCAGACAAAACAATAACATTTACACGGAGACAAGCAGGTGACAGACTCTCCACCAGAAAAGTTACATAGTGCACCTTTAAATATACAGGGTTGTTATAGAACTTGCTACTTGAGTTTATAGGGACTAGATTGTGATTGCTAAATGGCCAGAGCATCCCTCCTCTGGTCAGCATCAAAAGGAATAAGTGATTTTGCATGAGTTTAGAAAGTGATCTTAAAGATGCACTACGTAACTTTTCTGGCAGAGGGTCCACCATCTGCTTGTTCCATGGAGATGTTACCACTTTGCCTGTAATGTTCTACAGTATGGTATTAAACTCCCTATTTCCATGGAGACAGGCAGGTGACAAGTTGTGGAGAAATTCATGGATGATTTATCAAGGTATTTTTTGCAAGAAAACACCTGTAATTTAATAAATGCCAGATAGATTAATGCTACACTATGAAACATTCCAGGTGAAGCAATAACATCTCCATGGATACAAACAGGTGGTGGACTAGGCACCATGTAAAGTTACATAGTGTGCCTTTAATGGTACAATACAGTATGATGGTTTTTTATAGGGTTTACATAAATTACATGTCACTGCATTTGTTTAATATCAAAGCTGTTATTGTGAGAATCACATTTCTAGTTATGTGAGTTTTCTGAGCCCACTGGCCCAATCCAGTTTGTGATTTTCTGAACTTTGTTTTGTTACATAATTTTGCCCACAACAACAGGCCGCTCCACTTTGAGTCATTTTGAGTTACAGTCATTTCATCTTAAAAACACAAAAACATGACAGCAACCTGGTTTAAACTGTAACTTCATGATCTGTACTGGTTCAATACAATCTCCATTGCAGCTTTGTGTCTGCCATTATATCTTTAAAAAAAGTTTCCAATCATATTTGTAGAGTCAAATGCCAGAATAAATGGATTTAACATATATACGAGGCTATAACCATATGTTAACTATTAATTTACCAATGCGTTACAGCTGAGATTTGAAGGACTTTTCAACATTCAAAAGTGACAACTTTGTTTTTAATTGTCAATTGCAATTGCATTAAAATCTTCCATCATTCTGAAATCCATTGATAGCTTGTGTGAGATAATTTGTTATTATAGAGCACACCAGTATCATTTCAGAAGTATTTGCCTTTTGCAGTACCAGGGTTAATCGAAACAACAAAACACACCATTTAAACTGCAACAAAACCTCTGGGTAACATTAGTGGAGTCCTTACCACATTCTGGGACTGACTTCTTTCAGATGGGAGAGAACAGCCGGATTGCTGATTTTGCTCTCTCTCAGTAAACAATAGAAAGATTGTGAATAAGCCATGACTAATGAAATCTCTCATTCACGTCCAACTATACTTTGGGTCTAAGATGCTGACACTGTACACCACATTTATAAATCACAAGAGCTGCACAATATTTGAAAATAAAATAAAAAAAACTCAAAGACGTACTATGTAACTTTTCTGCTTGTTGGAGATGTTACTGCTTTGCTTGAAATGTTCCACAGTATATGGTAGCAAACTTATCTGTCTCCATAGAAACAAACAGGTGGCACCACCATGCCAGGTCATAGGTCAGATCTGTGGACAAGGGAGTGGGAATTAAAGTTTTTTGAGGTATTTTGTTAAATAAAACAATAAGCAATAAAACACCTAATTGAATGAATGGAGACACTAAGTAAAATGCACTTACTGATTTATAAGTCCTACATTTGTCATACCTTGTGCAGCTCCAGTGTTGTCATCTCTTTGCATTAGTCTTTTTAACAGGACACACATGTCAACTGTTTTAGACCAACCCTTAAAGTCTATGTGCGTACTCCTTCTCAAACATACATCATCTGAGCAGGACTTTTCTGCACACGGCACACTCCCTCTCCACATCCGCCTGTTGAATTTTGGGTTTATAGCACCACGAACGCTCCCACTCTTTAAGCCTCTTGCCAAATTTCTGTCATAGTTTTTGGCAAGATGGCCACATATAGTGCTGTATTGTGTTGTCCAATCTGCTGAATTGGATGGAGGCTACACCGAGCTGCGTCTCTTAAAAACTCTAAAAGGAGAGAGGAAACCTGTTGTTATTGAGCTAATATTGGTGCATTGTCTTGGCGAGCACATACAGCCTGTAGTCCCTGGTTCAACATAGTGAACCGTGCTGTCTGTTTGAAGATAAGGGTCTGAAATAGCCAGTTCCGGTATCACTGACGAGGAACTTTGCAATTTCTCCTTACTTCTATACCAAAGACAGGAGCATATAGTCTGGAAATGTAAAACTTCTGTATAAACACCTTTTAATTCTTTCGATTTTGTCTCTGCTACAGGTGAGGTGGCCGTGGATAGTGGCAGAAGTCTTGCCACCTCTGCTCTTGGTTTATTTATCGTCATCAGCGCTTTCTGTTTAGCGTCTCTCCTCTCATCTTCCATATTCATCGTCAAAAATCTCAAAACAACTAAATTCAGAAACGCCCCTATCACGGTCAACCCCATGAGAATGTAGACAAAGCAGAAGGCAACATATCTCGGATCATTTTGCAAAGCGTCGTCCTTTTGAAGAGCTACGTAATCTCCAAATCCAATCGTGGTCAGTGTGATAAAGCAATAGTAGAAAGCGTGTAGAAAACTCCACCCCTCCGATTGGGAAAACAAGATGGCGCCTACGCAGAGGGTGCTGAGGCAGGAAAAGAAACCCACTGTTACCATGTTAGCCATAGAGACCTCAGTTCGTCTCATGCCCAGGCACTTCTTGGCTTGGTGCAAAAGATATCGGACAAAAGTGTTGATGCGCTCACCCAGACTCTGAAACATGACCAGGGTGAGAGGGATGCCCAGCAGAGCGTAAAACATACAGAAGACTTTCCCTGAGTCTGTGCTGGGGGCCGCGTGGCCATAACCTGGACAGAGAAGAGGAGAGGCAGGTTAGGTTGGACTATTCATTTAAAGGTCCCATATTACGCTATTGTTTTTGTTTCATTCACACATGTTTAACACACAAACCCTGTATATTTAGGCTCCTTGAGTTCTCCTCTCAAACAGAAAACACTCTGTTCTACCTCGTGATGTCATGTGGTAATACAGGAAGTGCTACACTGTGTTGTTTTTAAACTGCATACTCCTTCACTAGAATCATTTGAATGATTTCAGCCCTGGAATTGCCAATCTCTACTCAACAAAAGGTAAAAGGTAGCTGTTAATTTGAAAACTACCACTATATGACATCACAAGGTGGCACGGAGCATTTTGAGCTGTGGAGATATAGACTAATAATAAAGGGTTACTCAAACATGTGTGAATGAAACAAAACACAACTCCGAGTATGTTTTTGAGAAGGGAACAACGTTATAACATGGCTTAAAGCTAAAAGAGTCCAAGAGTCCAAGGGCCAAAACTCCTCTAATGTACACGGAACTTAATATTTGACAAATAAAAATATTGGACAAATGCTTGTCAATGCCCGATCACTTGAAAACTGAAACTAAGTATGGCTGGGCCTACTCAGTACTTGGATTGGAGAACACTGGCAATATGGTGAGGCAGCAGTGGTTTATTCTGTCATTGTGTCCTTAGGCAAGGCACTTCACCCACGCACATTGCCTAGTATGAATGTGGAGTGTGCATGAGTGTTGGTGATCAGAGGCAGATTGGCAGCCCTGTTTCTGTCAGCTCATAGTAGGTTACCATGACAGAGTGTGGAGTAACTGATTACTGCACAATTAAGTCACTTTCAATGTCCAAAAAGTGTGCTATATAAATCAAATTATTATTATTATTATTATTATTATTAGTAGTAGTAGTAGTAGTAGTAGTAGTAGTAGTAGTAGTAGTAGTAGTAGTAGTAGTAGTAGTAGTAGTAGTAGTAGTATTAAGATTCAGTCATTGCAAATTGGCAATGATGCATGGGGGGCTTTTAAAATCAAACGGTCTATAGCCAAAAAAGCCTGTTGCTTGGAGCAGAGTTCACACTTTGGACAAGCTAAATTGCATTATTTCATGTTTTAAACAACACTGATTAAAAGTCTGTATTTTGTTGTGTGGTTGACCTTGTGTAACCATGTGACCACTTGCTTGGCTTGCCTGGCTCCTTGTTATTGGTGATGGCTAATCAGAGCATGATTGTCTGATTAAATATGGTGCACTATGTACCTTTTCTTGTCTCCTTAGATATGTTATTAATTTGCTTATAATGTTCCCCAGTATGAAACATATTTTGCCTAATTATCAATTATTATGGGTGTATACTTTCAGCAACAACAAAAACGTATCTCGACACAATACGACTTTGGTGGATTTTTGAATGTGTGAAAAAAAATTGGCTTATCCAACAGCTTTTAATAGAATTCAAATGCAGGAATTCCTGTTCTTAAAATTCTACACTTTCATCAATGAAGAATCCAAGCAGAAAGTGTTGCTACCACAACCCAAGCCAATGTGCAAATCTTCAGTTGTCTTAACACGTCACTTCTCACTTCATCAGAGCAGACCCAGTGACATGAACAAATGTGATCTGCTTTACAGCTTCAGCTCCCACTCCACAGAGATTTAGTAAACATTTACAAAAACAAAACACGCTGGTATCACTAACCTCAAATGTGAAAAACACGGCATTTCTGTAGTAAACTGCTGAGCCTATGGGTCTTTAATTTTATATAATTTAAGATTAAAAACATGGATACTAACTAGATCAAAATAACTACTAAATGAATGGATGCTTATTTGAACAATACATACATTTTTAAATCCAAATTTTATCTTTTAAAATACTCAGAAAATACCTTAGGAATACCTTAGACTAATGATTATACAATTGCAAATAAAAAGGCTATGAATCTCAAAGAAATTTTTGCATATTCAACTGGTCATTTAATTGTGTGGGTGAATTGTACACAATGAACTGAAAGAATGTAAAAGAACTCAATATTACCTTGTTTTTTATATGCCCTTAAGATTTTAAAAACCTAAAAGCTAAAAGTTCTAGGTTCCTCAGGCCCTGGTGAGGGCTGCTTGATTAATTGATATTGATTGTATCTAAGTTTTTTGTCCCTTTCTTTAACTACCAATCCAGCCAGATTAACTTAAAGTCCAGCAGTGCCACAGTAAGTCATATTTTAATGCCACTTGACGTTGTGAGCTGTAGACTACACGCTGAAACATGATTTATTTAAAGCACGCTGTTTTTATCATGGCTGTCTCTGTGCACTGGTGCTGACGAGATGTGACGAGATGACCTCATCTCTGAGCGTGCACCTGTCCCGAGAGCTGATGCCACTCACCTATGGTAGTGATCACAGTGATGGCGAAGTAGAAGGAGCCGGAGAACCTCCACTGGACCCCGGCTTTATGCGGCTTTAGCTGCAGCACCACGGACTCCAGCTCCTCGAAGTTTTCTTTGGTTAAGTTCAGTTTGCGCATCAGCTCGTATTTCCGCGCGTCGAGTCTCCGCTTGTGACTTTTCTCCTGTTTGGACTCGAGGGTCTCAAATACCGCGGCTCCCACCACCAGGTAGGTGAGGATGCTGACTATGAGAGCCAGAGTCCGCGCGTTTTGCCTCTTCATGATAAAACACTCTCTTAAACGCCCGTTTTTATTGTCCGTCTTTTATTCCCGACCCTGTCTTCACTCCTCGAGTCCCGATCCAACAGTGAGGCGCGTGGAGACCGAAAGAGCTGTTCTTTCAGTACCACCCCCACATCACAGTTGGGTTGCTACTGTATTTGGACTATTTGTCACCGCATTATATTTAGATTCCGCTGAGGAAAAAAACTGGGCAATCCCACGGAGTTTTTGGAGTAGGAGCTTTACGCACACGCTCTGTGTCCAATAAGGCCAAAATAAACAGCGTTTCCTCCAACAAGTAGCACTGCCCTCAAAGAAAACTAAGCGTAATCCTCGCGGCCATTTGAAGGTAAAATATTGACCTGTAGTGGTTATTTAAACAAGCAGCATTACCGGCTGTGTAAGTTGTCTAGCAACGTCAAGATAACGTTTCTTCTCCTCTGAGTAAATATTTATACAAGGCACATCCTGTCACAGGTGTGGAGCTTAATGTTACCGGTTCATTTAGAGAAAGCGAAGTAATTGCTATTTTTTCTCAAATTATAGGCCTACTGTACAAGTCCAAGCCCCTGCGTATTGTTTTGATCTCACTATAAATGTGCCTCATGCTCCATATAGATTTTAAAAACATTCTCAGGTAAAGTGTCCTTTATTCTGTTCTCATCAGGTTGAGATAAGTTAATGATAAATATAAAAGCACATAATCCACTGGTTTTATTTATTTATTAATTATTATTATTATTATTATTATTATTATTATTATTATTATTATTATTATTATTATTTGCATTATTTGCATTATTTTGTGTTGAATTGAGCCATTCAAATTTTGAAAAGATGTTTACCCAGCACCTGCTACAAGTGAGTTACGTAAAACAGTTTCAACAAGATTGAAGCTGCAATGCTGTCTTTAAGAGAAATACATGAACAAGGAGGATGGAAATTAGTTTTAGTCGTCAACTTTAGAAAGGCACACATAGGCCTGTCTGAGTAAAAGGACCTGGTACTCTACAAACAAAAGTTACAACCTTTGATTTGAGCAAAACAGTGAATGGATAATCATTGTTTTTGGTTACACAGGCTGGTGTTTCACTGGTGTTTTTCATAATTCCTGGTAAATACTTCATGACGCATTTTCAAAATAGTTTTTATTATTACTGACGACATGAAATAGGTGACGCTTACTTCATGGTACTTTTCTTGCTAGTACCGTACAGAGAAATAACGTACAAATAATTGTACATTACATTTTTGTTCATATTTAATGTTACACAACAGGATTATATTTGCATTTTAGTGAAGAGAGTAGTGACGTGGAGATGTTTGGGGCGTTAACATAGTCAAACATGCACAATTAAGAAGGGATGAATTATGGCAATCAACAAAAGATGAGTGCTTTCCATTCATGAAAATTATTGCTATTTGGTATTGTATGTATTTTTCTTTTAAAAGTATAACCTATCCAAAGATATTTATTGTACGTTACATTGTCTGTGTTGTGCTATTATAGCCTTCCTTCATACTGTATGTGTCTAAAAACAATATATGCTAAAACTAGGGACCACATATTAATAGCTAGCTAATAGTAAAATGCATGAGAAGTGCTTAATTACATCTTTGTTAGTATTTCTAAAGTACTTTCAGTGTACTTTTGTCTAAGGCTATAGTTTGCAGTATTAAGCCTACACTCTATTTTCTTCCCATTAAAGTAGTGGGGATTACAATAAATATATTTGTACATACACTGAAATTTTAAAGGTGCATTGTGTAACTCCACAGAGATGTTATTGTTTTGACTGGAATGTTTTACAGTTTTAAACCTTTCTATCTTCATGGAGACCAAATCAGACCAAGTTACAGATCAGATCTGTGAAGAAGCAACCCATATCATAGTCAGAATGGCTGTTTTTCTAGGTATTTTTGACTTGGAATTGAATACATGTAATGTCATATGTGGAACATTCCAAGCAATGACATTTCTACAGACACACGAAGATGATGCACCACCAACAAAAAAGTTACATAGTGCACCTTTAATAAACATTAATAAGTGTTTGATAAATACCAACTAATAGCTAAGTAACAGCTAATTAGCATAACAATTACTTAATTACTTAGTTAGCATTAATATGTGATCCCTAAACTAAAGTCTCACCCAATATATTTTAATTTAAGTGGACAGACCAGACTTTGTGAGGTATTTTAGATTTCGATTTTCATATGCATCTACAAAGCTTCAAACTCATCAATCCTTTGCTTGGTGTTGCCCATACGAATCTGGCGAAGGGTCTTATATTTGTCCCGACCGGCACGCACGTTTTCGGCGTGGAGCATGTCATTCACTGTCTTCTTGTTGTCGTCACGAGCAGTGGCCAACTCTGAGCTCAGGGCCTGGGGCAAGAAAGAGAAGAGGAGACATTTTAGGACACAATGTTCGTACGTACTGTACCAATGCTAATCATCCCACCTTATGTAAATTCAGTTATGCAGCTAGTTATGTTAGTTATGATTTGTGAAATAAAATGTTTACAGTGATGCTTTTAATTGTGGGCGATTTGAACATTTTGAAATTAAATGATGATATATGAAAACATAACCTCCCCATTTGGAGAGCTCATTCTCTGTGTGTTCTGTGTTATGTTTCTGTCGCTTTGTAACTCTTTTGTTTTTTGTATTGTTTTCTGTGTCACCTGTTTAGGGACAACAGATGGAAATTTGCTATAATCTGTCATATTTACTTGTAATTACAGATGTTCATTAATATGCACTGTCCCTATCAAATAAATAAAATAAAAAATGATAAATTGTTGCAGCTCCAAGCTCACATAAACACCGTTTTCCCACCCACTCCCTCTATTGGTTAACTAATATCACGATCATACTGTATAAAAGGTAAGAAATGGCAGGCTTTTATTTGTTATGGACAATGCTGAAATGGTAGAGACAGAATGAAAACTATCAATGCGTGAATGTATGCAGATGACGCAACTGAGAAAGCACTGAACAAAAGCAATTTTTTCTTATTTTGACCATTTTAGAACATTTCCTCCAACTTCCTCTCTGATAGTTATGATATTTGTCAACACTATTGTTGTTGCTTCTTGTTTCTGTTACTATTGTCCATCAGCATCACTCACTTTCACTTCTCCGTCTTATAATACTTTCTGTGAATGGACCAAACAGCACTTCCCAAAACAACACTTGAACAAAACCATGTCATTAAGATAAAGTCTAATTATTATTATGTTTAAAGCTTAAAGTCATCTGTATCCTTGTTAAAACCTACATAATCTTATAATGGAGGAGCTTATATTTTGGCTTCATATAATGTCAATTGAATGTGTTTACATGTACACTGTTGACTTGTTTTAGTAAAAATAAATTATAATCTGGTATTTTGTAGATTGCTGTGAATAATAATGCCTACACAGTACTTTGTACTGAACTTCACACTATCGTCTTTATGCATTCACTTTTGGTTGGTTGTCATCTGTAGCTACAGCTGCCTTGGGGCAGACTGGCAAAGTATGGCCAATCTGTGCCATCAGTGGGCCTGTCACAATAATTAGTATATTGACTTATATATGTTCAGTATATGAAGGCTGAAGTACTCTTGAAAATAGACATAGACAGACATGTGCTCTCACTGGAAACGTGGGGAGTTCATTTGCAAAAACAGATAAGCGCCATTTGAAAAAGTCATCAGAGGCTTGTACTTTACTTTTAGTGTAGTAATATTTTCACAAGCAAACTCTATTTTACAGCCATCAAAACAATATTCCACCCATCAAAACATATTCCATCTCTTTTTGATAAAACCCACTATACCTTATTGTCATTGCTAATATCTCAAGAAGATGGTAACAAAAAGAAAAAGAGTTATCTGTTTTTGCTATTGAACTCTTCTCCACCCACATAAAAGTTATTTAAATATCAATTGCATGTTTGTGTACTGATTGTGAATGAACTGTACTTTATTTTAAGTTTATAAACATAATATCCTCTCTCTCCCTGACCTGAAGTTGCTTCTGGAGTCTTTCGTTTTTCTCGGCCTCGGTCAGTCGCTCCTCTTCCTCGTGGTGGTCGTTGATTTCGTTTTGGTGCAGTTCGGCGCTGTAGGTGCTGTTCTCCTCGCTGTGCTCGTGGTCACTGTCACTGTCCGAAGAAGAAGAGGAAGACCCACCACGAGAGTTAGACCTCCGGACCGTCTGCAGCTCCTCTTTGGTGCGGACCAGGCTCTCCTCCACCTCTTTGGCCTAAAAACATTACATTTTAGTTTTTACATAAATATATACAGTATTATTAATGGCTTTATGGTCCCTTGAACTTACATTAGCCATAACTTATTTAGCTATGCTATGCTATGTTATGGTTCCTGTCTCAGTATCTATTAAATATAATAAGGAACAGCACTGCCATCACAGTATACACTGATTCACATTGTAATCTAGAGCTTCACAAATTGTGGTATGTGCACCATTGGTTGCACATGGGCTGCCTCTGGTGGTCTTCTGTTGTTCCAACTTTATTTACTATAATTAGATACAATTTTATTTTTTGTTATTTATGTTTTAGTCCAGTATTAAGATGGGGGTATTCTGGTTTCCCAGTTTAGATCTGGTTCACAGTCCTGACTTAGTTCTAGTTTAGGCCTATTTTAGTCCAGTTTTATACCTGGTTTTGTCTGAATTTGTCAAGGGATGGCCAAAATATTCTCTGAGGTATGTGAAGTGAAAGGTTTAACTACAGTTAGGGTTGAACCAGTCAGTGTACAAAACATGTCCCTCTAGCCCTGTTAGTACAATGTGATTATACATATATACTCCCCTATGCTCTAGTGACTCTGACCTTGCTGTGCCATGTGTCCGCCTCCTCCTCTTTGACTCTCTTGGCCTCCTCCAAAGTGGCGATTTTGGCTTCGTACTCGGCCAGCTCAGCCGCCTGAGGGAAAAGCACACAATGTAGAGTACAAATATGACACCAGACACCTGTTTTTTGTGTTCCTGTTTTATTAATGAGAGGACACTCTATGACTTATTCCTGAATTTGAGATGAGATCACAACATTATGTTATTTTTGTACAGATGATGCTTTGGGAATTGTGATTTGTTAGTGTGTAAAGATAGTTACAGCAATATATGTATGTTGCTAATTTAAATGTGCACTACACAGCTTTTCTGGAGGAGGGTCCGCTACCTACTTGTCTCAATGGAGATGTTATTGCTTTGCCTGGAATCCATCCATGACTTTAAACATATACATCTAGCATTTATTAATTATGGGTGTCAAAAATACAATAATTCCTTCTGTGAATAGGGGTGACTCTCCATAGATCTGAATTGTAATGTAGCGTAGTGCTTCAGCCTCCTTGTCTCCCTTGTGATAGATTGGTTCAAGCTATACTGTGGAACATTCAAGGCAAAGTAATAATCCATATCCATGGAGACAAGCAGGTGGCGGACACTCCACTAGAAATGGTACACAGTGCACCATTAAATTACCATGTTCAACACTTTTTGATATTTCTCAAGAAAATATGATAGGGGTTGTAGCTTGTTTAAATATTTCAGGTTAGACCTGAACATTAAACATTGTTTAAATGTTTAATATTTAACATTTAAACAAGCTACAACCCCCATTTAAGATATGAATGGCATCAACACAGCCTACAACACAGAGAAATGAACAAATCACTAATTTCTAATCAACTTAAAGTGTGTCACTGGTCTGGTGGAGGGTCTGTCACCTGCTTGTCTCCATGGAGATGTGTCTAGAATATTCCATGGAAACTTGCAAGCCAAATTACAGATGAGATTTGCAGAGAGGCGACCCCACTCACAGTTAAAATGAATGTTTTTCAAGATATTTTTGAGTTCTTAAACACCCGTAGTTCAGTAAATGCAAGACAGATTCATTTAATACCATACTCTGGATTATTTAAACCAAAGCATTACCATCTCCATGGAGACTAACAGGTTGCAGACCCTCTCCAGAAAAGTTACACAGTGCACCTTTAAACGTGTGTTTGGTTAAGCAGGACAATACAAAATATTGTACTAATTTATTTTCAGAAACTAAAACTATTTTTTACTTAAAAAGTCCAATAAGGCTCTTCCAAATGTTAGAATACCCCTTAATCCTTAGTTAAAAGTTACATTGTAGGAAAATAGGAAAGACGACTTTAACGTATCACTAGATTGCATTTTCTGTGAGTTATTATAGAGTTCTTTTTAAATATAACCTATAATATATAATAATAATAATAATAATAATAATAATAATAATAATAATAATAATAATAATAATAATATAACCTAGAATTTAAAAAATGCAATATAACCTATATAATATTAAAACATGCATTAACACCAGTCATTTTACAGTCATTTTACGGCCATTTACTATATCCTACTGTAACGTCACTGTGGTCAGGGTCTCACCAGCTGCTCCTGGTTCTTGAGCTGGTCCTCTGCCTGTCGGGCCAGCTCCTCTTTGGCAATGATGGCCTCCATGCGCTCAGCCTCCAGTCGGGCTGCCTCTTCCGCCACACGCTGACGCTCCTCCTCCAGACGCTGTGCTCGGTCCAACTGCTCCTGGAGCTCTGGGAGCACAGGGTTCAATAATGTCAAAAACACTGGATGCAGACGTGATACCCAAACTTCCAAGGACAAATATTGTACAAAAAACATATAGTAACAACGGTATTTTAATACAAAGGATTTTTTTTTACATACTTACAAAGTATTAAATGTTAACAAGAAAAGTTAAACCAATTTTTACCAGCACTTTCTATTAGAGCTGTTAAGGTACAGTTAAGGTACAGTATGAAGCATTTTATTTCAAATTTCACAAAAATGTACCTATGTTACGTAATATAATGTAGACATGTTAAAATCAAATATAGTTACAGCTATAATATATACAGGTATCAGTCGTAATGCTGATTTATTCACTAATTACAAAGACAATTATCCAACAGAAAGCAGAATGAGCCTCACATGAGTCTCTTATTTGATATTTAATATTTGGAAAAACAACTGTGATAACTGTGAAAAAAATACACTCAGTCCTATGAACATTTCAACAGTGACAGACCGCAGAGGGCGCTATATTCCCACAAATGGCATTAGTGAAATAAAGACCTCTCTCAGCTCTCCTGGTGGTCTCCTCGTACTCCTGCAGTCTCATCATCAGCTCCCGTTTCTCTCTCTCCATCTCCTCCTTCTCTCTCTCCATGTCCGCTCTCCTCTTCTTCTCACTCTCCAACTGATCTCTGCAACAGAAAACACACAAGTTAGTTCAGCCTTGGTTTAATCTTGGTTTGGCTCAGTTAGCTCTGGTCTTGGTATAGAAATCTAGTCCTGATTTAGCCTTATGATTTTCTTCTGGTGTAGTCTTGAATTAGTCATTGTGAAATCAGTTTATAGTTAGTATAGTATATGTGGATGCTATAAGACAGTTAAATTAGCCTATGCATATATCAAGCTGTCTGCAAAGCACTTTACATTTTATCTTGCACTATACATGGCTGTGGTCAGCCTCAAACTTTAGAACGCTCTCCCCCCTCACATTATGACCCCTTCAGTTGATGCTTTTAAGTCTCATTTCAAAATACACTTTTACTCACTAACCTTTAATCTGGCATTAGAAAAATAAATCTTTGTTTCGTTCATGGCTTTCAGTCTTATTTACTAATAAATATTGTTGTCCAGTCTCAGCCCCATTGCCCCCTCTGCTCTGGGCCTGACCTCTCCATCTTCCTCTGCAGACGCTCCTCTTTGGCCTGGGCCTTCATCTGCTGAACTTCGATAGAGTCAGTTTTGCGGCGGCGCATGTACAGCTCGTGGTTCCCCATACACAGCTGCAGGATCCGCTTGTTCACTCTCAGGCGAGGGGCATAGAAAACAAAGTCCTGCAGACAAAACGAGAAAATATCTTAAGTAAAATTAAAATTACAGTGAAGTTATTGTATTGTGGGGCTGCAATAATTAATCTGAATAATAACTGATGATGATGACATTGATAGTTCTTAAGATACAGACTCTAAAACACATGCCAAAAGAAGCCCTTGGTCATTATAATTCAAACTTCATTAGGTTAAAAATGTATTAAAAACACACATTTTCTCTCAAAGAATTGTTTGATTAGTCAACTATAATAAAAATGATCACTTACTAGATGACTACAAAAATAATTGTTAGGTGCAACCCTACAGTATTTGATAAATAAATAAATAAAAATTACATAAACAAGGTAAAATAATACATTTCAGTATCATACACACTTTTCAAAAAGGGTCCAATGCCTAATAGAGTCATATTAAGAATTTTTATTTGAAGTGACAAATAACTTACTGGGGATTTCTTGTCAATAGGCTTGATCACAAACTTCTTATCATTAAAGGAGATGTTTCTTATTTCACTCCAGGGGAATCCAATCTTTGGAGTAAGTCTGGAAAGACGAGAGAGAGGGAGACACAGAACAGAGAGTGAGAAAGGAAGAGAGAGAAACTGCTTCGTTAATGTATAATGTAAGTGTATGTAAAACTTGCTGTGGTCCATTTCGACCTGGACTCCATTGAAATTGAGCTATTCTTTACATCAAAGTTAAAAAACCACAACATTGTACGCGCTAACCTCAGCTGTGTGGTTCATTGATTGCTGTGTAACTGTTGTATTGACCTTTCTGTGTGCTAGTGTGTCAACATGTCAATAAACTACTAGGGTTCATATAGGTATAGTGCATATTTAAGATACTTTTGTGAATTTGTAACTCGGCCACTGGGTTCAATATCAGAAAATATAGTTACCATAAGTTAAAAGTGCACTGTGTTACTTTTTGGTTGGACTTCCGTCAACAGCTTGTTTCTATGGATATGTCATTTCTCTGCCTGGAATGTTCCACAGTATGACATTAAACAGCTCTACCTTACATGTATTCCATTACAGGTGGTTTTATTGCTCAAACGTACCTAGAAAAACAGGCATTCTAACTGTGAGTGGGGTTGCCTCTCCACAGATCTGACCTGTAACTTGGTCTAGTTTGGTCTCCATGAAGATAGAAAGGTTTAACACCATACTGTGAAACATTCCAAATAAAGCAATAACATCTCCATCGGAAAAGTTACACAATGGACCTTTAAGCACCTTGTCCAAGCTTGGATCTATAAATACTGTGGCCCAGGTATACTAATGGACAATGAAAAATAATAATGAAATAATAATAAAAATAATGAAAAAATGTTTGGGAGCATAATTTACCTTAAAATACTTGGATTTCTCCACCACAGTGGGTCATTGCATGAAATCACAACCCCATTATGTTTCGTGTATCTAAAGTTTATGGACACTGTTTAGTAATACCATCTCTGTACCTGTCATCCTTCTCGTAAATGTTGAGTCCCAAAGCGTCCACTCCCAGCCACAGGTCGGTGCCCTTCTTGTTCTTGATCTCAAAATAATTCACTCCGTACATCTCCAGGTCTTGAGCGATCTTCAGGTACTCGATCATGGCCTCCTCCCTGTTAACAAAGTTTCAGAAAAAATAAATAAGTTTACATTATAGTTGGATAAGGAAGGAATTAGTTATAATTACAATAATTCACAATACTGATCCTGGTTCATATACTTCTGATCATCTTAAATGGCAGAGATTGCTTAATAAGTTTCAATATGGTTGCTTTTCAAGTAATTATCTGTTAGTGGGGTAAAAAAATAAGATAAATACCCCTTTTGGCAGATTTCTTTTCTTCAAGCAATACAATCTTAAAACAGAAATGTCATCAAACAATTGAGGAAAATCTAGCACCAGGTCATATAAGAATAAAACAATAAGTTAATCTAGTCAAAATTACTCAAACCTATCAATTTTAATGTCAGACCTTGAAATAACATTGAAAACCTGCCTCCCTAATCTGCTTTCAACATGAAGAAAGAAAGAACCATGTTATCTTCAAGGTCTGCAATTTCCAAATTTGCTCCTCTAATCTGTACAACATTGCTGGTCTCGCCACAGTGCTTTCCCTGTTTGATGTAAAAAGTGCAATTGAATCTTTGTATTGGTTGAACCCACTTGAGCATGTGGCGGTGCTCCTGGTGCCAGGCTTGGATCCTCTCCTCCCACTGCTCTTTGGACAGCTTGTGTTGGTCCAGAACTCTGCAAAGAAATCAAGAACAAAAAAATTTATTAGATTCAAGTTTAAAATAGAGTGAGTACACCAACAGTCAAGGGTCTGGACACACCCTCTCATTCAATGTTTTTACTACTTTATACATTTCAGATATATACAGAGGACATCACATATATTAAGTAAGATATACGGAATTATGTGGTAAAGAAAAATGTTAAAATAGCTCTGTTAAGCAAAGCAATGTTTCACAATATGGCATTAAACATTTAGTCATTTGAAGGTGTTGTTATTGCTCAAAAAATACCTTGAAAAAGCATATATTATTACTATGAGCATGCTCGCTTGAATGAATGAATGTCACCTGCTTGTCTCCATGGAGATAGATAAAGTTTATGTCGTACTGTGGAACAATGAAAGCAAAATAACATCTCCATGGAAACCTGAAAAATGTAAATGTCCTATATTAAACAAAATTGATTCTTGTGAGCTTTAATTATTTCAGTAGAGACAATTCCAGGGTTCAAAGTATGCAAATTATTCTAGTGAAGGTGTATAGAGTTTCAAAACAGAGTGGAGAACTTCCTAATAATAATATGGGCCCTTTAAAACTTTTGATTGTCTGAGGTCTGTGTCAGATCTAGGGAATCACTCAATAAAATGTAAAATTAGAGCAGTTTCTTATTTACTTCTTACTCATGTTTCTATAACATTTTACCAGACTGACAGGACGTGACCCAGAGGAAAGGCATCTAACTTCTCGTAAAAGTGACTCACCCTGATCTCTGGTTAAATATTGATCCATGTTAGGCTCCTTAAACTAAAACTGCCAATATCCCAAGGCTCTCTCATTCTTCAGACACTTACTTCAGACTTTCTGTTTGCACAGTGATGGCCTAAAGCACCTGTTCAGCACAGAATATCATTGTGTATGCAGTACAACAGAGTCTTGTGTTTCTGGTCCTACTAGCCTTCCATAGCCTCCAGGTGCCCTTAAACTGTACAATAATCCAGTTTAAAAATTAGTTACCTTCTTGGGTTCAACTTTTCCTAGATAATTTAAATATGTTTTGAGGGTACTATCTTCATTTATGGTTCAATTGATAATAAAGACAGATGTATGAATTTTAATATTAATTTGAAAACAATTTCTCCTGTAACAAAATACATTTTGGAACGAATGAAGTAATTCTGATTCTGATTATCAAACTCAAAATCAGTTTCAGATAATGTTTGAATATGTCTTGACCCATAGTTTTTATAGAACAGGAAATCGATGTGAAGAGTGGGGAGAGACATTCAGAAAATTGTGAGGGCCGGGACTCTATTTAAAGGCCTACTGTGCCAGAAAATATGCTAAAATAAAAGCATATATATTTTATTATGGATAATTATTCTGCTAAAACCCATTGGAAAAATATGTATCCTGTGAGTGGGCTTGCATCTCCACAAACCTGACTCAAACTCGGCCTGGAGGAGGACCAAATTTAATTGCTTTGGATACATTCTTCCAGCATATGGCATAAAATCTCAATGGAGAAGTTTGGTTTAAACTGTGTACTTCCATGGACTCATGCAGGTGACATGCTGCTACTAAACTGTTATGTGGTGTTGTTTTAATTAGGGATAGGGAAAGGCTTCCACTTATTTGTCTTTATTAATTCTACTATTGTTACTGCTGGCTGTATTTTACCCTCCTAACCCAGCTTTGAGCATGAGATGGGACAGTCCATAGACATAGCAACACACAATACATAGCAACAATGGGACCCCCTCACCTCTTTGGCAGCAGGCGTTCGTTGGCCATGTACCCCGTTTGGTGTGCAGACTTATCATACTCGCCAAACTTGGCCTGAACGGCGTATGAGGCGAGGAGCACGGCAGTCTCCGGGGGGCAGTAAATATCCTCTGACAGAATGTCCTCTTTCACCTGTAAGAAGAAGAGGCGCCGCGTGACGTCCTGGATCAGCTCCTCGGACACATCCTCCGGGAAAAACTTGGCCCTGAGTTTGAACTGCAGCGGCGTCTCTCTCCTCACGTCCTGGGCCATCACCTGGGCAACGAAGATGAGATTAGAAATATCTTAAAAGTGCACTATGTAACTTTTCTGGGCAACAAAAATTAGATTAAAAATATATTAAAAGTGCATTATGTAACTTTTCTGGTGGAGGTCTGCCATTTGCTTGTCTCCATAGAGCTGTAGTTGCTTTCCTTGGAATGTTCCATAGTATGGTATTAAATTTATCTATTTTGTTTTTATACTGTGATTGGCCTCTCCACAGATCTGACCTGTAACTTGGCCTGTAGGCACCTCCATAAAAATAGATATACTTAATGCCATATTTTGGAACATTTGAGGCAAAGCCATAACAGAGACAAGCAGGTGACAGACTTTCCAAATGAAGTGTCTTGCCTAATGACTCAACAATAGTACTGGCCAGAGCTGGAATTGAACCTGCAACCTTGAATTACAGGCTAATGCTATGCCAAGTGCTATAGCCATGTGGAAAATATACATTTATTCTTTTATTAGTATGCCTGATAACAGTCCTGGTTTTGACCTTTCTGATTTGTTACAGAATGCAGTTATCAAAGACAATTATGAGATATAGAATGATACAGTACACCTCAAGGCAGGAGGTCAGGTAATTCATGTGGTTCATATCTCACTCTTCTATATATATTTACAAGCTAGTGTTGCAGCACATGACACAACTAGAGTCTTTCCTATAGTCCATAATGTTCTACAAATGGGAATCAATGGAATAGAGACACTAAAAACATAAATGGAATACTTAAAGGTGTAACTTTTTGGGTGGGGGTCCGTCACCTGCTTGTTTCTATGAATATGTCATTGCTCTGCCTGGAATGTTCCACAGTATGACATTAAACAGCTATACTTTACATTTATTCAATTATATGTAGGTGTTTTTATAGCTCAAAAATACCTAGACAAACAGACATTCTGACTGTGAGTGGAGTTGCCTCTTCACAGATCTGACCTGTAACTTGATCTTGTTTGGTCTACATGAAGATAGAAATATTCAATACCATACTGTGAAACATTCCAGATGAAGCAAAATCTCCATGGAGAAGAGCATTTGACGGACACTCCACCAGAAAAGTTACAGCAGCCACTTTATTTCAGCAAACATTGAAATAAACTAGTCACTTTTACAGTCATACATTCTATAATTAGGCTCAAGAGAGCGATCAGAATGACGTCAATGCTGTCAAATATTGGTTTTCACAATGTCATGAACACACAAACATTGTACCTTCTTATCTGCATTGAGCCATGTGATGAATCCTTTGCTGTCGACAAACTGAAGACCAAAATACCACACCTCACGCAGGCCAATGGTTCTGGCAACCTGTGCACAGTAAAAACAGCAAATCCTTCTTTATTATACAGTATATCATTCTCAATATTGCATAATACAGGGCAGGATATGGTCTGTATTTGTCTGAAGCACCCAATCCCTAGAATCGCCATGGGGATTATCAATTTAAAACAAAATATAATATTGAATGGAAAAATGTCCTCAAAATGTTGCATAGAACAGGAAGCTGAAATAAAAAATAAAGAACAAAGAATAAAGAATGTAATGGAGAGCCACAAATGCAGGGGACCAATTTCACTACAAGATCTTAGAACACCTTCAAAAAATGGAAAACAAACAAACAAACAAATAAACACTACTGAAAAATACTATTATTTGTTTAATAGTAAGTTTTTCAGTACTGTAAAATACTATTGGATACCTCTCCCCCAGTAAGGACAAAAAGATTCCCTCTCCCCCAGTAAGGACAAAAAGATTTATACGTCCATAAAAAAATCTTTGTTCAACAGGTTCAACATGGTGAAAATTATCTGAACTTATGTGTGACCAGTAAAACTATAATAAAGAGTAATATTGTGCAGGTTTATGCTTGTAGGCTACAGTCCAGACCTGGTCAAACAGCTGCTTGCCCGTAGTGTTGGGATGAAAGGAAAACTCCAGCTCCGCGTCCATTGTAGTGACACGAACATTGACCTGCAAAAAAAAAAAAAAAAAAGCCATTTAGACACATGACCTGATTTCTGTTTGTAAACCACTCATCAAACAATCTCCTATTTGCTAACAGAGATACTTTCCCCCAATGAACCTTTTGTAACATGCTTTTAATTATTTAATTTGCTTGTGAAACTATAAGACCAAACATAATTGTATGGTTCATAAGTATGAAGTGGTCTGCTCATAAACCATAATTACCCACTATCTCTTAGACTTTGGACTTTCATTCAAGGTGCTGCAAGGTCCTCGCAGAGATTAAACTCAAAACATGGAGTGCTTTCCGACATGGCCTGGGAACTACTTCAGATAGCAACTACCTATGTACACAGAATTCTGCTTTTAAGTTCTTTGTTCCAATTTAGTTTCATTTCATAATACTCATTTAGTTATGGCTGTTTTGGCTTCATATAGATTCACACTTTCAGCTCAGTTTAGTCCTGATGTAGACTTGATTTGGTCCTGTTCTAGTCCTGATTTGAAATCCTTAGTCTTGGCAGAGGCTCAGGTTTTGATTGTGTTGTCATTGGTACTTGAAATATACATTGAAATACTTGTAATCAAAAGATTGGCAGACAGAACTAGTTTGTACTAACTAAAATGTTTACTATGGCAACCTTCACAGCATAGGGATGAAATATATGGGTTTGACAGCAATATAGTAGAACTGCATGACACTTTGGAGCAGAGCATGCTGGGATTGAAGATGTTGCACAATTTTATTAGCACAGATCACGCCCCGGGTGTCATAAAGATAAACCAACTTAAGCAACGAAAACTGGATCAGCCATTTTGAACATCCACTAATGATTCTCAACTTAATCACAAGATAATGTTTTAAATACTGCTGTACGCGTGGGCTAATAATTATCCAATTATACACTGCCCGATTTTTTTTCACAACTATTCATCCAACGCCCAAGATGCAAAAATATGATGACTGCAGCACAAGTAAAACTGCACCACAAGCAACTTCAACAAGAGTGAAAAGTATTTCCTCTGCTAAAAGTGAAAAGTATTTCTTTACTACAACTGCTACTGCTACTACTAAAAGGATTGTTTTCTCTCAAAGGGCAGTGTAATAATGGGAAAGATTTTTTTTTAACCTTTATTTAACCAGGAAAAAAAAATCTTCAAGGGAGTGCTGGCCAAGAGACAGTTTAATACATAGCTACAACATACAAAGTAAAAACAGTAAAATGACGTGGATCACAGTTCAGAAAAACAAGTGCATATTATTGAGGCTGTTGCTGATGTTTACATACATGTTTACATTACATGCTTTAAGGACAAGGACTACAAGAGTAAAGTAGTAAAAATGACTTCTACTAATGTTACGCGGGCTGGTTTTTGTATCCAATGGTCCTGCACTGGCCTATAGTCCCGTTTTTCCCCTCTCCACTCCTGTAATTGCTACTACTACTTTTAGTTTAAGTACCATAGTTATCATCAGTTATCATTGCTACTACTTCAAAGACAACTATCTCAACATTTATTGCAATTGCTAAACCACACCTAGCTTGCATTAAAACTATGTAACTTTTCTGGTAAGAGTCCAGCACCTGGTTATGTCTGTGGAGATATGCTGAAATCTACCACAGTATGACATTAAACGTACTT